>OX637882.1:3672500-4922500 GCA_951802675.2 Boloria euphrosyne | reverse complement strand
TATAAGATATATAAAAATTGATAATAATATGAGAATGGAATTGGGTAGGCGTTACACTCCTGTGCCTCGGAGAGCACGTAAAGCTGTCCTTGCGTTTTATGTTTAAGAGGTGTTAATAGGTAATTCCCCTGTGCATGCATATATATATATACTGGTTAATTTCGGTGAGAATTACCACCGTTATCAAAAGTCAGCCTTGTGAGCTATTAAATTATTAAAACTAGCGGCTCATCCTCATTTTACTTAGGTTCATCCTTAGTGAAAAACACAGAAAAATTTATCCCTCGAGAACGATATATTCTATCGAGAAAAGGCATATTTCATCCAGATCAACTGTTCTGGTATTATTGAGTAACAAACATCTATCTAACCAAATTTCTTTTAAAATTTGGATAGAAATTATTCGTATTAATATTATAATAGTACGATTTATTTACTTCGGAGATCATGTAAGGGATAAAAAGTACAATACACTCACTAGCAATTTATTATTATTCCCGCTTTACTCATTTGCCTCATAGCTTATGTGTTAATGCAGTTCATGTTCTATCTATCAACAAGAATAAATCTTAATGAGACCAGCCAATCCAGCTCGAAAGAGTAACGCACATACATAGGACGACTCGTTTGGCTCAGTTGGTAGTGACTTTATGCGCCAGCGGTCGTGGGTTTGAGTCCCGCTGGGGGCATTCATTTGCTAATAACGAATGTTTGCACTCCAGTCATGGGTGTTTATATTTATAATATGTATGTATTTAAAATTTATATGTGTAGTATATCAACTATCTGGTATCCGCAACACAAGCACGTTACGTAGCTTACTGCGGAACTAGACGGCACTGTTGTAATAATGTCCCAACATATTTATTTAAAAAAAAACAAGCTTTTCAATTTATAATTGTGTTTTGGTTACATCTCGAAAAACACGCATGAGACATAAGTAAACCTTCTGAATAACTATTAAGAAAGCTCTCCTAAAAAAGAGCTTAATTAAAATATTTAAGTACTTGTTTTTTCACGTAAACAACGAGAAAGCTAAAAAGGAGAGTCACTCCTTTTTAAATTTCAATAATGTTTTATTTATTACCCACGGGCCCAGTACTGTGCCTTTTTAAATGGCACACACTAAATAGTACCGCAGAAAAAACTACGTCCGAAGCTTTATTTACATAAAGTAGAATAATTAATTGCAACTTTAAAGACAAAAGAACGGCCGCACCGCTATTCATGTAAATTAGGTCTAGACCAACCTTATTTTTATACAGAGTGTTGCTTTTTCATTAAAAGACGCGGCTATATCTTTAGTGAATTTTAACACAGATTCACGTCTATTGTTAAATGCTCTCTTTATCAGTAGAGTGTTTTTAAATAATTAATATTTTTATAAAAATAATTAATCAATTGTTAGTACTTATTGTTTGAAAAACATTTAAAGCAGATAAAGTAGTTATTAAAATTGAGTAGTTCTTATCGTTTATGACACTTTAATAAATTTCTTTTTTTGATTTAATTAAACAGGGTTATTCAATTTATAAAGAATAATTAATAACTACATATAATATTTTTTTAATAATCAACATATTACTTCAATTTTTACTAAAGGACTAATACAGGTTAATGTATTACACTATTTAGTTTATTATTTTAATTAAGTTTACACGCTATAGGTACATACATCTTTGATTAATCACTTTCAAACAAAAATCTCTTAAAGTAGCGTCGATATATGGCACACAGTAATGTACGAGTAAAATATTTTTAAAATTCGAAAAGCAATGAACTAACGAGATTAGGTAAAATTGCGCAATTTCAAACATACACTTCTTTTTAAGGACGGTCTTGAGGCGGTAATTCGTGCAATTTGAGTTTTGATTTATCAATAATTTTATAACGAATATTTTTTTAAACCGTAACAAAATTTATATGAATAATTCATTTCAACATTCTTCTTATAGGTACAGTATAATTATCAAACGGTCCAAAATTAATTATGTTTATGCAAATACTCCTGTAATTTGGCAATAAGGGACGTGATCAGCATTACGCCGTTAGCAAATTTAATTTCACCGATACTGACAGAAGGACAGATAATTTGTCTTCTCTTTAAGTACTATCAACGTAAAGCTAATCTGAATTGCTAATAGGATTGGTTTGATTATTTATAGAATAATTAAAGAATCGCTCTTACTTAGTTTAGATCAGCTCAATTAAACTGTCTTTCATGATATAGAAAAGATGAATTTGATAACTAGATCATGTTATTTAGGGCTGTGGTAGTCTAGCGGTAACGCGCTCGCTTGGATAACCGAGTGATGCGGGTTCAAATCCGGGTCTCGCACCTCTGATATTTTCATGTGCGAATCATTTCTATCATGATTACCGCTTGTCTCGGTGGACTATGGCCTGATCCCCCTCGTATTGAGGGAGGCCCGTGCCCAGCAGTGGGATATTAAAAGGGCTCAAGACATTTAGTTACTGATAAAATGGGCTTGATTGAATTAGTATACTTATTAGTTGTTTTTGGGTTGAGGCAAGGATCAAGTGTCACCTATGTATGTCTGATCCCAGGATACAATCTATATTCTTGGAAACTTTTATCAAAAACTGTTTAGTGGTATAAACGTGAAAAGGTATGATATTAATATGGGTAACGGAGATGTAACGCAATATAAAATAACATTTTAAGCTAGATTTTTCACAGTACAGTTAAAATGCATGGATTAACATAATTTTGACTAAAACTGTCGCATGTAACAGATTAATATATACCCACAGAATATATAATATGAATATAACTTAAACTAAGAACATTTAAAATACGATTGTTGAGACATGAAAGTAATCGCTTAATATCAATTAAGTTTTAATCAGTAAACGTCCTAGTTTTGTTTTCCTAAACATGGAGACTAATTGAATTTCCCGAGCATCGTTACTATTATTTACATAGAGCTAATTAAAAACGTTAGCCAGACTCATAAATTAATTAAAAATGACAGTCGGAATCCTTTGCGGTTAGATGTATAGTAAAAGCAATTACGTTAAAAATTGTTACTATACGCAAAACAACTGAAATATGAAATTGGCTTAAACTAAGAGCTTTTATAAAAAAAATTAACCTACTATTTGTAATTATTAAGGTATTACAATATTGTTTCTTTAAAAAGGCTATGTAAAGTACTAAGTTATTAAATTACATTACAAACTCTTACAAAGTCAATAAAACTTTGATTTATTTAAAACATTAATTGATTTTTGAAATTCCTATAAATACTTATTGACAGTATGTACGTACATACGTTTCAAGATATTTAGCTCAATACTCATATCACTACATATTACAAAACAAAGTCCTCCGCCGCGTCTGTCTGTCTGTTTGTCTTTTCGCGATAAGATCCAAAATTACTGCATCATTGGATATAATGGTTCTCGAGGAAGGTTTTAGTATATAATTTGTCAAGTTTTTGTATACATTTACTACTACTTTATTTTTAAAGAAAATCTATTTAATTATATTTCATATCACAGCATCATAATACATGCTAATATATGGTAAAAGTAGCTTTATCCATGGATATATAAACATGTTAGGGGTATTAATGTGTAGAGGTCCATGAAAGGTATGAGGTAAAGCGGAAACTTTTGAACAACGAACGTTAATGTATAAATTTAATTGAATCCCCTTGATTACACCTAATACATTATCAAACTTTGTACTCAAATATATCGCATTTATTGTTATATACTTACTTTGCTTCTGCAACGATGTATATATAATATAATAAAACTCTAACTTAGTTGAATCTGTACGATATAGAGGCGGAATCTATCGTCTTTAGATTTTTTTGTCTGTCTGTCTGTCTTTGATCGCATGACGACAAAACCACTGGACGGATTTTGATGAAATTTTGTGAGGAGATAGCTGGTTCTCCGAGTCAACATACAGGATACATTTTACTGCAAGAGAATCTCATTTCTAAGAAATTTATACTAACCTTTAAAATGTATGTATGGACGAGCCTGAGCGGAGCAAGAGCGAGTCGCTAGTATTATAATTGTAGTGCAGCGTTTGATGTTTCCCAAAAATAATATTAGATGTTACGGTTTTCCGCATACTGTTAGATATTCCGCATACTGCTACTCAAATAACAAAGAGTCTCAATCATATAACTAATGACTTTACATTTATTTTATATTAACGTATGATTTATCTCTAACATTTCTGAAAACGCAGAATCTTTGAACTCAGTGCAAAATAACACACCCACTCGCTCACAAACTTTCATTGTGATTTAAATGTAAAGTTTTAATAGAAATACTAAGTACTTCTCGACTATTATTTGCATAGTGGAACGAGACAGTATATAAGCAGAGCTTTAATTTTTTTAAACAAACTTTTGCGTAATTAGCAAGGGAGTTGGCAACTTCCAAACAACTTGTTAGTATCCCTCTGTTGCGGTTTCGGAGGCTTTACCTTGCTTACATTGATTTAACAATTTCATTCCAAGTTCGCACACCACTTCAAATCTCGTTTAACAGTTTTAATTTAATTAACGATGTCATATGAAATTCTTAACCAATTTAATTATAAGCTCAAGAATCTTTGTATCGCTCGAAGTTCATGTATAAAATATATAAATAGGTAGCTTTCTCATATTATTATGAGAACCAAAGTGCCTTGTGGTGAAACGAAAGGAGTAATTTGATTATTAAAATTACAAATTATTTAAGGAATTACATTTTATATAAGTTCATAAAAATATCTATTACATTCCAACATTTTATTTTCACTTCTTCTTTTCATTTTTAATTTTATTATTCACTTTTAATATAATATGAATATTAAAAACATTAAGTAAATATAATCTATGCATATAATTAAAATTGAATTGCCTGTTTTTAATTTAAAATTAACAGCTTTTCACAAAATTCATATGAAAGTATCAAAAAATCAATTTTTAAAATTTATCTAATCTCTGAAACGGCAGTGCCGATTTTGAAGGGACTTTCGGGAAATCGTAACTAAGGCTACTTTTTAACCGACTTCAAAAAATGTACCTAATACACGTTGTAATGGGTGCTCGGATTTTATAACAACGTGGAATAAGATATTATAAGCTAACACGCATCTTGTTATTAGAATTTAAGTAAAGCACAAAGAGTACATGGACAATGTAATAAAAATTATTATCATGGATACGTTTGTTGTCAACCCATAAATCCAATGATAAGCAGTACTGGCCGCAGGCAGTTAATTAGACTAACTGCTAACGTATCACTAGGCTTAGCGCTGTAGAGAAATCTGAGGTGATTTTGGCTTACATTCAAAGTGTTTAAATACGGATAAAACATTTAAATTTAAAATAATTTTATAAATTAAATTTTTATTTAATATATACGATACGAATGAGTATCCCATCTTAGTTAAACTTAATTACAATATAACATATCTACTTAGGAACAAAAAAATTAAAGATTAATGAAAAAATATTAATTTTCACTAAACGGCAATGCTTAATACGTATTATATTCATAGAAATTTGAGTCTTAAAAATAGGTTATCTATTAATGTACCTTATGGAGAAAGCATAATATGATTTATTGAAGATACGATCACATATGACACATAACACGTTCTAGAATTCGACCTGTCATTCTCTATTATGCTTTGACAAGCCTTAATGTGAAACGATCAGTGTTATTAATGTTTTATAATTTTCTTCTTCCAATAATACTGTTAATTGTCAAAAATAGATATATGGATATGAATCCGTGTCATTTTAGCTCCGAGTATACTTTGTGAAATGTAACTTTTCCATAAATAAATAAATAACTATGTAGGGACATAATTATACAACATCATCTAGTACCTACTACGATCAGTTATAATGCTTGTGTTATGGATACTTGACAGTTAATGCGAAAGCGATCCTGCGACGCTCCAAGACCGTTGAAGGCCGTTCGGTTTTAGTGGGTGTTGGCTTATTTTAAGCTGGTGAGTCCCACACAACCACCTGGTGGTACGCGTCAATGCATTTCCCACGTTAAAAAAATGGATACTTGATAGTTAATATCCGATACATATAAAACTTCAAATATTTACAATATATTCATTACAAAATATATAAACACTAATGACTTGAGTATAAATATTCGTGCTCATCACATAAATTAATACCCCTAGCGAGAATCGAATGTGCTACCTCCGGCACAGCAAGCAGTCTCTAAAAATTGAGTAGATACCAAGCTTGACGTTAAAATCACTATAGACCATTATGTAGCCATGTATAGTATAATATAAGGCCGTTTTTGACAGTATCAGGGCTTTTTACAAAGGACTGCCCTTGAAGTATTACTTGTTCATTAATTAAAAAATAAGTAAAAAAAAATGATTCTTTCGAAAATATAATGTTACATACAATGTTTTGAAGTCAACCAAATATAGAATACAGATAATTAACTTTTCTGCGAATTATGAGCTCTAAAAATAATCACACTGGAAACTAACCACCTATATTATGTAAATTTCCTAAGTTACAACATTCTAAAGCTAACAAATTGTTTTATGGAGATTGACAGACTAATAATTCTATAATCAAATTTGGTAAAGTGAGTACAAAACGCGTGGGTTTCCCATTTGTAGGTAATTATTGTAGATTGTCGTCCCTGATGGGTGTGGGCGTGTGAAACTCGAAGTTATTTATTTTGGACTAAAGTTTTAATTGCTTATTATTTTAATTAGCATTTGTTAAATAATATAATGCGTTATTTATGATCAAAGTAGTTTTTGATCAGATAAGATAAATAATGAGGATATATTATCTATATTTTGACGACATGTTTGGCTCAGTTGGTAGTGACCCTACTTTCTGCGTCAGCGGTCGCGGTTTCGAGTCCCGCTGGGGGCATTCATTGGCACGAATGTTTGTACTCCAGCAATGGGTGTTAATATTTATAATATGTATGTATTTAACCCATCAACGGGCGCGGGGACAATATAGATTTATAACAATTGAAAATCTATTGTGTCTCGTATGTTCGCGTTGACGGGTTAAAATTTATATGTGTAGTATATCAACTATCTCGTATCCGTAACACAAGCACGTAGCATAGCTTACCACGGAACTAGATGGCGCTGTTGTGATAATGTCCCAACATATTTAATAGCTACTCGTATGTCCTTATTATATTTATCAATATCGTACGAGTATACCGTATAATACATAATATATAACATCCTATTGTATATTACGAGTATATAATATTGAATATTATATACTCGTAATGATAATTCTAGAATCTACATATGTATGTATATATAATTTTTGTTGTTTTTTAATTGTAGTTTTTGAAAAAAAAATATATTTATCATTTTATAATTATACAAAAAAAAAGGCAACAAAGCACCGAATGAAATGGTTCTGTGATGACTTTGCAGCGACTGTTAATAAGAAAATGATGCTATATATGTTAAAATTAATTAAGACCACCAATTAATAGGTGGTGCAATTAAAAGGACGGAAGTGTTTTATGCTTGACGTTTTTCCGGACGTGTTCTTGCTGGGAATCGTGATAAAAGTGAAGTCTCCGAATGTAGGACAGGCCGCTTGCAAAATCTTCCTACGTAATAACCTAAATAACCCTAAAAATGCGTTTAGTAATATAGTAATCGTTAAATTACTTGAAATTGAAAATTTGAAAATGTTTCTATTTCTAAAACAAAGAAAAATAAACAGAAAATATGAAAAAAATAAGTTTATTTTGTTTATAATTTTAGGAAATAAAGAAAAGCAGTACCGATTATTTTTGCCGTAAAAAAATCCACCGGACGTTTAACAATAACATGAGTCGATGAACTTTGTATAATTAAAATGCTATAAAACAAATAACGAGGATATTAAAAATCTGTTTTCTGACCTTCGCGCTAAATATATTATATGCTAAAAGCAAACATACTTCGACATTCGAGCATTCTCGTGTTAATTTAAGGTGTATCCAGCTTATATTACACAAAGCATAAATTTTTTTTTTACTTAAATAATTTTTAAATAAGTATTTTTAAAAATACTCATACGTTATATTACATCATAACATAAAGAATTCGGTGCGATAAAAAATTAACAAGCTAGAATCGAACCAGGACCCAGCGTCATATCGTCGGTATCGCAAACATCGAACGGGTTTCAAAACGTAATACTAAATACTTTATGTTAAATAAAATTAAATTAATTCAATAATTGTTTAAATTTTCTATTAAAGCATTTGTACGTACTTTAATCACCTAAATATAGGTAAAATCTTAAATACCTTGAGTAGTTTTTGTGATTTGAACTTGCAAACATGCTCATTTTTCAAACTTACAACATTTAATACGTAGGTATTATGTAGTTTAACTGCAGTAAGGAAATGTTCACGCTATTTCAAAAATATTATGTTTTCTAACTCGTATGCAAGTAGTTTCGACATAGCGATCGCTATTTTACCCATTCTTGCCGATAAGTCGTAATTATCAATGATTGCAATTACGAAAATATGGTAAATCTAAGATTTACCTTCATAACATGTTCGTTTCATACAAAAATACTAATGTTCACAATTCTTCTTCTTCTTCTTCTGCCTGGCATTAATCCCGGCTATTGTTGCCAGGGTCTGCCTTCCGACTAAGCCTACTCCACTTTGCACGATCTTTAGTGTCATCTAGGATAAGTCCGTTGGCTCTCATGTCCTGCTTCACGACATCCAGCCATCGCTTTCTTGGGCGTCCAGGAGGCCTAACTCCAGGAACAGACATATCAAGGCACTTTCTTCCAACATAGTTCTCAGACCGGCGCGCGACATGGCCATACCACCTCAGACGACGCTCTTGGAGCTTATCCGCTACGTCACGGACCCCGAGACTACCTCGGATGAACGTATTACGTATGCGGTCAACCCGCGTTACGCCGCACATCCACCTCAGCATCTTCATCTCCGTGACGCGAAGCTCCTGAGTGTGTCGAGATAGTGCAGGCCAGCACTCGCTCCCGTATAAAAGAACTGGTCGGATAATGCTCTTGTATATCTGTCCCCTGAGCTTGGGCGGTATTTTGCGGTCACAAACCACACCTGTGACCTCCTGCCATTTGGCCCAAGCAGCGCTTATACGGGCTTGAATGTCGTGATCGATGCTTCCGGACTCATGCAGGACGGATCCAAGGTACTTGAACTTCTCCGACTTAACGGCTGGTTCAAGCCCTATTTGAATGGTGCTAGAGTCCGGATTCCCGCAAGTCATGTACTCGGTCTTCGCCACATTCAGCTTAAAACCACCGTTCTCAAGCGTGCCCTTCCAGAGGTTCACCTTACGCTCCAGCTCCAGACGGCTCTCATCAACGAGCGCTATGTCATCGGCATACATCATTAGCCATGGAGGCTGGTCCTGGATGCATGTCGAGACAACATCTAATACTACGCTGAATAAGAACGGGCTAAGAGTTGAGCCTTGGTGGACCCCCACAGTAATCGGGAAGGGCTTGGTATCGCCAACAGAGGTTCTAACCACGGAAGCGGAATTGCAGTACATGTCTCTGACAATATCAATATAGACTTCAGGCACACCTTTGGATCGCAACGCCCACCAGATACATTGACGAGGCACACAGTCAAAGGCCTTCTGCAGGTCGAGAAATACCATATGGAGAGCTCTCCTTTTCTCCCTGTAGGCCTCGATCAAGGTTCTTAGGGCAAAAATGGCGTCTATGGTGCCCGATCCTGGTTGAAATCCATATTGACACTCAGAGACAGTACACTCTTGGCGGAGCCTGAGGTCGATCACGCGTTCGAAGAGCTTCATGGTGTGACACATGATTTTGATCCCTCTATAACTGCCGCATTCCTGAACACTGCCCCTCCCTTTGTAAATAGGGGTAATACAGCTAAAACGCCACTGGTTGGGCATCCTTCCAGTGTTCAAGATGCAGTTAAAGAGGTCAGTAAGCATGAGCACACCAAGAGAGCCCAACGATTTCCACGCTTCGATCGGTATGTCGTCAGGTCCCACCGCTTTCCGGTTCTTCATGCGGCGAAGACAATCCCGAGTTTCATCAGGTGATATTGGGGCAACAAGTCCGAGGTTAGGAGGCGGCTCGGGAGGAAGACTATATGAGTGCTGATTGTTCAGCAGCTCCTGAAAGTAGCCTCTCCATCTCTCCTTCACAGAGGCATGATCACAAAGCAGCTTGCCCTGGGAGTCCCTGACGCAAAGACATTTTGTGATATCTTGCGTCGCTTTTTCCCGGGCCCGCGCCAGCTTGTATATGAACTTTTGCCCCTCCGCAGTGTCTAGCTTATCGTATAATGGCGACAAACTATCGCTACGGGCTCTGGCTACAGCTCTTTTGCTGGCACGTTTGGCTGCATTGTACTTCTCTCTGTCTTCAGGAGAGTTGGTTTGCTGCCACTCTTTAAACGCAGTCTTCTTTTCTCGAACCGCTACCTGCACCCTGTCATTCCACCACCATGTTTCTTTGTCGATGACTCGTCCTCCCTTAGAAACGCCAAGAACTCGCCTTCCCGCCGCGGTGATTACAGACTGGGCTCGATCCCAAACTTCCTGGGCAGTTTCAGTGTCGACACTTAGATTTTGTCGTTCCACCTCTGCCAGGAAATCCGTTCGCATCGGACCATTCAACAACCACCACTTGATCCTAGGTTTGCGTTTCTCGGCTAATTTCTTTTTCGGGGTAAACGTATAGTCCATGACAAGAAGACGATGTTGGGCCGTCAGGCTTTCACCTGGAATGACTTTACAGTTTGTTACCTTGCCGATATGACACCTTCTCGTCAGCAGATAGTCAATTTGGGTTGAGTGGGACCCGCTCTTATACGTGATAAGGTGCTGAGCATTCTTTTGGAAGAACGTGTTCACGATGGCCAGATCAGACGCCATACAGGTTCTTAGAATGTTAACTCCCTCTGTATTGCGACGACCATAGCCAAAACCACCATGAACACGCTCATACGCATCAGCTGCCTTACCCACGTGACCGTTCAAGTCTCCCCCAACAACTATCACTTCGGTAGTCGGTATAGCACGTAGTACATCTTCAAAATGCTCCCAGAATGATTCCTTCTCGGCCTCACTGCAGCCTGCCTGGGGGGCGTAGGCACTGATCAAGTTCGTGGTGACACCCTCAATCAACACCTTTACCCCCATCAGCCGGTCACAGCGACGGTCAACTTCTAGGAGACCATTCTTGAGCTCTTCAGAAAGCACTACGGCTACACCGTTTTTACCTGAAGGTGACCCGGTGTATATAAGCTGGTAACCCTGTCCGATGTTACGGGACCTGTTGCCCTTCCAGCGAGTTTCCTGTAGAAAAACACACTGGACCCGACGTCTCATGAGTACATCTGCGAGTTCCCTGCATCGTCCTGTTAGAGAGCCAATGTTCCATGTTGCAAAGCGGAGTTTCCGTCTGGGTACTAACTTCTTTAGCCGTGCCCGTACTTGACACGGTAGCCCTTGCCCATTTGTCGCAGGTATAGGGCGATGTGCCTGCGCGTCGTTTAGCGGCGACGCCCTAGCCGTACCCAGCATTTTCTTTTCTTTACTCATTGAAGTGGCAAAGTTGGTTTTAAGTGGAGCGATTGCCATCTGACCTCCAAACTCACATAGCGTGAGAAAACCAGGGAAAGGAAAGGGTCACAAATGGAGGTAGGGAGTGGAACGAGTAGGAAGAAGGTAAGAGGAGGAGGACACCACTAAAACGGACTGGATGGAGGTGTGATAGTGGTGGCTCGAGGACCCGGGGTCGCGTACCCGTATGCCCTGAAATCAATATCGGACAGATACTGGACAGGACACCCTCTGAGAGAAACTAATGTTCACAATACATTTAGCAAATCGTAAAAAAGAATATATCAATGTTAACGACACGTTTGCCTCAGTTTGTAGTGACCTTACTTTCTGAGCTAACAGCCGCGGATTTGAGTCCCGCTGGGGGCATTCATTTGTTGAGCACGAATGTTTGTACTCCAGTCATGCGTGTTTATATGTATAATATGTATGCATTTAAAAAGTTATATATGTGTAGTATTACAACAATCTGGTATCCGTAACACAAGCCTACTACGCTTACCACGGAATTAGATGGAGCTGTTGTAAAAATGTCCCAAAATATAAAAAAATGGCGCAAATAGCATTTAATAGCTAGCAACCTAGTTTTATTGCACAAAACACGGTGCTGACGTGAATTGCGCTATAATATCCTAATTAAACCAAGATCAATGACTCTCAGGCTATTTCTGTCGTGTTTTTCTCAGAGTTTTATATATCTTTGTTTACATTTCCATTTTTCATAACATTCGACATTCACCTTGCCTCACGGTTTTTTCTAGGCGCGAGTAAAGAAGTTTACGTAATGTCGGTTAGATCACTCAGCGGTTACGGCTAAGTAGACATTCTTATACATGTGTGGCTTTAGATGTTTGTATAGCTGAGCTTTTTACGAATAAAAAGTTGTTTTGACTGAAACTATTTAAATTTTTGAATAATTTGATGTAATAATCATAATTTGGTACTTGGCTGCTTGAACTTATTTAAAAAATTCAGGATTTTAAAAATAATGTTTTTGCCACATTTGCCCATAGACACCTAAAAATCTATAGATTCGCTAGAAATTTTTCACACAAATTTCAGTAATTACTTATACTGTATGAATAATGTCTAATAATACTCTAAGATTTCCAGATTTAAGATAATTCAAACCACCCAAGATGAAGCAATTAGTTATTAACTTTGACGTTCCAAACCAAATTGTAAAGTTATTCAATATTCGAGTAACAAGGATACAAACTCGACCCACATACGAGTACATGTAACATAACATCGCAAATATTAGTAGAAGTTGTTTTGACAGCGTGCTAATTCCCAAATGCAAATGAGCCTTAGCCAATACTTGACTGAAAGTTATAAATAAAGCTATAGCTTTAGTAATATTTATTAATGTTATGAGTCATATTTATTTAAATAATAATATAATAATATAAAAATCGTATTTAAATAAATAAATATGTTGGGACATTATTACAACAGCGCCATCTAGTTCCGTGGTAAGCTACGAGGCTTGTATTACGGATACCAGATAGTTGATATACTACACAAATATTTTTTAATACATACATGTTATAATTATAAACACCCATGACTAGAGTACAAACAATAGTGCTCAACAAATGAATGCCCCCAGCGGGACTCGAACCAGCGTCCGCTGGCGCAGAAAGTAGGGTCGCTACCAACTGAGCCAAACGTATCGTCAATACTAGTTTTACACCCGGCTTCTTCGCTTAAGTCATCATTCTTCTGAAACTTTCCTTATATTTTATTCTTAGTATGCCCTTATCGAATTGCAGAGTCTCGATCTTGACCATTAATTAAAGGGTAAAAATTTATCATTAAAAGGCACTCCAATCCTCGAATATGATGCTTGTTTAGATTTTTTAGGACAATTCTTTTAACGAAACGTTAAAATTGTATATATTTATTATATTTTATTTAAAAATTCGTTAAAAGAAAACCAAGAATAATGAAACATTACAAAAATTTTACGTACATTCCGGCTGACCGAGCATTTTTCCGTGGGAACTAATGAGGTTGCGTTTCTCGCTAAACACACAGCTCACGTACGAACAAATTGCCTGCAATGTAGCATTTTGTATGTGGATGTTGTTATACAACAGTGCGCAAAGTTCTTTTGAACCCGAGACAATGGAATAGTATTGTTGATACTGGATTTAGGTGGATTTACGCTAGATTTATAGAGCCCAAATAATATATTGTTTGGTTTTTTATTGTTTTATACATTTTTGGGAATCTGAAGGAAGCTGAGTATTTTCTTAGTTACGTAGGCAAAAAAATATATATTAATAGTATGTGTATAATAATAATTTATTAATCTTGTACAGAAATATATCACTCACCTTATGGCTTTTTGTGAACCACTTTGCCACTTGAAAGAAAAAAAAAATTGTAGCAAAGTGGTAGTGTATGTAGTGTATTTAATAATAAAATATAAAGATATTCATGTCTTTCAAAAACTCGCTAGATTCTCTCAGACATACAGGTTTCCTCAAGGTGATTTTCTTTCACCGTCAGACCAGTGGTTATTATGTTAAAAATGATTCGCACAAGAATGTAAGGTGTTAGATCCTGATTTGAACCTGCTTCATTGGGTTATTCAAGCAATCACGCCACCACTGGACGACTGCTGCCTACCACTTATGAATGAGTATAAAAAGTAAATAAATTGATAAAAATAGAAAATATTTATCAAAGAATTTATTCAAGTTTCATTCAATATCTTCAAATAAAAAAAATTCTTCTTATTAAACAACTGTCCCGGAAAAACCCCTATTTAAATTCGAAACGTACTCTTTCATTGTAATTTATAAAACTTTGTTCGAACGCCCTTTGAAGTCAATATCATATCTCAGTAATCTAACACCGGTAAAAATAAAACAAAAGTCTCGCTTCATTGAAATGTTTTATAAGATTTTATTCCTTAATATAGTATATAATAAATCAAAGTAGACGTTTTCCTAAATATATATTTTTAATTAGTCTCTTAGAAAACCTTATAGTGGAAATCAAGAGCGAGAGTGTAGGCGCGTACTATCGTTTGTCACCGCGTTCCATATCGTTAAGTTTGCTTGTTATAACTTTACACGACTCAAGGGTGCCCAGAATATAAATTGGTACAAAGATGAACACCCATAAGTGTGGACTGAAAAAATAAACTAGGATCTGTGATTTATTTGATACTTGATAAATCATTTCTTAGTTTAGAATACTCGACCTAGAGTGATTCGATTATTGGAGCCAACATATACCTACTCATAAAATGTTTAAATTGTTTGTTTCATCAATTGTTTCGCACCTCTGATATTTTCATGTGCGAATCATTTCTATCGTGATTACCACTTGTCTTATGGCGAAGGAAAACATCGTGAGGAAACCTGCATGTCTGAGAAAACTTAGCAAGTTTTCGAAAGACATGTGAAGTCCGCCAACACGCACTAGGCCAGCGCGGTGGACTATAGCCTGATCCCCCTTGTACTGATGGAAGCCCGTGCCCAGCAGTGGGACGTTAAAATGGGCTGAATATATATTGTTACTAGTTTTACCCACGACTTCACTCGCTTGCTGAGTGGGTCGGGGATGAAAGGTATGTCCGCATAAATCCTTGCCAGATTTTATTAAATCTGGTTCAGCGGTTTAAACGTGAAAACGTAACATAGTTGATAATAGAAAGGTAAACGTCAAAACTTTCATGAAGCTTGTTACCTTCGGGTAGCAGCCGAATGGGCCGGCACGCCCCGTATAGTACCACTCTCTCACAGAAGACCGGCGTGAAGTGGCAGCTATGCTTTCGCGTTTCGTCCGGTAAGTGAGAGTCCGGGAGGCCCACTACCCATCCCTACTCCCGTCCTTCTCCCTCCTCCCTCCCTCCCTTTCCTGAATGGCCGGCAACGCATCTGCAAGCCCTGTGGTGCTGCAGATGTCCATGGGCGGAGGTGATCACTTACCATCAGGTGAGCCTCCTGCCCGTTTGCCCCCTTTGTCCCATAAAAAAAAAAGCTTTAGTGGTTAAGTTTAATCTAATAACATTCTACATTAAATATTATAATATTATTTTGGAAAATTAATTTGAAAATCATTTCAATATAAGAATAATTTGACAGAATTTTTCAATATCATATACGTTTAATTTATCATTTTTTTATTCATATTTCATCCTTTCCTATTACACCTAAAGGTTGCCTGTAAGAATAAGGCCACCTTTTATGCTTCTTTTTCCTACCACTATATAGTTTTTTCTGTTTTTCAGTGTACTAAAGTGTTTTCGTTATTTTTACTAGACGTTCAATAACCTATAAAATAATTATGTTTGTCCATATAACGCAATTATAACATTACCAAAAATAATTTTAAAAGCTCTATCTAGTGACATTAGTATCTTAATGACTCTAGCGCCCATTAATGTTCTGCGTGATAAGATATATCTATAACGGAATTTGTGTAAGTGCAGGTGTTTGTAGTTATAAATAATTTCGTGAACACTATAAATCTTTGCATCTGTAAATTGATAACCTTAATAGTTTTTAGAAGCTTTTAAAAGATTTTTTAAATAAAAGTGCTAAATCAAAAAAAAAAAACTTAAACTTAACTTAACTTACCCTTTTTCTTATGTAGAAATCGAAAAAATCAAGTTTAGACTTGCACTAACTTTTTATGAGTTATGCATCATAAAACAAAATATGTATTAATCTAACATATATATTATATATACGGCTTAAAATAAGTTTGTATTTCATAATATTATTATAAAAAGACATTTTTTACGGAAAATACGCCATATCTCAAAAATAACTCTGCGTATCAATAATTTTTGTCCTCAAAAGAACTATTAGTTTCTAGTTAAACAGCTTTTCCATTCCAGCCATTTTATTACAATTTGTTAATATTGTGTAAATGTTTAAGTTTCGGTAATAGTTTATTAATTTCTACATGAAAACTATAATTTTATAGCCGTTTAAAGTAGACACTGTAGCAAAAAATAAACATACATACATGGCTAAATTAAAAAAAACCTATATAAATAAAGGTACATATACACCCTATACAAATAAAACAGTACAAAAAATTATTTTTAAGTAATAAACAAAATAAATAAGTGATCTATAAATACTTTACAGCCTTTCAAATGCAGATTTTTAATAGATTCTCCTTGTATTTTCTATACATTCACATCACGTAAAGGCGAGACTGACTCATCTTCTCGTAACGCCATTGGAAATTTAAATTCTTGACATGGCAGAAGTTCATAAACAGTAATGACTTATGGTGATGACATTCTTTAGGCGCCAAACTATTTCTTGCCGATAAAGGTGTCAACTGTCAATGTTATTGCCTTGCTATCTTCTATCTCTTTTAAATTAGTACATATAAATAAAACTGAAGTTTCTGTTTTTAAATTCAAATTAACATATTTTCACTAAATGCATATGAAAGTATATACGGTACTTACATCAAAAATCATTTTTTTTTAATTTTTGTCTGTCGTCTGTCTGTTTGTTCCGGCTAATCTCTAAAACGTCTAGTCCAATTTTGACGGGACTTTCACTCGCAGGTAGCTAATTTTATAAGCAGTAACTTAGGTTACTTTTATTTTATAAGAAAATTATATCTACCGTTTAATTTATTATTTATTTGAACTTACGCCCCGCGAAGCGGGCCGGGTTCGCTAGTATATGAATAAATTCAGTTATCTAGTAAGAAAACCGCTTTCAATTTTATTTAAATTTAAACGATGCTTACAAAAATGTCCAAATAGATCTATTAGAGCATTTGCATCGTAAAAGCAAAGACATTAAAAGCTTGCGACGTTTAATCGCAATTTGTGTGACACAAATAGGCTCAAACTGGGTTAGTACTAAGCACGCACTCTAAATCTTCATTAGCAGATAATAGTCGTACTTAATATAATATTGCATCATACTAGGAAACGAAAATACATTTCACGGGATAACATAAAAGCAAATGATGCAAACGAGTGTAATTTACACGACATTTACTCTCAATCTGATTATTATTGTTAGAAATACTATCCTCAGCTTTATTACCTTTACGTATTATTAATACTCGGCATAGTGCCCTATAATTTTGCATTAATATATCGTAAAATATAATTTTTACGAGTTACTTTTCAATTAAGCAGAAAATAAACATCGGCTATGATTTTTTTTATTAAGTGTATTAAACTACATTTTTATAGTTTATAAAGGCAGCTTTAATTTTTATTTTATGTTCATTTTTTTATGAAGTAGAAAGAAAGATAATATGAATGCGCAGGAGATTTTACATGTTCTCCGAAGCTCGAGGGTAAAACACCACCATCTTCCAAACTCTGACTGAGAACTTACTGAACAGAAAGAGTTAATGACTAAATTTTGCTCAATCTGGGACTTAAACCTAGGACCTCCGGATCTTCAGTATATACTAGCCACTACACCACCGAGGCATTCTCTAACTCTCACAACCTAACCACATTACGAATATAATGTGGTTAATTTAAGTCTGTATAAAAAAATACTTCATCCGGGCATCGAACCACGATATCCGATGCAGTGATATGGTATCTTGCAAATCTCAATTTTGTGTATATTTACTAAACTAATACACTGATGATTTGAATCATATAGACAAAAATACTAAAATAAAGCAAGCAATGTTTAAAGTGCAGTTACAGTTGCTTATAAGACGGTGGAAAACAAGTGGGGTAATGGTTCAACCGACCCTTGGTCTAATCGACTTATAGAAAGCAAAATTAGTATTTAATGAATCCAGTTTTCTAAGAAATTTTATGAAAGTAATCGCACTATACTATTATTAGAGCGAAAGTTTTTATGTGTTTGTTTGTTACTCCTTTACACCAAAACAGCTAGGCGAGTTTAGATAATTTAGTTGTAGAGCTACGATATTATACTCGTAGGTTAAGAGGTACTGTGCGTTGTTAGTAATATGTTGGATGGTTCATGGTGGTGCCTTACTTTCCTTATGGTAGCTGTTTTAAACAATGAGATGCACCCAAGCGAAGCCAGGGCTACTTGCTATAATATGCTTGCTATAATAAAATATGAAAGATATATTTTTTCCTCGAATGAGGAAATATATGTCAAAGATTATAGTTGAAATAAAGGTCGTGTTTTGAATGAATGAAATCTTTATTAAAAATGGGGAAAACTTACATAAAGCTAATATATGTATATGAATTTAACTAGATATTTATACTCGTATATAAAAACTGCATCATTTTTTTATTCACGACACGTAATCTCGCTAATAGCTCGTCCATCGTTTGACAAACAGAGGAAAAAAGGCACTAAACAGTTTTATCTTTAGGTATACGAAGAAAACACAAAAATGGATCATACTACTATATTTAAACGTCATGAAGTGTAAAACGATGCTCATGTCTCGTCTTATTAATTAATTACTCCCTAATTGTTATTTACTGTCTTCTCGGAACCATGTTTGTGCCCACGACTCGGTCGCTTAGCTCAGGCCTTCGTTTGAACGTTGTGATAAACACGGTTCAATGAAATTAGGTAATTAGACCCTTGTCTTAAAATGTACTTCGTTGTTTGTTTATTATTTCTTGTTTATATCTTACTTATTTATTTGTATAATATTAATGATTTCCTACAAACGTGAGATATACGTAAAGTTAACGAAACGGTCAGTAAGACAGAATGACGGACGGACAAAAATTCAAAAACTATAGATTTGGCCTCTGTATGGATAATAATGATTTTTTGAATAAGATATTCCAAAAAATATTTGATTTACCTTATAGTTCCTGGTTTCAAGCCCGCTAGAAAAAAAAAGTAAAAAAGTATCCTATGTTACTTCTAATACCTCCAAGAATATGTGTACAAAGTTTGATGTTGATCGGTACAGTAGTTTTCACGTGAAAGCGTAACAAACAAACTTACATTCACTTTCATTATAATAGTATAAATTATCTAAATCTTTTTGTTTTATAAGAAATTAATATATCGTGAATACACGTTAATGTACATGTTAATGCTGCGGGTTGTTTCGTTTAATTAAAATTATTTTGTCCCTATCTAGTTACAACTAAGCCCATCGCTCGACGGCTATAAAGACAGAAATAGCAGAATTATATTATTAAGACATTATGCTCTTTTAACGCTGTAAAGTTAATCCTTACTAATACAAATGTAAAAGTAACTCTTTCTACTTTATTTCTACCTTTTCATTCATAAGACGTTGATCAGATTTGTAGATGAGAGAGCAAACGAGAGAGGCTATTTTTGAATTATACTTTGAGCAAACATAATGCATGGTGATAAATGACCATAGATAGATAGAAAACATAATATAATAATACTCGGTATAACCTAGACTCGAAACTAAAGAAGTTTGTTTAGTCGAATGTGCCGCATTAAATATATTAAGAGATAAAGATATTTGCCTCTAATATATGAAAAGTATGTGAAAATAACGAGAAAATCGTAATTTAATATAATAATTTCTACAGAAACGCAATTAGTTCTTGTCCTTTTAATTAAGAGTAATGTTATAATGCCTCTCGTTTTGTGAATTTTATAGCGCAAAAACTAGTTCACAACAAAATGGGATACATTAACAAGGGTAGGTTTAGGGCAGTTCGTGTAACATACTTGAGAAAGTTAAGGATAATTAAGATTCCTACTTTGTTTCCGTCTATATTCATATCTTTATATATCAAATTTTGGATCACGTTGTTTGTCCGCGATGAACTATTGAATTACTTATCCGATCTATACGATTTTTTTAATGTGTTTGTCCTTTCTTTACAAATAGAATAGTTTTTATCCTAACGATTTTTTAATGGAAAAATATACACTTATCACTTTTTTGTTCTAAGAAATAACCTGGTGATCTTCGATGAATATTGTTATTATTTATTCACAAATATAAGTAAATAATGGTTCTGTTTTAGCACCGGATGTACTAAAATAAAACCTAATAAAAATGGTTTAAAACTATAAGCAGTATAAGCTTAACTTAAATTATAGTCGGCACTTTAACACTTTTTATTAATACCTTTACTACTAAAAGCATTTACTTCTAAAGTAAAAAGACCAGGTGTGACAATCTAATAACAATAAAATTCCATATAAGATTCAATCGCCGTAACAAATTCCAGTGTGCTGCTACTGTTTTTGTTTGAGAAACGTTTACACTTTGTGATGAAGAATGTTTTTGTGGAACATCGGGACTCAAACAATAAATCTTCGTCATGGCCGAGTTCTGACATTTTAACAGGGACATAAAAGAACGCTTCCTCAATATTATTCGTTGCCCGGAATTATTTTTTAGGAAGGAAATTACAACGTAAAAAGAACTGTCATTAACTTTTCTTAATTAAATTATGTTGATCACGCACTATGATTGCGTTATATAAATTTCAAGCTTTGTTATAACAATAAACAAAAATAAATTGTTTGGATGATTTTAGTAAACAAAGGGCTAAAGATGATTGAGCATACATTTTTCGAAATTGATGTGAATTTTAGAAAAGTTGTTTTATTCTGTTTGTAGGTACATAGAAAAGTTTAATTTTAAGTAAGTAATTTAATTTTCTACACAACCCTTTTCATCTTTATCGACTTTTTTAAATTAATTTAGTCTTCGTGCTTGTCTGAAAATTCAAATAATCCCCGTACGAACTTTGGTAAAACAACAAACCTAAAGACAAACAGACAGTACTTAATACCGATCACGTCTAACCCATTCAAGGAGTTCTATTATAAAATTCGACACTGACGTCATTTTTTTGAGTATAGTAATGCACAAAATGGTAGAGTAAAGATAGCCATTTAAATTTATGTATAGTATCTAGTGATGCATACATGATGATAATAAAGTAGCGGGACAGAAATTTAAGTTACATGATGTAATATATCCCTGCGTGTGCGCATACTGCATACATAGTAGTACCCGGTACATCTTGAACACGTGACGTAGAGATAGATTATAAGCGACGACTTCACAATATGTAAAACTACGTTTGACGTGTGGATTTGTTTGAAAATTTACTATAACTGGTTTATATATACTCGTAATACTGTTTTATAGTGACTTAACACGTCCTATCCCTGCTAATGCAAATTATTAGCAACATTTTTCGGCAATTATTTTTTGTTAATCTTAATTTGATAAAAGTAATTCATACTTTTTGTCATATAAATAATAAAATATTAAATTTTGGTTTAAAAGTATGTATAGACTATAGAGTATTCAAATATAAAAGCAAATTAAATAAACTCTATGTAAATTGAATCTACGTACATAATATTATTTTGCGAGCGGAAATCGTACTTTAAGTATTCTAAGCAAGTGAATCTTGTTATAAAAATCAATGCAATCTTAAACACCTTTCGGCCTTATAATTTACTATAGTAATATCCTCATTTGCAATAAATTTATTATATATAATTTACGTATAATTTTGGCAGTATGTAAGAGATATGTTCCCGTACTGTTATGATTTTTCATTAATCTTTAAAAAAAATTAATGAAATACAAAAAATTAAAACGCACATACTTGTTTTACTATGCGTATTAAGCAATCTAGGTTTGACTCCCGTTGAATGCAACGCATATATTTAAAGTGCTTTATATGCATGGCGTGAGTAATCCGTTAAACGATTAACATGGACGAAAACTGCATTAAACATGAAGATACCCATTTAATTACAAGAAACACGAAAGTTTCAATGGCACGTTCTATTAACGATTTTATTAAATCTGACCAATACATTACCTTCATCAAACTAGCATGTTAAGAATTTTTTTACATTTTTAAGTCAGATATTATGTATATTGTAAAAAAATATAATAATTTAGTGTATGAGACATATATAGTAGCTAATACTATCCGCCGCACTCATAGTCACTTAAGGAACCATTAAGTCGAGAATCTCCATACTAAAGAACGATCTAATGGTTCATTAAGTGACTATGAGTGTAATTATAAATTTCTCAGGTTGGCACCTACGGCACCACCTTTGTCTCAATTTATTATAGTTTTTGAGCTCAAATAAAACGCTTTTGTCTGTACTATACCGATACTATTTAAACGGTTTTGTCATACTGTAACGATATCGTCATTGGAGATTCTATCTAAATGACAAAAAAATCGGTTGACCAATAATATTATTATTGGATAATTTTGACTTTTAGTTCAAAAATTTTAAAATTTCGTTTACATTTTGTAGTAAGAATAGATAAAAAGTAGATGATGCCATGTGTATAAATGTTCTTCGATTCAGCATTTCATGTCGTTAATTCTGACTCTTATCCCAAAATATCGTAGTTGCTGTATTAATAAAAGTGATAGAAAACGATGATAATAGATTATTTATACTAAAATTTTATTGATAGTGAACTATTAAAGTATAAAGATGACGTTCAAAACATGAATCTTAAAATATAAAGGTTCATGTTTTGAACACTCACACATTATTCATAAGTTATACAATTTTATATAGTAACAGTGTACCTGCCTGCGACTTTTCTCGCTATTAATTTTTTTTTTATTAATATACTAATAAGGTTCTCCGACCGATTTCGGCCATGGCAGCCAATCTCAATGAGAGAAGCCAACTTCGCAAGAGATATTATAACGCACGAGTGTACGCGCAGACACAAGTGCAGTCTCTATTGACTATTCTTATGACTCTCATACTCCAGTGGGCCGACTACTCGACACGACCAGTGAGAATTAAGGCGCAGGACCGACGGCTTTACGTGCTCTCCAAGGCACGGGGGTGACACACCGCCAACTTCCCTACTCCGGGCTGCTACTGAGGCTCACTAAACAGCAAGATTCAGTATACTAATATATAAATTTTGGCTGACCCGGGACTCGAACTCAGGACCTGTAGATGTGTTGCTAGCCACTACACCAACTATAATAATATACTATTATTATGCTTAGTGTGGTGGGACAACAAAATATATAAGGGTAAATTTTTTTTCGTTTAAATGATATTGAAGTCCATTTATTTTTTAGTTCATTTTCACAATAAAATTACTTTTAAATAAATACCTCGTTGTTAATAAAAAATAAACAACAAGATACAACACTAATTTGTTTGCTTTAACTCAAGCTTTTATCGAAAGTTGAAGGGCATGTATCAAAAGAATTTCTAAGAATGCCAATCGTATTATTTAGAACAATGTGACTATCACTCGTCAAATCTGGTTTAGAGGCTTCTTAGCCACAGCTTCCAATCTCAGTCAACAGATAAAAGAAAAGATATGATGTAATCAAACGTCGACCTTGACTAGGCATCGTCAGCAACAATATATGTAGATGAAATGTGGCATAATGTTGATAAGACAGGCATCTCTGCAAACATTCTAAAACATTCTTATATCGAACAGCTTACGCGTTGAATGTATTATTTTATAAATAGTCATTGCCGCGGCTCCGCCCGCGTTTTAATCACTATTAAAAAAATTACGGTTTTAAGTATTTTGCAAAATCATAAGAAAAAAAATTTGGTCTAAAAATAAAAAAAAATAAAAATGGAGAGGGTCTTATCACTAATAGAGAATAAAAAATACCCTACGACCTATTCTCAGACCTTCCGAATTTCGAGTTCGATAACAAACACACACGAGATTTTTATATATTATATTAGATTGGATATAATTCTATATTATTCCTTTTTCCTAAACTAAACAAAGTATTATATTTTTGTTTCCAGATTGCAATATGCGTATTTCTAACCAAAACATCGACATGAATCAGTTTCAAATTAATTTTAGGACAAAAAACCATTGGGTTTTTGGTTTTTTGTTTATACTATGAAGGGTATATGTATAATTTTGCATTTTATTTTGAAGCAAGTATAAAATTACCTACTAGGGATTAATGATTTTATAATGTTGCAATTTTATTTGAAAAATTTAAAGCAATCTTCATTAATTTAAGATGAGGTAGGAGGGTTAGAAAATGCATTAACTCGATAATTACGATCTGACATCCTTTACCTTGTCTTTGCTGTGGCTTGTATGATTAATACCTTTAGCAGAGGTTATGTAAAGTGTTTTTTAAATTTATATATTTAAGATTAATTTTATACGTATGGAAATAATTTTGATGGTGTTAAGATCTAATATCACTGCTAAAATGTATTTTAATTGAATAGATTGCATTTTTTGTGAATCCTATAGTAAGGAGATACATCTTCTTTTTGATGTTGGGAAATGCATTTACGCATACAACTTGTACGTAACAGGTAGAAAAGCCTACTGGATTGTTGTTTGATTATAGTACGACCCACTATAATCCAACAAACCTCCCCCACTAACACACACACAACACTCTGCTATCAGAGAAGTATTTGGAACAACCCGCATGGCACACCGCCCACCGAAGTGGACCTCCCTTACGTTTTTTAACTTCGCGCCCGGCTTGATTGCTAGACGTTAATAAGCTCACCCCTACTAATACAAGGTGAACGCACGTTGGGGAAACTCAATCTAGACTCTACATAATATGTCTTTGTACGTCATTTTCTACAACCATTATAAAAGTTTTCTTCACAGCATCTACAATTCTGAAAACTGTAAAGAAAGGGAACTAAATGTAAATAACTGTTCTTAATTTTGGCAACTTTCAATGGAGACCAGATTCATCTCACCTGATAAAAGTTTAAATCAAGCGCTAAAAAAAGATTTAACGCATGGACACATATTATATTTTGTCAGCATCAAAAGAAGTTAATTTCTTTTTAACTATAAATATCCAGCTTAATACAAAAGTGCCTAATGCCTTTTAGACGTATTATTTTAAAAAAAATATTTACGCACGCGAAAGAACCCGATAATAATCTAAACACTTTTAGTTTGAAACATTTTTTAAATAAAAAATTGTTAGATAATTCAGAGCACAAAGGCCAAGTAGCAAGAAAATAGAAGTCGTATTTGCTTATTGAAGATAAATTCATGATCAATATCGATCACAAAGTTTACATACGGTGAGATCAACGACCTTCCAGTATGGAATATAAAAACGGAGAAATTGTTTCCATTATAATCATGTAGTCAGTATCTAATTTAAACCTTCTAGCGACGCACAAATAAATTGCCTGTGAGAAACACAACATATGACGAATTGCCTACTGGCGGTATGAAAATAAATATTCTACGTACATATCTTGTAATTTACACAAGTTAACGCGAGCGTTAAAATAAATGTTTAGAGAATCAAACGTTTGTTCTCACAATGTATTACTAATTAGAATATAAAAAAATATAATTATCACAAATCGTTCATATAATGTGTGTTATAATGATTCTTGTGTAATCGTAATGCTTACTGCGATTGCATTACGATAAAACTTTTATAAGAGTAAAGTGCTTCATAGGTATGGGCTACTTTAGAGTTACATCTACTGTTTTTTTTAATTCTATTCTCTTGTTATTAATGCGTTCAAAGCCTGCCAGTTAAGCCATGATTTTAAATTAAATAATGGTAATCAATATTTTTAAAATTGTCCAAAACTTCTGATTATGAATTATATGATATAACAATATACTCGTATATGATTTAAAATTTTATTGAGCCCGAATATATAGATTTATTGGAACTTTTGTCTGTCTATGACCACATCACTAGAAAACAACTTGACGGATTTTAATGAAATTTTGATGATAGCTGGTTATCCGGGTATCCTTTTTACTGCAGAGATATATCATTTTTCTGGGAAATCTATACCAACCTTTAAAACGTATGTTAGACGTAAGGACGAACCCGGGTTAAGCGAGAGTGAGTTGAGAGAGAGTAGTTAATAAAACTAAAAAAAAAACGAATAAAAATATATTATTTTATGGCAAACAATATACAAATTGAAGAGTAATAACAATGTTAAATATTATTATAAGTAAGTAATGCATCGAATTATAAAAGATTTGCTGACGTTGTTATATCTCAAGTAATTCGTTTGGCGTCCCGTCAAGTGTTAACAAAGGGGACGCCCTAATAGGCTGAAGAGATATACGGATTATGTAGATAAAATTTACGTTCCCCTCGAGGTTTCATCAAGTGAAGGCACGACCTGAGTTATGATTTATGACCGCTTATAAATCAATGAATCAACGTTTAAGCATTATTAATTGAAATCTTTTATTTTCCTAATTTTCATTACCATTAAATATAATTTATTATTCAGACGAGGGCTGGTCATTTGCATAAAGTGTGGAAAGCTATGAATCAATAATCTAGCAGTATACAAATTTTCTGGGTGGTCCATAGTTTACTCACGCTTTCTATCGTTATCTTTAATATGTATAATTTACTTAACGTTGAGTATAGTCTTTAGTTAGCTATTATTCAGGTGGTAACCACCTGCCACGCCGGTGGTCGCGTGTTTGAAATTTGCTTGAAGCTAATGCTTATACTATTATCATAATGAAGAAAACATAATTAGCATATCATTCGTAATAATACGCTGTTACTGTAATTATTATTTATTTATTTTAATTTTTAAACACTTTGTTTCTTTCAATTTTTATTAACTAAAAACTCTTCTTCCCTTTTTATCGTATGTACTTTAATTTTGAATAACAAATATTGGTATAATTTTGCTTTACGATCAATTAAAATTTTTGCCTTGTCTGAGATTCGAACGCGCACCCTCCAATATTGAATAAGCCAATGTAACGAGTGCCGCACGTGCCGTTTGACAATTGTATATTACATTCATTTTAAAAGCCGAATACATTTTAAAGCTCAATTTTCATAATAAAGACATTGCAAAACATGCAAATAGCCTATTATTAATTCTTAACGGCTATAACTAAATTCGCCTACTAGTTTTATGGCTTCCGAGAATATTGTCTAAGATTTATTGAACGATGAGTCAATTTCCACTTCGTACAGTATATATTTGTAATATATTGAAGTGTATAGAAATCGCAGCATTAATATTTTTACAAATTAGTTTCCGTTGCTTCTAGTCCATTTCCGTTTAGATGATCGCTTTTGTAGGCAGTGGTAGCTCAGTGGTAACGATCTCGCTTGGATAACCGATTGATGTGGGTTTAAATCCGGGTCTCGGATCTCTAATAGTTTAATGTGCGAATAATTTCCAACATGATTACCACTTGTCTTACGGTGAAGGAAAACATCGTGAGGAAACCTGCATGTCTGAGAGAACCTAACAAGTTTTCGTAAGACATGTGAAGTCCGCCAACCTTCTCCGTCGTCGTCCGCAAACCGCGAAAAAGGGCTGAACACTCAGTACTCAAATGTACGGGATGAAGAATGTAGTGAATTTTAAGAAGCTTTTTGTAAACGACGGGTGTATATATGAACATTCAAACTGTTATACACTAAATTATTCCACCTTTCTTATGTCGTTACACCACATATATCACTTTATCACTTTATATCATTAATAACGAATAACATTAATAACTTTACTTAATTATATACCAATTCACTGGTTCACTTCACTTTAATACTTTACGCACTGTCACTTAGCTAAAGCACTACAACGTAACTCGCGCAGGAATAACCCGCTCTTAACGACAAACTTCGTATTTATGGAGAGTAGTCAAAGTGGGGGATGACAGCTAAGGTGTCATGACACTGTTCAACTTCCGGGCTAAAGATATTGCTGACACGGCCATCCTGCACGGTGACTGTCCCAGTCACCCTATGAGTGTGGATCTAAACACAAACAGTATTCATATATATTATTATAATAAATGCCAATGATCATTTGCCAACAGTTGCATTGTTAAACACCAATGATTGAACCAAAGGCCACCTGCACTTAAAGAAACTTTGTTGCACTTAAGCGTCCCAGACTCGCCTTTACACCAACCAAAGATTATTACTTAGTAAGGCTACCTGTACCTAAAGGAACACTGTCACACTTAGCGTACTAGGATAGTCTTACATTCATAACTGCTTGTACCTAAAGGAACTCTGTCTCACTTAGCGTACAAGGACAGTCTTTAATTCATAACCTCTTGTACCTAAAGGCATATTGTCACACTTAGCGTACAAGAATAGTATTTTATTCATAACCGCTTGTACCTAAAGGAACTCTGTCACACTTAGCGTACAAGGACAGTCTTTCATTCATAACCTCTTGTACCTAAAGGCATATTGTAACACTTAGCGTACAAGAATAGTCTTATTCATAACCGCTTGTACCTAAAGGAACTCTGTCACACTTAGCGTACAAGGACAGTCTTTCATTCATAACCTCTTGTACCTAAAGGCATACTGTCACACTTAGCGTACAAGAATAGTCTTTTATTCAAAACTGCTTGCACTTAAAGGAACACTGTCACACTTAACATGCCAAGCAGAGCCTGAATAACTGTAATACTAAGTACAATACATGTCATGATATATTTTTAAAGTTCAGATTAGACTCGCTGAACACTCATAAATAATAAAGAAGAACCGTAAATAAATAACACATACATTACCAACACAGAGCATATAAATTAAAAAGAAAATTAAGGGTCCATTCAGTGTCCCAATCGTCTATACAAATACAAGTCTTCATATTTTCAGCGGCTATTTAAGAAGCTGGAGAGGCTTACGCATATATTAAAATTACTGGCTTCTGTGGTGGCTTCAATATTGCTCTCTTTTTTTTGCCTATAGCTGCTAGAAGAGGATTGTGAGCGAGCCCAATTACGGCGTGATCTGTTTCTTCCCATAGTTCACATCCCGCTTCTGATGTAAACGACGGGTGTATATATGAACATTCAAACTGTTATACACTAAATTATTCCACCTTTCTTATGTCGTTACACCACATATATCACTTTATCACTTTATATCATTAATAACGAATAACATTAATAACTTTACTTAATTATATACCAATTCACTGGTTCACTTCACTTTAATACTTTACGCACTGTCACTTAGCTAAAGCACTACAACGTAACTCGCGCAGGAATAACCCGCTCTTAACGACAAACTTCGTATTTATGGAGAGTAGTCAAAGTGGGGGATGACAGCTAAGGTGTCATGACACTGTTCAACTTCCGGGCTAAAGATATTGCTGACATTTTATTGTGTTTAACATTTGTACATCAATTTTCATATTCTTAATATAAATAACTTAATCATAAAGATGACTCCAATTAGAATTTCAAGAAATATTTAACTTTAGTCAGTTAGTGAGAAAATAAGAAACTAAAACGTACGTAAGTAAATTGAATGACCTTTTAATGATAATAATATAGTGCTTTTAATCGTATATTAAATAAGATGACCGCAGAAACTCCTTCCTCTTATAAATGAGATAGTAACTCTGTTACCATTGCATGGTTAAACCACTTAATATTTTGGGAAACTTTGGCACGGGCTTAGATTGCATGCTGAGATCGATTATAGGCTTAAAGCTACACCCTAAACCCCGCCCGACTTATCAATGCGAAAGAAACCGCGGGCAAAACCTAGTACCTATACTATAAACTAATTATTTGTATTGTAATTATGTTAATACCTTTATTTAAATTTATTTAATATAATCTACGTAACTATGTAAATTATAACTTATAAATAATACTCCTTATTACATGACTCATTCTTTTGACGTGTACCTGTACGATGTATAGGAAAATTATTTTCGTACAACGGAAATGAACTCTTTATTTTTAATTCAGACATCAAAAACATAAAATTTGGCAAATTTTATTTACAACTTTGAACTGTAGATGAATTATTTGATATTATGAACAGGGATAGTGTAGTTGTTTACTTGACGACTATAATGGGTTCGATATTTTAATTGGTTAAATCGCTGTGTTTTTATTGGTTTACTAGCAATTCCCGTGGCTCCGCCCGCGTTCTAATTTCTATTCAAAATAGAGATTGGGGGTAGAAAGTTGAAATCTAAGGTTATAAGTAGTCTTTGATGTCATGTCTTAAAAAAATAAAAATTCAAAATTTAATCTAAAAATAAAAAAATGAAAATCTGAAGAGGGCCACCCGTATCACCAAGGGGAATAAAAATTAGCCTACGACCTCTTTGACCTACCAAATATACACAAAAAAAACATAAAAATTCGTCAAGGCGTTTTAGCGCAGTTCGATAACAAACACTGTGACACGAGATTTTTATATATACAAGGATTTATATGTCAGTTAATAATTTTGGCAGCAACAATGTAAAAGATTAATGTAATTTTTTGGGTAGAGCAATACGAGTCTTTATTTAAAAAATAACCATAACTGTTTATTTTAACCATCAAGTGCTTTTAATGAAATATAAGCTTATTAAGAAAATATTTAAAGGTACATACGGCAATTATTATTATTATTGATGCAGAAGTCGAATCTATAGTTTTAAGAAATTTCGTCTGTCTGACTGTCTATCTGTGACCGAATCACGAGAAAACCACTTAGTTGATTTTAATGAAATTTGGTGTGATCATAGCTAGTTTTGAGGGTCAACATTATATATAGTGTAAGGTTTCGCTATTTTTTTAATTTGTTAAACTGGCCATTTTGTAACTCTGGCAGTCAATATTATGAAAATTGTTATAAAAAAATAAAGAATATTAAAAATGAAAAAAAAAGAAAAGAATGACAGGACGAGAGGATGGGGATTGATCTGCGAGGAGTTGAGATGGGTGGATATTGATAGTAGTTGAAGAGTATATCTTTTATTAAATTAAGAGTTCTATAGAGGAATGTAACCTTGATATTGTCATAGAGGAGGATATTGTCATGTGTATAATAGTAATGAATATTTAATACACATATTATTGGAAGCTGAAGGTTGTTTCAATGATGACTCCCACAATAGGATACTTTTTATTGCGTGAAAATATCTTGAGAAATGTATACAAAGAACCTGAACGGAACATAGTTGATTTGCTAGTAGGTACTTTATAAAACCACACAATGCAAAATCCTTTCAAGTCGATATTCAGCCGCATCGGAATAGACTGCTAAATTATTAATGTTAATACATAGCAACCTATGGCCCGAGTTTGTTGACATATTACGGAGCATGCGCAGTGCCTATCTATCCATAAACAATGAGCTTTAGTCGTAATGGCTTATTAAAATTCTTCGAAAGCTATTGATACGTTATCGATCGTTTTAAATTATCTCGTCGTATGCACTTATGCGTGCAATATATTCGCAGTTCCAATCGTTTTATTAAATTGAATTAAAATTATTTAATAAATTTAAAGGCTTGAAACTTTACTAAAGAATAATAAAGGAAAGAACAGCGTAAATAAAACTATAAAAATTACAATATTCTTCAAAATAAATAAGCAAAACAACATAAAAGCTTCATTTAGCACTTACCGAAAGCTCCCCATCGTGTACTATAAGTAATACTGCGAGTAATATTTTAGTGACACCCTTGATGTTCCTTTGATCTACACTAACATATCAAACACCGGTTCTTTAATACCCTTATCAAATAATAACACTTTCACTATATGGCTCGCACTATACAATTACAGGTATAGTGAAGCCGGCTTTTTACAAACTGTCAAAAACACGTGTCCGTCCGACGACGGAAAACGGTTTTCGCGAGCGCTCTCTAAGGCGCATGACATTGACGGAACATACTGGTATAATTCATGTAGCGTTCTAACCTCCCACACAGTTCGTGAAGAACTAAGCGCAAGTCGAGGTGCACGTGGCTTACGCGACCGCCCTTCCAATGCGATACGGCTACGCAAGGAAAAGAGACTTTCTCCCAACCAATTTAGGCGCTATTTCGAATAACTATAAACAGCCCAGCGAGATGAGCTAGAATATAGGACGATACATAGAGTATTTTCGTACTGTCGTTAAGTGTGCGTAAACGCGAATGGGCCGTGGAAACTAAAAGTGCATTGTGTCACCCGATTCTATCTCCAAAATCCTAATATTAATATTGCCAGAGCCATATTTCTTCGGAATACGACATATAAAAAGTCCTGGCCATTGTTTGGATGATATTGAGAAAGTTTTTCTACTTGTTTTATCTTATTTTGAAGGAGATTGAAATTGTGTGTTAGCTTTATTCATTTAAGCCTTTGTTATTCGGTGACTTGCGTTTTAAAACGTTGTTGTGGCTATTATCAATTTCTCTTTCGCTAAAGAGCCAGTTTATTGAAAGAGAAGTGTAAATATTGATGTAACCTCGTATTTGAATAGTACAGAATGTATGCAACATTAGGGCCATGTAACCTACGGTTCAGTAAACCGAGCGTATAAAGGCCACCGATGCGTAATTATGTTGCATTTTTCTATATATAAAGCGATGTCCAACTTAACTACCTTTACTATATTTAAATGTAATACATAAAAAACAATGTTTATTACAAATTAATCTACATTTATGCTTACATGATAGCGAAAGTGTTACGGTCACTTATATTAGAATGTTTATTATACAAGTGTCTCATATTTTGACCTGAACTCTGGATCTTATCAAACTCAGTGTTTATAATACGTACCTAAAATTTGCCGAAACACGAACAACACGCAACGATTACGAATGATTTAAATTAACTTTTTCACTGAAGCGCCAAAACGTATTAACCCTTTGTCGCAGTGAACCACGAAATAACCAATGTTTCACAAATGATTGCTTAATTATCTGCTTAATTACCATCCACAAAACATGAAACCGATACTACGATACTTCCGACACCAACTAATGCAATGCTAAATGGTTCTCTAATTTCTACAATTTCGTACTAATATTGAAAATTTTATTTTATATCAATACTGAAAACTTTTTTGGTGTATTGTATACTAATTAAAGCCCCTGGAATTGTTCGCATATACATTAAAAATTACTTAGTATAGTTTTAATGATGTGTAGTTTGTATATCATTATCAAAATAAGTTATTAGTTAAATTATATATTATTATTATAAATACTAAAGTAACTCTGTCTGTCTGTCTGTCGGGCTTTCACTCAAAAACTACTAAACCGATTTAAATGAAATTTGGTACACAGATAGTCTAGAGTCTGAGAAAGGATATAGACTACTTTTCAAGGCAAAAAAGGGCTTTTAGGGGTGAATTAGGGAATGAAAATTAAAAAAAAATATACTAAAGGGGGTACTTAGGAACGAAACATATATAATATCTGTATTTGAACTTAAAATAAATATAACTCTATTTTTTTAAGTTTAAGTACTGAGAGTATAGATAATTTAACGAAGTACATTTAATATATAATCAAACAACACTATTATAGGTTAAGTTGTGCAAGTGACCATAACAAATGTAACGAATGTCGATGAAATGAATCGATAATGAAATCAATGAACTACAAATTTATCGGGCCTTATTTATTACTACGATCTCATTTTATAACCCAGATTGATGACGCTTCTAGTGCAGAGTAAAATGAATATTAAAATATGTAATTTACTGGCTTTGTTAAGATTTGAAAATAATTTATTAGTATTACATTTTATACTGGATTGAAGGGCCTAGACTTATAATTAATTAACAATCTACATTCGTGTAAGTGGAAATTTTAAAGTTTTTATATTTATCTAAGCATGACCTAGTTCTTTGTTATCTGTAGTATAGATAACACATTAAAGGAAAAAAAACAATTGTATATGTGTGTATGACTGTTTGTGATGGATAAACTTAAATACGCTCAAAGCTATTGAGTTGGAATTTGGTATAAAAATAGTTGGAGAACCTGGAAAGGATATAGGATAAAATTTTTCCCTGAAACCATTCTTTAAAGTGGTGAAAAGGGGGTTGAAAGTGTGTATATAAATATTATACATATACTGCTGTATATACATAATATACATTAAATATTATATACTAATATATAGCCTAGATGCATTCAATACTGACTGTTATAGCGTAATTGAATAATCCGAGCAAGACGAGGGTGAATCGCTAGTGTATTTTTTGTGGAAATAATGACTTCGATAATAGAAAGTTAGTTGACTAATATAAAAGGGGTTAAATGTACACGTACTATTTATATGGCAGTACTAATTTGCATACACAAAGGACGTTATTGTTCTAACAGAATCAATAGATTGGCGTACTTTAGACTTGATTCTTTATACTTTCTTTGTTTGCTGCCAGCGATGCGTTGCATTTCATTCAATATATTACTCCCAACTGGTCATCAATACTTTCTTATTTAGAGCTTTAATTACAATAAAAGTAAGAAAAAGAAAAAAAAAACTAAAAAATATGCGTGGTCGTTTGTATGTTTGTTACCCTTTCTTAGCGAATGGGTGGACGGATTTTATAACTGAAACTATCTTTACGGATTTTGTCGCGAATTTATTTTGATTTTTGGTTCCCGACTTTTAGGATGCTATACAGCAATCATGGTCACGGGAGAGACTAAGGTTTTATACGTATCAGAGCTCTATAATACTTGTTACATTGCCTACCGATAATTAAAAAAAATTGAAATTGTTTGAAAATTAAATGCTTTCGAAACGTCGGGAAAAAATTCAAAATAGATCAGCGACAAAAATCGAAATGATAGTTTCATTTATAATGTCAAATACTCGCGTAAATTGAAAGTATTATGGACGGATTTTGATAAAAATTTGTTAACTTATAAGTAACACATACGTTATTGTTAAACACCTAAGAATGCTCCTGAGTAAAGCAAGACTATATTATTAGTCTTTGACATATTTTGTAACAAAATCACTTTCACAGGCCAAAATTGATTTTTAAAACATATGGTAGATATCACGATTTTTATTTCGATGAACGATTTCAATTTCACTAATCGATTTTAACGATTTACGCATATGTTGGATCCAAAAAACCGGAAGTACATTCACCCGCAAACTAATATTTACTTTATAAAATTAGGTTAAGACGTTAAGTCTATAAATTAATTATATAAATGTTTATTAAATATTTTATATAACATCAATATGTTATAACTCAAACTATGCGTTTTTTTTAATTTTGTGCAGAAATGCTGAAAAGTAGTCGCTACTCTTTGTTTGTGACTCTACTTCGCTTATGTTAATGTTTCAATGCTTGTTTACTTTATTTATGCATAAGTAGCGTGATGTTAGTATTTAACCTTGCTCTATAAATAAGTCATAAAATATAATTTGACGACACGTTTGGCTCAGTTGGTAGTTACCCTACTTTCTGCGACAGCGGGCGCGAGTTCGAGTCCCGTTGGGGGCATTCATTCGTTGAGAACGAATGTTTATACACCAGTTATGGGTGTTTAAATTTATAATACGTATATATTTCAAAAAATATATGTATATGTGTAGTATATCTATCTGGTATCCGTAATACAAGCTTCGTAACTTACCACGGAACTAGATGGTGCTGTTGTAATAATGTGCCAACATATTTATTTAACTAGAATTTTTAATGTTATGTCTGGTTGTTTCAGAGATTAGCGGGTTAAAATAAACAAAAAGCGATAACGAATATTTTATTATCTATTACATTAGATAAAATACATATCGATATTATTTACTTTGAATTAATACTAGGTACAACCAAAATTTGGCCACTTTTTCATATAAATAGGGATAAAAGAACATGTTGCAATATGGTTAGGAAACTAAAATGCAAAAATGGTACAAACCATATTATTCGAATGTTAGTTGTACAAAAACCTACTACTAGTATGATTTAGAAATGAAGGGTGCAAGGGCAAAACGTCACAATTTTTTTTAACATTGCAATCTATAATACGTGGCAAAATCTTAATGTTCCCATACTTTTCAACTTTTTTAATTTTATGTGACATCCCTTGTTTTGCCCCTGTAGGTACCCTTCAAATCATTTATGCCATGAATAAAAGGAGTATTGTTAATCAGTGGATATTATATTTTACTTGTACGTAACATATTAAAAAAGGTTATATTAATTATGAAATGAAATGAAAAAAAAAATAATGGATGTTAAAACAACAAAAGAATATTATTATTATTATTATGTTATATGCTACGGAACCCTCGATGTGCGCGTCATGCTCGCATTTGCCAGATTTTATTGTGTATTTTTTCATCCTGCCATTATTATACATTTATATCAAATACAGAATACAATGATTACATTTGGTAAATTTTAATTAGGCCATAATTAAACACAACTTTTAATTAGTTTCCGCAAATTTATCGTTCAGCAACCTCAATTTGAATCACGTTGTGTCGAATGTTGTGTAATTTGTTTCTCTAATAACGGTGGACATAGATGGTTTAACTCTGTTAAATTAGATTATTAAGTTTTGGTATGTATAGTTTTGAATTGTGTGATTTAACTTTTTCGTATGTATATAAATATATACGTATATGTTTTCGTAAGACATGTGAAGTCCGCCAACACGCACTGGGCCAGCGCGGTGGATAATGACCTGATCCCCTCGTACTGAGGGAGGCCCGTGCCTAGCAGTGGGACGTTAAAAAGGGCTGATGACATGTATATAAATAATTTATATTTTAAATAAAAATTAAAAATATAAGAATATTGTATTAATATTGTTTAATGATATTTTTTTGGATTTTTTTCTTACCGCGAATAATCTTACTGAGATTAGCTAAGTCACATAACAATTCGACGCGAACGTTGTGATCAAGCGCGGGACGGAGAACTTTATGAGTACTCCTCGAAGCAACTTTGTATCTCCGAACTGATACTGAGACCTTACTTACTAAATAAATTACCAAACATGGCCGGTCTCGAAATCCGTATATATGCTAGCCACCAAACCTCTGAGGAAATTTAAATATCAAGAATATGCATGTCGGCAGAATCGCTGCAATACTATACACCATAAGAAATATCTTCTTTCCTTAGAAATGTGAACTTCTATTTATTATACCTATAATTTTAAAAGGTTACAATATTATTGTTACATTAAAACATTTTCCTAACTTTTCATCTCTTAACTACTTTGATTCCCACAGATCAACATCGCTTATTAATTAGTTTACGCACATTTAGCATTTCGTTACCAAACATCACCCGACCCAAGCGTCAGTCTCACGTAAATTTGTCACATGAAAGGACGTTTAATTTGCTATTTCAGTAGCTGCTAATTACAACTTTGATTGCTACGACCACGGTGAAACGTGCCACAAGCGTATGGGCGTTTATATTTGCGTTCCTGGAACATCTTTTGTGACTGTGATTGCTGTCCAGGCATTTGTAGTTTGCAAATTTGTAACTGCTTTTGGACGTAAATGTGATTTTAGTGTTTGAATACTGCTTAATTACACTATGCATGTAAACATTGACCGAATTAGTTATTATGCATATAATGCATGTACTATTAGTTACCCGCGGTTTTAGACTCATGGTTGGGGTACATTTTTTTAAAAAGGGTATTAATATTATAGTACTCAAGTATGCATGCGCAAATATATTATTGCACTCTCTTTTTTCACAATCGATGAGATTTCAGGCTATAACAGCTTTATGAGCTCTTCGAGGCTTAGGGATTGATATACCATAGACTGAGATTTCCTTAACATAAAAACTGAATGACTACACTAAGATAGTTCTGGAATTCGAACTGAGGACCTTCGGGTCATCAGATTGGAAAAAACATACATACAAACATAAAGTTTCGCTTATATTATATTTATATTTTATATTAGTTTTTAAATCAATTGAAGATATGCCACAGCTCTGCGTTGCCAGATCTGATAGTAGGTTATATATTATTTATTATCTTTCTTAATATATGACTTGAATTCTTGTATTTGCGATTTAAAATTGACTACGATAAAAGCTCTCAAACGAAACTGACGCGGACTACGTAATAGTCTTCTTTGCATCTCAAGTGGTAAAAAGACAGTCAAAGAGACTTCTCATTTTAAATTCCGCCCCAACTATCGTTATATGCGAAACTTCACGAAGGCTTTTTGAACGACGTTTGAATAATATAATAAAGAATAATTTTATTAATCTTATATAAAATATTTTTATACAGTAATATGTGTTAGTTTACAATTTAGTTTAATTGTTGCTGGCATTTTTTTTTACTTCTATTAAGCGGTTTGCCCATTTAAGCAAATAACTCGTACTTGTTAGCCACTTCAATAAAAACCAGCGTTATTTAATATAAATATATTAAAATTTAACAAAAAACTAGTTTAAACAATTTATTATTAAACACTTTGTTAACACGTTCGCACAATTCAATTTTAAAATATATTTTCTGTGTTTCGTGCTAAATTTGTCACCTCGTAGTTACTAGTTTTTCTCGCCTTCGTTTTGTTTGACCATAGACTTCTTTTAGTCTATGGTCAAAGTAAAGTCCGTAGGTATATAATTAGAAAATAATTATTTACTCTTTTAACGTAAAGATATAATTAAAATATTTACGCGATATAGTTTCATTACTTATTAAAATAATGCACGTTTCTTTATTAAATATTAACAATATCTAAAGCCGGTAACATACTATTGTTCACTAAGTACGAGGGTATTGGTTTTTTTAAAGATGACCTATTTTGTATTTGATTGTACTTGAGCAAGGGTGTTTTAGTTAACACTAAAAATCAAAAGGGTACACCAACCATCAATATTTTCAGTGTGGGTATAAGTATTTATTAAAACTTTAAATATTTGAAGGTGTTACCTTGAGTAAGAACGAAAAGTTAAGCAACTATCATAGTATAGTACGTAATTTCTAACCAGAGAGCCAGACCGACGTGAAGTCTAACAAATGCCTTTGTTCGTTATCTTGATATACGATGACTAGAGCTTTAGCAGGTTTCGATAAGAGAGGTAAGGTAACATGATCTAGGTATAACTTCTATAAGTATGAGCTACGAACTTTTATTATTATATGATTAGGGATATATTTTGAATTTTCCTGTCTAGATTTGCAACTGAAATGTTAAGTTAGCATTATAAAATAACATACTGAAGAACTGACTTGACTCAGTTGTACGTTTTTTAGTAATAGTAAATATTATTTCTAAAACTTTACGATCCCATTACAATTATAAATAAATAAATTAATAATAATTGAATGAATAATGTCGTTTCACTAATACGGTAAGATTTTAAATTCTCCAAATTCTGTCTTTCCTTTTTGTTATTGTATAGGAACCTGTTGTACCTTGACACCCTTTGTACCTAGAGCCACTTATTTTTTTGAAATTTTCGTGCCTTTTTTCCGTCTCTTTGTCTATGGTATAGTGAACTTTGATAAGACTAATCAACATGAAGTTAGTTGCAGGCGGTTATTGCATCGAGTTTGCATGGGAGATCACTTTAACGTTTTCGCTGCAAAAAAGTAAGATATTTAATATTTTTCATTTCTTTCATTACTTCTGTTATTTACTACTTAAATTTTTAAAACCTTTTGATTTAAACAAGTACTTTATCCAAGTTTAGAATGTAGTATGCTTATTTGAGTTAATCATAACCTCCATATTTACATGTGCGAATAAAGATAAAAGGGTAGGGGTGTTGTACCTTGACCATAGTAAAACAGTTGTACCTTGGTCATATGGTCAAGGTACCTACATTCAAATGTATTCTTGTTAATTCTGTTTAGGAACGCACATACTTATTATTTTGTTGTTTTTTATACAGGTAAATGCCTCGTAGCAAAAACAAAATCAAACGGACTCCTATTGCTTAAACAGCACTTTTTAGTGCTATTAAACTAGTTAAAGAAAAAAATTGGATTAGTTAAGCATAAAATTAATACTGGGGACGTAGCGCCTATTCGACAACGACCTAGACGAATACCTTGGGCTAAGGAAGGTGAATACTTTGTTGGCCAAATAGTGTCTGTCAGTGAAGAGGGTGCTCTTATAAAATCTATGAAGTCGCTAAAAAACTGGAAATGGCCAGAAAAAGAAGATCTCAACTTATACCAATGGTTAGACATTAAGGAAAAAATAAAAAGTCCAAAAAAAATTAATTCCAAGAGGGAATATTACTCAGTTCCTGAAATGAATAAATACTCGGAGTTTATTGATTAATTAAGAAACGCTTAGTCCAAATATTAGTCAGTACGAAGAGAATAAAGACTTGTTGCTAATGTGATTAAAATGTTTAAGTTAGGTGTTACGAAAAATACTGATTTATTCATATAAATTTTGTTAATTGATATGTCATAGCTATTAGATAAGATTATAAAGATATTTATAGACGTGTAGAAGCTGGAAATAATAAAAATATTTGCTATTTGTCGAGAAATATGGATTTTATTTGATGAGTTCTAACTATGACCAAGGTACAACATAGGCGGATCTAGGTACATCACCACTGTTGTACCTTGATCAACATTCCATACTTTTTTTAGTTTATGTAAAACCTGTAAAAAGGATGATCTATGCTTTTGTATAATTTATATTATGAACCACATTAGTTCGTCTAACAGCTAAAATTTGTTTAATCGCAATAGTTATAACCGCTTTTTTTTCAAAAAATCGTTGAATGAAAAAGTGACCAAGGTACAACAGGTTCCCATATATAACAGTGGCTTATTCAGATTCTGGGAAGAAATTGATGAGTAAAAAAGCACTATGCTTTCTCGATATAGCCTCGATCCAGTTTTGATGTTATAGTTAGTAAATAACTTACAAAGGAACTGAAAAATGTTTACAAAATAGTAAAATACATTTTTTAACTTTACAACGCTTTTTGCTGATGAAAAATCTGTCAAAAATTGGAATGAAATTACGACGCGGCACGCGGAATATTTTGAAATTTGTATGCATTGTCATACTAGACCACAAACCGCGTGAGGCTTTTACTTAAAAAATGTTATTATAAAGAAAGATTTAAATATCACTAGTATTATTCATTTTTTAATTAAAAGTAGGTTAGTATTAGTAGGTAATAGGGTTAAAAAACCGTGTTTTCATACCTCACTCAAGAAATTGGCGCCTAGAATCCGCTCGATCGATTGGCATATGATTCATCTATATCGGATAAGACTTAAGCTGCTTATTAATTATGAGGGAAATAGAATCGGACCTATGTACTAGTAAATACATCACATAACCCTACTTTGCGCTTCGCCGCAGTCGGGTAAAAAGATCTAACCTAAAAATGTGTTACTTTTCTTTAACATACAATGTTAAAGTTAAAAATCCTTGCAAAATATTGTATCAGGTTTTTGATTTCACAAATACTCACTGTTTTTCCCCCGGTTTTCTACAAGAAATTAATTATTATTTATTAATTTCTTCCACTCTCAGTGATTCAATCAAAAATACATCTGAGTTCATAGTTCATTTTACAGTAGGTAATTAAATACGATATGATAGTAAATGTCAATTTTATTATAACTCGTAAATTTTATTTATATGACTTTCTGATAAGGGACAAGTGATTGCTTATTATTTCAATTCTGAATCTAGTTATAAGAATATATTGTTAGTTATTGTGACTTCTTTTTATATTCTATTGTGTTGTTAGTCATATTGACTCTTTTAGTAAAGGGAACCTAAACGAGTGTATAAAAGGCAAAAAATAAAAATATTTTAGTTTAACTTTCTTTGAAGGTCTTTTATAGACGTAAATTAAAAAAAATCCCTCACGATATTTACCTCCATCGTAAGACAAGTGGTACTAATGGATTTAATGAATTTTAATTGAAAGTATCAGAGGTGCTAGATCCGGATTCGAACCGGCTTCACTCGGTTTTCCAAGCAAGCGCGATATAGCACTGGGCTACCGCTGACATATTATAATAGTAATATTTTGTAATACAGTATATCTTAATTTTTTCCACAGACAAGTAAGGCTAAAGGAAAAGCTTATAGTGTTATAAACTGAAATAAAACTCTAGATCATAAAAATCTAAGATAACTCACATAGTAATATGAACTCTATAATCAGAAATTTAAGAACCAAACTTGATTATCACAGTAATATCCTGTTCCTAATTTAGCCTATATGTAATACTGTTTCCTTACCATAATTTCGGTAAAGTTAAGAGTTCCCCGGAGATCGCTCTCGACAATCAACGTTATGGAGTAAGTAAAGTTTTCTAGTAAACATAAATGTAGACAGAAAATAATTCTCAGAGGCCATAAATACACGCTGCTGTTATTCCGGGACCAATTAAACTTGCCACTTATTTATATGGAAATTGTTTGTGAAGCAATCTTCTTTAAAGCTTTAATGGTGCACGAAAAAAATGTTATTAATAAAATTGTAACATTATTATGATAAAAATCACTCCCTATCCATTAAAAAACATTTCTGGGCTCAGAGATCTTGAATGTGAGTGGGATACTACCCCATGGATACTACCGTGCTGGTCAAGTGTGGGTCCAATCGATGTGCTTTAACTTTGTCGTGGTGGATGAGCTCTTCAGCGTCCAGCAATCCAGCCGGGGAAAACCTTATAAACTCTTTTCTTCCTTCTTCTTCGTTCCCATGGTGGTTCCCAACTAGGTGTGCGGTGTCCTATGCTGGTATTTTAATAGCAGAATTGACTTGACTGCACCCCTTTGCCTATGCAATTTGCTTAGCCTTTTGTCGAGGCGTCGTGGTTGTAAGTGATCCTGCGACCCCTTTAACACAGGGGAGGTGTTGTTAGATTTCAATGGATGGTAACCGTTCTCTTAAGCCGGTATTTCCCACATAAACAACTATATGTATACAGAAGGTATGTCTAAATGCATTTCGAAACATTGAAAAAAATGTGGATCGATAGACTACACATTTTTTTCAGAGGTTCTAATAGACATGCAGGTTTGCTAATGATAATTTCTCGTTATAAGATGTGTGGAATTCATGTTGAAAATAATTCTCAGATTAAAGTATTAGAGATGCAATAACTAAGGGATAAGAACCCATTTAGCTTGCCATTGAGCTAAAGCTACGTTGATATAACTCCTTAGTTTCATTGACCAAAAAATGTGATAGAATTAAAAAAACTTTAAAAAACTTTGAATTATTTTTCAAAATGATGGCATTTTATGAAGCTCATTACAGAATATTTCTTATAAAGGTTTAAATATACGGATCTTAATAAAATTATAGTACATCTACTTTTATATCGTATAGCAACAAAGTGAGAATCTATAGAATGTGCTAGTACAATGTTGTGAAATGAACTATTTGACTTTCGACCCAGTCTCGAAACGTGACATTTTGAAAATCTCGATGTTGATCACTGCAACCTTTTGTCAAAGGTATGGTAGAATAAACAACAATAGATTGTAATAACATTCTTCTGTCACTGACAGGTATTTAATATAGGTAATTTAATATTTAAAAAAAAAGTCCCCGACGAATTGAGAACCTCCTCCTTTTTTTGAAGTCGGTTAAAAATTAAGTGTCACATAACCATTACGTAACTTAAGTACCTAATACCTATGTTACTGAAAATATACTATGAAAGTAAATAAATAAATATCTTGGAACATTATTACACCCAGCGCCATTTAGTTCCGAGGTAAGTTAAGCTTGTGTTACGGATACCAGATAGTTGATATACTACACATATAAATTTTAAATACCTACATATTATAAATATAAACACCCATGACTGGAGTACAAACATTCGTGCTCAACAAATGAATGTCCAGCGGGACTCGAACCCGCGACCACTGGCGCAGAAAGTAGGGTCACTACCAACTGAGTCAAACCTGTATAAAAGAGCAATAAGGCAATGGTAGCACAGTAGTAATGCGTTCACATGCGTAACCGTATGAAGCGGGTTCATCCTAGATCTGCTCTTATCTAAGCGGGATTGGTCAAGTGATCTGTGCTCAACTGGAATGATTTAAAACAGCTTAGTAAACGAGAAAATTAAATGGATAATAGGCTTGTTTCCACTAAGAATGAATCGGATGGCTTAGAGTTTCTAATGATTAATCATGATATGTAGTAAACATAAAAACAACTTTTTTACTAAAATAATATAAGATTACAAATATTTTTGGAAATTAAAATCGGCAAAATTACTTATTTAATCACGTGACATTAAACACCAATCAGAGAAGCGTGACGTCACGCCTCGCAAAACACCGGTTGCAGCTGTACATCATCTGTGCTGTCAGTGAAGTGAACAGGTTAGTGATACACTTCGTTTTCATAACATTAATACAGTTTTCCGAATCATTGAGACATAATTCTTTGTTTTTTTTACAATTATAGCCGTTCTATACTGCTATACATCCATTTTCTCCCGTCTTCTTGACATTCTTATTTACGTGGAGTACAACCAGGTTTCATGCGCACTTGTGATACTGTTATGTTCTTGTGATAATATGATACTCCATGTAATTATCCATATCATTTGGCAACAAAAAAATAAAGCAACTGTGTTTATTATAATAAATATAAATATGAAACTAAAAAATTGATTTTAAATCAGAATACTAAAACACCTGAACTTAAATATCATAGTACATAAAGTACCCAGCTACTAGTACTAAAAATTCTTACAAATGCTGATTCTGCAAACTTCAACAGCTTCAACAGCTTTAGATTTAGACATTCATTGTGTAAATACTTATATCAAAATGATCTTAGCAAAAATACATTCGGAAAACTGTAGACAAACTATTAGGATTATCTCTCATCGCAAGTTTTATTTACTTTTACCGTATTTGTTTATTGTTTGGAACGTATATAAATAACTTGTTTCGCGTTTTTATAGTTGTGCTTTTACACTGGGGTACTACACAGTACTTATAATATGAGAAATTCATTTTTTATTAAAGAAAACAAAATTATAGTAACTACGGTATACAGAAACACTATTAGTATCGCGAGGAGTGACGTCATTCAAGACGCCATGACAGTACGGAGCGTTTTTGAGATAATTTTAAATTGGTTTTTAAAAATGCAAAATATTTAATGTTAATGATGATTTTTTAAAAAAATAAAATGTTTTTCGTGTTAAATAGGTGCTAATGTCCACTATTAAGCAATTTTTCAAATTTAGTCAACTAGCCTATACACTGTATACTAATCTTGTATTGATAAGCTCGGTTCTTTTAGATTATAACATACCCATTTTCCGTTTTCTAAATGAATTTAATTAATCAAAAATGATAAATAGAAATAATTTAAAGTATTAAAATATTTAGAGAGATCTTGAGAATAATCTCCTGAGCAAATTATTATTAAACTCTGTAGCGCGCATAAAATCGAGCATCAAGCGTGTTTACGGACGTTGCGGTCACATCGAGGATCGTAAAGATGTACTTCCTTACCCTACGAGCGAACAGTGACCACTAAAACTAGAAACCCAGTCTTCCCTAAAGTTTCCTTCTCCTAAGCCTAATATAGAGCAACACTTAAGAGGTCGTCTATGCTGGTCAAGAAGCATGCAGTTTGGAAACCTTGCGAAATAAACTAAGATAACACGGAGGTATGTGGCTGCGCCTTAAATATTTCCGTTGTAAGCTGTTTAAAGCTTTGAGAAAACGTTTATAGTGAAAATGTTATTTAAAAATAACGTTTAAATATATATTGTAAAAAAAACCCATTATAGTTCAACCCATTATGTTTCACTGTGATTAAAGTTAAGTAACTATCAAATTAAGAAAAAACCATAGCAAAGTGGCGATCAATTTATTGCTTTTTCCAGTATTGTACTTTTATAGTGCTTATGGATAAAACTGATATTTTAATGACATTTTTTAAAAAATATGTGTAATATACATATTTTTGTAGTGTATTCTTGTGTGTAGTAGATAAAATTTCAAATTATCATTTTTTTCATCAATTAACTTAATTCACACAATTAAATTAATTAACTTTTTCACGCAAAAAGTATATAATATCAAAACTTTAGGTTACGTGACATAAAATTATTATCATACCTAATTTTTACCGTAGCCCTTTTAGCGAAGTCCTCGATTTCGCAATTACATTGAAATTATGTTTCGAATCGAATCCTAGATGTCTAAGCCAAAGCTGCTTCAAGATCCACAGCCATAATATTACACGTTTGGCTCAGTTGGTAGTGGTAGGGTCGCGGGTTCGAGTCCCGCTGGGGGCATTCATTTGTTGAGCACGAATGTTCGTACTCCAGTCATGGGTGTTAATATTTATAATATGTATGTATTTAAAATTTATATGTGTAGTATATCAACTATCTGGTATCCGTAACACAAGCACGTAACGTAGTTTACTACGGAACTAGATGGCGCTGTTGTAGTAATGTCCCAACATATTTATTATTAATATTATATAGCTATTGAACCAATAACCTCCAAATACCGTACAAAATAACAGATGTATCACACACATTGAAAACCTTCTAAGACGATTAAAACGTAATACTAGTAAATCGTGATAGAAGACTCGATACTATTATTTATTGTCACGAATCTCATTTATCTATACGAGGTGTTAATACTGACCACTATCGAAGTTCTCGAGAATCTATAATTATTATGAAAGGCACAGTGTTGACACAATTACTAGGCATCGTCGTGTCGGATTATTTCTAATCGTTCATTTTATGTCTACGGGAATTAGAACGAGCGTAGAGCCACAGCTTTAAATAAAGCTAAATAGTATCATGTGCGTTTAATGGGACATGTTCATTTTGAACAAGTGTTCTCGATTATTTAGTAAACAAGTTTCATCGTAATTTTTATGTAATTTATTAATTGTATGCACGTGCTGTTTAATTGAATTTGTAAGCAGTTTTCTTTATTTTCTTCTCTTTTATAGATATAAAATATTATTTCGTAAGATTTGTGAAAGCGAATCACTAAGAGGTCACATGTTTGTCACTCCTGGTGTAAATTACTCCTAAACATCAGATATCCTGGTGTACTCGTATTACAGTTCGAGTGTCATATATTTTGTAGTATTGACTTTAATAAAGCTATGATCAATCATAAATGTCTATACGCAGTTGGCTCATCATAGAAGTGTTCACATAACACGTTATTACTACAAGTATGCCTTAGATTTTTTTAATTTATACATCAATTATGGTCATGGCAAATTGCTGTAATACAATCAAATCCAAAAATCTAAATGAACTTGCGAGAAAATATGAAAAGAGTTAGGTAGATTTTAAATGTTAAATATTCGGGTAGGTAAATCTAAAAAAAAATTATTGTAAGCTCTTAAAATAATACATTCTATACCAACATCAACCATACACAACTTGTGTTTTGAAAGATATAGTACGATTGTAGGAAATACAGCACTTCTGCTTTAAAATAGTCACTGTCTGTCTGCATGGAGATTAAAAGTTAGCAGAAAATTTCAAGTGAAGTAAAGAATATATTTTCTTCATATTTCAATAGTTTTTTAGAAATATACTGTTATGAGGTATTGTCATTTTCGTATATTTTTAAGTACTTACATATTTCTCACTTTAAATTACAATTTCCAACTAAACCTGTACAGTCAAATTTAAAATCAAGTCGAAAAATGAATGAAATTATAAGCTTTTCACCTTAAACCAACATACTCAAAACGCCTGTTCAATAAATTCCAATGCGACAAACGTTCGATTGGTTAATATAACAATTAATATGCCGATAAAAGTAATAAGATAAGATATGGTGCCCACATACAAATTAACTACGGGTCAAGAATTTTCCAAACGTTTAACGGTTAATCCTATTACAGAGACGACTGTAACTCAAAGCCACCGTTTTACGATTTCCGGCAAAGCGGTCATTATTTTTATAGGTGATGGTGACCTGTGAATAACACTTTGCAACTTAGTAGCACCGATTGGTATTCATGATAAAAGATATAAAATAAATTTATCCGCCACCTCACATAATAATACGGTCCATTCATAAATAAGGTAATTTGCATTTCTACAGACGTCTCGTCTGATTTTATATTGCATGGCTTGATTTGAATTTAGATGACTAATATATTTTGTTATGGTCTTTCTGTAACTTAATGAAGTTAATAAAATATTACAGTAAATTACTGTTTGTTTGTTAGTTTTTGCAATAGCATAATATATTACGGAAATTTAATAATAGTAAAAAGTCTGTCACTGGTCATAAAGTGTTTGCGCGCATAAAATTATCTCATAAAAATATTTTTACTTCGTCGTTATTTCGTCACGATGCTTTACGGTGTGAAAAAAAATACTCATGGCTTAAAATCCAAAATAGGATTGGTCTTGGGTTTGGTTAGTCGACCCGCTTTTATAGTTTTATAAGCAAATAATTCAAACGTCGCCGCTTAATCGTGTGATTCTCTTAGCACAATCAACGTGACGGGGAATAGAATATGCAGCATGATGGCTTTACATGTTTTCAGGGTAAAAAGCTCTATTCCAGGCTTCTACCAATAATTTTATAAAAGAAAAAACCAATATCCATACTAATTATGGGCCTAACTGGGACTTGAACCCAGGGTCTTAAAATTATCAGTACGAGTACATGAATCTAAAATATTATTTAAGTATCATTAAACAAGGATGTGGTAGCCCAGTGGTGTCGCGCTCGGTTGGTGACCGAGTGATGCGGGTTCAAATCTGGGTCTCACCCTTCTGATAATTTTATGTGCGAATCATTTCAAACATGATTACCACTTGCTTTACGTTGAACAAACAGCACGTCTGAGAGAACCTAGCAAGTTTTCGAAAGACATGTGCAGTCCACGCAGCATAGCGTGGTGGACTATGGCCTGATTCTTGATCTTGATGTGCGTTAAAAAATTGTCTTAACAAATCTATTCATCCGTGCTATAAGATCTAACAAGACACTTGAAATCAGTATTTCTGTCACACAAGGACAAATGCAGTCATACTGCTATATTCGCAATTTAGTTTTATTGTTATATTCAGATAAGCGATGTTCTCATCAATTCGAGTCAATTTAACATAACATTTAATAGCTTAATCAAATACTGGGGATCTAACTGAACTGAATAAGAACGATGATGCCAAAGTGATATTTTATCTCATACTGCACTACAACTTATATTAATAGTGAGTTATAACTTCACTATATTCATTATTATTGAATCTAATTTTATATAAGAAAAAGTTGTAACATCAGTAGTATTAGAATTTAGGTTTACACAGTGGATTAATTATGTATCAGTAATATCCTTCACAATCCTTTGATTTCTCTTACATTATCTTGTTGGTATTTAGTATATTTATGTTAAGAAGCAACAAGCAGTTTCTTAATGACTTGATTTATATCTTTTACCAGACTGAGATGTTAGAGCACAAAAAATCAATTTACTGTAACTTTAGAAGAACTATAGAAACGTTGGTATAATGAGACGATTTATATATTTATGTAAGTTTTAATCATTACACACCTGATGATTCTTAGGCAATATAGGAGCAAAAAGCGTTATCACGTTTTTCTTGATGTAAAAGTACGCTGTATTAAGTCATTAAGATAATATTATCTACAAATCCCTTCTAAACCAAGTACGTAACTAATAAATAAATAAATATGTTGGGACATTATTACAACAGCGCCGTCTAGTTCCGCAGTAAGCTACGTAACGTGCTTGTGTTGCGGATACCAGATAGTTGATATACTACACATATAAATTTTAAATACATACATATTATAAATATAAACACCCATGACTGGAGTACAAACATTCGTGATTAGCAAAAGAATGCCCCCAGCGGGACTCGAACACGCGACCGCTGGCGCAGAAAGTAGGGTCACTACCAACTGAGCCAAACGAGTCGTCTAGTAGTAAAAAGTAATGTCCGTTCAAGCAAGGCAAATCATTTAAATTGTTTACATTAAGCAATACAAATTTAGATCATAAAAATAAAAGATGGGAATAAAGTCATATTAAAAAGACATAAAGCCACAAAATAATAGTGTTTTTATTAACCATTTACACACTTTCATGGTTAATGAACATAAACTGTATTAATTTAATTTGTGGCAACGCCCTCCCATCCATAGATGAACCTAATGTGGGGGACTGGAATCTATTAAAGTTAATTTATCATTCGACAGAACGGTCACGGTGTGAGAATAATTTAAAAGATTGATTACCGTATACATAACTATAACTATATAAAATAGGTTGTGAGGGCTTCTTTATATGTAAAATATACTGTAAATATATTATTAATTATTTACATACTATACTATATTTTATTACACTAACGAGTTACCCTCACTTCGTTTACTAGTGTCTCTAGCTAGTTTTTCAATAGGTAAATATTAGGTATAGGTAAATTAAGTGAAAGTCCCATTACAATCGGTCTTAACCGATAAGCCGCCGCTCTTATAAAAAGGGTTTTTTGGGTACTGCACAAGTGTCCATCTGTCTATAATCTTTATACATCATATACGATAAAAGAAAGCTTAAACATCAAGGAAATAATAGAATCATAATCATTTTTTTTGGATTCAATATTACAATAACAACAAGTTCTATTTGACATAGGTACGATTTCATTGTTTAGTAGTAAAATACCAGTTAATATTAAAATTTTCATCTCTTTGTGTACATATCACGTTAAAACAGTCGAACGCTGAATATGCTATCCACTGTCAATAACTATAAAATAGTGATATGGAATGCAATCCATATGTTAAAATAAACCTTTTTAATTCCTACTGCTGGGAATGGACCTTTCTTCAATACGAGGTGGATCAGGCCACAGTCCACCACGCTTGCCAAGTGCGGGTTGGCGGATTTCACATGTCTCTCATGTGTCAATGCAGATTTCCTCAGGATGTTTTCCTATTGTTCTCTAATAAAATATTTTTTTTAGGAAAAACAGTTTTTAAATAAGTAATAATGTAATATAATTTTATGACACTTAAAAGGTGTCTATTATTACGATAATTTTAAAACGAAATACATATAATATTAATTCGTGCATATAAAATAAAGTAAAACTGAACATATATTTGCAATCTGATGACAAAAGTTGCATTTCAAATTATCAATACTACATTTAAAACGGTATATTCGGTCGTTGTTTAAAATCTCCGCATGAAATAACTATAATGCGATTCAATAAAATTCAGATAATACATTGGAACGTTCACCATTGATTGCTCACAGATGCTTAATATCATCAATAAAACATGGATACCATTGTTTTACCATTAACATTTCAAGCTCGTTTGTAAACACGTTCCTTTACCCAAGTATACCTGTCTATGGAAAAAGTTTAATAATATTTTCCGTCCTTTTATTTTTTACTAGTTTTTATTCCTGATTTATCCGCGCTTTGTATCTATCACTACAAAATAACCCGTGTAGTTAAGGATGTTCACATTTCTTTTTCGAATTTCTGAATAGCAAGCTACTGGTAGCCGAGTGGTAATGCTCTAGCTGCGGAAATTGTATGAAGTGGGTTTAAATCTAGAGGTCACACTTTTGATATGAACGATATGAGAATTATTTTGAACATGATTATTAATTGTTACAGTAAAGGTAACCAGCATGTCTGGGAGAACCTATTAAGTTTTAAAAAGGTAATCTATAGTATTATAAAAGTAAATGTAAGTTTGTTGGTTACGCTTTCACGCGAAAGCTACTAAACCGATCATCATGAAACTTTGCACACATATAATAGAAGATATTAGAAGTAACATAGGATTCATTTTTTTTCTAGCGGGCTTGAAACGATGAACGCGGGCGGGGCCGCGGATACTGCTCGGATATTTGAAGTCAGTTAGGTAATCCGCATTTTGCTAGCGTGGTGGAATTTTGGTCTGTTCCCTCTCGAAACGCTATAGAGATGAAGAGACCCGTGCCTTACAGTGGTACGCTAGTACAAAAAGGAATAAAAGTTGACTAGAAACATCTCAGCGCTCTACTTTACTGAATGAAGTTTTAAGTCTAAAATATAACAGTCATCTTCAAAATGAAAATGCACATAAGAATTTTTACTAATATTTACTGATTACTTGTATACATATAATAAAGTTTTTTAAATAAACACAATGCATATAATTGGTACTAAATAACTCGATCTTTTGTATAGAAATGTTCACGCATTCTAATGAATTTAATTGTTGCTATGTGACCGGCATCACCGAATTCACATTTGAATGAACGACCGCTAAACTGGCGTCGGGTTATAATTTGGTTTTATGCAATAATCGCTTTGTACAATTGAACGAATTAGTTACACCGCTTCGAATAAATATTTAGGAATAGAATACAATTAACGCCTGTAAAGACTTGCAAATGTTTAATTTGAATTTTGGGCAGAATCTCTCACATCAATTATTTAAAGCCTCGGTCCGCTTATGTCCTCTCGTTATTACTAAAAGGCTAAGCCGAATTTAGCCAGTTGTCGGCCAGTGATAACGCGTTTGCCTGGGAAACCGAGTAAAGCGGGTTCAGGGTTCAAATTCCGGATCTGGTACTATCACAGGATATTATAATTTTTCTTATGGTGAAAGAAAATATCTTGCGGAAATCTGCGTGTCTGATAGAACTTAGGAAGTTTTCGAAAGATATGAAGTCTGCCAACCGGCATTTGGCCACCATGGTGCTCGTATCCTACTACTTAACTACTTGACTTCAAAAAGAACGTTTTTACGTTGAAAAGGACTAATAATAAAAAAAACGCCTTTAAATAGAATAATTGCAAATTCCTAATTTGTATTTTGGTTTGAAATCCCTGAAATCAAGTATTGTTTATAGTTTCGATTATCGCGGATCAAAATGTATAATATTAATTAATGATACGTTTGGGTCAGTTTGGACTGGTAAGTTGACCTTACACAACAAGTATCAGCGTTCGCGGATTCGAATTCCGCTGGGGACATTCATATTTTGTGTGATGAGCGCGAATTTTTGTACTCCAGATGGGTTTATAAGATTTTAAGTTATTTAATGTTATTTATTAACTAAAATTAGCAGGAATTATTTCGAAAAATGGTATTAAAGTAGTCTGATATTAAAAAAGTAATTATTTATATTTTTTTTTGGCACACAAAGTAAAAATATTCTCTACTATGTTAATGACCACTATTCCTACACGCACTAAAGTAAGTTTTCGAAGTCAATTCGGTCTGACTTTGAGTTTGCCATATTTTAAAAGCCGTGTTGAATTCTTTGACTCTTGCAACTTTTAAGTACACTGATTTATGCTTGAAACTTATCCTTATGCGATCATAACTTTAACGGTTGGTACTTAATGTTAAATTTAATTTAATACCAATAATGTATGTCCTTAAGATACATTTAACAGACATTATTTGTAGTAGGTATCACATATATTATATTTGGGTTATTACATATATTATTTTGAGCGGTTTATGCTGTAATTAAAGCTTCAATAAATCAAAAAACTCAATTGACTTCAGTAAAATTCGAAATGTAGGCCAATTGTATTGTTTTTATCAATAAATTAAAAATGGAAGGTGAGTTACAAGGAATTTGAGTTCTAAATTTAACTAATCTCCTTTCTAAGTAAGCTATTAATATAACTTTCAAGGGTAGGCGTGTCTGCGCAAGTGCACTCACTATTCTTTTAACTCTAATATCAAACATATTTAGTTTGAAAAGGTATAGGACCGATACCTTTACATTTTCTCAGAAGCACGGCTCATTGATTTCACAAGTTCCGGCTGCTATTCCCTAATTTTAACGGTAAAATCTAATAATTAACTTGATAGTATAGCTTACATAGTAAGCTATTAATGACCTTACATTTCTTCGAAACTTAGTTATTTTGGTATAAATAGGTAAAGGTGGAGCTTTTAAGCTATACTTTGTTATACATCTTACAAAGAATGTAAGCATAAAAACTTTTTTAATTAAGAGTCATACAGTCTTAAATTTTAAGTCCTAATTTATATTTATATTTTTTTTTATTCCTCAAAAAGTCCAGGCTTTTATACATAAGCATCAATAATCTAAGCCATATAAATTCTAAATTATAGGCTTACAAATTAATTTGTTAACTAAGTCCATAATTCTTGTAGAGTTTACAAAGTAATAATATTGTAACATTGCATCACAGTCCCAGTTGCATCGTAAACAGGACGTTGCATCTATTAGTCTCCTATCACAAAAGCGCAATAAAACTGTTGGTTTGTTATTTTGAGACTGATTAGACGTTGCAGACGTAAGTGTGTTTACAAAGTAGAAAGCACTACCTTCGCTTACTTTTAAGTGTGTAAACTAAAATTGTATTTTAGTTACTGATAATATTTTTAGAGCAATAAAGAATAGTACATTTATATAAATAAAAATGAATATTGGTAAACGCGTAACTCAAGAATGGCTGGACCAATTCGGCTTATTTGTTTTTTTGTATGTTCCTTAAGGTCCACGGAAGGTTTTAATACTAAAAAAATATATAAAAAAAATAAACTAAAGGGGGCAAATATATAAAAAATAAACCTAGGGATGAATCCAAGCGACGCGAGGGTGAGTAATATAATAAAATTCTAAGTCAAATCTGTACATTAAATATTTTTTGTAAAATACTATTACAACAGTCATTATTATCGCTGCATAAACCAATTTTTTTTTCGAATTTTGTCTAGCCATCTGTCTGTCTATGACCACATCACGATAAAACCACTGTAGATATTTTGATAAAACTTGGTGTAAAGATAGCTGGTTATCCGAATCACCATATAGGATACCTTTTACTGCGAAAAATGTCTCATATCTTTAAAAATATATACATATACTAACCGTTAAATGTACGTTTAAATGGATCAAGCCGTAGTAAAAAAAATTAGAATAAACCTTCATCGATTTTTTAATAATTGATAAAAAGTATTAACTGACTTCATAAAACATGAACTCTATTAAAATTTACGTTTTAAGAGTATGTTAAATAATATTTTTGCATATTGTCAGCTGATTTTTATGATTCTTTTGAAACAAAATGTACTAGCACAATAATTTACAGAGATATACAGTCGTTGTACTTTATGAAGAATATTTTTAAAATTCTTTAACGACCCAACGTTACTGTGATAGGTACAAGGATTACATGCATTTCTTCTGCCGCGCCTAATGTTCTGGCGTACGCTCTAATTATATTCTGTCTTCGATTTGGAGTATTGAACTCATTGTTCGTGTCATGTATTTATAGGAGCTCGACTGCATTGAAACTTTATTAGCATATTTTATTGATCGATTTTAGCCGTACTTGGAGTTGAGCTTTTAACTTTTTTTCTTTTCGTTATGGTAATATATTTTATATAAAGAATAATTAACATAAACCATTTATTACTCTATACTTTGATTTAAAAATACTCGTGCATTTAAATGCATTATGCAAGTAAAACTTAAGAGAAAGTATTATGTCTTTACAATTTTATTTGTAGTAGTTTTTTATGTGTGTTACCGTAAGATTTTTAATTTTTAGTTATCCCTAGAGTGATAAGTCAGCACTGTACACAATTTTGACGCATTTTACGAGACGTGTTCACAATTATGTTGTATATGTTTCTTTGCATATTTCTATGTTAATACTAAGCCTAAAGCACGTTGTATAACATGTTGGGGATACAGATGACTTGAAAAGATGACAATTTAACAAAAACTATTCTTTCTAATAAACATTCTTAACAAATATATATTTTGTCATCAGCCCTTAACGTCCCACTGCTGAGCACGGGCCTCCCTCAGTACGAGGGGGATATGGCGATAGTCCACCGCGTTGGCCTAGTGCATGTTGGGGGACTTTACATATCTTACGAAAAGGTTTGCTAGGTTTTCTCAGACATGCAGGTTTCCTCACGATGTTTTCCTTCACCATAAGACAAGTGGTAATCAGGACAGAAATGATTCGCACATGAAAATATCAGAGGTGCGAGACCCGGATTTGAACCCGCATCACTCGGTTATACAAGCGAGCGCGTTATCGCTGGTATATATTGATGGTGAAGTAAATTAATGGCATTCACACGCTTATGTTATAAAAGAAAAGAACAGATTGAGTTAAAAACACACTATCAACATTTTTGTCCAAATAAATCATGACACTACCCAACACTTTGTATAAAAGTCAAAGTTGCCAAAAAACGTTAAAAAGTAAATATTATGCGCCAAATCAAACAAGTTAGCTTGTAAATTACAACAATTATTTACAAAAGCCTCTTTTAAGATAATATTTGTATTAAAATAACGTCCGGTAATGTCAGCATAAAAATGACCAACAAAGTTTCTGAGTATTTCTCGTGAACAAACAAAAATAACTGTTCATAGCTAATATTAAAAAACAGCCTCATCGTAATTAATATTTCTTATGCGACGATGTATATTTTATAGTAATTCAGAAATGCCAAAAGGAAGGAAAATAGTACTATAAAGCTAGGGATATGCACTCACGCAGCTAATTTAAAACCTTATAAATACAATTTTTAGTAAAGGTTTTGATTACATAGGGGATAGGATATATTAACAAACTTTTCTTTAGATAAAGATACGATCTGATTTTGTGTTATTGAAATAAATAAAATACAAAGTAGTTTTACAATTTTTACGTACAAAAAATACATTTTTCTTAACTTTTAACACTAATTGTGTAGCCAGAAATCGATAGTCATTTGTAAATAAAATAAATAAATATAAATATGTTTTAACATTTTTACACTTAGCGCCATCTAGTTCCGTGGTAAGCTACGAGGCTTGTGTTACTGATACCAGATAGTTGATACACTACACATATATAACTTTAAATACATACATATTATAAATATAAACACCCATGACTGGAGAACAAACATTTGTGCTCAACAAATGAATGCCCCCAGCGGGACTTGAACCCGCGACCGTTGACGCATAAAGTAGGGTCACTACAAACTAAGCCAACCGTGTCATCGATTTCCTATTAACTATCCACAAACAGAAATCAAACCCAGATTTCCATAGATGTAAGCAATGCCTACTGGACTCTATAGTGGTATGTCGACAGCGGAAGATATACGTTATTATTATATTATATAGTAATTTGCTCTAATATTCAGCAAATTAGTATTTCTGTTTCTCAATTTCCTCTTCAATAGAAATTGCGATATCTGTTAGATATTAATTATTATTTATTAGAGGCTATTTAATAGACATGGACCCATGACTGGAGTACAAACATTCGTACTCAATAAATGAATGCGGGACTCAAACCCGCGACCGCTGGCACAGCAAGCATTACAACACACAAGTATTACATACTACAAACGAGTCGACAAAGTGGTAACAATCATCGAGTGTAACAAAAAACAAATTATAAAGCCAGCATGTTTGAAAAGCTTGTTGTAGGTCTGCATTTGAGGTTGATCGATGACCAGAGTTCACAATTTTACGTCATTTCAATAAATATTTATTTCGGTCGGCTAACAGCGTGTTTGATAGCCCAAAGTTGCAAAATAATAAAAGCGAGCAATATGTTGTCATGCAAATGATTCTGTTCTATCAGAAAAGTCGGTAAAAAGAAAATTATTTAAATTTTGAGGCTGAAATATTTAATATAAAAATATTAAGCTATATAAAATGTTAAGCCCTTCCTTCAATGCGAGTGGAATCAGGCCATAGTCCAACGTTGGTCAAAAGCGACTTTCTGATATGCTTGCTACACCTGCTTCACTCGGTTTCCCTAGCAATCGCTTTACCACTGAGCTACCACTGTCTTAATAACGGTAAATATATGTATACTTTAATATAAAGCACGTCATGTACAATGTGTAGTCTTTAAATATAAATAAACATGTTGGGACATTATTACACACAGCGCCATCTAGTTCAGTTATAAGCTACGAAGCTTATATTACGGATAACAGATAGTTGATATACTACACATATATAACTTTAAGTATATACATATTATAAATATAAACACCCATGACTGGAGAACAAACATCCGTGTTTAACAAATGAATACCCGTAGCGGAACTCGAACCCGCGACCGCTGGCGCTGCAAGAAGGCTTACAACAAACTGAGCCAAACGTGTCGTTATCGTCAGTCACATGATAAATTTGAATAACTAACAACTAATAATTTATTTTGAGTATAACTTATAACTTTATAAAATATTTTCATTACGAACTATAAAATCTAATCTTTTAATCACGAACGATGTTGTCTGTTCGAAAAGCTTTGCTAGGGTTTCTGCGCCGCGCGAAGAGGATTACTTGTAGGCATCTTCCATCTCCGATATTAAATTATAAAGTTCGATAATCAATTTTGTTATTTGATCTATAAGCACCTAATAATATAAGTAGAAGCTATTTCGATATTATAAGTAATCAAATTGTTATTTTTAGATTTATTTATTATTTGATCAAAAGATACAAATCGATAAATGATATCTGAGATAAAGAGATGTCATTGCTTTTTCGGTAATCGCTAATTTGGCATTATATTTTAAGAGATTGAAATCATTTCGTGTTCCTGGAGATGTTATCTTTGAAAAAAGTGCTTTTGGTTTTTGTTATTGTTATGGATAAAGCTAAATATATAGTTATAATAATATATATGTATATACATAGTTTCATTCTGAAATAAACCCTAGATAGTAAAATACAAAATTAATGAAAAAAAATTATTAAAAATGCTTAGATTATTAAAGGACATAATGAAAGTTTAAGAAAGGCTCCAATATTAAATTTTTTTTTAAGTTACGCTGAATTTATTAATTATTATACCCTATATAATATAATGATTAATTAAAATCTAAAATGTATTTCATATTATTAAAAAAAATGACTGTACTAACACAAAATTTGAGATTTACGTTTATAGTCTAACTATAGAACAACCAGTTAGCCATATGTACGAATTTACATTTACGTGTCACTTTACACTTGGACGAAAATTATAGAGATATTACGATTCTACAATAGACTATTGCCCATTACTACACAGCTTAATACTCCTCAATAATTTTCTATAGCAATTCAATGAAATTAATATTCAATTAAGCAATATAAGCAATAGTAATATGGCGTTGGCAAAGTGCCATTTCACGTTCGAACCGAACTTGAGGACTCCTTTGACAACTGTAGTGCATTTACAGCCATTATATGATGGTCGAAATATTATATTTTCCTTGTGAATGTAGAGTGTTGAACATCTGTACTGCAAATTGCATATGCTGGTATAGTGGTATATTTAGTGAAGTAAATTATTTGCTACTATGTACTATCACTTCACTTCGGTTGGGTGCGTTTTGTGACTGGAATCATCGACTTTTTTATCTATACATATAATTAAATTCTAACTAAGTCGAATCTGTACATTGAATATTTTTTGGAAATTCTTATTGAAATAGACATTTTTATCGATACAGAGACCCAACCTATACTTTTTAGATTTTTTGTCGGTCTGTCTGTCTGTCTGTCTGTCTGTCTGTCTGTCTGTCTGTCTGTCTGTCTGTCTGTCTGTCTGTCTGTCTGTCTGTCTGTCTGTCTGTCTGTCTGTCTGTCTGTCTGTCTGTCTGTCTGTCTGTCTGTCTGTCTGTCTGTCTGTCTGTCTGTCTGTCTGTCTGTCTGTCTGTCTGTCTGTCTGTCTGTCTGTCTGTCTGTCTGTCTGTCTGTCTGTCTGTCTGTCTGTCTGTCTGTCTGTCTGTCTGTCTGTCTGTCTGTCTGTCTGTCTGTCTGTCTGTCTGTCTGTCTGTCTGTCTGTCTGTCTGTCTGTCTGTCTGTCTGTCTGTCTGTCTGTCTGTCTGTCTGTCTGTCTGTCTGTCTGTCTGTCTGTCTGTCTGTCTGTCTGTCTGTCTGTCTGTCTGTCTGTCTGTCTGTCTGTCTGTCTGTCTGTCTGTCTGTCTGTCTGTCTGTCTGTCTGTCTGTCTGTCTGTCTGTCTGTCTGTCTGTCTGTCTGTCTGTCTGTCTGTCTGTCTGTCTGTCTGTCTGTCTGTCTGTCTGTCTGTCTGTCTGTCTGTCTGTCTGTCTGTCTGTCTGTCTGTCTGTCTGTCTGTCTGTCTGTCTGTCTGTCTGTCTGTCTGTCTGTCTGTCTGTCTGTCTGTCTGTCTGTCTGTCTGTCTGTCTGTCTGTCTGTCTGTCTGTCTGTCCTTCTGTCTGTCCGTCTGTTTGGTATGATGGTAGCTGGTTAACCAGGTCAAGATATGAGATACTTTTTACTGCTGCAATATATATAATGTTTCAGAAATCTCAAGTAACGGTTAAAAACCAGCTGAAAAACATCATACGGTATATGAAATCTAAGAATTTAGTTTCTGGTCTTTTTAACGCGGGCGGAGCCGCGGGTAATGCTAATATTCTATAAATTAAAAGTTTATACATTTCTAATAATCACCTTTTGGCAAACGATCAGTGCTACCGTTTCGCAAAATAAGTAGCAACAGCCTTCTGTTAATAAAAGTATAGGCTTTGTGTGTTAAGACATAGGTCTTAACACACAAACGGGTTACAATTTTAGAAGTGTATAAAGCTACTGCCTTATTTTTTTACTTTATTAGATATTTAAGGTTCATAATTTTTTTATAACAACTACTTACGTAATGTATTCTATAACATGCATTTTTTAACATTTGACTTACACTCGTATTTAAAAAAAAACTGCGTAATAGTATATAGTAGATTAATAATTTCATTTAACAATCTCCAGAACATTTTGAGAATCGTAATTTCGAGATATTTTTTCTTTAAGTTTAAATAAGTCGTTTATAGTTGAAAATTTTTCTGAGATTCACAAATGTCTAGTTAAATTTTCGAGTCAGTAACTTTTTTATTTTACGAAGTTTAATATTATGTTTAACGATAAAACTTCGAGCTTTCTTAGCTTAATTTCTTTTTAAGACTAAAAGGTGACCTTTTAGCTGTAAAAGTTTAATAATATTTGATTTTTCTACAACTCTTAATCAAATTTTTATTAGAAATGGGTAGGTGTGAAACCTACCTATCTCTAATGGAACTTCAATAGAATTTTTATTTTAATTTAACTCCACTCACCTTTTATATTAATCTTCTAATTATGTAAAAATCAAAATTCTTCTCATTACTTTCTTAACTTCAGCCTATCCCGTGACTATGTTTCCCATAAAGATAAAAATTCCAAACTTCGGGAACAACAAGAAAACCGAGCAAAACCTGAAAACATACTTATATTAAAATTCTTAATATAATATTGCATTCCCGATGAAATAATCTTTCAACAGAATATTTAGCTTTTTTAGTCTAGATTAGTGGTAGCCCAGTGATTAGTGGTAGCACGCTCACTTGGATAACCCAGTGATGCGGGTTCAAATCCGGGTCTCACACCTCTGATATTTTGTTGTGCGAACCATTTCTATCACGATTACAACCTGTCTTACGATGAAGGAAAACATAGTGAGGAAACATGCATGTCTAAGAGACCCCAGCAAGTTTTCGAAAGACATGTGCAGTCCACCAATACGCACTTGGCCAGCGCGGTGGACAATGGCCTGATCCTCGAAGTCCACTAATCCGCACTATGCCAGCGTGGTGGTGATGGCCTGATCTTCGTATTGAAGGGAGGCCGGTGCCCAGCAGTGGGACGTGAATAAGGGTTGAAAACAAGAATACTATTATTAATATATTAGTATTTTTATTCAATAGTTCGGTTTCGTCCCTCATAGTCAGGCAATAGTCTGTATGCTACTCCAATTATACTAAGATCTACTTTGAGCCAAGAAAAGCTATACACCTAAGCTCCTTTGTGCATTGAACCATAGCTAAATAACAAGATTTCATACGACGATATAATCGTCAGCTGGATTGTTACCAGATAAGATACATTATTAGTAACTTTAAAAGTATAACTAAACACAATAAAAATGTTATATGACTGAGCGTTTTTCGCTCAGAAATACACTTAAAAACAATTTCTTGTGCAACCTTAACTAAATAGTTAAATTTAAAAAATAACCTGACACTTGTAGAGGTCGGTAAGAGCGGTAAAATGTTAAGACTACTGTCATATTTGATTATTTCGTTCATCCGATTCCTTCCAGCCGTTTTTGGGTCAATACATAATAAATACACATTCAGACATACTTACATTCCCGTTTATAATATATCTTTCCAATATGAATAGATTCCACGCGGTAAAAGTCACAAGGTATAAGCCTGTAATAAAAGAAAATGCTTAGATTGTATTTATTAGAGGTCGAACCGATAATCATTTGCTCTGCTATTGAGTAACCGTCTCAAATACGTCATCATTAAATATTAATGAGATTTTGAGCGTAAATGAAGGCAATATTCGAACGGCGATCTATCACCATCGCACCGTGCAGTTTTAATTTCTATGCAAAGTAGACTTGCCCTGTCATGTAGCTTTAAAGCTAGGCTACAGTAATTTTCGTTTGTATTAATACATTTTTTAATTTCGTTTGTATTAATACAATTTCGTTTTACAGTAATTTTTTTCATAGTCGAATTAAAAAGCTACAAAAGTTAGCAGACTTTTAAATATGCTTCAAATTATATGAACTATTGTTTTTTATCAGAAAAAATTCATGTTATTATCTTAGAAAACAAAATGTCATTGGTCTTGCTTTATTCTTTAAGTTCTTGTATTAAAACAATTTATAATTTTAAGAAAAGCAGAACTGTAAGTATGACTTCTACTTTATCACTAATAATTAATTTTTATTTTGATTTCATTTTAAATGTAAGTTAGCTTTTAAATTTTCGTTCTTCAATTTCAGTTTCGTGTTAACTACATATCATAAAGCCCACAGGTCCCCAGAAGGCTTGTTGTTATAGGTTTATGTCAAGAATTTCTCAGTAGCAATTCCGAATTGGGATGTTCCACACTCGTGCCTCGTACATAAAGCTATCGATCCTACGCCTGTTTCCTCTATAGTTAGATTAAACTGTTATCTAGGATATTGAAAGTAATAGTGAGTGCGATGTCTTGTTTCATGTTATTAATTTGTTTCAAAGCGCTAGTCTTTGAATCTAATGGGCCGATTTGATCTTAAATCTACCTTGCATCATGAGAAGAATAAATAAATATATTGGGACATTATTACAACAGCGCCATCTGGTTCCGCAGTAAGCTACATAACGTGCTTGTGTTGCGGATACCAGATAGTTGATATAATACACATATAAATTTTAAATACATACATATTATAAATATAAACACCCATGACTGGAGTACAAACATTCGTGATTAGCAAATGAATGTCCCCAGCGGGACTCGAACCCGCGACCGCTGGCGCAGAAAGTAGGGTCACTACCAACTGAGCCAAGGGTTTTTGAAGGGTTAATTCTACAAAATTAATCACTATTTAAAAAGATATTCGTACTGCAACTTTGACATTGCTACTATGCTTTAATATACTCATGTATAGTCTGATACCGATCTCTTTGGCTGAATTTAAATGAATTAGCCGTAGGGTGCAAAGTTTTTATCGCCTAAATAATTATATATCATCCCAATAATTACTTAAGTCGGTGTTTTCCAGATGATTATCAAATATAAATTGCTATCTAAAATTATTAAAATATTCATTTTCAAGTTTCATTATTGTACGAAATTGAGGGACACTTTATAGATATTTTTTATGATGAAATTCTAATATTTGATTAAATTGAGTTTAAAATGTAAGAGCTATTTAATTCGTTAGGTTTAATGCATATTTTATATCAAATATATATTTTTAGAACTGCGAATATTCAGAATAACACGAACAAAAAATACGCGAATGTATCGTTCTTTAAAGGTAGTTAAAGGGTAAAAAATTACCTGCAATAAATTATACTGTGTATTCGATTTTTTTTATTATCTTTGAGACATTTTCCTTAATTGCTCACTTAAACGGTGAACTTTTACGACTTATACCTGATAATTTAATGACCGGTAAGTATAATTAAGGCGCAATCAACTTAGATACAACTTAATTTGGTTCAAAATAAAATTACTCTTTTCTATATCGGCCACGATTTATAACAGTATTTTAATTACCATCAAAAATAGTTAAAGTCACGCGCTAACTAGCTTTCAATTGAGTTACTAACAGGTTTCTTTATAATTTTCCTAAAAAAATCCTAATAAAGAGTGTGGTATTATTATATCATTACACGTACCTACTTAAAAGAGGTTTCAGCTACGTTCTTCCCATGTATTGTAAGGGAAATGGGGAGTAAAAATATCTTAATTTATATTGACTTATCACTAGACAAGTAGTAATCATGTTGAAATGATTCGGACGTAAAAATACCTTGCAAGACCCGGGATTTGAACCCATGTTATTTTCAAGCGCGCGTTACCAATGGGTTACTACTGCTTTATTTCAGGTGTAACATAATATTAAAAATAAAATCATGAAATTAAGCTCTGTAAGTTTACAAAAATATGTTATAGGCTTTCTTTCTAAAACGAACTTTTAGAAGCTTATTTGTGTTATTTTTATTCTTGGGTAAATTACGATATGTTTTAAAGCAGTCAGATTACAAAATATGCCCCGTTTCAAGACACTGTATTTAATTAATTGTATCCGCAGGGCCTTGCATTTAAAGAAACGCCGACAAAATTGATATTAACTCAATTTTGTAGTTTCCGGTCTGAGTGAAAACATTCATCGTAAGAAAAATAGGAAAACAGTTACATGTGACCTTATAAATTGTTCGAAGAAATTATTTATGATTAGTTTCATATTTTGTGATACAAAATTATAATTGAAAATTACCTTTACATGATCAGCGTTTACCTATTTTGAAGTTTTTACTTAACTCTTTATATACTAATATATTGGATACATTTTGATGAAATTTGGTATTATAAAAATGCTATTTCTGGAGAAACAAAGTTAGAGTTTTTTTAAGTGGTAGTGCCCTGCTTGTTACCTTCGGGTAGCAGCCGAATGGGCCGGCACGCCCCGTATTGTTCCACTCTCTCACAGAAGACCGGCGTGAAGTGGCAGCTATGCTGTCCCGTTTCGTCCGGTAAGTGAGAGTCCGGGAGGCCCACTCCCCATCCCTCTTCTCGTCCTTCTCCCTCCTACCTCCCTCCCTCCCTTTTCTGAAAGGCAGGCAACGCATCTGCAAGCCCTGTGGTGTTGCAGATGTCCATGGGCGGCGGTGATCACTTACCATCAGGTGAACCTCCTGCCCGTTTGCCCCCTTTGTCCCATAAAAAAAAGAAGTTTTATTACCTAATAATATGTTCAGATATTGCAATCTTAAAAAAACAAACATGAGATAATAGGTAATAGCTACATTTCTATTTCTGTACAAGCCTGTTGTCTACCCAATTTTTCCTTTTAGGAATTAAATTTCTTAGATATCTTTAACTTTATAAGAAAACTATTTTTGACAACGTTTCACATCATTTTTTGATGAAATGATATCAAAGGCATGTAATTTTAGAAGACATATTTAATAGAATTATATTTAGAATTTAGATGACAGTACAATATAATAAAAGGCTAATGACAAGTAACACAATATTGTAAATAGGTTCTATATATATTAGGTTCTATATATATTAAAGCGTGAAGACGTTCATAATTTCATCATCCTCTCCTGAACGTGAACGCTTTAAAGTTAAGCCCATTAGTACAACAAAAACTTCATGCTTCGACGTCCTTAAACCTATTTCATATATTGCTGAACTTATCTTCGTAATCGATGCCTTCTATGATCTTTATAACGTGTTCTAAAAAAACATCTACAAGAAATCACTCCTTTTCCTTCTGGTAATGTAAGAGCTTCTTCAAGATACTGCGAATCTCTTTTTGTATTTACTAATCTTGTAGTTGATTCTCCATTCATATACATAAAACTCTTTTCTATACGACTATGAAGAGGTCTCAAAGTTATCCTGCGTTGTGGAGCTTCCACCGTTTCATGAGGTACGTCCGTTTCATCAAGAACATCTTCAAATTAAGCGGTGTTTTCTAAAGAACTATTAGAAATAGGTTGAGTTTCATTTATATCTTTTATATATTTTTTAGATTGTTGATCTTCAAATAACGGTAATTCTAATGTTTTATTTTCTTGAAGTAAATTATTAATTTTATTTTTATTTTTATCTGAACAAATTGTTTTATTCTCAATTTCCTTTTCTTCTTCCGTTTGTATCTTTTTATTTCTCTTTACTTTTTGTTTTATCTTTACCGCTTCTAAGACCGTAACATTTCCCTTTATAATTCCTTTCTTTGTTTCAGGGTCTATCTCTTTTTGTGATGATAATTTTACTCCTTCGACAAATTTGGGCAATCTACCTATATGGGTATTTAAGTGTGCCATTCTTTGATGCCATAAATAATTATCTTCATCATTTTTAGCTACCATTTCTTGTATTGTTTTATTTTTACATTTTAACCGATATGTATCATTAATGAGATTTGCTTTAGCTACTAATGTATTTCGATTATAAATATTGCATCCCTTTTTGTTAAACAATACTTTACAACCGCTCTCAATTATCTTACTAACTGACAGTAGGTTTGATTTCAGATCTGGTACGTATAAAACTTTTCTCACCTGTATTGCCTCGATTCTGCCATTAGTGTTTACTAAAATACATGCAGTACCACAGCATTCAACTTTCAACGTCGTGCTATTGGCAATTCTTACATTATCTACCGGTGGAGCTGTGACATCGCTAATCCAATCCCGATGCATAGTCATATGCATGGAAGTACCTGAGTCGATATACCAGTTTACTGAATCGTTCAATGAGGATGCTGAAAAAGCTGCTGCATATCCCGTATTATTATCAGTTTCATTTTTGTTGTTTTTGAACCAACATTTTTTAATAGTATGCCCATATTTATTGCAGTTAACACATCTTGGCCTTTTTTTAGGTTCATGTTGATTATTTTCAGGATTTTTACATGTATAAAGTGCGGTAGTCTCTGGTGTTTTCACCTCTTGTAAAAGTTTATTTTTTACTAAATCAGCACTAATCTTCATACCAGAACTCTCTAATGCCATAATCATTGGCTTGTACGTATCAGACAGTCCTGCCAGCATCAGAGTACCTAACGACTCGTCATCTACATTAAATTTTATATTTCGTAACTTATGCGCTGCGGACATTATTTTGTTTACATATTCTTCTACTGATGAACTGTTTTCTAAATTAGTATTGATTAGATCTTTTAGCAATCCAACTTTGCGACTTAATCCACTGTCTTCGAATGCCTTCGATAAATTGTCCCATACTTGTTTAGCCGTTGTTGCCTCTTGTATATGTACATATAATAAAGGATCTACTAACAATATTAGTTTTGACTTGGCTTTGATATCTTGCTTCACTGACTTGGAATCAGTCGATAATGGCTCTTTCAGTATGCAATCATACAAATATTCATGTTGTAAGTATGCTTTTACTGCAAAACTCCAACTTGCCCAATTATCTCTGCCATTGAGCTTCTCAATTGACAATAATGAGCTACTAGCCATTTTCAACAGTATTTATTCAAAATATATGCTGAAATGAAAAAACCTACGGCGTGTCGGTAACAATTTGATGTTATACACGGACTGGTTTTTACTATTACTTTTTATATACTGTTGATAATATAATATCAATACCAGAACTATACGGCAGGTATGAGACGACCTTTTAAACGTTATGAAATGCCTGGGCCCATAACCTGATGAAATGATATCAAAGGCATGTAATTTTAGAAGACATATTTAATAGAATTATATTTAGAATTTAGATGACAGTACAATATAATAAAAGGCTAATGACAAGTAACACAATATTGTAAATAGGTTCTATATATATTAGGTTCTATATATATTAAAGCGTGAAGACGTTCATAATTTCATCATTTTTACATTAATATTTTTACGCTGTATAAAATAAAAATTATCAATATCTTTAAGAATACGATCATGATTAAAACACATTCAGAGATATGAAAATGTAATACGAAACATAAATCATATGAAATTAAGTTGTCGGTGCCTCGCAATCCAACAAACTAAGAGGCGTCGACAGTCACATATCCATTACTTTCCTTAACAAGGTTGAGCATTTGAAGCAATATCCGATCTTCTTTTTAATCAATAAATGCCTCTTATTAAATAATTGCTACCCAATGAGTCCACTTCGTTGCTTTAAAAGAAACAAATTGTCATTATGTTTGTGAGTAAAATCATCGAAGTTATAATGTATACCTATATACAAGTGTTTGCTTAGTGGTCGAAATCCGAACATAATCATTAATGAATATAAGAGGAAAATTTATATTTGAATATGTATGTACATGAATAGATTTTTATCATCGTCATCGCGGCTATACAGACCAGGGTGAGCCTAATCCTGGTAAAGTATATATTTCCAGTTTTCTCTATTCTATCGGCTGCCTGACTTCAACTTCAGATACCAATTGCACTTATGTCCTGCTTAAGCCATCCAACCACCATAACTAAGGCTTGCTTCGACTTCTGTACTCATCCAGTCTTCCCTCGAGCAGGCGTTTAGGCATACACGTATGACCCATCTTCACTATACCACACTATAACATGATCAGTCCAGCGCAAGCTTCCTATTTTGATGGTCTTAATAATGTTTGGTTCCTCGTATAAGCGGTACAGCTCGTGATTGTAACGCGTTTGCCAATATTCGCCTTATGGCACTGCACTGCTGCATTCGAAAATACGCCCAAGAATTCATCCTTTTTGTCAGCACCCAAAAGTTTGATATATAATATTATTTAAAAAAAAGTATTATATAGGAGGAGCTCCTTTTATACGAATAAAATTTACATATAAAAATATATACCAATAACTTCCTCAATAGCTATTTACACGAAATTCCATTCAGTTAACTTAAAAAAAAAACGTGCTGAACTATTTTATATTTACTTTTTTACATATAAATGCTAGACCAAACGTAACAAAACTTTAGCGTAACAAGCAAATGCGTTTAAGAACCTTAATAATTTCCATGAGAACAACATGTAAATTAAACAGCTATGTTTGCATTTTTACAAATTTTCTTTAAGATATTAATAACATAATGTGTCTTTCTCGTTTTAACTTTACTTAATTTTATAATCAATATCGCAACGATTGTAACATTTCTAGGTCCATTTTAAAATTTTGTATAATTACCTTACAATATATTAATTATTTAAACAAAAATGAATGTGCATTGTATAGTCACTTAAATATGCGTAAAACATCGAAGAGTTTTAAATTATCAATTTTAAGATTTCGCAGCTGAGCACTCTATATTTATCAGCTGTCATTAAATTTGGGTCGACGTTATAAATTACATCAACAACCACTAATTTAATCATTCCTAAATATGGGTCAGTCTTGAGAGTATGTCTTCTAAATTTCGTAGGCGTTTTATTTAATACTATCGACTCACCCTTATTTCGCTCGGGTTCGTCCCTATCTTTAGCGCGAGCGAAGCCGCTGGTTCTGCTAGTTAATATAAATAAGATTTCTAAAATAAAACTAGACTAAGTTACTCCTTATAACATTAGCTATCTGCGAGTGAAAGTCCCGTCAAAATCGGTCCAGCCGTTTCAGAAATTAGCCGGAACAAACTGATAGACAAAAAATTTTAAAATTGATTTTATGATGTTAGTACATACGGTATTATACTTTCATATGCATTTATTGAAAATACACTTTAATTTTATTTTAAGGTACAGATGTATAGACTAGCAATTCGCGCGACTTCGCCCATGTTTTAAACACCGAAAATCAGGTTCTTACATAGGTGTAGAAGTATGAAACCGGAATTTTCTTATAGGTGGAGTCAGGCATCAGTCTATACATCATAAAACCCTTTCTGCAGCACCATCATCTTCCTCTAACAGCTGACGAATATTTTTAACTCACAACAACTCAAGTTTCATACAGAAGTAATTTTTTTTATATCCTTAAGCATGGCGAGTTTTGTACCTACAAACTATGATTTGCGGACATCATTGGTTTTCTGTTTTCATTTAAAGAAAACTGCAGCAGAATCGCATCGAATGCTTTTCGAAGCTTACGGCGAACATGCTCTTAGTAAAACACAGTGTTTCGAGTGGTTTAAAAAAATTAAAAGTGGTGATTTTGATGTCAGCAACGAAGAGCGTGAACGAGACAATGAATTGCAAGCCCTATTGGATGAAGATGACACTCAAACTCAAAAAGAACTTGCAGATCAATTAAATGTGACGCAGAAAGCCATCTCCAATCGCTTAAAATCTATGGGAAAGATTCAAAAACTGGGAAAATGGGTTCCGCATGAACTGAATGAAAGGCAGCAAGAAAACCGAAAAATCACTTGTGAAATGTTACTCAGTAGATACAAAAGAAAGTCATTTCTCCATCGATTAGTAACAGGTGACGAAAAATGGATATATTTTGAGAATCCTAAGCGTCGTAGATCGTGGGTTAATCCTGGTGAAGCATCGACATCTACTGCAAGACAAAATCGCTTTGGGAAAAAGACAATGCTCTGTGTCTGGTGGGATCAGAAGGGTGTTATATACTATGAGCTTCTTAAACCTGGTGAAACTGTTAACACTGATCGTTATAAACAGCAAATGATCGATTTAAATAAACAATTACATAAAAAAAGACCGGAATATCGAAATAGGCAACATAAAGTGATTTTGCTCCTCGATAATGCACCATCACATAGAGCAAAACGGGTCAGGGAAACGATCGAAACGTTCAGTTGGGAGATACTAACCCATGCGGCTTATTCTCCAGACTTAGCTCCGTCTGATTTTCATCTGTTCACATCATTAGGACACGCTCTCGCTGAGCAAAGCTTCAATTCGTATGAAGATGTGCGAAAATGGCTCGATATTTGGTTCGCTTCGAAAGAAGAAGAGTTTTTTTGGCGTGGTATTCATAAACTGCCGGGGAGGTGGGAAAAATGTATAAATATCGATGGAAATTATTTTGAATAAAGTATATTATTTTATGATATCGAAAAACATGCATTTATTTTTTTTAAAAAAATCCGGTTTCATACTTCTACACATAGTATATTTTACACATATTAAAACCTTCACCGAAACACGCTGCATCCTATAAAATAAGATTCATGTCTATTCGTTTCGCAATTTGAGCGAAAACCTCTCGCCATTTATTAGTATAGAGATAAGTATTAAGTACGTGTGAGCGTGATTGCTTATTATTTTTATTACTTTAGTTTTCTTGTTCCATGAGTCTTGCAGAATCTGTAGATACATTATGTGAAATCTGAGTCGAAATAGCGATTCGCTATATTTTGTAATATATAAATCTACTAGGGCAAAATATTACAAATGTTAGTCCAAGACCGTAATCTTTACTGTAAATTTAAGGAAAAAAATATAAATTGATGATGTAATAGTTCCCCAATAAAGAGAGTATAAGACAAATAGAAGAGAAAAAGCTCCTGAAGTGTTTATTTTTAGTTTTATACACAGATTTTTTAATTTAAAATAATCCCTTATTTCTGATTCTCCAATAGTATTAAATCTTAGATACCGAGTTCTGAGGAAAAAAACACTAATAACTTATTAACTATCCACAAGCAGAAATCAAACCCAGACTAACACAGATGTAAATAATTGTGCGTTATCATTATATTATATTCGTACTGCAGTAATTTGCTCTAATATACAGTAAATTAGTATTTCTGTTGCTCAATTTCCTCTCAGTAATTGAAATTGCGATATCTGTTAGATATTATTGATTAAAGGCTATTTATAAAGACATGGAAACGTGAATCTGGAATAAACACCTTGAAATGGCGTCTAAGATTATGCAAAATGTAAATGCTTATTAAGTATCAACGTTTGCCGAGTGGTCGGAATTAGACCATAGTTTTTTTTTATTCGTAACTAGTATAAAAAAAATATTATTTTTGACAAAAAGGAAGAAAAAGTTTTTGAAACTGTTATGTCTTTGCCTTTATCTACATGGTTATACAATATATTGCTTATTTATGCATAGATAATATACATTAAATATAACAAGTCTATGTTTGAAATGAGTTTTCAAAAAATAGCCCTCTCTTAGCTCAGGCTCGTCCCTACATTTAGCGCGTGCAAAGCCGCGGGTTCCGCTAGAATTAACTAAATAGTATGCAAGACGGTGCGCGTTAAATTTATTCTCGCGTCCGTAACTTTTTGCGAATTCTCCTAAGATATTTGTTTAAATTATATGGTGTAAAAGAGTAAAATAATGTGCATGGAATGCTTAAAGTCTCTAACATATTTAAAATAATATGCCAATTAATACACAATTCCACCATACATCATTTTGTTATATGACAAAGGGTTTAGGCAGCATTTTCGTTGAAAGCTCCGAGACCGCTTATTTTTTCTGACACCTCCAACAGATATCATTATATTTTAGCCAATGTATACAAAAACTTGACAAATTACAAACTAAAACCTTCCTGGAGAACCATTCTATCCATTGGTGAAAACTGCATGAAAATCAGTGCAGTAGTTTTTGAGTTTATCGTGAACAGACAGACAGACAGACAGACGCGGCAAAGGGCTTTGTTTTATAATATGTATAGATAGTGATGTTGATAGCGACTAGCGACTCACTCTCACTTTGCTTGGGTTTCACCCTAGGTGCTGCCTGACAAAAAATGTTGTAGCACAAAAACGAATAACTTTCATACAACTTGCGACCTATATACCTCCTTAATCCGGCCGACTACTAACTATTAACTACCTCCCTGTCAAATTTAAAGTTTATGGAACAAAAAATGAAGAACTTTCGTATAAAATTGCGAAAGCTTTTAACCTCCTTAATCCTACCATTATTTTTATGATTCAATTAGGAGTTTGTAGACATCCGCTTACTACCTCCCTCTCAAATGTCATCTTTATGCGTCAAGTTGTTTTCGATATTTCGTAATGAATGAATTTCGTTTTTATCTATATAGATAGTACCTACTCGTAAGTGCGATTACATAAAGAAATGTTTTTTTTTAGTGAATACCATGAAGTTATTTTAAGCACAGCGAATGTATACTTTGTATTCCAAACAATTTTAAAGATTCAATAAAACTTTTTGAGCCAAGTTAAGTAAGTACATTTGATAACGTCTAAGACGAGGCTCATTGAAATTCAAAATGTAATTGAGATAGCAATATGAAGTTTATTTTCGTGTAAGTATACTTATATTGCATATTGAATCGCCTTTGTTTACGTTTGAAAATGCAATCATTATATACGAATTATTAAAAAAAAATTAAATAGAACTCTCTTCTCTTATAAACATCTACAAAATAAAATTAATTTGAAATTTAATTATATAGTATGGGTCCCGATAGTTGTGTCCTAAAAGTTGTCCCATAAAGGTAGGGGACGCATTTGAAACTCCTCTTAATGTTGAAGATTTCTATGCGGCGATAGATATGTAGACAGTAGGTACCATCAGGTACCAATAGTTTGCTGACCTTTATTTTTTACTTTAAAATTATTATAACCCTAAATTTCCATCCCACGGGCGCGGGCGAAGCCGCGGGTATTGCTAGTATACATATATAGACATATATAGGAAGTCTGATTGACTGGTTATATTTTCATTTATTATCCAAACTTTTCTCACCAACAGTTAATAAGAGATAAGCGCACATTTTGACCGTAATGCATTTCGATAGTCTCATATTTTAATGTCCACCGTTTCCATATTATTTATCCTCATCAGCGATACGATATTTGTTTTCGCTCATGCCTCATGTTATTACAAAAGCAACCAATATTAAAACCGTGGTTCATTACTCCCGCTCGCGTTGATTGATGCATACTGCCGTTTATTTTGGGTTATTCGTGATAAAGATCACTGCACTTATCGAGTGATTGAAAGCACTTCTTTAGTTCTATTCAAAAAATTTCAAATTGTTCGTTATTTTTCATAATTTGAAAAGGTAATATTACTTTTTGAAATAATAATATAAGTTATCAATGACGTTTATCGTACGTAATAACGATTTTTTTGTTACTGTGCTACACTGGTGTTGTTAGTAGTGTAATCATAGATATATAACACCTAGATGGAGTGTAGGTCCAAGCGAATTGTAACCACTTTTTTTGGCTAGATTTCGAGATATGGCTAGATACGTTTCCCGTCGTGTCAATGTCAATTGTCAAGTTACACAATAATAAATAATAAAATTAAAAAACAATGAAGCCTAAGACCAGTCATATTATTGTTACATCTGAATACAATGTAAATAATAATTCACATGAATTAAATGCAAACAAATATATTTCAGAATTAAACAAATATATTTTAAAAACTGTACCATTTTTTTTGGAACAAAATACTTGCAACATTATTTGGCTGTATGTGTTCGTGCCTTCGGTTGCATTTACGTGACACTTACGCACACATTCATACTAATGCTACTTCAATATCGAGCGGAATTATGTATGAAACTATCAGTCTAGGTATTATTAGTCTAAGAGTGTAATTGAGAGATTTTAACAGGAAAAATACTTATAAGTTATAATAAAATTAAAGTTTAAGCTTTAAAAAAAGGTGTGTGTGCGACTCACACACGATAGAAGTGAAACTTCAGTAAATCGACAAAAGAATGAGATGAATATATATAAAAAAATAAATGTCAAAAAATAAATAACAAACAAACCATGGCAACATGGGAATGTATTCTATCTCATTCTATCCGACTTAATCCTATACTTTTATGTATTTCTTTCTTTATCGTGACGCATTTTCGTTTCATCGAGTTTCAAATCACAACGATTCTAAAGAAGTTTCACTTCAAAATAGATGTGTAATTATGCTTTCAGACGTTTATTTTCTATATACCTTAAAAGATATGTCAACTTTACTTTATCTTTCTACTATATAAATTCGAAAATTTTAATGTCTGTTATTCAATCACGCCTGGATGGCTGAACCAATCTGGATGAATTTAAGCACATGATAGATATAGTCTGGAATAGCACGTAGGCTATAACTTATTCCAGAAAATGTACAGTTCCCATGGGATACATTTCTTTTGGTTATTTTGGTCTTCTAGGGACGTGGCTAGTTGTCATATAAAACAAACAATTTAAGTGGCTTTTAACTCATAAATTAAGGTGCGATGTTTGTTTTAAATAAGAAATTGATAATATAGATACTTCTAAAAGACTTTTGCAATATTTTACGTAATTCTTTATGCAATCCACGAAGTTCTAAACAACTCCTGAAACTTCTCAAAGATTATGGATGATAACTTTGAAAGTATCGGATAAATATTTAAGAATTGACCTTTTTTGCATACCGTTCTATATTATCCGCTTTTTTTCACTAAACTTATATTTTATTGTAGCTTTTATATTTTTTATGCCAAGATATAAATATTATTTATATAAAGGCAGTGGTAGCCAAGCGGTAACGCGTCGCTTGTATAACCGAGTGATGCGGGTTCAAATCCGGGTCTCGCACCTCTGATATTTTCATGTGCGAATCATTTCTATCGTGATTACTACTTGTCTTACGGTGAAGGAAAACATCGTGAGGAAACCTGCATGTCTGAGAAAACCTAGCAAGTTTTCGTAAGACATGTGAAGTCCGCCAACACGCACTAGGCCAGCGCGGTGGACTATGGCCTGATCCCCTCGTATTGCGGGAGGCCCGTGCCCAGCAGTGGGACGGTAAAAAGGGCTGATGATGATGATGATGATGATGATGATGCCAAGATATAAATATTATTATGATCTAACATTAATTTCCTCATACGGAAATCGAACTTCCTATACCTACTTCCTAAAAAACTACTAAACATCCTATATTTCTACCACTATCTGCATACTAAATACCATCTAAATCGGTTTAATGGAATAAGCGTGACAAGGTAACAGACGGACAGATTTCCTTTCAACCATATTATAATAAAAAAAGAACCAGTATACTAGGAATCGACCCAGCAAAGTCGCACCCAGTGGTAAGATGTTATCTTTTGATTAAAGCCCTTTGTAATAATGGTGCGTAGTTATTTACAGAATATTTACTGGAAATATAGTTCATAGTCATGTTTATATTATTTCAGTAAAAATTGTGTTATAAAGCGTAAGCTGCTAATTTAGTACTAGCGAATTATTCTGGCTTTGCTCGGGTACGTCCTTAGATACGAAGAGAGAAGAAAAGATAGAGAGAACCCTTATTTAAAAAAAAAACTAAGTTCAATTCAATTATCTTCTTAATGGCTTCAAAGCTATTTGTAGTTGAGCACAGATTATTTCGCCATTGTCACCAAATACTAAGTTAGTCTTTAATTATACATCACCTCCTATCACCATCGGACTTTTTTACCCCTACATAAAATTTTGGTTAATTACTATTTGCAAGCAAATAAACATTTCATCGACTATTTTTGGGGACTTTTTCAGTACAAAACACATAACATTCATTGTTTTTAAAAACAAATTTCATGTACAAACCATGTCTAGCTTACCATATTATGCAAATGTAGGTAAAAAGCCTTAAAAATAAAAGCGAAGCGTAATAACAAGTACTAATTAACATAATTACTTAACACTTTTAGTCAGAGCTAGAAGACTTAAAATCAAAGTATACAGACAGCTCAGCGGAACTTTATGAACTTAATAAGTAATATTATCTATGTCATGCAATGAAGATAATGATCTTTGCAACAAGCTTGCAATTTAAATAGGGTGGATATTATCTGAGCTTGGAAAAATATTTATAACGAGATTCCTTTGCCTTTTTAAGAAATTACGAAGATTTTTTCCATACGAGTATTAATCTATATATTATATATAAATAAAACTGAAGTGTCTGTTTTTAATTTCAAATTAACAGTATTTCACTATATACATATGAAAGTACGAGTATATATGGTACTAGCATCAAAAAATCATTTTTTTTACCTGTATGTCTGTTTGTTCCGGCTAATCTCTTAAACAGCTTGACGGAACTTTCACTTGTAGATAGCTAATGTTATACTTTTTTTAATTTGCAGATAGGCGTAACTTAGGCTACTTTCTAACCGACTTCAAAAAAGGAGAGGGTATATTTTAGAAATATTATTTATTTTAACTAGTGGAATCCGTAGTTTCGCTGAGGATAAATCTATTGACGAGCTCAAGCAAAGCGAGGGTGGGTCTTATATTTTGTAGCAAATGCAAAAATGTCTTTTCAAACACTATAATGTATTTTAGTTATTATTCTTAGTGCAAATTTTGTTTTATTCTATACTCTCGTGGGATTCATATAAGATGACTGAGAAAACTATAAAATGTACCAAATGTTAATAATTAAATCATAATTTATATAAGTATAAGTATTTATTCCTAATATTATAAAAAAAAAACGAATAGACAAGTATTATTATTTTAAAGTCTATCTACCATACATTATAAAGCAATTATGGACGGAGCACATCGTATATCATGAAACTCAAGCTTTCTCTAGTTCTGCGTAAGTAAGATAGATGGCTGTACGTGTTACTTTTTAGTCTTATAACGCAAACATAACTTCATTTTATGCATTACACAATTTTTACTAGTTACTATACTACGTTGTATCACTGTTTTATTGAATTAGTTTATCGAAAGCTTACTTATCTATACTAATATTATAAAGCTGAAGAGTTTGTTTGGTTAAACGCGCTAAACTCAGGAACCAGGTAGATTCGAATTCAAAAATTATTTTTGATTTGGATAGTTCATTTATCGAGGAAGGCTATTTAATATCATGCTACGACCAATGGGAGCGGAGTATCAATGAAAAATGTTGCAAAAACGAATAATTATTTCTTCCTTATTGAGAGCTTCCGTTGCATACACTGCATAAATAGTTGAAGCTAAACAAAAACTATGTATAAAGGAATTGTTCCTCTTTAAAAGTTAAAAAAGCGACACCAGAATATGTTTATGTTTTAAAGTTGACTCACTGTAACTTATTTTATGGTAATTTGGTTTCCGGTCCTAAGAACGCGAGTGAAGCCGCGGAAAAACCTAGTCATAAGTAAAGTTTATGTTGTTTTCTTATGTATAGTGTATTCAGTCCTTTTCAACGTCCCACTGCTGAGCCTGGACTTCTTTCAATAGGATCAGACCATAGCCCACCACGCTGACGCACCAAGTGCGGGGTAGTGAACTTCACATGTCTTTCCACAACTTGTTAGGATCTTTCAGATATGCAGGTTTCCTCACGATGTTTTCCTTCACCGTTAGAAAGGTGGTAATCATGATACAAATGATTCGCATATGAGAATATAAGTACGAGACCGGATTATAATCCGCTTCACTCGGTTATCCAAGTGAACGTATTTCCACTAACCTATCAATGTCGACTGTTTTTTTAATGCTCTTAACCTCGGAACTAAAAATTCTATTTGATATTCAAAAGATTTAAAGAATATATGTAACAATATCACTCAACGACTCTTAGCAGCGAAATAATAAATACAAAATGCGAGTGGATTCTCAGGAAAAAGCTAATTTTAAATATACCTATAAATGTAACATACAATCAAGATACGAAACGTTATTTATTCTATTTCGGACACACTTAGCAAAAAATGGCTTTATCACGTTCCTCTTCCCAGGATTATAAAGATTACGTAATGCGGACCGAAAGCTCTCAATATAAGCTTAGAATTCAGTACAAATGCTTTGAGTCGAATATTTTCAACATAATATAATACTCGAGCGTGTAATAACGAACAATGCTACCAAATTACATAGCAACCGCGTATTATCCTCCACGATTAAATATGATTTATAAGGCGTGACGTCACGGCTTTTGACTTGGAGTGCTTGAATCGACGCCTAGGGAGACACAAACCGTGAAATTACTAATTAAGAGTCACATGTCACAAAACGCCTAAATTTTAGAAGTTTTGTTTACATCTTTGAAGATGAAAATGAAATTTAAGATTAAATAACAAATTCGTCGGTGGATGTGTTATTCTTTATATAAGTACTAGCATTTCTCGCAGCTCGGCCCGCGTTTTCTCAGACTTCACATACCATGTGATGTCTTACAGTCGTTTTTTAACGGTTACATGAGATTCCTCAGAAATTAAATATTTTCCAGCAGTAAAAAGTATTATTACTGCTCTGTTTACTTTTTGTGCAATAAAGAATATACTAAAGTATCCTATATCCTGACAGGATACCCGTCATCATATTAAATTTCATCAAAATCTGTACAGTGGTTTTATCGTCATTCAGTCACAGACAGACAGACAAAAATTCTAAAAATTATAGATTTGACCTCTTTATCGATAATAATGACTATTTTAATAAGAATTTCTGAAAAATATTCAATGTACAGATTCGACTAAGTTAGAATTTTATAGTACATATATAGATTTTCTAACTAGTGTTAGTGTTTGTGTTGAGACCATAATCATTATAGAATATTAAAAAAAAACTTGATATGTTGTAAAAATAAAAAATAAATGCTTAGACACATAATAAAAAAATTGTTCACGAACTTTTTTTATTGATTATACTCAACCTTATCCAAAGCTACTAAGTAAAAAAAAAGAAGAAAATTGGTTGCCAAGAAAGAGGAGAAAAAGATATTGAACAAGATTATCAACGAACGAAAAAACGTTTTTGCCTATATATTATGCACATACGAACGTATGACTATATCAATGAAGGAGTCTGACTGCAACTTTTATAATCGAGTACGTCATCTAGTATAGGGTGAAATTAGTATTAGTAATATCATTATTTTACTATAGTAGATATTAGTGTCTGAGAGAACCTTGTAAGTTTTTAGAAGACATGTGAATTCCGCCTATCCTTACTTGACCGGCATAGACCGGACTATAGTCCTGATACATTTTGTATTATATGGCCCGTGCCCAGTCTTGGGACATTAAAAGGAAGACATTAATATTTTATATTAAAATAGATTAATATGGTTCAGTTCTAACTAGATTGCCATCATCTCATATAATATTTATTAAGTGTGTTTCAAAAGCAATTATAATTATTTGAATTTTTTTCCTTGGCTGGAAATTATCATAAAGTAGAACATAAAATATAATTGTAGCTTTCACTGTTAACTTGAACGAAAGTAATAAATAAATCATAGTCAATTTTGTACTGTAATGTTAATTAATAACGAAATAATGAGGTATAAAATAAATATCTTCAAAGTTGTTAAACCTTCGTTAATAAACGTTTGGCCTAGGGCAGTATTGGGAGTGATTAATTTTGACCTGACTTAACCCAATCGAGCAACTTCGGCGATTAACAGCTCATTCCTAACACTTGCTTCGACTTCCTCTCGTTTAGTGGATCTCTAATAATTTGTAATATTAACCTACTTTAGTTATAACGTGTAAAAATCAAAATATACGATAAAAAATAGCAAACTGGCTGTCCCCTTCTCTAGCTTTGCCTACCCTTCAGCTTCAAATCTTTAAAAATCAAGTACTTATAATGCAATTTGATATAATAAATAAATTTATTATGTACATATGTAAATAAGTTATTTTAAATTACCTCTTTTTTCAAACTTTCTTATCAGACTAAGAAGCGATGATAAAATCACCTGTTAATATTTTATAAAGTGGTATGATGTTTCCCTTAGGACATTCCTTTGATACGATGGCGTACGAAATTTCACGGATAGTAATTAAAGTGAACCTTTGTTCATCCATACTAATATTATAAATGCGAAAGTAACTCTGTCTTTCTGTCTGTCTGTCTGTCTGTCTGTTACCTTTTCACGCCTAAACCACCCAACCGATTTTGCTGAAATTTAGTATGTAGATAGTTTGCATTCATGAAAAGGAAATAGGCATATTATTTTTTGGAAATTCAACCCCTAAAAGGGTTAAAAGGGGTGGCAAAGTTTGTATGAGAAAAATATTTTTATTGCACATTTTTGCATGAAACTTTGAATTAATGCTTTTTAGTACAAATGATGAAACACGTATTTCAGGGTTTTACGAAATTCACCCCCATTGGGGGTTAAAGGGGTGGCTAAGTTTGTATGGGAAATTTAATTCTACTGAAATATTTTGCGTGACACTGAAATAATGCTCTGCAATACAAATTATGAGATACATATCTAAGCGTTTTTTGAAAATCAACCCCTATGGGGGTTAACGGGGGTGGCATAATTTGCGTAGGAAAAATATTTAACAGTAATATCAGTTTATCATTAACGAAAAACACACAAAGAAATTATGATACACATAGTAGCAAAATTGGTTAAAAATAGGAAATAAGTTTTAGAAAGCGCAGCAGTGGCGGCACGGCAGGATGCTACACAGTAGTTTTCAGAAAAGAGGGCCAGAACTTTAAATGGGGAATCAGTCCTTGGTACATAATAAGTAACAGTATATAAGCAAAAATGTTTATTTTATTCACTTTTAGCGCGAGCGAAGCCGCGGGCACCGCTAGTATACAATATGCGAGGCACCCAATTTATTAGCAAAACCCATCTAAATGTATTGAGTATTACAGAAATGTATTACTTCATTTATTTTTTAACCCACGATAATTCATTGATGTTGATATAGAAATTCTATACAAGATTCTTGCATGGATACAAGAAAATAAAAGTAGTTTGTTTTTTAAGAAGTTACATGACTCAAATTTAAATTACACCTACGTAATATTATGATTTGATACTCGTATATACCTAACAAGTGAAATAAATGTGTGTATTATCTGATTATAATATCATGTAGAAAGATAATTATAATGGTAATTAGTACTAACTATACACAAACTTTTGAGAACTGCTCGACTTACGAGTATATTAGAAATATTATAGGTAGGTGACGATTTTTTTGTGATAATACTGACTTAATAAGACTTAGGATAAACCGCTTATATAAATTTTCTATTTTTTGCTGCTACAAACATACACACATGCGAGTTTTTCTAATTGCAGTCAACACTTTTATAAAATTCTAATTATGACATACAAGATTATCCACTAATCCTAAAAACTTATCATAAAAATACATCCTAATACATTTAGTACAAATAAATACATTTAAGTATGAAAAGAGCGAAACTTGTAACTTAGCGTTGTTGTTCTTAACCATATTTTGCTTTTTCTTACCTACTTTACATCAATGAAAATAGAAGAAATAATAACAGTTTGACTCAGTTTGTAGTGATCCTATTTGCTTTGTCAGCAGTAGCGAGTTTGACTTTCGATTATTATTAGTATTAACGTTTGTACTCTCGTCATGTTTATATTTTATTATGTACGAGTATGTATGGTCCATAGCTCGAGGCTCGTTCGTACCTTGCCATGGAACTGATTGTTATGTGTGTTAATGTGCCAACATATTATTTATTTTATTTATTTATCTTTATATATGTATTATAAAGCGTAAATTAAAGCACATACTTCATGAGCACTATATTCAAAAAATCCAGCTGAATGAGAATTTGTTACAAAACTTTTGAAATGCTCAAAGCTTTTTAGATGCAATACTTCCACACAGTTTCTAACGCTCTTTTTTAATTTTATTAGAAAGAACACGAGATAGAAAAATGTTGAAAGTAGTTTTTCATTAATCCTCTCTTTGCTTAGATATCAACGATGTCGAAAAAAATATGCTTCTGTTAACTACCAATTTAACTATGTATTTTTAATGTATTTTCAAAACTTTAGTTCTTAGGTAATTTAATAAAAGCAAATATTTTAAAAGATATCAAAGAATATTCACAAACTAATAAGAATACTACGTAAATCATCCATACGTTTCGCTACATAACTTTCTTAAAAAAGTCGCCAGGAGGGTGTAAAATGTCACAAGCAATGGTGTTGATGATATTTCGGAGATAGGCGGATATTTAAAGGTTATGCTTGACATACTCTGCTTTGTATACAAAAGGAAGGTTAACGTGTAATACCGACGTCTACACCCTCAAGCTCATCGGTATCAAAAATTAATACTCTACATAAAAATATTATATTCATATTTTTCTAGTCAAATATCACTCTAAGCTGAAATTACTGAAATATATATATATATATATATATATAACCGTAAATGTATGTAATCCGTCATTATATACATTTCCTCGGAATTGTATGTAATTTCTAAAATCGCACGGAAATGTGTAAAATAAATTATATTAGACACATTTCCTAGGAATTCTATACATTGTCTAAATAGCAATTGGAAATGTAAATAATGTAAATATTTGGAGTCGAATGAACCGATGATGAGCTTTATCAAATTGGTACCAAGAACGGAATCTTAAAACAATTATATTCTCGATCTCAGATTAATGTCTGTCGAAGAGTTCTTCTTGATGCAGAGGATGTGCCGAGTACGGAGACAGCACTACGGTCAGTTGCTAACCTGCAATCCACTGGAACCGGCCAGGGATTTAAAAAGTGCCTTTGCAAGAAAAACTGTACTACAGCAAGATGTCTGTGTAATAAAAATAAATTATTGTGTACTTCCGAGTGCCATTCCGGCTTACCCTGCAAAATTAAATAGCCGTATGGACTGACTTGTTTACATTTCACATAATATAATAATACAAGACTTACTTTAATATTGTCACATTTACAATTACTTAAATATTAGACTGATTACTTACCAAACGAAAGTTTGACTTTATAAGAATAATATACATAAGTCGATTTTGTGATAGATACGTCTTGATTTTTGACGCTTTAATTAGTAAGATAATTTGAAGATTATTAAATTTTACGATACGACTGTTACCTGAACGTTGTTGTCTCAACGAGTACTAATAAAAATTATTATTCTCATTTTAACAACGTAAATAAAACATATTACAGAAAGCATTATTTTTATACATTTCCTAATACGATATTTAATTTAATTATTTTAATTTTGATTATTGATAAATTTGATTGATGAAATATTAAATTAAAATTAGTTCAATACAACATACACTATGTATTCAGCATTTCTTTTTTAACATCCCACTGTTGGGCACGGACTTTACTTCAATATGAAAAGGATCATTGTTACGTAATAATCGCAAAATATTCATTTGCTATATTTAGAACATACAAATTTATACGATATAATAAAAACTCTTGTCCCATTTTATAGCAAGAATTGTGGGTAATTGGTTCATTTGTTACTGCGACCAGGCTCAGATGGACTTCAAAAACGGAAAAGAAATTTTTCTTCTGCAAAACTTTAGTAATAACATCATGAACAGTTTCATGGGCTCAAGTAATGACAATATTAACGAAAATGACAGGCAAAATTAGAAATTTGCCCAATTTGTGGGCCTCTGGTAACCGATAAAACCAAACTTTCATCATAAGTTCTCGAAATTTTAATAAAGTTTCACATAAAATTCACACTGGTGTCTGAAGATAAATCAAAATTAAACCATTTCAAAGTTGCATAGCTGTTTGATTCAGACCAATGAGGCATTCATTGGCAATTTCGTAATTATTTATTGGCAACAGTACTGTTATAATATCACGCAATTACAGCCTCGATAATAGGTGATTAAAACGGAATTGCGATAAACTAAACAATAAACATTCATTTTATTATATTATTTGAATTGCCAACTGAGCTTTTAAATATTAGCAAAGCCATTTTACAACTAAGCTCGGTACTAATATTGAAGGTATTGAATATGACTAAGTATTTTTATTGTGCTTTTTCGAGTGTAAGCTTTCGGTAGAGTGCGTATTTAGTCCGTTCGCCACTACTTTTCATATTGGCAAAAATTATATATAACTTCCATTCAAACTTTTTTTCTATTAAATTTAATATAGTCACAAGACGCATTTAGAAGGCCTTCTTAAAGTTCTTACTTATCTATACTAATATTATAAAGAGGAAAGACTTGTATTCTTATATGTATCGAATAAACCCAAAAACTACTGGACCGATTTTAATACACAGATAGTCTAGAGCCTGAGAAAGAACTAGGCTACTTTTAAAGGCGAAAAAAGGGCTGTAAGGGGTCGAAATAGGGGATGAAGGTTTGTATGGAAATTACATCATTTCTAAAGCTTGAAACTTATTATTTAGCCTTTTGATTAGATATAAATAAGAAAGACATTCAAAGCTTATAAAAATTGTATGCTTAAGTGGGTGGTGGGGTTGTATAAAAAAATATGCTTAATCCCAACTTTTTTATATAGCTAAATCATCTATGGAAATGGCATATTCTAGTGGAATACTGTTTTAATCCTCAGGAAATATTTTAACTAAATACATTTTATCAATTTTTTGTAACACCAAATTAAGTTTAATATCCATCATCAAAGCAAATTCATGGCGCTTGTGATAGTGCTGAAATATAGCCAACTTTTGAATACACAGATTTTTTATAATTTTTATTTTATTAAAAATTATTAATTTATCTTAGATATCAGAAAACACGTAATTTGTTGTATAATATTTTTATGAGATTTTTTATTTTAATATTAGTGATTCAAAATTTATAATAATTATAATAATACTAGCTAAAAATAAGTTAATAATATTGCCATATATATAAATTATTTTTAAATTATTTAAATTTAAATGTAAATGTTTAGAATTAAAATTTTATTCTACTGCCATTTTCAAATTTTTTTGTAAATTGTGGGTAGGCACTGTCTGTAACAAGTATATAAACCTATGAGACGTCAAATACCTTAGTCTCTCCCGTGACCATGATTGCTGTAAAGCATTCGAAACGTCGGGAACTGAAAATCAAAATAAATCCGCGACAAAATCCGAAAAGGTAGTTTCATTTATAATGTCGAATATTCGCGTAAATCTAAGAAAGTATTAACTCATATTATTATTTAATGCTCTTTTTTTAAATACTATTTATAATATTAGGTACAGACATGTACATGACACACACACATAATATACACACATGACATGAGATATAAGTTTAATACATAAAATTCGCATTTCCATGGCTGTTTAAATTGACTTTTACAACAAAATTTATTAGACATGTCTAATACATTTTACAGACAAGTTATTCGGTTGAAGAGTTTATAAGAATCCGTTTCAATATCCGTCGCTTCTGAATTTTAATCTAAAAAGCAATCTAGATGCTTTTGTTCTTTCTATGAAGGATAGCTTTAGAAGATTTACAACCTGTTCTACTTGAAATGCCAATAAATCAACATAAAATAGGTTAAAAATTCAAATATTTAGCGATGTTTTATATAGAGAAAATATTTTGCAATATTTTACCTGTCACATGTGAATATATAAAAGATAGATCGTGCCGTAACGTAAGTGCAGAAGACTTTTAAGAAATCGGATAAGGTTATTAGGAATGGTACTATGGTAAAGCATGTCAGATAATTATATTGTATTATGATTTCAATTTTGATAAGTGACGATACGTTTGGTTCAGTTTTTAGTGACCCACCCCTAATTGTTGTGCCAGTAGTCGCACGTTCGATTACCGCTGGGGTATTCACTTGTGCGATGGTCACGAATGCTTATACTCCATTCATGGGTGTTTATAATTATACATTTAAAGTTGCATAATATATGTAGTGTACCAACTGAATGGTATCCATAACACAAGCCCTATAGCCTCGTGGAACTAAATGTCCCAACATATTCATTTATTTATTTAAAAAAATAAAAAAAGAATTTTCACTTCTTTTTTGAAATCGGTCATAAAATAACTTAATCGTATACGGATGCCAGTAACATAGTTCTTTGTGAATTCACTTTTATTCAATTTTATTCCTGTATTTGAGTTCAGCTGATTAAATTTCAAGTGGGCTTAATGGCGTCGTAAATCACTTAAGATTTTATTTTTGGTACTGGTAAGATGATGCTTCTGACGGAAGTGACGTTAAAATATTATTTTAGTGCACTATCCTTTTATTTTATTATAAAATATGCTTTATACTGATATATCAGTTTGGTATATTTATGCTAGATTTACAATTTATTTTTTTGTTGATAGTCATTTTTCATACGCTATTTTTTCATATAAAATGGATATATTGGGGTGAATACGACGCAAAATATTTTTTATAAAGGTAAAACATTTAGCTCGATGATAGCAATATGGTTTAAAAATCATACTTCACTTTTAAATATCGAAAACTATTCAGCAACAGGAAATAGATATTATAATGAAAAAATAAATTCACTTTATAAAATGATTTTAAAACCAGCTGTAACAGCTACGCGCATTAAATATCTTTATAACTACCATATTAGCCTTGCTTCGCTCGGGTGCGTTCTCGTGTGCGAGAACTTGCGTGAAACTTACCGAACTGTTATTCATTTCTCCTTGTAAAGCTTAACATCAGTTTTCCCCCAGTGAAAGTCCCGTCAAAATTGGTCCAGCCATTTCGGAGATTAGCCTGAAGAAACAAAAATTGACAAAAGTGTTAAAAATGTGGTTTTTCTTTTACCGAATATACTGTCGCATGTATGAAGCAAAAACCTATTATTTTGTCATTACAAACAGGCATATCCATGTTATTTATTTGTATAGTTATTTATGTAGACTATGCAGTTAAATTGATCATTCCATTTACAACCTCACTTTCTCAGATCAGTTGACAATCCATACACGGCTACTTACGCATAATCAAAAATGTAACAGCTGATAAGCTTCACCTAAAATAAACATCACACATCCAATTTGCTTTTCATAATTCGATATCGAATTCAAATTTCAAGCCAATCATTCATGGAGCATACGTGAATAGGGATTAAAATATATCGGTCCACAAATTGAAGCTGGAATCTGTAGGCAGTTAGCGTAATCCATCTTTGTAATTGGTTTGTGGGTAGTGCTACAATCCAATATGTCAAATAGTAGGATGTATTGGTAGGTTCATTTATGCTTCTCGAATGTTACTAAAATAAGAGAATAAAACTTCTACTCATACAAGTTTTACACTTTTAAAGTATTAATGTAGTTTTTCATTGAGACATTTAACGGAATTCTATTGCTTTTTTTTTGAAATATATTTAATTATTATTTATTATCATTGCAATGTACATGTTATTTAGTTGTTGTTTAGTACTGACTGCCTCGTTGGTGTAGTGGCTTGCATGTACGGTCGCACACCTCCCGGGTTCGAGTCCCGGGTCGGGCCAAGTTTAGTTATTGAGTCTTGCTGTTTCGCAAGCCTCAGTAACAGCCCGGAGTTGGGAAGTTGGTGGTGGTTCACCCCCGTGCCTCGGAGAGCACGTAAAGCCGTCGGTCCTGCGCCTTAACTCTCACTGGTCGTGTCGAGCAGTCGTCCCACCGGAGTATGAGAGTGATAAGGAATAGAGAGTGCACTTGTGTCTGCGCATACACTTGTGCACTATAATATGTACCGCGCCGTTGGCTAGTCTCAATGAGATTGGCCGCCGTGGCCGGAATCGGTCAGGAGGACATCATTTAGTTAAAGTTCATATTTAATACATATTATTATGTTGTTTTTTCTTGATAGACTGGACCAGCCAGATGGAATCTGGAATCAACACATGAGAGTGGAGGAAGGAGAGGATAATATAGATGATATATTATTGACTCTGCCAGGATTTGAACTTGAACACCATTAAATTTTAATAACATCTAACTTTTAATATTTAGAATATATCTTAATATAAATATTTCGAAGGAATATTTTATATTACTTTCAACGGCGAAGGATAAGTGGAGAATCAAAAGGTAACAAGCAAAATTCATTTCAAGTATGGTATTCAGTGTAACAGTATTATTAAAGGCTACGATATTATACCCACTTAAACTAGAACTAGCACTTTGTATAAAAGCGCATACAACGAGTAACTGAAGGTATAACTTAGTTTACACTCGATTGTTTATAATGAAACTTAATTTATAAATTTTAATTTCTAACGGTTTCTAAGCTATTTATTTCGTTACATATAACATCGTACAACAAACGAAAGGACAGGAAAAAAGTAGCTAGTCTAAATACGTAATTTTATCATTATAGGTTTATCGAATAGTTACAATACTTTATTTCGTCTATACTAATATTTTAAAGAGGTAAAGTTTGTTCGTATAAACGCGCTAATATTAAAAACGAATAATCAGATTTGAAAAAATCTTTTTCAGTAGATAGCCTGTTAAATGATGAAAGGCTATAAGACTATATATCATCATAGTACTAATTAAGACAACGTAGTACCATCATAAATGTCAACAAATTAAATATAGGCTATTGTATATTACCCGTTAGAATACATCTACACACAAGCATAGAGAAAGCATAGATCATCTGAGATTGTGTAGTATGTAGTAATAGATGAGAAAGTGTATTTAGCTTTTTTTAACCCAAAGCCCAGTCCCACTGCTGGGCACGGGTCTCCCTCGATACGAGGGGGATCAGGCCATAGTCCACCGCGCTGACCTAGTGCGTGTTGGCGGACTTCATGCCTTTCGAAAACTTGCTAGATTTTTTCAGACATGCAGGTTTCCTCACGATGTTTTCCTTCGTCGTAAGACAAGTGGTAATCACGATAAAAATGATTCACACATGAAAATATAAGACGAGACCCGGATTCGAACCCGCATCACTCGGTTATACAAGCGAGCGCGTTACCGCTGGGCTACCACAGACTAGTTGCTAGTTGCGTTAGAGTAAATAAATTTATCCTTCTACTACGAGCATTCATTAAAATGTGTTATGATGACTACAAAATATAAAAGTACACAACTTAAATACAAAGTTTTAATTTCTATGGACTCGTTCAACACAATCTACGTTTCACATTACAATAGTTTTATACATTGGTTTATTTTAAAAGCTGGACACAATCACTATAATATTTCTGTTTAAAATGTAGATTCTACTATTTTAAAATGTAGATTGATTCGAGAAACTCAAAGCGCAATCAGAGAAGTCAATAGTCTTCCAGTCTTTTCCTCACTTACCTCATTAGTGTTTAAACTTATAAATAAAATTGTCGATTGCGGTTAAAAATACTATTCTATTAAAAGCTAATTTGGTTAATTGAAGTTAGTTAAAGTCTAGAGAAGCACAGATTTAATTTTGAAGGAAATGCAATAGCGGATAGAGAATTTCATTAAAATGCTTTCAAATTATAATTAATATAATTAACATTATAAAACTATCATTTTGATTTTTATCACTCCGGTGACCACGATTGTTGTAAAGCATTTGAAACGGGGGGAACCAAAAATCTAAATTTAAACCCGCTAAATCTCCGGAAATTTAGTTTTATTAAAATTAGTTGTTCGCGCAAATCTCAGAAAAAAAAGTCCTCTTGACTCATTTGACAAGAGATTAAGACATGTTATGTGCACAGAAGATATTATAAGGATACCAGTTCGAGCAACCATAAAAAGATTTGTAGAATAACTTACTACACCAACGAAAATAAATACAAATCTGAAATATATTAATATATATTCCGTAAAATATGAAGCATGAAATCGTACAAAATATATTTATAAAAATAAAAAAGTTCAATAAACCCGCAAAGGCACTTGATGTTTATATTGTAATTAAGTGGCTTTTGAAGAATGTATGACAAAAGATATTATTTCAGGTATTTTTATTATTCAGTGTTTGATCTAACGTTGAATTAAGGTAAAAATTTTATACGACAATATATAAAACATTGTATATGACATACCTGTATAGATTTTTATTCTACTGTAACTAAATATAAAGCTACACTTTTAAAATTTATTTGGTTGCTTTGAAGTACCTGTATTAGGTTGAATGTCCTTAATTAGACTGACAATTGTTAAAGTCTTTATCACTAAAAATGATAGAGTTAGAGGCTACAGAAAAATATTTTTGGAAGGCTTGAAATGTAATAGAATTCATATTGGCTTCAGAATTCCACCTACTTCAAGTAAAGAGTAAACTAATGATATTCTTAATAATAGTTATTTATAAGAGTTTGTTTGGCTCAGTTGGTAGTGTACTTTCTGCGCTAGCGGTCGCGGGTTTGAATACCGCTGGGGCATACATTTGTTGATCATGAAAGTTTGCACTCCAGTCATGGGTGTTTATATTTATAATATGTATTTAAAATTTATATGTGTAGTATATCAACTATCTAAGTAGTATCCGTAATACAAGTTTCATAGCTTATCACGGAACTAGATGGCGCTGTTGTAATAACGTCCAACATATTTGTTATTTATTTATAATTTATTTGATATTATGTAACTAGCGATCGATTAAGTTCTTTATGCTATCCAAATTATTTAATACTGAATCGTATATTTCAAATGGAAAATTTAAATAAATAATTTAAATAATAAAATTTTAATAAGCAAAGTAAATAGTGGCAAAAAAATTGCCTCAGCATAGCGTAACTTTGATAACCTTGTTACTTTAAAAAATGCCTTGAAAACATAAAACGCTATGTTTTATCTTTCTATCTTTCTTCAAAATAAATTGATCTTTTCTATTCAATTAAAAAATTAATTTAAATATAACTAGAAAGTATTACTTTTCTACAAAATTTTTCTTTGATATAGCCGGTGTTGAATGAAAATATTAAGTATTCTTGTAGATTAACGAAAGAACTGAGAGAAATATATATGTAAATACCATATTTGATCTTTATTACAATTTTATAAATATTTATGTACCATGTATTTTAGAGATACAACAGTAAATGTAACACTAAAATTCACTCCAAAGTCATACAGGAACTGGCTCTGTGGCGCAACGGATAACGCGTCTGACTACGGATCAGAAGATTCCAGGTTCGAATCCTGGCAGAGTCGAAAAATTTTTATATTTTAAAGAAATTGTATGAATATGCAGTTTTAAATCAGAATATAATATACCTTTTTTTAAATTAAAAAAATCTAAGTATGATATTTCATTTTCTTGTTTAAATATGAAATTTTTCATATAGCTAAACTTTAAATTTGTGTATTTAACTTTAAGTATGTAGTATTTCAACCCGAGCAAAGCGAAGGTAGTTCAAAGTAATTATTTCTTAACAATTTGCCATAATATATCCACAAACAAAATTTAATTTCATATATAAGTATATATCCACATAAACGGACTGTCAGTCTTGACAGTATATAAATGGAGTGAAGGTGACTTGCTTCTTATTATGATGGGTTTTTAAATGCTAGCGACACATTTACAGCGAACGGGTAATTTATAAACGTTAAAATAAGGCTTAGGGTAATATGAAAAATGTCGTGCTGTGGAAAAATTGTTATAAAATATATAAAAATTACATTTACTACTATGATAATATAATATGGTTCAGTACAGTATACAGTTTATGAATTCCATTTTAAGTTCTTATAAAAACATAGTATTTTACAATGTTAGTTAACCATTTTACTTATTCTTAATGTCATACATGAATGTTAAATAATATAATTGAGATTACTTAATTTTAAACTATAAAAATCTTATTCCATCTGCCGTACAGTTTTTAGAAGTTAGTTAGTTTTTACAACAAATATATAAAGTAAGTAGTATGTAAAAAAATATTCGTTGAAAAAAAACTCATTTTTAAATCATAATCCCTCAAAAAGAAATCAAAACCCTAAGTATATTAAACTTCAATAAATCAGATGTCACTGAGCTTGAATTTTTTCCAATACAGCTTATATTTTATTTATTAAGGCATAAAAATTTTAATAAGAAGAATTTCTTAAAAAATATGCCGTAATTTAAATGACTGAGATCTGTCCTGTGCGTGTCTCAATTTAAACGTTTTCTTTGGCGGCTTCTATAAAAGTTTCCTACATCCTTATCCCTTGTCCTTATTTTAATATAAAAAGCGCAATTCAATTTAAAAGTTTAAGAAGCTTAGAATATTTTTATACAGTAAGTATAATTTAATATAAGCATTAAAGACCCATCTGTATAAAACAATATTTCGCAAACAAAATAGCAGGCCGCGTGGCGCAGCAGACCAAATCCGCACAAAAGTTTCTGACCAAAGAGACGTAAGTGGATTTTGGTTACGAACGCCTCTAGAGGATTATTGCAACTAACTCACTGCTTTTGTTATGAACAACTTTGAAATAAAGGCGTTATTTAAATAACAAGGTAATGTAGCTAAATATTTTGTTGTTGAATTTATTCTTTAAATGTGTAATAGATAAATTTTCTGTTCTCATGGTTTCTGTAATAAGTATTTTTTTATAACCAAAGGTGAAAAATAAAATGAAAATTTTACACGTATGGGTATAAGATTCACACAGGTACGAGTACCTGAGTGAATCTATTATCAACTAACCCTCGTTAAGTTCGTATTCCAAAGTGTTTTTGAATAAACACCTATAATTATTATATACTGGTAGTGCTAACTTTTGGCAAACAATACTAACAGTAGCCTTTGTAACTAGCCTATTTCAATCTAAAGTAAGTAGATTTAACAAGAGAAGAACGAAAGGGTACCAATATATATACAAACTTTGATATTTAAAATAGTAGTAAGATCTTTACTTAGGTACTTATTAATGAAATCCAAACGTCTAAGGTTTCTCAAGCCACATAGATTGATTGAAATTGAACCCGTAATATAATGAGCATTTGCAAAGGGTTTCCAAAAGATACTCGTAAAGGAAAAACAAGAAATGGTCTTAGCTTTAAATCGACTTTCGATAGCGGGTATAGAAAATTTGGAACGATGCCTCTGATGATTGTTTATTATTATAACATTAGTGCAAACCACGAATTTGGATATAAATTTACAAATAAATTTATTGCTAAATTTAGATGGATGGATGAATTTTTGTTATTCCCAAAAGAAATTAGATGAAATTTGATGAAATTATAGTCTGAAATAGCATAATATAGGTTTTTATTTTGAAAAAATGTATGGTTCCTGTGGGAAAGATTTGTTTTTATTTCACTAGGATGAACACGAGCGAAACGAGTGTTAGTAACTATATCTGATGTCTTTATCTTAACGACATAATATTTATTCTATGCTGCTATAATCCGAAGAAATATAAAATCCAGTTATTTTATTTTACTTCAGATTGGTATTTTATTAGGAATTAAGTTTAATTTGTCTGGAATTTTTATATCAGATATTTTCAATTTTATTAGCGTTATTCGTCTGAGATTTATGATCTTTAATAAAACTTTAGATTCTTATTTTTGAGTAGTTTACAATATTTTGGTTTAACATTATTTGGTCAGTTAAATTATAAAAATTGAAGTACATATTTACATATTTCTTATTTTAGAAGGTTTAATGGTATTCGTATATAATTCTCTCGTATAAAATGCAGTTTGCATTTAATTTTAACAAAACTTTAAACAACACATAGTTATTTGTCAGGGAACGGAACAAATAATACACACATATAGTACATAAAACTATAATAACCCTAAATAAAAAATAAGAAGTCTGTTCATTATTTCAATATATTATATTATTTTTTCAACATGACTTAGAAATTAATAAGTAGGAGGTTGAATCAAAATTTTTGCTAGCAAAATAGCGCCTATTTCAACCAAGCTTTTACCACTAAAGTATTCAGCTCACATACTTAGATCGTGAAAATGCATAGCGGCTTTTCAGCAGTACCTATAGTGGATGAAAATTGGAAGCTATCTAGATAAAAGTGACGCATAATGTTTGTAAAACAAGCATAAGGGAACTTGGAAACTTGTTCCGAATTTCTGCACCTAGACGAGGCAAAACAAAGGGTTGTCACTGTAAATTGTGAAGTATGTTAGAACATTTTCTGCAATGTCACAACGTTTTCAGTTTATGAAGCTTATTTTGTAAAGTATTACGTATTACTTCTTACATTCAGAATGAATATACAACAGAAATAAAATAAATTTAAATGCTTTTGTATGTTAGTTTAGGATTTTTTACAGAATTCAAAACAATTTAGTAATAGAAGACCCTTTAGTATGACATCCTAAAATTATTTTGTAGAAATATTTTCATTATGAAACGAATGAAAAATAGCTCTTTATAGTGTGTTTTTAAATACTTTTTCCTTATCCTCGTTTTTACCTCATTAAACACATAACATACTAATATAAAATCACAGCAACTTTCCATCATTTCTCTCGGGGACCTATGATGTATTTTGTGTTAATAATGCTATTTATAGGCAGCTATCATTATCAATACAGAGGCCGAATCTATAGTTTTTAGATTCCCAACATGTAAGCCTTTAGTCAAAAATATTTTTTGATAAAAACGAATCTACGCTTAACTAAATTTTTACATGCGCCCTACCTACATATACCTCTATGATAAAAATAAATATTTGCCGGGAGTAAAAATTCAATCTGCAACTACTGGTACAAAAGAAAGACGTACTGATAGCCGCGTCGAACCATAAAATGGTTTTGTTTCTCATATTTTTTGACACGATATCAAAAATCCTAACATATTTTTTAAATATAAAGTATGATGATAAAAAAATATTGTTTTTTAATTTTTGAGTAAAATTATGTTTTATAGATATTTTTTTGTAATACATACATATATGTAGATATAAAAAAGAATAACTAAAGAATAGAAAAAACTCTAAAAGGAAACCAAATGCAAGATTACGACAATAGTAGGTACATAAAGAATATACAACATTAAAATATATTCGAATATAAAAAAAAAATTAATGGCTTTAAAACGTGGCAGTTGGTAAGTTAATAATCTTAAAACTTTCGAAATATTTGACATTTGAAACAAAAGCAACTAACTAAGTTATAATGATTAAATTTTAAATTTTAAGCTACTTAGGCGACATTTCATTTTAATTATTAGGACTTCTCAGACGCCAAAAACCTTAGTCTTTTGCCATTGACTTTATGTTATATTTAGTACCAAGTTTGCTGTAAAGTATTGGAATTAAAAAAAAATTATATAATATCATATCAGTGAATCGAATAGGTCAATATTTTTGAAACAGGTTAAAAACAATTTATTTTAACAAATCATGTTAAAACTACGTAAAATAATATTTTTATAGTAGTATTACTTCAATTACATCGTAAATAAAAATAAAGAAGAAGGATTTCTTTTTACTTATTTGACATTTATCTCATAGATATTTTGAAACATAGTCCATGTTTAAGGAAATATATTTTTTTTTATCAAAGTAAGAAACAATTTCGGGAAAAAGAAATAGCAATCAGTCTGTTTCGTCTGAAAATAGGGCATACTTTTACATGTTTTTCGGTTTTCGGTATATCTCTCAACCGAGAAAGCTAGAATATACTTATATTTTGAGATCGCATTATAAATCAGTTCATCGGATAAACATCTAAAGAACTATTTTTAAATATTACTTTTACTCATTTTACCACCACAAAAATAAATGAATGAATGAATGAAAATACTTCATTGCACACAAAGTAAAAAAATAAATAGTTTACATTAGGTACTAGACAAAAAATATGAGATATCATTGCTATGCAAAGGCGGCCTTATCACTATTAGTGATCTCTTACAGGCAACCTTTAACGTAAGAAAAACATCAAAAGTAACGGAGGGGTAGTGCTAGACTAGCTTATGATACATAGTAGGTACTAATATAAAAATATAATTTAAATTAAAAGAAAAATATATAGTTTAATATTTAATAATCTATACATATAATAAAACTGTAGAAAAGTCGTTTTTGTACATCAAAAAAAAATACAAAAAAAATAGCCAGGGTGTTAAAGGACAACCAATAGAACCCATTTCCAGCATTTTTAGAATTTTTGTCTGTTTGTCTGTTTGTCTGTTTGTCTGTTTGTCTGTTTGTCGGTTTGTCGGTTTGTCGGTTTGTCTGTTTATTTATCCGGGCATCACGTAAAATGTACGAAAGCAATGTAGATAACTTTTATAGACAACGATTGAACGTAACTTTAAGTAACATTTAGTTTTTGTTTCATTGCAATCGGTTCAGTCTATCAAAAGATATTTGAGTTTAAAGTGAAGAAGTAGAGAAATTCCAGAAGTAAAATTAGGGCTATGTGCATTTGATCTCACAACTTCAAGTAACTTTTATACACAACAATATGTGCGTAAATTGAAGTAACATTAAGTTTTTTGTTTCATAGTAATCAGTTCACACCTTATAAAAAAATGTAAATTAATAAAATTATAATAGTGTTTCCGAAGTAAAATATTAAAACAGCGCCATCAACTGCGTGCAGTATTGTTCGATAGATGGCGTTGTGCGTGTGAAGTCATTTTCTGAATCGCGGTGTTAAGATTTTCCTTGAAAGAATGAACTTCGCCCATGTCTGCCGGCAATCATTGAGTTTTCAACCGACTTCCAAAAGGAGGAGGTTATCAATTCGTCTGTATTTTTTTTATGTTTGATAGCTCATAACTTTGAACTGGGTGAACCGATTTTGATGATTCTTTTTTTATTTGAAAGGTAGTGCTTCCCATGTAGTCCCATTTTAATATTTTCCAGTTCTGACAATGGCATCCATGAGAAAACCATAAAAGTCTCAAATTTGCATTAAGTATTTGCGCGACAAATGGACGAATAACTCAATATCACGCCAACCGATTTCGATGATTCTTTTTTTAATGGAAAGGATATACTTCAAGGGAAGTTTGATGAGAGTTTGGTAAGGTTCTGATGATGGGATCCATGACAAAGTATCGGAACTCTTCAATTCTTAGGAGCAAATTACCGATGCTCGGCCGAATCTTTTATAGGCTATATGGATATTTGAGTCACGTACCGTAACTGATGATGGAAGGTACAACTCCTCAACGGTTAGCAGTTTAAAGAAATTTTTTTCAATATAATACGCAATTATGGACCGATAGTTGTATACTTTCAGGCTATTAGGTTTACCTCATAATAGAAGGTACATTTTTATAGTCATTGACACAATACGTATCTACTTTCCGCAAAAAATTTAAAAATAAATTATTTTTAACAGAAAATAAAAACCGACTTCCAAACTTAATAAATGTAAACTAAAAAGTAGAAAATAATACTTTCAAGGACTTTGTTAATTTTGAAGTCGGTGCCAGCCAAAGCAAAATAACCCTAAATAGATACATATTTGACAATTTGTAAACATAATCAAAATACCTGGCTGGCGCCGACTCCAAAATTAACAAAGTCCTTAAAAGTATTATTTTCTACTTTTTAGTTTAGATTTATTAAGTTTGGAAGTCGGTTTTTGTTTTGTAGGAGTCATTAAAGTTCTGTCTTTAAAGAGGTTTGTCTATGTAAAGGTCTTGAATTAAATTGATAGTATCGTAAATCGTTCGTTCGTTAATTCATTATTTCGTTTTATCTTTCAAAAAATTTTGGTTAGTTAGATTCGGTCTTTCGAAGTGCGAAGTGCGAAGTAAATAATAACTTGCAATTTGAGTCAAGTAGTTTTATTTACTTCGTAGTTTGAAATTTTATTAGTCTTCATTCTCATTTTGAAAGTTTGTGTTGTTGTAAATTGTTGATTTATTTGGTTCAATATTTTATTTGTTTGGTTCAGTTTTTATTTTGAAAATGACTTCTAGAAAAAAAACAAACCTTTCGCAGCGTAGCCGAGATGCGAAAAGGAAGAGACTAAGTAGGTCCCAGGAATCAGAAGAAGATCGTGAAGTGAGGCTAACAGCAATTCGATTATCCGTTGCGGGGGACAACTATACGTAGCTCTTTCCCGCGTAAACAACCCCAATAACCTTTTTGTGTACGCTCCAGATGGTTCCACAGCCAATGTTGTTTATTAAGAAGCACTAGCATAAATTAAAAAAATGATTTGTATCGGTATCCTCCAACAGCGCTTCGCACTAAAAAATACATTGTTAAGTTCCGACATCCACGCGAACGAAGTCGCGGGCACAGCTAGTATATACATATAATATATAAAACATAATATATAATATATATGATATAATATTATAATACATAATATAAAAATATAATAATAAAATACTATAATCAATATTTAAATTATGATGGTAAGATAGTTAATTTTATAAAATAAAATAAACAACAAAAAATATTTTGATTTCTATAATATTATAATGTCATTATATAAACATTATGCTATCAAATTGCAAATAACAGTCGACATTATGGCATCTGTGCATTATTTTTGACATTAATTTATTAGTTACGATCACATTTGGCTCACACTCACTTGTTTTAGCTGAAACTCGTTTGGCAAATAGACTAACGATGTATACGCCGTACAAATTCGTTAATATTGAGCTATGATTAGGTGATTACACGCTCAGTTGCAGAGTTGGTTAGATCGTACCGAATAAAGTTGGCGTAGAATTTGATAGTACGAAACTATTATTAAAAAATAAGGCAATCATGTCACCATAGATTTGTGAAGTTCCAATTTTGTAATGTATTCAGCCCTTTTTCACTTCCCACTGCTGTGCACGGGTCTCTCTTCAATACGAGGGGGATCAAGCCATAGTCCACCACGCTGGCCTAGTGCTGGTTGGCGGACTTCACATGTCTTTCGAAAACTTGATAGGTTCTCTCAGACATGCAGGTTTCCTCATGATGTTTTCCTTCACCGTTAGACAAATGATAGTCATGTGAGAAATGATTTGCACATAAAATATCAGAGGAGCAAGACCCGGATTCGAACCAGCATAACTCGTTAATCCAAGCGAGCGTGTTACCACTGTGCTACCACTATCCCCTTTTGTAATATTTTTATAAATAATAACCTGCTAGATGCTACTAGTATCAAAAAGGACATCCCTACTAACAATCATTTTTAGCATTTGTAACATACTTGTATATTGGTAAATAGGTACTGGTAAAAAGAAATAATAAAGTAAATATATATTACATCAATTAATACTAACTTCAAGACAGTGATAAATTGAAAACTTTATAGTTTCCGAATCTTTCAAGTCCATTTAGGCGTTTGGCACGTCTTGAAAATAACTAATTGCTAAGACTTCAACATGTGTCGTGTGGGCTTATAACTGGGGCATGTCGCGGCACTCTTCGAGTGAAGCCTGAAACTAACGAGAAAACTTTCCTTATAAAATCCTCGTATTGAATATTAACATGCTCTTTATTGGCCATAAAAAGATGTTAGGGTATGTATGTAATCGACTTGGGAACTTTGGTGAAATTAACTTTGTGTGGTTTTAATTTTTGCTATGTCATTATGAAGTGCGTAATACATTTACCACGTTGACGAGTTTCCCTGAATAATTTTATAAAAGGTAGGGCAGTTTAAGGGTGACGAAAACAAATTTCGAGGAAATATGTTACATTTTGCTTGTGTTTTAATAATATTGCGTAAAATTTCTACAAATTATTAGTAACTAAATTATTACAACGAAAGCAATGTTAACTTCGAAGAATAAATGTTTTACAAGAAAAATATTAGTGTTCTAATTTTCCAAGACTAAAATTTAAATCTTTAAAAGTTCCCATAAATTATATTATAATAGCTTTACCTATTGGCTTGTTAAAACCTTGCGTGAAGTGGGTTCGATGCCCAGAATTAACACTTCTTATTTTCATAAGCTAATAATTATTTTCAGTATGACTACCACTCGCCTTACTGCAGAGAAAAACGTCGTAAGAAACTTAATTATTTTAAAGACATGTGATATCCAGATTTGACCGACATTGTGAACTATAACCCGATTTTCTTACACTTTTCAATTAAAAGAAAGTCCGTATATAGTAACGTGACAAAATAAAATATTAATGAAGTTATAACTTGTATAAAAAATAAAATTCCACAATAAACCTATATGCTTAAACAAGTAATACAACCGTGTCCACTGAATAATTCTTATGTACGCACTAATCTGTTCACATTACGTAGGCAATCAGGAGTAATTATCGTACCTGGACCAAATTACGGTGCATTTACCGAATGTTGAGCGCCGAATTTGCAATCCCGTGACCTCGCCTCAGCGAATATCCTGGGCTAGTTAGTTATATAGGTTATAGTGACAAAATTTCCATACTTAATAAATCTACATTTTAATGCTTACTACTACAGAATCAGATTATACGCATTTTTTACATATTATAACGTATTCTTTTAACTGGAAACATGCTTAATTATTATATATAGCATAGTGTAGAAAAAAACGTATGAAGAAAATCACTCGCAGTAGTGAATATGGAAAAAGGCTAATGTTGAATTATAAACGTCTGTCACTTTCTGACAAGGTAAAAATGAAGTCGTAGTGACTTGCTTGTTGTAGTATATTATTTTTAATGCGACCGAGATTTCATAAGGTTTTGTAATGCCAAATCATATTCATTGGAATTTAAGAATAAAAGAAAAAGACATCGGTGACACTGCACTTGTGTCTGCGCGTACGCTTGTGCACATTTCCTGCGCATTTGGCTAGGACCTAGGTCTATCGTCTGGGCGCCCAGACAGAAGTCCGTCCAAAATTTAATATTGAATTAATTCCAAAAATATAAAACAGAAGTATTTTAATAATTAATTTTTTGTATGATTTATTCATTGCTTTTTTGTATAGATGAGATGTCGTTTTAATCACTACATATTATAAAACAAAGCCCGCCGCCGCGTTTGTATGTATGTCTGGTCGCGATAAACTCAAAAACTATAACATCGATTTTTATGTTATTTTCACCAATTGATAGAGTTCTCGAGGATGATTTTAGTAGGTATAATATAATTTGTCAAGTTTTTGCTTGCATCAAAATGTCCTTTACCAGCGAAGCCCGCGGCTTCGAACGCGTTAAATCTAGGGATGAGCCCTAGCGGAGCGACAGCGAGTCGCTAGTACTTAATCTATAACTTTCACATACCCATAACACTTATGTTAGTTTTAAAATAAGATATAGAAAGCTCTTTAACAATACTATACAATACTCTTTTAAAATGGTTCATATAGTATCGCTTACTTTCTACTACACTTTATTATATAGAGGACGTTGTAAAATTCAACAAAATAATCCTTATCCTAATACTTAAATCGGTAAAACTGGCAAAGGAAGTCCATCGATCAATATTATTGATTAGACTTGACGAAGTCATGTCCTTTGGGACTGGTATTATATTTTATGGTATTGTGAATATTGGGGTTTCAGTTAATACCCATGAATAGGGTTCATTAAATATCCTACTACATATATAATCTAATATAAGTGGTAGTGCCATGCTTGTTACCTTCAGGTAGCAGCCGAATGGGCCGGCACGACCCGTATAGTACCACTCTCTCACAGAAGACCGGCGTGAAGTGGCAGCTATGCTGTCGTGTTTCGTCCGGTAAGTGAGAGTCCGGGAGGCCCACTCCCCCTCCCTCCTCCCGTCCTTCTCCCTCCTCCCGTCCTTCTCCCTTCTCCCTTCCTCCCTTTCCTAAAAGGCCGGCAACGCATCTGTTAGCCCTGTGGTGTGTCAGATGTCCATGGGCGGTGGTGATCACTTACCATCAGGTGAGCCTCCTGCCCGTTTGCCCCCTTTGTCCCATAAAAAAAAAGATTTAATTTGAATATTATTGCAGATCAGCTGACAGCTTAATTTGAACTAAAAACAATAACAATAATAAGTACGATTTAGCTGTGATATGTAAAATAAATGCCATAATCCAGATTAAATGTACATATAATACATTTATATAATTAGTTTTGCATAATATTTGTCAAGGAAAATAAAAAAATATCTTTAATCGTAAAAAAAATATTTTTACAGAAATATCTGTCGTTAAATAATGCTTAACAAAGTTTTACTAAAATATCGGCAAAATCCATCCGACATGTATGCCTTTGAACATCATCTCGAGATGAGGCTTTTGTTTATTTTTTATTTTTTGTCATAATGCACACTGATGACTTTCATCATGCATATAAAGAGGATAAAGCGCTAATATTGTAAAAAAATACAATAACATGGGTGTATTAAATGCTGCGGAGGAGAAATAATAAGAATCAAGAAGAAAGTAAGAGATAGAGATATTGAGTAAGGAAAAGAGGAAGTGTGAGAGACAGGGGGACAAATTTAAAGAACGAAAGAAAGAAAATAAGGGGTATAGGATAGGTATGGTTGGTAAAAACGATAAAAGTGGAAAAATATTTAGTTTTATAACATGCTCAAGTTTAAGCAAATATTTTCGTACCTACTTAATTAGTTATATTTATACAAAGCTTATTTTACTATATCTTAAACGTATATACTTATTTTAATAGTTTTGAGGGTATCTTATATCAACAGAAAAATTTCCGAAAAGTGCTCGCTTCTCTCAGTAAATTGAGAAATATGCGAGCAAATGAATTCGACATTTTCATAAAACTATTTGCCTTTACGTAATAATTGAGAGATTTAAACTTCACTTGGAATAGTTAAAAATTATTCGAATATCCAGCATTCACTGCATACGAAAGGATAGCTTGTTAAATATAATATAACCAAACCATTACATCCGATTCGATAAACCTGAAATTTCCGTTTGAGAGTAATATCTATGAAGATACGCGAAGCTATTGAAATTTTAAAAGACCCGAACTTGGGTAGAAAATATGCTTAGAATTTTGTGATCACCTGGGATTTCCTTTTAAAAAATCTAAAAGTTCTATCAACTCAAGTGATATTGAAAGGCTTAAAATATACTCGTATGACAAAGTTTTGGCTCTTCCTGAAATTTTTGTCTTTCTACGATTTTTCAGGAATATAAATCTATATATGAATTTAAATTTCTGATTATCATCGATTAAAGAGCTACAAAAATACTATGTAAACCCTATTACAAGTAAAAATAATATATTTTATAAAAAAATATTACTAAATACTAACCTTATTCATAGAACACAGATTAGAGAAATCATATAGAAGATTCTTAATTCTTAGGGAAGTTATAGCTAGTGGATTCACAAAGCAGAAAGTTGAAGCGTTTAAATTTTCTCGCGTACGAAATACTCTTCTTTGTCAACGCCAGGGTTCATAACTCATTTTAGTCCGCGAACATATTCCGAAAGTAAATGTGAAAAAATGTACGCTCTTTTTCAAAATTACTACGTTAATACATAGGTATGAAATTTCCATATTTTATATAATTTACATAATGTAACTATTATTTTAGACTAGTCATGTGAATTAACTACAAAAATTAATGTTGACTGTACTGAAATTTGTTCACAGTACTTTTTAATTACCATTTTATGTAAATCTGTAAATGGACAATAGATTTGTTCCGAATGAGCAAAACAGGCAAATGTTACAGCTCATTTCCCTGACGATATTCTATGAATTTTGATAAACGCTACAATAATTTTCATTAAACGAATTACTTCTTTTGTCATATAGTTAATTATTCATTAAATTGGAAAATCACCATCAAATGTTTTATTATATATGTAACTCAACGAAATTATGAAATTTCTTAATGTGAATTATAACATTTAAGCTCATTTTTATCATTATTTTGTCATAAAAAAATAAAAACAAGAACATTTGAAGCCGCCATACAATTTAGAGGACTACATTTCCCTGCATTAGAGTTTTAGTTAGTGACAAAGCTGTGAAAAAGTGAAATTTATAACACGTAAAATACGAGCCATTTTAACCTTTACGAGTCAAAGAATAAAAGTCAGAAGGTATTGAATAAAATAGCTGGATATTGTTTGACAAATGAGTAAGAGGTGACTTGCAAATTTATTTTGAGTTTTTTGCACCTAGACCGGGTATAACAAAGAGCGCAATGATAAATTATGAAAGGGCTTCTTTCGGAATTTTTCGATTATGGCAGGATATTGCTTGTTTATCAAAGGCTTAATATTTTACTGCGAGATAAAATATAACTGTCATTAATATTATTTAATGTAGGATATTTTTAATTTTTTCTTTGTTTTGCGGGAGATTTTGCTTTATTTTTTATTTATACACGTAGCTTTGCCAGTAGCTATGCTCGCGAAATGGCTCCGAGCAGCATATATGTGATTTGTGAAATTAAAATATGGTCAAGTGAGCATATATTAATGATTATAAAGACTTAATTAGTTTTATATTAAAATGAAAAAAAAAAACAGTGATGCCTGTTCTGAGGTTCGGCAATTAAAAGGTCTTCAACGTAAGTTTAAGCTTAGAAAGAAAAATTCTGACTTGACCCATCCTGACTTGAATGATGAATGACATGAAAAGATTACCTAATTTACGTTTTATGTAAATAAATAAATAAACATGTTGAGATATTAACACACTACCATAAAGATCCATGGTAAGTAAGCTACGAGACTTTGTGGATACCAGATTGTTGATATCTTACATATTATAACAAAACTGAAAATATATAGACCTATAACTAGAGTACAAATATTTGTGCTCACCACACAATTGAATGCATCCAGCGGGAATCGAATCCCCGAACGCTAAACAGCTAGTAGGGTAACAAACGAGTAAGAGGTGACAAACTAAACCAAACGTACAGTAAGACGTTTAAAAAACCTTGTTCCAAAAATATTGCTACCTACTGTATACACGCCACTACATAATATAATAAAATAATAAGCGTCTGTTGTTTTATTCTATAATATATATTTTTTATATTATACATGCGTTCATATTTAGTTTATATGGATGGATATTTGTTACTGAATCTTAACGCAAGTGCTAAACGAAACTGGCTGTTTAGCACAGAGTTTCTCGTAGCTTATTTGCTAGAGGTTCGTTTTTATCCCGGAAAAATGTATAATTCCCATCGGATAGATACGTTTTAGTTCTTCCTAAGAGATGATTCCGAGCAAAACTCGAACGACAACGGGTGATACTCTATATTTAATAAAGAAACTAATTAAAAGTTAAATCTTTTTACTATCGAATTTAAGCAGTCCATTACATAAACGTATATATTCAAGTTTAAGCCGTTCTAGTGAAATTAATCTCATCTCACGAACCTTTGAAGGAAATTGATATATATCCGTACTAAAGGGGTCTTAAGAGAGCATATACAAAATTAACAGCCTAGCATGTCACATACATAATCTTCTCGGGGTAAATGTTCGTATCGCCTACAATAGCCGTCCCTTCATATTAACTCCTGTCCTTAGTCTCGGGATTATACTGCCTGGTTAACGAAGGTCGCGTATTTTGTACCCTTAAGCACACGGCCAAGATGAAGTGATATTGATTAAGTGTTGCCTTTTCAGGCTATTTAAGGTAAAATGTGAGAGGGAATAGTTTCAGGCTTAATGTTCTTAGCACATTGCTATAAATAAAAAGAATGTATAATGTTTACGCTTAGCACGCATTGCGATTAATCGCAAGCGGTTTATTATACGAATAGCTGACAACTCAAAACCGCGTATCAACACACACTGCGGCTGGCGTTTTGCTTAATTTTATATTCATTTTCACAATGGATTTCTAGCGAGCAAAAATCGCGCGTTTTCAAACCGCGGTCAAAACGTAGCAAGTTGCGTTTTTAGAATCAATCACTGAAAAAAGTTGCTAATGCGTGCGCTTGTGTAGAAAGCTATGTGTTACATTTTTTTGTGTTGTCAGGCCTGCGGTAAAATGCAGGCGTTTAATCGCAGTGCGTGCTAAGCCTTATGTATATTTTGTATATACTTAATACTATTTAATGTTAAATTAATTTACTTTTACTAATGTCAAAATAAATAGTGTTTATTTTAGGTACTTTGCTTTCATTTCAGTAATCGTCAATCGTAGTTATTTATGTTGTAGGTATGCCTTTAATAGCTTAGTACTGCGCTTAAGCGAAAAGCATTCGGTTTAACAATTTAAACCTAGTTATTTTATTTTGAAGTAGCAATTCTAGGTACATTTAAACGGTTAGTATTCATTTTTCAGAAATGAGATATTTATCCGCAGTACAAAGTATTCTTGATGAAAGGTATATAAGTAATATATGGATAACCAACTAACTTTAAACTACTGGTTCAGTAGTTATGATGATTTGAACTAAATTTTGAGTAGTGAGATGTTATTACACGAGTCAACATTTAAAATATTTTCTATTTCAGGAAAATCTTTCATTTCCTCGTAAAACACAATAACCGGTTCTGTGGAGTCCTCCTTACACATTAATAACTCTACCTAAACAGATGTATTGAAACTATCAAAAAATTTAGGTCTTAACGAGACCTATACAAAAGTTTGTAATAGTATATATCTGTCTCCTAAGGTACTCGAAATTACTATTATTATCTATACATGTATTAAAAAAACAGTAACTTAACTAATCGATGTGCGCGTTCACACAAAAACCGATTTTTTCTAAATTTTGTTTAGTAACAGATTATTACTAGGGTCAATATTTAGGATACTCTTTCCCTCATAAAAGAGGGATGGAAATTAACATTACTAAATGGGGTATTAATCGTTGGTACATTATAGCATAAAGGCAAAGACTTTTTTGTACTTTTAGCTCGAGCGAAGCCGCAGGTTCCGCTAGTCTTATATAAATAAGTGATAATCTGATACTGAAAACAGATCATTACCATAAGTTCAAAATAAGATTGAATAAGATGGAACGTCTGAACGAATAGAAGGAAATTGACTGTGATTCAAATATTTGCTATAGGTGTTATTACTTGGCAATAAGTTAATTGAAGTTATACTGGAACTGGTAATGGTGGTAAATATAGGACCAAAACCATAATATATGTGTACTTGAAAAATGCTGCCCGGACAGACTTCGTTCCGTCAAAAGTTAATAGTAATTTTATTATTTTGTTATTACTATTAGAACTTTCCGCGTGCCTTAAAGGCCCATACAAAAAAAATGCCAAATTGATCGAGCCATTCACGAGTTTTGCGCTTAGTAACATTCATTTTTAATTACATAGATTTTCAATTGAAATAATTATAGCAGTAATTTGTTTTGATATTATTTTTAAACGAATGACCTTCTTATTGATTCGATATATTGTATATCATTTAAAATTCCTAAATGTACTTGCCAAAGTTATTAAATTAAAATCAATGCGAGAATTTAAAATATATTGTAACCTGTAAGATAAAGATACGCATCCGATTGGATACAAATGTAAAGGAAAGAAAGCTTTGTAATAAATGTATTGATTTCGTAAGCCTCGCAAACACTTCAAAGCCCCTCGTCTCAGAATTCCTGAACATGAAGTATGTTTAGACTTCATTATTTCGTTTTATGAATAAATGTCGCAAATATTTATAAATTTTACTTTTGGAAGAAGAAAATATTAATGTAAGCTTTTATAATAGCTGATTTTCAAACAAATAATCTATACATATTATAAAACAAAGTTCTCCGTCGCGTTTGTCTGTCTGTCTGTTCGCGATAAACTTAAAAACTACTGCACCGATTTTCATGCAGGTTTCACCAAATGGATAGAATGGTTCTCCAGGAAGGTTTTAGTATAAAATTTGTCAAGTTTTTTTACACATTGGCTAAAATAGAATTATATCTGAAAACGCTGCCTAAACCCTTTGAGATATAACAAAATGATGTATAGTGGGATTGTGTATCTTATATAGGTCTACAAAAAAGTATGACGACGATGGCATATGTCTATCTCTTAAGGATAACATACTATATCTATATATTTAGACTCGTTTGGCTAGGTGGGTAGTGACTCTACTTTCTGCGCCAGCGGTCGCGGGTTCGAGTCCCGCTGGGGGCATTCATTTGCTAATCACGAATGTTTGTACTCCAGTAATGGGTGTTTATATTTATAATATGTATGTATTTAAAATTTATATTTGTAGTATATCAACTATCTGGTATCCGCAACACAAGCACGTTACGTAGCTTACTGCGGAACTAGATGGCGCTGTTGTTATAATGTCCCAACATATTTATTTATTTAGAATATTTTTTGTCACAATCGTCGTTGTTAATAGCTTATTATTATTATATCTAGGTCTTCAAAGATTGCTAGTTACTCGTAATTGCTCTTGGGCCATTTTTATGTAGTAAATTTTGCCTATTATGACGCAATAGCGTCGGCCTACATTTTGAGACCTACGCTTTGACTTGATAGAGATAAAAATATTCAAATGGAAGGTTTGATTACTTTTAAATTTCTTTAACTGTACAGTGAGGTGGACTATAGCTAAATCCCTCTAATATTAGAGAGAGGACAGTGCTCAGCAATGGGACCTTCAAAGGGCTAAATACAATATAATACAACATAATGCATATACTCATACCTTTTTTCTTTATTCTTATACTAAATATTACCGAAATAATGGCTCATAAGGGCATAATTACAGCTTCATAAGAACCGCTCATTTTATCGCTGTAAGTATACAGTTTTTGGTTTAGCTTTAATACTTTTTATGAAATTGTTGATTCACGGTTAAGGGTCCTTTTAAGTGAGTTCGCACGAAATGGACTGATCTCGAAGATCGATGGCCGGTGAAAAGTGCTTGAGCTTGTCGACAAAACCTTTTTACGGAAATGTCTTAATGTAAAAGGCCAGCGCGTTGCGGACGTGCGTAGATTGAAACGACCTAACTTTATATTGTGATATTCATGAGTTACGCACGCAATCTGCTCTAAAAGTGCAAAATAACAAATATTTACATCACTGCATATTTATAAAGTCGCTTTCCGCTGTCTGTGCCTATGTAAGCTTAGATATTTAAAACTACGCAACAGATTTTGTTGCGGATTTTTTAATACATAGAGGGATTCAAGAGGAAGGTTTATATGTAGGTACTTATAATGCATAATATAGTTGAGAAATACTGATAATTTTAGAGGTACGAATAGAAGTGACGACTGACGGCTGTTTTCTTTCTGTGTGGCTACACTAGCGTAAAATTTAGGGACGAGCCCGAGCGAAGCGACAGCGAGTCGCTAGTAGTATATACTTGCGTGTATACTTTATCTAAACTAGTCTAGAAAACGACTCTGAAGAAGGTTAGAGCTTACTTAGAAAGTCTATATTGACAACATAATAAATATTTATCGCAGCTGAAGGTAGGCCGCCAGATATTTCGGAGCGTAAGCGCGTAGGAAAGTAAAAAGGCACATGATTTGAGATAAGTTGGGATGGATTGTAAATAAATCACATTACTTGGCTCTTGCCACACTATTCTTACTTATAACATTTTGCTCCTTGTAATAAAGCGTGAAAATAAGAACAATGTGAAATAAAGTATTATTATAGTTAAGGTAATAATTATAGTAGATCTGTTCTGAAAACACGTTATTTCTCCGTAAAAATTTTTTGTTCGAATTCGACCACGTGGCGATTACTAGTTATGTAGCTATATGAAATGTGGCGTACTCGTAGGTTGAGCCTTCCTGAGAAATTAACATGGATAATGTGGGCTAAATATGATGTAACAAAGCTTGGCATAAAAAAGCATATAGAAAAGTCCGCAAATAGCATGAGTCTATGTCCAAAGGTACACTCGCAATAATTTTTTTATTCTCAAAATGTACCGCTCTACGTACTCGAATGAAATACTAGTTTAAAAAAAAAGGACGAATTGAGAACCTGTTCCTTTTTGGAAGTCGGTTGATATAATACACCAAAAAAAGCTCATGAGGTGGGATGACTGTACAAATAAAAACTTAGTATTTCTGAAAGGGAATTGATTTCTAAAGTTATATTAGGCGACATATTTTCAATAGAAGCTAGGAGTATTCGATAAAGTAAAGTAAATGTCGAGTAGTTTCAGTAGTTATTTGTAAAGGTTTAAGTAGAAAAATGAAAGTGTAAAAATAGAAAGAACACACTCAGTCGATATACTCTTGTAATATTTTTTACTTTAATAAAAACACAGTCGGTAACAACTAAAAATTACATATTCTATGAAAAACATAATGAAATCAAAAGTAAGTAGTATAAAATTACTATAATGGATGTTGTTTTTAGTTTAGAAGTATTTCTAAGACGTTTCTGACGGTAAGTTGGCCCTTGTAGCCAGCTACGTACTCAATTTGCTTATGTAAATACTCTGTTTCCTTTCCACCTTGAATAATTCATCGGTCGACGTGAAACGTTTGACTCCCTTCACTTTTAAAATCAACAAAGAAAGGCACAAATATAATGAAGAGGAAATTGTAAAAGTTTCTGCCTATTGATGTCATTGAAGTTAGATTTTAATTAACTAGAATTGGTTCAAACAGTTCCGAAGATTCGTATTTATTAAGTGAAGTACGAGTATATGTATTAATTACTGTTTGATTATAATATAATATTTGATCATGTTACTGATTAGTTGGGCTTTGAATATATTTATTTACGGTATAAAATTAGTAGACTATATAGAATGTCTCGTTCTGAATAAAAAAATAATATAACATTATAATTCATCGCTTCCTTTGATTATGGAATTATGTATAAGATAATTAATTCATTAATGCTTGTATCCACTATTGAAATGTTCAACTCAAAATAATTTATTTAAAAATAAAATGTATGCGATACGTGGTTCCTTTTATTATTAAAATCAAATAACAAGTTTTAAGAAAGCGTTGTTAATTTTAATCAATTTAAAGTTACACACGCAGCGCTCATGAAGAAATAGCAAACAAAATTCAAAGGAATAACGTTATGAATCAAAATTTGGCACATTAAGCCCATTAGAGTTGGCAAATGTTTGCACATTCAAAAACAAACAGTGAAACTTAGATTGGATAATAAATATGGCAATACCACTCAAACAGAGACGGTGGTAACCACACAATTGAATTTCATGAACTCAATTCAAAATTTCACTTTAAACTTATAAAGCGAATTTTCGACGAAAATGTTAAACTGCCGCCAAAACAGATTCGCAACATCATTCGTTCTGAATAGTGCCGCACGTAGCAAGCCCTTAGGGAAAATTGCAATACGAGCGTGGATGTATAGTAAAATAGAATCGTTCTATAATATCCCTAGACGGGCCCAATACAGGAAGATGTATCTTAGTAAATTGGCATTCTAAATAAAATACCCTTTAGAACACGGTATGGAGAGAACTTACCTTATAAATTGAGTTGCCGATGCTAAGTTACGCCTTAAGAAAATCTAGTTTCTATTACACTTTGTATTTACCTTCAGGGAAATATATGATTTGCATCCATAAGCAGTTGCGATATCACCGGATGAAATATTGAGGACGAATAAAAGTGAAATATATTATACCTTGTTCAATGCTATATCTTTTTATATATAAAAATCTCGTGTTACAGTGTTTGTTATATAACTCCTCCGAAGCGGTTTGACCCCTTTTTATGAAATTTTGTTTTGTATAATTGGCAGGTCTGCGAATAGGTCGTAGGCTATTTTTTATTTCCCCCTAGATGATAAGGATGGCCCTCTCCAGATTTTTTATTTTTATTTTTAGACCAATTTTTTTATGATATCTACCACCAATCCCTATTTTTAATAGTGATTAAAACGCGGGCGGAGCCGCGAGAATTGTTAGTATTTATATATGATAAATGATAAAGCTAGTTGAATTCTCTCTTTTACCATTAAGTAATAAAATTAATGGAAGATTTAAAATTGATTACTTTTGACACGAAGTCAAGTTCTCCCGTGGGACAATCCCTCGACAAAACCAGAGAGAGAGATGAGGCGCAAAACCGTCAGCTATCCGGGCTCTTCAAGGTACCAGAGCTGAAACACTGCCAACCGTAAACAAATAAGAGCCATTACTAAGAATTTCTTGATAGAAAATAACTATTCTTGGTTTGACTCGGGACTCAAACCCGTTAAAAATAATTTATTAACATCGAACAAGTATGAGTCTGATTAGTATTTATTTAAACACATAATTTATTAGGTTGAAAGTAAAATAAAAAAAAATCGCTTTTGTTATACCCCTAACCCATCAAAAATTTAAGAAGGTCAATATGCGGGATGACAAATGTTAACGTTTCAAAGGGTCACGTGGACGTAAACTCTTCGTAAAAAATGTAACTCCTCTTTTATAATTCAATGTCTTTGTTGGGCGTACCGCTCCTACCATTTACATAAGGAAATTGGTAAAGCAAATATATTATTATTTAAACAGTCATCCCTAATTTACTTTCTAAGTAGCTTATATCGATACAGTATCTGACACGGCTTTGCTTGCTTCTTTATTTTTTATATTAATAATTATAATGTTGCGACATTAACACACGACACCGTCTAGTTTCATTGTAAGCTTGGCTTGTATTATAGATACCAGATAGTTGATACACTACACATATATAACTTTAAATACATACATATTATAAATACACTCGTGCACCACAAATGAATTAAATTTTTTTAAATGTTCAGTTGGCCGTGTTAGTTTTTCGAAAACTAATGAAGTTTGAGCTTAAATTTAGTGGAAAATTTATCTCATAAATAAAATTCTATAAAGGCTATGAAGATTTTACCACTATTTTAAACAAGTATTGAACTTATCTTTTTTCTATTTTTATAGGACGCTGACCTATTTCTGCACTACTTGGTCCAATTAATTGCATTTGTCCATTGACTTGAATAATAAATAACTTTGTATCAAGACTTTACAGACTACTGAAAAAGAAAGCATCTTTATTGAAAATAGGATATTAATATATTTTTATATATCATCCAAAATACCTTGCAAAACTCTTAAGTTTGTTGGAAATCTGTCAGTCTGTACGTCACGTGATATTTTATTATTAAAACAGCAAAAAAGTTGTTAGTTATGTATTGAATGAATTATGTATGCATGCAGACAAACTGAACAGAAAACAAAATTTATTTTTTACATATAAAATTATATTCATATGTATCGTGTATTTTTAAAGTTATTATGTTTATTTCATTATAGAGCTACCACATCATCATTAAATCACAAATCAAACCCACTATAGAGAAGGAAGTTGCATTGAAAATATAAGTTACTCATTGACATAATAATTTAAATTATCTTCTTAACATTTCTTTTTTGAGAATTATAACAAACCGTAAAAGCTCTCGAAAAGAATAAAATTAAGCTCAACTTCTGTAAGTCCGAAAAGCTTTGTAAAAAAAGTGATTTAAGTAAATCATCTTTGACATTAAGAATATATTAAATAAAAAACATTTTATTTTTTGGGTATAACACTAAATGTAATATTGGTTTATTTTTGTTTGAACAGGATCTATGAGGGTCACTTTGGCGAGCGTTTTCTAAGATTTAGAGGGGTTTCGAAGCTTATTTGTGACTATGGTTCATAGATTTACATGGATTTTCTTTCTTGACTTACTTTGCTTTTATGCCACATTTTCAAAATTTATATATTAGTGTTAATAATAAAATGTTCTTATCATTTTCGTTACATTCATTTTTAGGGTTCCACGTAAAAAATAATAATTCTAAATATAAAATGCGTAAAACTGCATGTTTTCAACTGCCGGTCTGGAGGTCTAGAGTTTTTCTCAAATGTTCTTACAACAAACAAATTCTGATGTTCTATTCGATTTTTTTGTCGATCCTTAACTTACTATTTTGCCAACAAAGTTGCCAGGGTTTTGATTAATTCTGCTAACTTTCATGGCTTCCTTAACAGAGCTAAGAAGGTTATTTGTTTTTAATTCAATGTTTTTTTTACTATAAATTAAATTTGAAATACAGACTTTTCTCTAATCTATATATAATATATATTATGTATCAAATATTAGCTTTGATATCGCTCGTAAAAACCTATAAATAAAAAGTATATAATTTCAAAATCGATTATCTATATATATATATATATATATATATATATATATATATATATATATATATATATATATATATATATATATATATATATATATATATATATATATATATATATATATATATATATATATATATATATATATATATATATATATATATATATATATATATATATATATATATATATATATATATATATATATATATATATATATATAACCCTATAATAAGAAACCCTATTTTCAACCGACTTCCAAAAGGAGGAGGTTATCAATTCGTCTGTATGTTTTTTTTTATGTTTGTTAGCTCATAACTTTGAACTGGGTGAACCGATTTTGATCATTCTTTTTTTATTTGAAAGGTAGTACCTACTTCCCGTGTGGTCCCATTTTAATATTTTCTAGTTCTAACAATGGCATCCATGAGAAAACCATAAAAGTCTTAAATTTGCATTAAGTATTTGCGCGACAAATGAACAAATAACTCAATATCACGCCAACCGATTTCGATAATTCTTTTTTTAATGGTAAGGATATACTTCAAGGGTAGTTCGATGAGAGTTTGGTAAGGTTCTGATGATGGGATTCATGATAAAGTAACGGAACTCTTTAATTCTTAGGAGCAAATTAACGATGCTCGGCCGAATTTTTTATAGGCTCTACGGATATTTGAGTTACGTACCGTAACTGATAATGGAAGGTACAACTCCTCAACGGTTAGCAGTTTAGAGAAAATTCTTTCAATATAATACGCAATTATGGACCGATAGTTGTATACTTTCAGGCTATTAGGTTTACCTCATAATAGAAGGAAAATTTTTATAATCATTAAGCGCAATACGTATCTACTTTCCGCTACAAATTTTAAAATAATTTTTTTTAACAAAAAAACAAAAACCGACTTCCAAACTAAATAAATCTAAACTAAAAAGTAGAAAATAATTCTTTTAAGGACTTTGGTGCCAGCCAAAGCAAAATAACCCTAAATAGATACATATTCGATTAATCTATCAATTTGTAAGCATAATCAAAATACCTGGCTGGCACCGACTCCAAAATTAACAAAGTCCTTAAAAGTATTATTTTCTACTTTTTAGTTTAGATTTATTTAGTTTAGAAGTCGGTTTTTGTTTTTTTTGTTAATCCTTGGTCACGACATCACGCGTGAACGGCTGGACCGATTTCGCTAATTCTTTTTTTTTGTGTTTGTTATTGTCAGGAGAAGGTTTATATGAAAGAAAAAATTCAGAAAGTTGTGCGGAAAGTTATGAAATTTAAAAAAAACTTTATAAAATTAACGGCGTTTGACGTATCATGTTATGACCGTTGCCATGGTGCGTGCAATGGTAATTAAATCAGCAAATATGTACCGGGCGGTACGAAGTAAATATTTACAACACGTACATGGACAAACCCGAGCGAAGCGAGGGTGAGCCCCTAGTTTAAAATAAAAAAGAAACATTATTATTTTATCTATTTTAGTCCAAATTCATTTTGAATAGCGGCTAGTACGAGTATAAAAGATAGAGTGAATATTTCAGACTAGATATTATATAAATATAAAAGCAGGTTACTATAGTACACCTTCATGTACTTTTAGGGTTCCGGTTCCAAAGGTCACTTCCGTTTCTAGTTCCGTTCATCTGCCCTACCATTTAAGGGCCGTATCTTTCGAACCGTAAATTGTAATAGGTAGTCGCTTAAAATTGCAGTAATATTGTATCTTAAATGCAAAATTTGAAAGTGAATAAGTCTAAATGTTTGTTGTTTTACGCCGAATTTAAGGAATTGGTGTAATGTGTAGAAGACGGTGTTATAGGTTCTATTTACACCCCATAATAATAATAATAAATAAATAAATATGTTGGGACATTATTACAACAGCGCCATCTAGTTCCGGAGTAAGCTACGATACGTGCTTGTGTTACGGATACCAGATAAATGATATATATTTTTTTTATGGGACAAATTGTGAAAGTGACACCGGGTATACCTACATTTTGAATCAGAACACAACATATTTTATGGTTTTTACATTTCTAAATTACGAGAAACGCTGTCTTTTTCAACTTTTATAATTTTTAACTACACTGACTTGTTACATATATCTTCCTAGTTCCGAGTAAACTACGTTAGTATCCAAAAACAGGACTTATAGGAAGAGATGTATTATTCATGTGGACTTTCAATTTATAAGCTGACTCTATAATGTAACGATAGTATCAAACTTCTGCATACACGTCGTTTGCGATTCAGACATGAGAGAAGTTTTAAACTGAAACATTATAACAGCTTATAAGTACAGTATGAGTTTTTCTATCCATCAGAATATATTATCTATTAAAAATCTCGTGTCACAGTGTTTGTTTTACTCCTCCGAAACGGCTTGACCGATTTGTATGATTTTTTTGTGTATATTTGGTAGGTCTCAGAATCCGTCGTAGGCTAATATTTATTCCCTTAGGTTATAAGGGTGGCGCGCTCCAGATTTTAATATTTTTTATTTTTAGACCAAATTTTTATTTTACACTTTTTTATGATATGGCATCAAAATATTATGACCCCAAATTTTCATCCCTCGGGCGAGGGTGAAGCCGTGGGAATTACTAGTTATTATATAGTTAGAAAAAGTTATATCAACAACTTCAATACGTAATATGTTGCTTAGCTAAAGTATTAAGGTAAATTCATTATAGTTCTAAATTAAAATCGAAAAATAAAGATTTGATATCTATACATACATATTATACAATTGAAACATATTTACAACATTTTAAATGAACATATTTGATCTTCTTACTATAAATATAAATATAGAATATAAATATGTTGGGACATTATTACACACATCACCATCTAGTTCCGTGGTAAGCTACGAGGCTTGTGTTACGGATACCAGATAGTTGATATACTACACATATAAATTTTAAATACATACATATTATAAATATAAACACCCATGACTGGAGTACAAACATTCGTGATTAGCAAATGAATGCCCCCAGCGGGACTCGAACTCGCGACCGCTGGCGCAGAAAGTAGGGTCACTACCAACTGCCAAATGAGTCGTCATCTATATACTATCTTATGTGTACTATACCTACTAGCAGTACCCGCGGCTTCGCCCGCGTTCATGATTTCTAGCCCGCTAGAAAAATAAAAAGTAAAAAGAGTATCCTATGTTGCTTCTACCTTCAAAAATAAGCATACAAAGTTTCATGATGATCTGTTAAGTAGTTTTCGTGTGAAAGCGTAACAAACAAAATTACATTCACATTAATAATTGTATAGATAGTTACATATTTAAGAAAAAACACAATAAAGCTAATTTGATTACTTAAATAATGCTACTATTAATAAACGTAAAAATGCAGACACAGACACCGTCTCTATATAACTTTCAAAGAATAAATTAAATGAAAGTGTAGTTAAAACAAAATTCTTTAGCAAAATTTACGTCTGTAATAAAACAACTCGAAAGCGCCGAAAATATTTTCAGAATTTGTATCAAAGGAGAGATTTTCTAAAGAATGTTATAATACGTCCATTATCGCGCCATCAGCATGGGATTTAAACTTTTCGCCCATCTGGTTCACTTATAAAATCTCTTGTTTTGTTTATAAATTACTTTCACGTTTGTGACAATCGTGGAATATTTAATTTATATTACTTAATGCTTTATTATCACATAGAACAATAAGCGTACTTGTCGGTTATCATTTTTATTTTTTAGTAACGACTCACCTTCACTTCGCTCGGGTTCGTCCTAGATTTAACGCAAGGCAAGTCGTGGGCTGCGTTAAATAAAATATTTTTTCTAAAATAAAACTAGCTTAATTTACTCCTTATAACATTAGCAAACCGAGAGTGAAAATCACGTCAAAATCAGTCCAGCCGTTTCAAAGATTAGCCGGAACAAACAGACAGATAAAAATTTTAAAAATTGACTTTTCGATGTTAGTTCCGTATGAACTTTCATATGCCTTTAGTGAAAAGCTGTTAATTTGAAATTAAAAACAGACTTCAATTTTATTTATATGTTTAGCTGTATAGACTATAGATTATAAGTAATACTTTAACAGCTGTTCTAGAATTATCGTCTAGATAGATTTTCGAACCCAAAAAAATTTCCAAATCGAATTGTTTTGTTTTATATAATTTGCTTTTTACGAAATGGTCGCTTCTTTTAATAAGGGAAAAGCAAAATTATAACAGAAGTATATTTCAAACCTGAATTTATAATTTAAATATTACCAGTTCTTGAATTCGGACGAGTAGTGTAAAGACTACCTACATAAATCAAATTTTCAAATTGTGTAAAATTGTAGGCTCTCATTATAAATGTATAATATGAATAAGCCATGTTTTATTCAGTATACAAAAATATTCATAACAAATGTAAAGCAAACAGATTAGTACTTTCTAATGAATCACAGTTCGCTGTACGAGTATGTATGCCAATGACGTCTTTCATTACATACTATTATTGTTTTCTGAGCAATTCAAACTACATAATTACGATAGTCCGATAGTGCCCTTTGTTCGCGTAATGTGAATATTCTTCTATATTTTCATATATATGAATCATTTACAGTTTATACCATTTTCTTATGGTGAAAGAAAACGTACAAGAAACCTGCATTCTTGAAAGAACGCAGCAAGATTTCGAAACACATGCGACGTCATGTCAAAAATAATTATTTCGGTTTTCCTTATATTCGATACTAGGGGCTTACCCTCGCTTCGCTCGGGTTCGTCCCTAGGTACGTGTTGTATATATTTACTGAATTACCATTGCACGCACCATGGCAACGGTCATAACATGATACGTCAAACGCCGTTAATTTTATAAAGTTATTTTAAATTTCCTAACTTTTTTCGATATAGTATGTTATCCTTAAGAGATAGACATATGCCATCGCGGACTTTTTTTATAGACCTATATAAGATACACAATTCCACCATACATCATTTTGTTATATCTCAAAGGGTTTAGGCAGCGTTTTCGTTGATAGCTCCCAGACGGCTTATTTTTTTCCGACACCTCCAACAGATATCATTATATATTAGCCAATGTATACAAAACTGGACAAATTATATACTAAAACCTTCTTGAACCACTCTATCCATTGGTGAAAACTGCATGAAAATCGGTGCAGTAGATTTTGAGTTTATCGCGAACAGACAGACAGACAGATAGACAGACAGACGCGGCGGAGGACTTTGTTTTATAATATGTTTAGATTTTACATTCGAAACTTAATATGATATTATGTATTAGTAGGTTTAGCAATCAGTATATATAAATAAAATTGACGTGTCTGTTTTTTATTTGAATTTAACCGCTTTTCAAAAAAAATTCATATAAAAATATATGTGGTACTTAGGTACATACATCAAGAAATAATTTTTAAAATATCTGAATCTCAGAAACGACTGGACTGATTTTGACGGGACTTCCACTCGCAGATAGCTAATGTTATACGGAGTAACTTAGGGTACTTTTATTTTATTATAAAATTGAAGCGAATTTGGTCGAGTTTGCTAGTTTTTAATAAAACGTTATACTCCATAAAAATACTATTTTTTTTAAATCTTTATTTTAAAGGGGCTAGGTCACAAAGTGATCATGCCACCCCTATTGGAATAATTAAATACAAATGATAAACCTTAAAGTAATCAGTCTTATAAATAACAAAAATTAAGGATATCTATGTCTTAATCCGACTTGTACTACTTTATACAACACTTTTGGCCGACAAAGGATAAGCCAGAATTCTGTTAAAAACTCTTATGTCTAATGAATTTTAATTAAATCTTAAGATTAATAGGAAATCAGATTCATTCCGCTTCAATTCCGTTAATATACGAGTACGATGTAGGTACGTCTTTAATCAAATCAATTTTAAATATTCTTTATTCAAATAAACTTTTACAAGCACTTTTGAATCGTCATTTTTATTTACATTGTAATGTAGAATTGAATTGTAGTGTCAGTCTGTAAGTTTGGGAGTAAGCTACCATCGACTCGGAATGCTGTTCTGCTGAGAAGAGCCGGCAAGAAACTCAACAGTTGCTCTTTTCAAAAAATATTTGATTACAATATTTATTGCATTACAATATTTATCTATTTATTCTACGTGAGACACAACAAGACATTAATCCCACAATTTTGTTACAATCTGCACGCGCAGATGATACCGCCTTCCCAATTAAAAAGGCAAAGCTATTCAGTGGAATGTGACCAGAGCGAAGCCTCAAAGCTGTTATAATTTCGGACTTTCTCATATTGGTATCGAAGAACTAGTGTTTGTGACATAAATAGGGCTGTATTGTCTTCTACCATATCCCTTTTGTAGCAGATCTCTCGCCAAAGTATTCTTTCCATTGCTTCTGACAATTTTGTTTGACAACACTTAACTCTGTAATTACAAAACCACGTCAACGGAACACCATCAACTGAAGCTTCCTTAGCCAAAGCATCAACTATTTCATTGTCTTCTACATCAATATGAGAAGGTATCCATTGTAAAGAAACTTTTTTATTTCAAGATGTTTATTGTATATTTGTAAATATCTTTTAAAATACTATAGGCGATTGGTATTCCCCTGTAACTAGGGTTCTAGTACATCTTCTTTTTGAATCCGTCAAGATTATTTTTATAGTAATACACTAGACGTTTAACAATCTACTTCCTATATCCTTCCTCACCTATTTCTCTCTTTTATTCCTACTTTACACATACTTATAGAACATAAGAGGGTGATCTTCTGATTATGCAAGCAAGTATATTACAGCTACTGTTCAATTTAAAAGCGACCGCATACCTACTTGCTTATCATTTATCTCGTATATGGAAAATAATTAATCTCTAATATAGATAATTGTTCAAATAAAGGAAAACTCTACTCAATATATCTATGCCTCTTTATAAGTAAATTTTCTACTTTTTTGTTTGTTAGATTGCGTCAATCTGTGAAGCGGATTTAAACCATATTATTTTTAACATTACATAATATTATTGAACACTACTTTTTATTATCTTTTCCATCATCGGGCTACCCGACGAACGGCTGGCCTCCATCCTTATGTCGTGGACATCCCACCCAGACGAAGCGTTTCGCTTCTTCATTTATTATACGTGCGGCTAAGGATTGGAACAGCCTGCTTGCGTCTATGTTTCCATCAGATTACAATATGAGTGTCTTCAAGGCAAGAGTGAACAGGTGGCTACTGGATAAGTGCGATTCCATCTACGACTGCCTTACAACTTACCATTAGGTGGAACGTAGTCAAGCACTAATTCTGAAATGAATAAAAAATATATTTTTATTATAAAGTTTCCTGGAGAGAGTCTAATAAAATTAAAAAAAAAATATTTTATAAGTTAAATATAAGTTTTTTTTTCACATACGAGTATTAATTGTTTAATTGATATACGTATGTAAACCATAAAATATTTTCAATGTAAGTCATTCTCTGAAATACGAAACCAACATGATAAAATAGCAGTTTCCCTTTAAAATAACACTTACTTTTATAATATTACCAAATTCGTTTATCAGAATATTACCAAACTTTGAGCAAATAAATTGCATAATCGCTTAAGAGTCAAAGGTAACTTCCAGAAAGAGAAAAATTTAATGATCCGTTTTATAAATTTTGTACGATTATATTAAAAACTTTGTAGATACCTCCCGTAATTTGCACTGAGAAAAAATTTTAATCTTAAGAACTGGTGCTCTCGTTTGGAACAAAAGTTTAACTAATTAGTACTGTTTCTCGATATCGATTTACTGTTTGCGAACTTCAAAGGCTTTATATTGATAACTTATCTTTAACTTGAAGAAATACGCCTGAATTCCTTAAGAAACAAATTATGACATATCATAGCGCTAATCACTACAAAATATTATAAAACAAAATCCTTCGCTGCGTTTGTCTGTCTATTCACGATAACTGCTGCTGTTTAGCTGTTTTCACCAATCGATAGAGTGTTTATCGAGGATGATTTTAGTATACGACTAGGGGAACCCGGGGCTTTGCTCGCTCTAAATCTAGAGACGAACACGAGCGAAGCGAGGGCAAGTCGATAGTAGAGTATATAATTTGCACTTTCCATTTCTTTCATAATATAACAAGAGATCGACACAGCACGAGAGTAGTACCACTTTCAATCTCCGTTTGGTTACTGACAGTTTTTTGACGTCATTTTATATAATGACAAGTTTAACCTCAGAACTAAGGGGATTAAAGTTACCTTTATCCGTCCCTTTTTATGTTCTTTGTACCAAATATCCGAATCCGTTTTGCTATTTAAAGTAACAGAAAGAATTACTTGATAACATACTCGTACACTAAGTTTTCAACTTTAAATTCATACTAATACGCCTAATTACTGAAAGTTACGTACATACTATGTTAAAAATTACGTAAAGTCAGGTTAAAAGGTAATTATGTTGCATATACTTTAAAAGTGAATTTAATTATTTTTACCATAAATGTAATGAATTACTAAATTAGCTGTTTTAGAAATCAGCTCTGGTATCCAAAACAGCTGAACGGCGTTTAGTGCTTTATTCTGTTATTCCTGAACTTTAATAAGCATTATTGCTTCATATTAATAATAAAAAAGTTACACGACAATCAAGGTTATGGACTATATATTATAGACATCGTGAAATGAAACATCTGATTGTATAAGGTATAATGTAGTTTTAGTAATTTTTGATTTCCACTTTGGTGGCAGGTTGGAACTGGATCACAAAAGGTATCTAGTACCTACAAATTTTTACAATCTGTCATAATCTATCATTATTTTTCAGTCATTTTTAGTAATTACATAGTAACATTTCATTTATGTTTCCATGTAAGTGACATTTGTCTTTGTTTTATGGAAATAAATATCTTTAAACCAAACATTCATTGTTTCAAGTTAATGAAGATACAAGGAAAAAGGAATATAGCATTTTACTACCACATAAAAACAGCCAATTACTTCAGATCTTATGTACATAATATGCAAACGAAAATAACCAACTACAGAGCATACATTTTAAATTAAAAATATATTAAATAAATAAATTACAAAAATGAAAATATAATATTATATACGACAGTTGATACATCACATCCATTTCAAAGTAAAAAGCAAGGACCGGATGAGTAAAAGAAAGAGCTAGGATACAACCGACATTTATCATTAAGGGTAACAATGTTTTTTGTAGGATTTCCTTCAAGAATCCCGGAGATTAATGAAGGTGGCAATAACGACCGACCATGGGATAAATAACAAAATAACGCACGCTTTCTAACGACTATGATTAATAAGAAACATTACGATATGTCGAATGAAACAGAAGTTGAATAAGAACGGAAGGAAATAAAATATGTATAAAATGAATAATATATTTGACGACACGTTTGGCTCAGTTCGTAGTACTTGCTACGCCAGCGGTCGCGGGTTCAAAACCCGCTGGGGCATTAATTTGTTAAGTACGAATGTGCACAAGGCTCGTAGATGTCTCCGTGTGTAAAAATCTACAACATTTTATTTCGTGCTTTTCACGTTAATTATGGGTCAATTATCTCTATCTTTACATTTCTAACCACGTATAAGCTTTTGACAGTATTTTTGCTAGAAAACTTAAAAGTGAATGTTACGTAATACCATTGCTAAAAAAATATGACTTAAAGTCAATGCTTATTTTACTCCATTAAGAAAATTTTAGCATTCTAGAGAATATAGTACCATGGTATACAAACTTTACAAAGTGGCTTGATAATATAATTTTCCTGTACCATCATATACTAATCGACTGAACTAAGTCTCACATCAAGAGACCTTGTATAATCACTATGATTAATAATAATAATTTCTATTATTTTAATGATCATAATATTATTTAACTATATTTTCGTACGTTTTTAACCGATCTTAATATTTTTAATGAAATGGTAGTGTCTTGAAAGATATATACAAATGGCTAGAAATACCACTCTTAACGACAGAGTTTTTGAAGTTAAAAAAACAGACGTACAAATAAGCTCTTCCTTTTTTTAATGTTTGTTTAAAAGTAGTATATTGTAATTCTATTATTATTATTTAATAAAGACTCACGCGCACTGTACTCGGGTTCGTCACTACATACATTTTAGCGGTTAGTACTTATAAATTTCTCAGAGATATTTTCTTTATTTTCAGGATACTTTCTTCAGGTAAACAGCTATGTGTTGTACAGCGGTGGGGGTGTTTCTCTCGTTGATTCTCCTCTTCAGCGCAAGCGATCCTGCAACGTGCTATTGCACCGCGGCGAAGGGTTCCGCGGTGGGTTTAGTTTCCCTGCCTGTTGACGGCCGACAGGACCCCATGTGTTTCCTCAGCGATATCAAGAATAAAAGATAACTCGCTATCATAATACCAAATTTATAACAAAATTCATCACAATATGTCCATTTGACAGACAGACTGATAAAAATTAAAAAAAAATATATTTGTGAGTTGCTTTTATAATTAAATAGAAACTGTACCGTTTATTTATAATGTCTATTTTTATTTAATTGCAGAAACAAAAGAGTTATTTATAATATGTGTTATAAATTACCTTTAACGTGTATGATTTATTACTTTCGCTGTCAAGAAAATTAACTTACATTTAATACTTACAAAACATATTATGGTTCACGGCCCTTTGTTAAAATGAATAGCGATGAATAATTGGTTCTATCGATTTATTATTTAATGAAATATAATAAAACGAATGGATTCGTTTTCATTAAATAATGCGTATTTGATAGCTATTTTTTTTAGTTTTTATTTTATTGTACACTTTTTGTCATACTTTTAATATTTTTTTTATGGGACAAAGGGGGCAAACGGGCAGGAGGCTCACCTGATGCTAAGTATTCACCTCCGCCCATGGACATCTGCAACACCACAGGGTTTACAGATGCGTTGTCGGCCTTTCAGGAAAGGGAGGGAGGGAGGAGGGAGAAGGACGGGATGAGGGATGGGGAGTGGGCCTCCCGGACTCTCACTCACCAAACGAAACGCGACCGCATAGCTGTCACTTCACGCCGGTCTTCTGTGAGAGAGTGGTACTATACGGGGCGTGCCGGCCCATTCGGCTGCTACCCGAAGGTAACAGGCATGGCACTACCACTTTTTAATTTTTTAATTTCTCAGCGGATCTCATAGTATACTTACAATCTACATATTATATTAAAATTGTAACTAATTCAATTGTACACAACATTAAATGTTTTTTCTGGAAATCGTAATAAATATTCATTGTAAGTTTTTAGGATTTTTGTCTGTCTGTTTGAGAAAGCGTCACGAAAAAAGCCCTGGAAAAATTTTGATTAAATTTGGTATATGATAGGTGATAATTTGAGTAAGCATTTAAAATAACTTTTAATGTTGGAAAATATCACATCTCTGAGAAATCTATACTTTAACTGTTAAAGGTTATTTGTTATTTAATATCGATATTACTCAGTATTTACGTTTTACGATTGATAATAATTGTCATAGATTAAAACTGTCCTTCGGAAAAGTCCCGCGACGCTTTTATATACAGTTGGAATAAAAATAACTTTATAAGTTTAATATCGGGTAAAAAAATAATATACATTTAGATTTAATTATAGTATAGTATTAAATACTTACATAGATGATGAAAAATAAATTAACTGGTTAATTATTCCCTTAAAAATTTGTTTAATTTACAAAACAAAGGAAGAATATAATATTTTTTAACCCAAAAATGTTTTGATACAAAAACATATGCCATTTTTTATATAAGTGTATTAGAACATTTCATATAATTCTTCAAACAATATGACGTTTTTTCATAAATTAATGATAAATAGAGTAGTAATTTCTCAGATATTTTAACTCACAATAATCTTTCATATGCCTACTCGTATTTGAAAATAACACTGACAATACAACCTTGTCTGTATAAAATATATACGAAGTGCATTTAGTTCGTGCATATTTCACATTCCATTCGGCTGAAAGATAGAAAGTTTTAAAATTTCTACTGTCAAAGTTCATGGTAATACCTTCACTCATTATTTTAAAAGTAAAATCATAGAAGTATTAGAAAATTTATTATTTAGGTTTTTCCTAAAGGTTTTAGGTGGTTTTATAGATTCCTCACACACTTACATAATATAATGTATATTTGATTAAAATTTTAAATATAATATTGACGATTCTATACTGCTTGCAAAAGTTAATCGAACGAAGTATAATATTGTGATTTTTTTTATTTTCTGTATTCTAAAATTGATCTTATTTAATACATTTATTAACATTTAACATTATTTTTCTTATCATGAATAGTATGAGATGATCACCTTGATAACATTTCTTCATTACCAAAACCAAATTTAAAAACAAATTTTTTCAGCGAAATACAAGCACACTTTTGCTAGTCTTTTGTATAGAAGCTGCACGCTTCACTGGTTCAGACGTTTCGTGAAAATCCATATCAAACGAGCCAGAAGGTCTTACTGAAATGGCTTTAACAGAACATTTCTGAAACAATCAGTATATTTTAAATTTTCAAATACTGTTAAAATATATTACATTATATTATGTTACTTATATATCATTGTCTTCAGCCCTTTTAATGTCCCACTGCTTTGCACGGGCCTCCTTTCAATTCTATTTCATAATTGATGTAAATTGTATTTTTGAAAATATTAGTGGACACATTTTTACTTCTCCTACACTATAATTTCATTTTTAAAATTTTTCTTTATGTCTTCAATAATCTAATTCATTTTCTGATACGTTAAGACCGCTAACTTCCCAACTTTCTATTGTAATATAATATAATATGTAATCTGTGGTTATACTTAGAATTTACTTCGACATAAATTGTAAATACCACATACAAATATACTTCGCTGGACAGTCCACGAACCCAGGAACTTCAAATTAACAGTAGTACATGTTAGCTTTAATAACGTAAAGCCTATTTTAATAATAAATTTAACTTTGTTCTATATTTATTGAAAATCTTAAATATAATATATGAATTAAACTGTTAATATAATATTTTAAAATTTCAGTAAAACAAAAAGCTGTAAAAGGCACAATATATTTGTGGTGTGTTACATATTATATATTGATTGATCAAACAACTTTGGCAGTGGTAGCCCAGTGGCGACACACTCGCTTGGATAACCGAGTAAATCAGGTTTGAATCCGGGTCTCATACCTTTGATATTATCATGTGCGAATGATTTCTAACATGATTACGACGTGTCTTACAATAAAGAAACACATCGTTAGGTAATCTGCATATGGGAAATAGTCTAGCAAGTTTTCGAAAGACATGTGAAGTCCAACAACCAGCACTTGGCAGCGTGGTGAACCATGTCTTGATCTCCTTCGTACTTAAAGGAGGCCTGTGCCCAGCAGTCGGACGTTAAAAAAGTGCTATATAAAAAAAAACATTGATTACTAACGTTGCATAATAATAGCATTTACTATACAAAAATATTTATAAATTAAATATTTTTTTGAAAATTGAGTTGTAAAATAAGTAACTTAAATTAATACTTTCGAAGGGTTTTTATAGATTACAATTTATTTGCACCGTAGTTTGTAAGTTAAATCTAATTTATAATTAAGAGAAGCTTTTATATAATCTCATAAACCAAGGCAACTTATTGAGAGAAAAGTTGAATGTTCTTAAAACATTTTTGAAGTATTTTAAGTGTAATTGATATTGAAAAACACTTATAATTACTTATACTTTTAATTTTAAGTAATGATCAAAGTTTTGAATATTAATTACTTATTGACCCAAAATAGAAAAAGAACTTTCGAAGAACGGACGAAGTTTTCGATACTTCTTGTTCTTGGTTCAATATTAAGGAATAACCTATATTTATTTTTAGCTAGTTTAAAGTTATATAAGTTATACATAAAATATTAGGAGTGACTTTCCTAGAAGACCAACGAACGCATATGAATTGTGTATGTAAACTAAACAAGTATTGTAATAAGCCTTTCTAATATACCGTAAAGCTACATCTTACTTATATTATAAAGCGGAACATGACTAAATTTTAATTTCCGTTTTAATTCTTCAAATTTATTGCTTTAAAATTACTTTCTTCTGTTTCATCATTTTTGAACGTCACAGGGGATTAAAGAGTTTTTAAACTAAGTTTATTAATTTAGGGATAAGAGATTGACAGGTTCGTATACATTTCATTACACTTTTATTATAAATTTTGAAACAGACGTGCAAGTGTAGCGTTAAGTGTCAGTTTTTTTCACCCGAAATAACTAGATACAGTATGAAAATGGAAGTGTTCTTTGATATTTTTATGAGAACTTTGAGCAAATTATAACTAAAGCTAAATAAGTAAAAATATGGTACAACAAAATTTATAAGTTAAATGATATAGTGTTATATTTTTGTCGTGGTAAGATTAAAATGGACCTGTTTGACAAATACGAATATCATAAGCCATTAATAAATTTTGATTAATTTTTAACTTTACGTAAAAAATACAAAAGAAAATAGTATTATATAGTAGCAACTAATTGCCTCTATCTAAAATGCTAAAAAAACTCAAAATAATTCCCACGATTAAACAAAGTTCCCGAAATTATCTCTTATCAAAATTATTCATGCCCCAAAAACGAGAGGTCCTTCAAAATAATAGATGATCCTTTGTTACCTCAAGGCCTCAAAGTACGGAGAATTGGTATTTCTGAGAATTAATAAGCCCTTATAGAGCTGGGATTTTGAGAAATTCACCTCAAGAATAGGTCGGGAACAACTCAATCTCGAAGGGTAAGGCTTGCATTCATAAGTCCTTTGACTATGCAAATTTGTAATCTGACCTGAATTTGTGGTTTATAAATAAATATATGAATCATGTATAGTCCGATACGTACCTCTGTCATTAAGAAAAAATATTGTGCTAGTCATGTGATAACGCACATATAACATACACATATAACATTCGGTTCCAAACTTTAACTTTAATAAAACTAAATTTTGGATTTCTAAACTAGAGTATAAAGATGTATATCTTATCTAGTTTAGAAATATTTATGTATTGAAAGAAGCAAAAAAAAACTGTTTAAAAATTAGATTAGAAGAACTGCACTATATACAGTACTACACTACATACGTTATGCTAGATAGCTTTTATTTATATGATTTCAATATTATGAACTTTCATTATTATTGTTTCACTGGTTCAGTAAGTACATAGGACATTATGGAAACTGACTGTTGTAAATGATATCATGTTATTGTAATATATTAAACGTATACGTATTAAATATTTCTTTATCATAATTTACTAAGAAAATAAACAAATTTTTACATAAAAGACAAGTAATATTAAATTTTGTATATCATACTTGGAAGTAATTACAGTATTTTGCAAGCACATCATGTATATTCATAGAAAATTAGAGTACGAATATTTAGTAAAATCATACATTTTAATTAAAACTGCAACAAAGTGAAGGTGTGATCGCAACTAGAGGAGTTAAGCAGTTAAAGCTTTACGGTGTAATAAAGGCAGAGAGGGATATCTTGTAACAATGTTATAAGAAGATAATGTAGATATATAATTTTTATCAGTAGATTTAATCATGTTTATTATAAAAAACTTGATAAATTATTATATACTAATTCCTCGATAAATAGATTCCTCGAGAACAACTCTATCCATTGGTGAAAACAGCATGAAAGTCGGTGCACTAGTTTTTGAGTTTTTCCCAAACAGACAGACAGACGCGACGGAGGACTTTGTTTTATAATACCATGTAGTGATACATCTATAATATTGAATGTGAAATTCTTGTTTGCATTTTGTTTATATTTATTTCGTGTAGCTCGAAAATGGCTTTATGAAATTTTTATTTAGATATAAGTGGGTTTTGCTTATATATTATGCATATAGTCTTTTCTAAAAAACCGCTATTATTACAAAAAAATATTATTTGCTATTTTCCGAACTTTTTTCTATCTACTCTCATATTGTCATCCTGTATTTTTGACGCTACTTGCATATTCGTCAATGGACAGCCTGCGATATGAAAATGCGACTAAACTTGATACTTTTTCCCCCAGAAAGTTAAATATATTATTGATAAAAACAATAATCATTTCTATTCTATATTACCGTTATAATTTGCCTTCCTCTCATGTCCCTCTTGCATATAACTTCTACAATCACTTATATACAGATTATCTTCGTAAATTCATAAAACTTTTTTGTTTTAAATTAATATTTAATATTAATATAATTTTGCAATGCAATTTTTCTATTAAAAGTACAGTTTTCTACTAAAATCTATTTAAGTTATTATAATTGTAGCATTAGTCTTAAATATTAAGTTCAAAGCTGTTAAAGGAAAAATTCTCTCAAAAAATCCATTCAACCATTTTCCAAAGCTAAAAATTCCTTAGCAGCAAGCATATTTTTACTTTACAATTAATAATTATTATAATTCATAAAATATTATTTAATCTCCACTAGCCTTCTTCAGAAATATGTTTAAATCTCTGGAAGCTTTTGAACTACTCGTAAAATTAAAGTCATAACTTAGAGTAAAGCAAGACTCTCAAGCGACATTTAAAAATAGTTGAGTTAATGAAATCGCTAAATTATAAAGTAGTATATGATATGTAGTGTATATTGAATACTGTTTGTGTCTTAGTCATTTAAAAATAAAAATCAGGACAGAGTTTGTGAAATATAAAGCATCTACAATATAAATAAGTTTGTATTTCATGGTGTAGCTAAGATAAACAAGTTGTTTTGTGTCAAAATGCTTTAAACACGTATTTGGCAAGTCAATCTTATAACTCAGAATTTGGGTTGAACATTTTTGAAAGTACTTCAAAAAAGCTATTAAAGCAAGAATATTAATTCAATTAAAAATTACTGACTGATTTCAGCCACCAAGTAGCAGCAGGTATAATATTGCAAAAGTCAGTGCGAAGAACTCCTTTTTTTATTAAACGCTAGTAAAAAGATCGAAAGGAACGGCAACAGATCCGTAGGAACAACGGCTTATTATTCAATTAAATGCACATGAATAAAACACAGATTTCCAACTCCGAGCTACAATAACTATATTATTTAATTATTTTTAATACTACCCCAACCTGAGAAACTAATCCAGAACCACTAGAAAAATGAGGAAAATTAGTAATTTTAATAAGATTACTTGCGTTTTAAGAGTTAAACATTTATTTAAACATAAAACTAAAGTACTAGTTAACGTGGTAGCAAAACAATTTCAATTTATATTCAATTTAGTATAAAACGCAGTTAGCGTTTAATTCTGAAACCATAGTAATAACCTATTGAAATTTATACGTAACCCATTTACTGTATCGGGATATAGTTTAACTGCAATTTAACTTTGTTATAGTGTTCTGTATAAGTTAAATATGACAATCAATTTTGCAATACAAAGTGACCTTTGATAGGAGTTTTCAACTCTATATAGTGCTATAAAAGATCGATTAGTTGCCTCGGTAGTTTAGTGGCTAAAATCTTCGGTTGCAGATCCGGAGGCCCTAAGTTCGAGTTCCGAGTCAGCCTAAGTGTAAATGTTGAGTATTTTTATCAAGAAATTTTAAGTCTGTTACTTAGCTGGTGAATTGGTGGTACTTGATCCTTTCTCCTGAAAAAGAAATTCTGTTTCTGCAATCGATCAGCGTTCAACTGTCGAACACCTGGAGTATCAGCTTTAGAAGAATAGAATGTTGTGTTTATGTATAAACATGTGCTATCAATTTGTCGTAGATATTATATTATCGGTCGCCAGACAGCCAGACGCCACGGTCACTGAGTCTAGCCATGTTATTGAATGAATGAGTAAATAGCTTTCAAAGTCTTATCACCTTGCCAATAAAATAGCCCTTTGAGAAGATTTTTTTAAGGTTGTTATTTTGACATTTTTTGAAGTTACACTTAAAAGTCCAACTCTATTGCACGACACTAATTATAACAAGGTTTCATTTTAAGTCACTTGTAAATATATAATATAAAAATGAATATTTTTATGCAAAAGTGGTAGCTCAGTGGTAGCGATCGCTTGGAAAACTGAGTGTAGCGAGTTCAAACCCCGGTTTTGGACCGCTGATATTTTCATATGCGATTCATTTTCAACATGATTCGTTTTGATTTCTTCACTTCACCGCAAGACGATTCATGATCGTCTTGCGGTGAAGGAAAACATTGTGAGGAAATCTACTCGGCTACTGTGATGGAATATGGCCTGATTGTATTGAAGAGACGTCCGTACCCATCAGTGGCACATATAAAAGTGCTGAACACTAATAGTACTGTATTCTATGAATAACTATTCTGGATGAGTGGAAGTCGTTATTAAGCTGAGAAAAAACACAAAGGTATATGTTTAAATTTTCTAACGAATATTTAACCGTACCATTGGCTTTATATTCAAAATCCTAAACAATATTTTTACTTTAAAATCAAAACAAAAATTTTATGATAAGAAACTAATTAACTTGTTAATATTAATAAATAAATAAAATGTTACAGACAGTGCTGGGTAGGCAATTGAGACTTCTAAAATCTAAGTCTCTCCCGCGGCATTGATTGATTGATGTAAAGTATTTGAAACGTCAGAACCAAAAATCAAAATAAATCCGTAAAAAAAAAAACAAAAACAAAATTTTATATTCTTTCAAATCTAAGAAATTATTAAACAGTTGCCGCTAGGTCTGTTACATTATGAAGCCAACAAGCTTTACAAACACCTATTCACTCGATTACAAAACTTCGCGTCTAAATTGTGATTTGTTATATCACAGAGGGCATAATCGATATTGTTTATTTCACCATCATCATTATATCCACAATATTTAATCTATTGACAATCGACCGCGACCACGATTTATGATCGCAGCAACCGTCTATATACATTATATTGAATGAATATTATGAATCACTATGTGGCCGAGACCATAATATAAAAATCGGTCGATATGGCTATAATTTCGCTGGCAATAGACTTATTACATTCTCTGATAGATCTAATCGTTATACTTATAATATTTTTTTTTTCATTTCTCTCATATGTACATTAGTATCGTACATATAAAAATATATATGTAACATAATATGTATTCGATATAAGTGGGAGGTAGGAGCTTTTATAATTATTTGTTTTAAATTTTCAACGATATTATAATATTGTGGATATTCACCTGTTTTAAAAATTAATTAAGTTTTGATTTATAATGAGTATACTTTAAAGTAATAATGAAATTTCTAATGTAGCCCCTTTCTGTTATTTATAAGAAATGTAATTTAATTTTGAATTTCGAATAGATCGCCCTTACAGATAACATAAAATGACATCAAGTATACAAATTCACATGCACGCACCATAAATCTATGCGAAAAAAACTTAAATTGGATCCTATTTCCACTGAAATACGAACTATAATTTTCTAATATTAATGTATTTCGTCCTGTGTATTCAATCTAACTTTAAATGTTGGAAGCGCGTTCCGTAAACACACCTGTCAGAGTGGTCACGAATGAAAATCAACGGCTTTTAGTCATGCGAGGAAAAAATGGTAAAGAGAGGATAGGGAGACCTAACCTAACATTGTGAACATTTCAACGTCAAAAAATCTATTGTGTTTTTCAAGAAAAATAATACAAAAAAAGTAAATGTGCGACAAGTTTTATATCATATTTATTGTGTAATGACGTTATAAGTTGATAGATAGGTTTTAAAAGAAAAGGGTAATTTATTATTTTTAGCGCAGTTAAATAAAAGCTTGTTTTCTTTAAGTTTTTTTACTTTTACTTTATTTATGAGTAAGTTATCGCTTTTTTTAACTCACATTCGTATTCTCAACAAGCCCTTTCATTTGATACGAAGTGAATGATGATTTGATGAAGTCGCCATATTGGATTTAGAGTGACGTCACTTAATATTTCGTTATATTCTCAGTAATTCCTATCATTTTATACCCATATTGTAGGAGTACATTAAAATAATTAATCCGCCATCTTAGATGTTGGATTTAGAATGACGTCACACAGCAAATCATGCATTGTCATCCAAACTAAACATGTATATGTCGTAGGATAATTTGATAAACCGAGTTTTTGCAAAAACTCTAGGGATATCGCGAAAATACGGATAATTAGACAATGTCTATGATATTTCTCAATGTTACTGGAAAAGGGATAGGGTTTTTGCGAAAACACTAGTTGCTTTAGTAACTTTGAATATACTTATCTCTGATTGGCTTGATTTTGGTTTATAGGCCAACTCTATTTGTGATTGGTTCTAAATTTGAAATATTTTGTCATAGAGTTATAAAGCGTAAGAAAAGACAATGTGATATAGGATTTTTCTTAATATTTTAGTTAAATAAAATACAAACTTTGGACCTTCTAAGAGAAAGATAATTCTCATTTTGGCGATGCAAAGACTATCCGCGCGCCTCTAGCGGCGAAATCTAGAAGTTGCCTAAGAACGACACTTTGCTATAGAAGCATAGACTTAAAACTTTATAGCTGTTCATAGAGAGTTAAGAGTTTAGCTTTAAACATAGTAAGATGGATCACGATTACATACAGCAACCCGTTGCTAATAAAAGCAGAAATACGAAATATTGTTGCGTTCCTCAATGTTAAAGGTACAAAAACAATACAAAGCATCGCAAGCAAATAACGCGCCAAAAAAGATGCGTGAAGCGTCAAGTCGTCAACCAATCAGATAACACGTTGTTTTGGTCGATCCGATTGACCAATAAGTGCGCTTTGTTTATAATAGCCAATGATTCTATTCCCAATCTTACTAAAGCGATTAGCGTTTTTGCAAAAACCCTATCCTTTTTCAGTAAGATTGAGAAATATCATTAGACATTGTCTAATTATCCGTATTTTCGCGATATCCCTAGAGTTTTTGCAAAAACTCGGTTTATCAAATTATCCTACGACATATACAAAGCTCAATCGGTTGAAGACATCTACTTCAAAATAGCGTTGCAAGATTCTATCCGAACAAATATAGGAGTAATTTGCAAGTTAAATAAAAGCTTGTAAAAATATATTTAATTACACGGTTTATTAAGAAAAGTTTTGTAAGTATATTAATAATCTGTCCTTAAAGTAACTTACAAAGAACTTGCTTAGTTAAAAATAAGGGTAAATAAACTATAAATAACGTCACTTAACTCTAATAATAACATTTTCTGCATTCCTTACATATCGGTCAAGTTAACCCACTGCGTTGTTAAACTTAATAAGCATTATATTTTATGGTTAGTTACTGCAAGATTTATGACGTCTATTAAAAAAGCATGCCTTGAATTTGGAATTTATGAAAAACCATTTAGCACCGGGTGCTGAAATACGAGTATAAATACTTATTTAGCAATGCTTATTTTTACTTACAAAATAACTTATAACTTACGAACAAAAGGTTTGCAATGTAAAATATTTATTTTAATTAAAATATCTTACAAATGACTGCCTTTAGAAGTCAAAGTACAAACAATAATTGAGTTTTTAATCATTTTATAGTGTGTGTTTGATTTTTGTATATCTTTCAGACTGCAATTCAAAGATAGGTAGATTGAAAAGAATTTTATATTAAAATGTCTTCAGAAATACTCGTAGACTATTGAGATCGTCACAGGATCGCTTTATTGCTCGGCTACACTTTTCTTTCCTTAACTTGACAGTTTGGACTTTAACACCTAAAGGGGTGAAAAGGAATGGTAAAGTTTGTTTACAAAATAATAAATTTCGAGTAATCATATATATGTGTATAAATATATAAAAATATTTCTAGAAGGAATTAATATATTATAATATATAATTTATTATGTGTATTTTTTCTATATGAATTAATACAATGGGAAACTGACATGTTTGACTTTGTTTCTCAGTGGCTCTGTTATGTATCAACAGTCGCGGGTTTGAGTTCCGCTTGGGACATTTGTGTGATAACCACGAATGCTTGTACTTCAGTCATTGGCTATTTTTTAATATTGTTTAATATATAAGTACTTAAAATTATATATCAACAATCTGGTATCCATAACATGTGCCAATGTCCTAACAAAATGTATTTAATGGTTTTATCATTGTATTGCATAATGAAATGAGATTTTCATGTCAGGCGTCCGCGTCGGCCGGACTCGAACGAATTTTTTTAATCACAATGAGTAATTACAAAATTCTGGACGTGAAGCGAACAAAATATGTCACGAATTGTTTTATATTAATCATTATAAAATCTCTTTGTTCAATGTAAGCATAGTAATAATCCTATATAAATTAATAAAATATATTTGTTTGAACCTCGTACCATAATATATAATAATAAATAAAATACCTAATTAATTAAAATTATCTAGATTTTTCTAATTACCTAATAATGGCTTATTTCATTATCATTTGCGCATAATTTATTTAATTGTTATATAATAATACATTTTCTTAAATTATTGACATAAAGAATGCTAAAAAATTTTCTTCTTTATCTAAGTTATATCCTCCGAATCTTAAACTATGAGATTATTAAAATGTTTAAGATTCATAACGTGAAATCCATAACAAAAAAAAATTAACTATTCATTTTTATTGTTTTGCGCTATAAAATTTAGAATCAACCGATGAATGCCCAAACCACTCACGTGCATACTCGTATATATGTGAAATAAATAAAAAGAAAATAGTAGGAAATATTTTTAAGCTCGTTTTATTTTAAAAACAAGCATTTGGCCCAGCTCGGAACTTTGCTGTCCTTTCTGACCGTTTTGAAAAAAGGGCTACTTCTTTCGTGTCTATTAATATTGTGTATATTTAACACATTGAGAAGAGAAGAAGCATGAAATTTTCAAATGAGTTTATTTTATATATATTTTTTTTTAATAACGGCAGTGGTAGCCCAGCGGTAACGCGTCGCTTGTATAACCGAGTGATGCGGGTTCAAATCCGGGTAGACCTCTGATATTTTCATGTGCGAATCATTTCTATCATGATTACCACTTGTCTTACGGTGAAGGAAAACATCGTGAGGAAACCTGCATGTCTGAGAAAACCTAGCAAGTTTTCGTAAGGCATGTGAAGTCCGCCAACACGTACTGGGCCAGCGCGGTGGACTATGGCCTGATCCCCCTCGTACTGAGGGAGGCCCGTGCCCAGCAGTGGGACGTTAAAAAGGGCTGATGATGATGATGATTATTATTTTTAATGGAACCATGTTTTTAAAATCCTCTTAAATGACACACGATACCTATAGGTTACTCAATTTACATGAAAGTATAACTTTTTTACTGTTCAATTATTTTTTTACCTAGTTCACTTTGCCGATAGGAAATCCTGTCTGGTTAATTGCTTGCGTTAAAATAAAAAAATAAGTTACAACACGAGTAAGTACTATAAATATATAATAAAATAGACAAGAAAAAAGCATGTAGCTGATTTGAAAAGTGTAAGTTTTATAAAATTACTAGCAATTCCCGCGGCTCCGCCCGCGCCCGAAGGATAAAAATTAAGGGTTATAATAATCTTTTGATGCCAAATCATAAAATTGTGAAAATTTAAAATTTGGTTTATAAATTAAAAACAAAATATCTGGAGAGGGCCACTCTTACCACCTAGGGGATCAAAAATTATTCGACCTATTCTCAGACCTACCAAATATGCACAAAAAAATTCATGAAAATCGGTCAAGCCGTTTTGGAGGAGTTCGATAACAAACACTGTGACACGAGATTTTCATATAGTAGAAATAATATAACTTTCTTATTTTTTATCAGTCTTTTGATGGCGACCAATCTTTTAATTGTTTAAAAAGTGTTAAAAAATACAAAAATCTTGATATTACTGTTACAACAGTGTATGACAAGATTACAAAGTATTAAAACAGTTGTAGTAATTAAATAGACACAATAGCATCAAAGTTATAAAAATATAATTTAACTCAAATCACTAAGTTTTAGCTTTTCTTTTGTTGGGACATTATTACAACAGCGCCATCTACTTCCGTAGTAAGCCATGAGGCTTGTGTAACGGATACCAGATAGTTAATATACTACACATATATACATTTTAAATACATACATATTATAAATATAAACACCCATGACTGGACTACAAACATTCGTGCTCAACAAATGATTGCCCCCAGCGGGACTCGAACCCGCGACCGCTGGCGCAGAAAATGGTTACTATCAACTGGGCCAAACGTGTCGTCAAAATCATTTATCTATTTAAATATAATAACTTCAACAATCTACTAAAGCGTTGTTAATTAATGCACTACATAATGACTTTAACAGCTCGAGCCAAGTATGTCATTGTGTAATTCAACGTGGTAATTCACTTGCATGCAGGTTCCTTTATTCTGAAAATACATACGTCAGAATTCACATTCACATGGACAATGAAGACCGCAGGTGAATTCATGAATTACTTTCCAACGAATTGAAATTCTATTTATGAGACACCTACTATAAGTATTGCTTTTTTATAAGAAAATGTATAATGAAAAAAAAAACAATGGTAGCCCAGTGCTGGAGTTCTCGCTTAAGAAACCAAGTAAAGCGGGTTTTTGTTTTTATTTTGCAAATGCTTAATCACATATTTTCATGTACGCATCGTTTTTTACTACTGTCACTTGTCTTATAGTGAAAGAAGACGTCAGAGCCACGTTACGTCACGATACAGTCTGAGCCACGATAAGATGGGGGAAGATCGGGATAAGTAGGTAGAATTTGGCTTTTTCGGCCGGTCTTATAACACCACCTGTATGAAAACAAGTAGTATGCGTAAATGTATTTCTCAAATAAAAAAAATATATGCACATGCATATAATTGCTTGCACCGAAAAAAAACACAACAATGCGTCTCTTCCATGCAACTTTAGGGTGCAGGAGTAATTATGTATATTAATATTATTAATACAAATTAATGAAAGTAGGCAAAAATGTTATATGCAAAGTGGTAGTGCCATGCTTGTTATCCTCGCGTAGCAGCCGAATGGGCCGGCACGCCCCGTATAGTACCACTCTCTTACAGATGACCGGCGTGAAGTGGCAGCTATGCTGTCGCGTTTCGTTCGGTGAGTAAGAGTCCGGGAGGCCCACTTCCCATCCCTCCTTCCGTCCTTCTCCCTCCTCCCTCCCTCTCTTTCCTAAAAGGCCGGCAACGCATCTGCAATCCCTGCAGAGTTGCAGATGTCCATGGGCGGAGGTGATCACTTCCCATCAGGTGAGCCTCCTGCCCGTTTGCCCCCTTTGTCGCATAAAAAAAAATGTCACACATAAAAACAAAAAAAAACAATATAATAATCTCGGTGTCGGACCACGTTTAAATAGTCTATAAGTCGTAGTAAGACGTAACCTAAAATATTGTAAATTAGATATCTTTCACCTTAAGTATAATATTTTTAAAAATAATATTTATACTATGTAGTTATTAAATTGGTAGTTATTCTGGATGCTGTAATTATATTATTATTACTTTTAATGTATAAGTACTAAATTTTTACTAATTTTTATCAAACAAAAATATCTTTCAGTTGTTTAATATAATTTTTTTGGTCTAAATTTTGTATATAATATTGTGGTGCTGGCTTGTTTTTTTATGTTCAAAAATATCTGTGGAAACTTGATTGGGTTTTGGCTTACTCCAATATGTTTTACTTTATATTTATTAATTGTTCTGTATGTTTCCCTTAAAAATTTAAATAAATAAATAAATATATTACTAGCTTGTATCGCTAGTTTTAAGTTTAAAAAAAATTGTAAAACGCCAAACCGTTAATAATTAAAAAATAACAAAAGACACGGGCGCTTAATGCTAACGAGAATTAATACATACATTTTAACACACTTATATACATACATTTTATGTATAGATATTTTTTAAATTAATAAGTAAATATAAAAAGTGTTAAGTCTATCAGTAAAGTAAGTGTCTAAAGTAAATATTATATTCTTAATTATTTTGTTTTTAAATTTCTTACTGAACTCAGTAGTTAGATCTATTAAGTTAATTACCATCTGCGCCGATCAATTTTAATTATAGCCTGTCTAGCTAATTGGGCAATATTGTTTGCAACTTAAATTAATTTTTTACTTAGTCTTAAATTAAAGTTAATTATAATATTAAGTGTTAACTAATTAAGTTGCAAACATGTCAATAATGTTTGACTAGCGAGACACCGTCGTTCCGGTTTTCACTACGTACCCTTTAACAGTTTATATACATTTTTTTTTGACGGCACGTTTGGCTCAGTTGCTAGTAACCCTACTATCTGCGCCAGCGGTCGCGGGTACGAGTCCCGCTGGGGACATTCATTTGTTGAGCACAGATGTTTGTACTCCAGGCATGGGTGTTAATATTTATAATATGTATCCATTTAAAATTGATATGTGGAGTATATAAGCTATCTAGTATCCGTAACACAAGCACTTAACGTAGCTTACCACGGAACTAGATGGCGCTGTTGAAATAATGTCCCAACATATTTATATTTATGTTTTTCTCAGACACGACATGATTTATCGCAGTAAAATGTAACCAGTTATGATCATACCAAATTTCATCAAAATCTGTGCAGTGGTTTTCTCGTAATGCGTTCACAGATAGACTGACAAAAATTCTAAAAACTATAGAGTCGGCCTTTGTATCGATAATAAAAATCATGTACAGATTCGACTTAGTAAGACTTAATATTTGTATATTAAATTTTATAACTTATAAAAATTATAGCATGTTTTAATATTATATCTTTAATATTTTGATTATTTTTGGAATTTATGAAATATTACGAACCTCGTCCGTCTAAAGTCTTCTGGCCTTCATAAGGAATTCCGGTTATGAATCCCTTCACTGAGCATGTACGAAGGATGGAATGCGATACGACAGGGTTCAAGAAGAAATACCCTTTCGTGCGTAATATTTTGAAGTTGATTTCTTTATATTTACTTACCCTAACGCCCACATTCCTCTTATATAAAATGTTCTTTATTGTAAAGCTATCATTCACCCTGAGCTTTTGCTTCTTATAACAAACACATAACTGTATCGAAATGTGAGAAATATAACAAAAAACGTTACTCCATCTTTATAAAATTATAATTTAACTTAACTTAATTCACTTTAGGTTTTAACATTTATCCACTAAAATAGAAAGAAATATTTTTCTTTATTATAACAAAGTCAATGTTAAATTAGTTGTGGTTGTACTTTTATGAGTAAGTAATATATTTATATAAGTAAGGTAATATTTACTTTATAAAAATTGTTAAGTTAATGTATGCATATTTTTTTCAATTTCAATGCTTAAATCACTTTTTCGTTATTGCAATCAATACTGATAAAAATAATATCATACAATATGAATTTCATACATTCGTTCGTTTGTTCGCACTTCTGTTCTGTTCTCTGTTCAATAACATAAATTTACATCAAGAAAAGTATTTTATTTCTTTAACTAATATTCAATACTTAAACATTACATTAATTGTATACATTGAACCTAATTAAAAATCTAATTTGGAAAGTTCTTGGAAAATTTCGACAAGACACCTATGCAAACGTTTTAGCTAGCAGCAGTAAATTGCTTGAACGCTAATGAGTGTGCTCAGAAAACAAGCTGTACACGAAGGCGGAGTAGCTCATTATTTTTGACTTCAATTTAGCTTAGACGGACAATGTCAATGGTAAAAACTAGTCATAAAAATTTAGATAATCGCCCCTATATTTTATTAGATACATTTTTAAAAGAATTCTCCTTAATTAATACTTTCAATGTTTCATTCATCACTTTCATCTCAAGTGGGATGAAAAGGGATAATAGTGATCGAACCATTTTAAGACGTAATACTTTCAATATGGATAGAACAAATATTGTTCTGTTACATTTTTCATTAAGTTATTATTGTTATTTAAAAACAGTTGCTTCTTTTATGTCTTATTTTTATTTATATTAGATCTGTCTATAACTTTTAAAACCCTAATAAAAACTGGTTCGGTTTACGTTAAGGAAGGTCTTTTTCTTTGGAATTTGATTGTTAACGAGTTTATTTGAACATTGCAAATTTTTCAACGCATTAATTTCAATTTTCATAGTCACGAGAAAGAAATAGTAGAAAGCAGTATTGGGTGGATTTAGTGAGAGAATTTGTAATAAGACTCATGTCTAGGTTAGAAGGACATACTTCTTACTCACACAAATTTCAGTATAACCCTTATCACTAATGTGGAACGTTGTAGGGTCTCTTGCACACTCAACCGTTTAATCCCCGGTGGAACAATTATTGCCTCCTAAGCTAACCCACGTGCTGTCAATCCATCTGAATAAGACAGCACTCCAAAATGAAATCTCGAGATAATTTGTATGGCAATCAACTCTACGCTCTTTTGTAGTGGTTAGAAAGCACATTGTTACTATAATATAAGATTAACTTAGAAGTTATAACTCTAGTTAAGATTTCTAGAAGCACTGATGCTTAAGTTACAACTGAAAAATATACGAATACCTATTTCTGAAATATGGTCAAAAATAACCTACATGCCCATTCGTTATGTCTCGTTCGAAATACTTCTTTGAGTTTAAAATTGGAAATATTCGTGCTACACGGCCATTCTAAATTTAAGGCTTATAACTCGACCTTGTTGTTTTAAGCTATAAAAATAAAACTGATAAATACACGTAGCGTGCAAAATATCACACAATATGATTTATTTATTAACCCTGATATAAAAGTAGTTTGTGCTTGTCGAGCGTTTGCTTGTTTTTTTATAACACTATAAAATTAACTTCAATTTTTCTTTTAAATTTTACTATTTCAAAAGTAGAAACTTACTTTTATTGAAATTGCATATTATAAACAAATAACAGTTAAGTGTTTTAATTAAAATTACTTTTTAAGGTTTTTTTATGTCTTTATATAACTTTAAAGTTGATATATTTTTTATTAAAATGATTCGATTGCTTTACAGCAAATATGGTCACAGGAGGAACTAAGGTTTTGGACGTTAAGGTACAATATTACATCGTAATTTAGTACATTTTTAATTTTAAACTAACTAGGGTTGCTATAGTATAATTGGGAGTGTAAAATATTGCAATGAGGTAATTTCTAAATATTATTACATGTAGCAAAGACTATATGAAGTTTTTTTTCATAATTGTAGGTTTCAAAGTTATGTAGATATTATTTCCTTCAAGCAATGACTTCTCTTGATATTATTTAAGTTTTAAAATATGTGTATACACTGAAAATGCAATTTAAATACGATTTTCACTATAAAGTTGTACCTATATTATATTTTAAACCATCGAGACGATGTTTTTGAAAAATATTTCAATATCTGACCAGAAAATCAGTATATCATTATCATTTTATGCTAGAAGAAAATGTATTTTAAAGAAAATAGGAAGATATTTTGCGTCCAATGTAACAGATGAAGTGTAAGATATTCGGTTTAAAAATCTACGCCACTGAGCAAGACTTACAGCACAACAAAGCTTTAAGCTTTCTAATTTCGTCTCGAAAGGATTTTTCCGATAGCCGCAATAAAATTCCACAATCCGCTAATACTCATTATGGGTTTCGAGGACGAGGACCATAAAAGCCAAGAACTTAATTAACCTTACTGAGTTACTCAACATTTATTTGGGCGTGAATTTGGTTTGCCTATAAAAATAAACAATGAAAGGCACACGTGTATTTCCAAGTTAGTCACGTGCAACGTACCTACGTTGAAATAAATGGAAATACCAGAACTGCTTACTAAGCGTGTATTTTTTTTTAAATGGAACGCAATGATCAATATTACCTTATAACGTACCAAAAATATATACAAAGTACTATCAGTACATATAAATAAAATTTAAGCGTCCGTTTTTAATTCCAAATTAACAGCTTATCACTAAACGCATGTGAAAATATATACGGTACTTACGAGTACATCCAAAAAATCAATTTTTAAAATTTTTGTTTGTCTGCCTGTCTGTTGTCTAGTGCCGGCTAATCTCTGAAACGGCTGGACTGATTTTGACGGGACTTTCACTCGCAAATAGCTAATGTTATAATGAGAATCTTAGGCTTCTTTTATTTTATCCAATATTATTTACTCCAAAACATTAAGTGAACGTAAAGTAATATCGTACCGTACAATACATGTCTCTATTTGTAGAAACTTACCTATCTCAAACCCTGTATTTCAATCTCAATTTGCTATTTTTTCCTGGCTATTTTTATATATTTTTTCTTTAATGGATTAGCTGAGTTCATATATATTTGTAGATTTTTATCGCATATATAAATGAATTATTTATATTGTTAAAATAACTTTAGCATAGTAGATAACATTCGAATGATGATAATTATTGACCCTTTAATATGTAGGAGAACCGCAACAGAACTTCCGATTGTCTAGTAATAGCGTTTGTCACATATGCCTCACAAGTGTTATTCAAATTTGAACGCTTCCCGTCAGTTTAAGTCTTCATTTTTAATGCCTCGTTCCGCGGAAACTCACCTCCTTTCTGCTGTTCTTGCAAACAGACAGACAGACATAATAAAATATGTACAAAATATTTTTTTTGATGTATCTTATCGTATATTATGTAATAACTTTAATATAAAACTATTTCAATATATACAGACAAAATTCTTAATTTTAACACCAAATGTTGCACCATTACGAGTAACTAGCTATTAAAATAACATACAAGTTAATATATCGCCACATTAAATGTGGCAATTTTAACTTGCGTTCACAATTTCCTTTATACCGATAATATGTCACATTTCATTTACAGATGGACAATGACCGCCGCAAAGTGACGCTGTTTCAATTAAATTGCCGGCCTTTCAAATAAATCTATGATTAACTTCCCGTGTGGTATCATCAGTTGAACGTTACTTCTGCAACGGTGTGTTCGTGTAATAAAATGTTATGTTTGATGGTTTTTGCCGTCATTGCCATCGTACGTAAAAGATTTGTTCAATTTTTGTGATTTGAATTTAAATGACACTTTTTAGATTGCTAGTGTTTTTAGTTAAAAAGCCGCACCCGCAAAATATTGTACTAAGCTTAGTTCAATGTTTTGTGGGTTTGAGTCCCGCTGGAGGCATTCATTTGTGTGATGTGATGGAGACGAATATTTGTACTTCACTCACCAGTGTTTATATTTATAATATGTATTTAAAGTTATATGTGTAGTGTATGAACTATATTATGGTGTCTATAAGACAAGCCTCATAGCTCACCATGGAACTGTCATGTCATGTCAAATGTTAATGTCCCTACCAATGATATTTTAACTATAGATATGTTATGAGCGCGCAATCGTGAAAACTCGAAAACGTCCTAATTAGGACGTATTGCCTTTAGTCTGTGTCACCGCATGGCGACGAGTGGTACGCTGCTACAAAATTAAAAAAAATGCCATCCTGTGTATTTAGAAATGCACCAATTATGATACCAAAGTTAATAAAACACAAGGGTTCTAATACCACATGTAAGAACCCAGTATACTTCGATTTATTATTATATTTCAATTATTTGCCTAATATTCTGATATGTCATCGGTCGCTAGACTAATGTTTGTTTACATTGACGCGCAATTGACAACACTAGCTGTCTCTTTTTTCTTATTGATTTTATCGACTATCCCCTTTCTGTCATTTTGACATGTACCTTGAATGAAAAGTGTGTATGTGTGCTGCGCGGAACACTTTTTTCGGTTGTTTAGTGAGCGTATAACATATCTGTCTATTAAATATCATTGGTCCCTACGTATTTATTTATTTTACAGTACAAGCGCCTAAATAAAGTAATTTATTTATACAAAAATTATTTTTCCATCATTTTATTACTATATAACAAACAAGTCTAAATGTCTACAACGATTATAAACAATTACACGCATCAGCCACATGCAGCTTATAACAACGAATGCCATGTTATATTAAACTTTGAAACTAAACCGTTTACTGAACGTTGAAATCAAATCAAATAGTAGGGTTACCAGGGAATAGAGTCGCGGTACTGCGGCTCTCACGCGTCCTGGCACACGTAAATTGGATTACGTCGGAAAGGACTAAATGCTGCTGTCAAACAAATTGCTTGTGTCGAGTTAATGGTCAACGACTGATGCATGGTGAAAAACGTTTGCATCTCGCTGTTGGACACTATTGTTACATTTCTATTAGATATTATTAGATACTATAGTGCTTTTGATTAGATTTGCTTCGGTATAATCTAACGGTACGGTATAATAACGGGTCGGCTTTTTAATATTATATTGCTATTAATGTTATTATGTAAAGAAAACTTACATTTCTTGATTTTTAAAATATCATTGTTTTTACTTATTTTTAATTGTCAAAGTCGTGAAATTATAAATGTAATTACAAATTACTAAAGTTGTTATACATAATTTAGATTGTATTAGTTTAATTTAAATTTAAAAATTAAAGTAATCTTTGTCTAATTATGTTATTTTTCAAACTAAAAATATTTCTTGTAGAAGAGTGCTGTATTAAAAAGTGTTTATAGTACAAGTAGTAGAAGTGTAGAAATAGAATAGTAGTAGAAGTAAAACATATCGCAAACAATACTTTCTAGTTTTCGGCTTGAGCTCCATTATAATATGTCATAGCAATTAATTAAATATTAATTAAAAGACAAATAATATTTTAATATAATTTAAAACGTTTTTTCTAAATTTGAAGTGAAAAAAGGGATATTTAATTTGCCTTGTCAAAAAGGTAAATAGAATTTTTAAGCAATAAATCTTACTACCATTAAGCTACGATTATGTAGAGCTTAGAAGGTATTACCTAAATACTCATGTCCAACCCTCGTTTTACCAAATTTAGTCCATTTTTTATTTAGCAAATGAGCACAAAAAATTAAATTTAACACAAACAATTCCTAACGATGCGAAATGAAGCTTTTGTATAACAATTTTAGTCTCCATTAAAATATCCACGTAACCCGTCCCATGTACCTGGTTAAATTAAGCAAATGTGTAACATAATCACAATAATGTTTAAACAAAATTAGTCTTTATTATAATGTAGGAAATATTAAATTTGCTTATTTGAATTATGGCAAAGTTAAGCAAGCTTGGCAGACTGTCTTTCCGTGCCTCCAACGAAAATCTAACACCTTTAATTTACCCCAAATCCCTTTTAATTTCGGGAACGGCACGTCCCCTTTATGCCGTCGTGCGCTGGTTTTATAAGGTAGATTAATATTTTAACGCTATGTTAGTTAAGACCCCAAACTGACAATTTAAGCGTCGCATCTGACATTATGATTGCTTAAGACATTGTCTTGTCGCTGTTTTTCCTTGTTTCTTTAATTTGTCGGCTTATTTACTGTCAGATCACATTTTTTATTAAAAAATATAATTCCTTTGTACGTAAGTTATATTACGTATTTCCTACAAAGGTATTATTAAGAGTGATATTTTTATTTTTAATTGATTTTATTTATTAAAACTGTTTTTAATTAATGCGTACTTTTAAAGTTTGCTTATTTATTATCTATCTAGTTGTGTTTTTTCTAAAAATATGAAAACCCTTTCCTAATGTGGGGATCCAATTTACGTAATATACTCTAAAATAATTAATGATTAATATATTTAATTTAAAATATGAAAAAGGGCGTATTAATTGAAATAAGGGAAAATATTATTATATTTTTAATTTTTTGATGCCAAATCATAAAAAGTAGAGAATAAAAATTTGGTCTAAAAATAAAAAATAAATTATCTGGAGAGGGCCTTATCACCTAGGGGAATAAAAATCAGCCCATGATCTATTCTCAGACATACCAAATATACACAACAAAATGCAAAGGCGTTTCGGAGGAGTTCAATAACAAACACTGTGACACGAGATTTTTATATAATATTAGATATATCATCTACATCACCATTCATTAAAAAGCACAAAGATTAGAAAAAAACTTTTATTTTTAAAAAACAAACTCATTAATTACAATATATTCTAACATATATGTATAGGACTAACATAAACAGCCAGCAACTTTCAAGATACAACATTTCAATACATTTTCATTTATTTGATAATGATTTTGTTCACATTATTATTATTAAATGTATCACAGAAGTACAACAAATAGAAATTATTGAAATTTTCATACATTAATGAACGTGATAGTTTTTCATAGAACATTTCTTATATTATGTAAAATCAGTATAGCACAGCTTTCAACAAAGCCTATTACTAAAATTTAAACCAATGAATTGATGTTAACCAAATATATAACTACTGAAAATGGCAGTAGTTAGGCTATTCGACTAGAAATATTTACAAACACATTGAATTATATTTTCTATCTATACAGGCTTATGATTTAATAGAAAAATTTTAAAAGCGACCTATATACAAGACGACTATTTTGTTCAAAACGGCTGATAATTTTCTTCAACGATTTCCAACTACTGATTAGTGATATTGTTGAAACGTGTACTTAATAAAAAAATTGAATTCAAATTGCATTTGTAATAAAAATATATGGTTAATTAGAGTATAATAGTTAAACTAAGCATATATTTATTTATTTATTAACAGATTATATATAGAATTAGGTCAGTCGTAGTGTACAGTCGTACTGAAAATGTTGTATAAAATATAGTAACAGGAATGTACTGTACATAATGATATTAAAAATTGTTAATTAATATTATTTATGATAATATTCGAGATGTATTTTTTTATAATGTCCTCTCATCCGATTTCGGATACGGAGGATAATTAAGTGCACATTTATTTATTATTCCTATAACACTGTTATGGTAGGGCAACTCCTACTGAGTAGGGATAGGGCAAAATGAAAACCCAGTAACTGTATGCCCGACGCAGGATTCAAATCCAAGACCTCAGACTCTTCAACTATACAACTCGTAGCTCCTAAATCAACAAGACAGTATGCTCTTGCAAAACTTTAAATTTAGTTTAAGTCTCCTTTGAGATAAATGTGACTTCCATCCATTATCCAAGTTTAAGTTTAAAATAAACTTTAAGTTTGTAGGCTAATATTGGTTACTTAGATTATATTAGTATTAAGAGCCCCATATAAAAAAATTGAATAGCACTGAAAAATATCAGTACAAATTGTCAAATAACTAAATTGCATAAGTTATGTGTTGCAAAATTGATGTAATAGTTTCTACAAATTAATTACTTAATTGCTGTTGTTTAAATAAATACTAAAATTACTCAACATTTTACTGGCGCATTTCCTTAATTTAACTTATAAACTTTTTGGGATGCTTTTTATGCAATCGATACATCCATTATCAGCTATCTATTGAATTTTGAATTATTAGATTTTTTCTATTACTGATAAGATCCCATGCTTAGACTTAATACTGAATAACAAGTAGTTAGAAACCGTTATCACAAAGAAAACAATGTTATATTGTCATTATGTTCCACAGGGATTCTTTTAGAAACATATCTTGTATTACCTATTATCAAATATTTACAGTCTTCACAATTTGCTTATATAATAAGTGAAATCAAATATATTTATAACGAATTCCTAGTATTATTTATATCTTCGATGTCATTCAGGAAGCGTAATTTGTCAGATACGCGGTATCTGTGGAAGAAAAACATGAGGTTATTTCAAACGGAATGAATTATGTAAATGCTGGTTACCATTCCTTTGAGAGTTGAGTATGTCGTGTGTGCTATTTAAATTATTACTTACTTCGAACGTTTTTTTCTTCTCACTGTATTTACAGGAGTCGCTTCAATACACAAAACGATCAGCCTCGTACTGCAAGGGTATCTGAGTGAGAAAATAAAATGTGTTATTATATTGTGTAAATAAATATTTCAAAAGACTTATTGTTACAATGTTAAAATGTTTATTTTGCGATATACAAAGATTTTTAATGATGTTAAAAAACATCAGTTCACAGGAATAGATAAATTCATTCATATTTCGCTTCTTATCACGATACTTATTCAAAAAGATTGAACAATTCAATAAAGCTCTTTAATATTCTAGAACTTTCTTTGTGGTTTCAAACAGATGTTACTACATCAATATTTAGAATTCAAACTATTTCAATATTAAATTTAAAAGAGATTGTTTTAACGATTCTACTGTGCAAAAGTAAAACGAGCAGATGCCTTTACATGTTAATACATCATTTTAGCACTCATTATATAAGCTTTTAACAGTACGTAAGCTTTACTACAAATCAGTCCTTGAAAATTGACAATACAATAATTTGATACAGTTAAAGTAATATACTGGTTTCATCTATTATGTCAAATAGTCATTCCATTCAATTATCGAGTCCAATTCCGCTATTCCAGATGATCAAAACCGTGTTTTACTTATTGTTACTTAGTAGTGCTATTTTTATATTTATTGAAATTATATTTTTAACAACAAAGAGATGTGTAATGCATGTACAATAATTATGCTATGGAAATAATATTAATCGATTTGCTAATATTGTTTAATTTTAACAAATTAAATACGTGAACTAAGGAATATATGAAGTGAAGTGAAGTTATTCTTTCGAAATTCGGCATTTTATTTCATTTTATTTAATTTAATATTATATAAAATATATTGAATGGACCAATTTCGAATTAAGAAAAAAGTGAAATTTCGAGAGAAAATATTGTTTCAATCCCTGCTGTGGCAAATATCAGATGACCCAAATACTAGGTCGCAGAAGCTTCTGGATATTTTTCTGTTATATAAGTGAAGTCAATAAAGCTGTGGTTTTTGATCGGTTGGAGTGCATCTTGAACCGGTATGATCTTAGGATTGGAAGCAATATTTTTGACGCGAGGTTCTACTACAAAAATGTGCCTATTACTTTCTAAAATATCTGTACAAATAATGTAAGTGTTAAATGTTTCTCTATATACCCTTCTTTTACAAGCAAAAAAAAACACTATATTCAATTTAATTCAATTCTCTTATTAATGGCTTCAAGCGTGCAAGTTGAGCACAGATTACATCGCCAATGTCACGTGGAATGGAGAAGACACGAAGGAGATTGGTCGGTAACATAGAGTCAATAAATAAGCACTATATTGAACTTTTTACTTTATTATGTGAAAGTGACAACTTGTGACATTTAAACGCAGTAGATGTAGATAGACTGAAAATAATATAAAGCGTATATTACATAATACAACTTTACTATATAAAACGGTCTTTTTAATAACTCTCTTCTATGTATTTTAAATAATAATAATATTATGTTGAGACATTTTATAACCGTTTATTGTTTATAATTTCCAGAGAAACTATAAACAGATACTTGAACAAAAACCTTTGAAACACAAAAGTATATTTCACTTTATACACGCTTTGGATGGCTTGTTACTTGTTAGAATGCAACAAGGTGGCGAAGCCTAATTTCCCAAGATTCTGCACTATATCACGCTTTGCAGACTCGGTCTGACGCGCGTTGGCTTAACGTTATGTGGTGAATAATTTACACAAATATTGATCAAAGTTCGTATGAATTATTAATCAGTACATCAGTACATATAAATAAAATTGAAGTCCGTTTTTAATTTCAAATTAACAGCAACAATTTTTCACTAAATGCATGCGAAAGTATATACGGTGCTAGGATAAAAAAAACAATTTAAAAGTTTTGTCTGTCTCTTTGTTCCGGCTAATCTCTGAAAGAGCTGAATCGACGTACATTTCAACGATTTCTCAGAAATTAGATATTTTCTCGGCTATTTCTGCTGTAATATTCATTATACTTACAAACCTTACTCTTGAATCAGTCTGTTTATTTATGAAAGCCGCATTGAAAACCGTTGCGTAGTTTCAAAGCATACAGACAATTAGAAGCGACTTTTTTATATTTATAAAACATATACTATTATATAGATTACATATTATTCAAATCAAATCAAATCAAAATATACTTTATTCAAATAGACTTTTACAAGCACTTTTGAATCGTCACTTTTACATTATTATAGGAATATAAATCAAGTGTCAGTCTGTAAGTCTGGGACTTGGGAGTAAGCTACCACCGACTCGGAATGCAGTTCTGCCGAGAAGAGCCGGCGAGAAACTCAGCAGTTGCTCTTTTCAAAAAAATATTTGATTACAATATTTATTGCATTACAATATTTATTTATTTATCCTACGTGAGACACAACAAGACATTAATCCCACACATTTACATCTTCTAAGTATTCACTGATGGTGTAATAAGCTTTATTCAATAATGTATTTTTAATTTTAGACTTAAATTGCTCCAAAGGTAAGCTCAATATGGGCTGTGGAATTTTATTATACATGCGTACACCTTGCCCCATAAACGATCTATTTATTTTTTGAAGGCGAAAACTGGGTGTTACAAGTTTATCCTTATTTCTAGTATTTATATCGTGTTTGTCGCTGTGTTTTGAGTAGCAATTAATGTTTTGTCGAACAAAAATGATGTTACAATATATATATTGCGAAGCAACTGTAAGTATACCTATTTCTTTAAAAAGTTCGCGGAGAGTATCCCGGGTTTTTATATTATAAATAGCACGAACGGCCCTTTTTTGAATTATGAATATGGATTTAATGTCCGCTGCATTACCCCACAACAAAATACCATATGCTAAAATGCTATGGAAGTAGCTAAAATAAACAAGTCTAGCAGTATTGACGTCTGTTAGTTGCCTCACTTTTCTGACAGCGAAAACAGCGGAGCTCAGTCTACTCGCAAGAGACGAGAGATGAGGACCCCATTGCAGACCTGAATCCAATGTCAATCCCAAGAAAACCGTGGAATCAACCGTATTTAATGTGTCGTTATTGAGTAATACGTTGAAATTCTGACTCTTTACATTCGGTAATGAAAACTGCATATATTTCGTCTTTTTGGCATTTAAAGCCAGATTATTAATGTTAAACCAATAAAGTATATGCGATAATGCACTATTCACTTCGTCGAAATTATTTAACTTTCTATCAACTTTAAAAATTAAGGAAGTATCATCCGCAAAAAGTACAATATCACAAAACTTGTCGGCATAAAATGGGAGATCATTAATATAAACTAAAAACAAAAATGGACCCAGGATAGATCCCTGTGGAACACCCATTCTAAGAGGAGATCCAGAAGAATTGACATTATTTACCGCGACCTTCTGAACTCTACCACTAAGATACGATGCAATGAGATCAAGAGCAATACCACGAACACCGTAATAAGCCAATTTAAGCAAAAGAGTTTCATGATCCACACAATCAAAAGCTTTGGACAAGTCAGAGATATTACAATCCGGAATGTACAAACATTGGTATGAAACTTTTGTGTTTCTATTTTATTTAATGAAAGACGGATAGAGACGTTGTACGTTGAATGTAGACTTACTAAGATAACCTAACTGTAGGATGATAGAGTTTGTCAATATATTTCAAAAATAATATAAAATACAATTGCTTTTACAAATAATGAATTCCATATATTACTTCTTAGAATTGAATTCTAAAGTCAAACATAACATTTTTTTTACGAAACTTTATTTATTTAAATTGAACTGAATTGAACGTTTGAATATCGCAATTTTAGCCCAAACCATAACTCTTTATTCACGTCTCTCGGACCAACAGCCATTTGCTGTGGTCAGTTTGTTGTGAATAGCATAATATAAATATTTCGTCTTATTTTGGGGATATTCAACGACGCGATATCGTCTATATTCTGAGGTAGAATATATAATTTAAAAACAGTCTAATAATTCATTCATTTTAAAGAAAATCATGAATAAAAAACAAAAATAATACTATGATTTCTGCTATTTGGTAGTACGCATTTATATAGCTTTTTTTATTCTATTAAACATTGAAATGCTTTTCGCCTAGACTTGGGATTTGACGTTAATAGCTTTTAATAAAAAATGATTTTTTTGTTTTATAATAATTATCATTACTACATTAGTTTTGAACCAAATCTAAGATAATCTGTAAACTACTTATACTATTACTACATAGTGTCTTCAACAATTTGACGACTCCATTGAAGTAGTATAAACAGTTACATTACAGTCTCGACACCAAAATCCTAGGTATTGAAAGTGAGGGTCTAGTCCAGTTTTGGATACCAAAGCAAATAATGTGTGTCAGAGATGGTAAAAATAATTCTTCTTTAAAGATAGATACCCAAATAACGTAATGCGTCAACTAATTTTTGAGATCCGCAGAGACCCGCTGTATGTGAACCCCAAAGCGGCTTACAAACTATTATAATTATCCAGTACCAAATGAGAATAATTATTATAAATGAAACTACCTTTTCGGATTTTGTCGCGGATCTATTTTGATTTTTAGTTCCCGACGGTTTTAATGCTTTACAGCAATCATGGTCACGGGAGAGACTAAGAGAGTATTAAATGAGAATCAATTAACTAGAAATTTTAGAGTAAATTTTAGAAATCAGATATACTTACGTCTCCTGATCGAGAAGTTTGTTAGAACGTAGTGATGACGCTAGTCCAAATTTGCCAGGATTGCTACTGTGCCACGCATCACAAAATGCATCCATTGCTGGTTCGCCGGTTGAACTCGCGCCGTGCCACACTGCTTTTGTTGGCCTTAGAATATGATGTTTTTTTACATAACACTTCTAAATTTAAAGATTAAATGTAATTGAATTTTATTTTTTTTATTTATTTATTTATTTTAATTCATCAAATATTTACTTTTAAGTAAATATTTGATAAATTCAATTAAATATGTTAAGTATGTTCTACAAATTCGATGATCCCTATTCATATCCCTATTAATTAATTTAAAACTACATCTAAAAATAAAAGAAAATATTAAACTAAAAAAAACACGGTTGCAGAAACTACAGTCTTATAATATTTACTCACATCGCTTTTAAGCTAGGTTCAATATTTTGGAGATATTCTAATTTATTAAATTGCTCAATTACATCATATTAAAAGACAATAGAAAAGTCAATAATTCAAGAAAATTTAATAACATGTAGGAAAAAAAAATATGCATTGCTTTGAAAATAACTTACCAATCTGGATCAGTTAGAACGTTCTTCCCATTAAAACTGTATATTTTCGGTGCATGTGTAAACAAAGCTCCAGAACCATCAAACATTTCATTCCAAGAGTTAAAGAGGATATCCCCTCTAATATTGACGACAGGCATCCTTGGATCCACCCACCTAACTATTGATGCTATATTTTGAACCCTGTTAGGAAAAACAAGACAATTATCTCCATTAAAAAATCAAGTATATTAAATAGTATCTAAAGAGTTCCGTATCATTTTGAAGGTAATATAATTTTCCTTCAACTTTTTCTATGAAAAAAATGGTTAGTTTATTAAACTAATTAATAATAATTTTTGATACATTCATGTATGATTCAGAATAAAAAGGCCTAATTTTACTTCTAGTTTCGAAAGTAATAGTTTATATATTTAAATTAATCATGTGACAACCATGCAAAGATATATTATTTTTCGTAAAGCACGAAACATTAAAACTAGAACTGGATAGCTACCTCACTTAAATTATTTCAAAGAAACGTGCTTTGTCGCTATATTGCCTAAGTTACTGGACTCTTTTTAAGAAAAACTTCGCGAACCAACGTATTTTTTCAACGCGATAGTACTTACAATTACTTTATCGGAATAGCCTCTCTAGTCGGATTATGTCTATGTGCCTGTATTTATATTTGCTTCACGTAAATAGAACTTTGTTATTTAATGGCACTTAATAAAAGTAGAGTTCACAGTTTGAGTTTGTTATTTTAACTATATAGCTTACTAGCTTTTCCCGCGGCTACGCTTGCTTTCTAAAGACTGGAAACCAAATTCTTTCGTCCCGCCCGTCCGCCCCTCTTGCACGTGGTGATTTTGTTGCGAAGTTATTTTAAAACTATGATATCTCGTAGGATATTTATTGAAATCAAATGATGCCAAGGGCAATTTTATATAATATAATAACTTATTTTTTTGGACAAGGATCAATATCATGTTTATAAAACACCTTCGCAAATAAGGCATTATCTTAAAACAAATTTGATTACCATAAAAAAGGTTTTAGCGAGTCAACCTTAAAATTTATAAATATGCTATCGCGGACTTCTTTTTAGAACTTTTAAACTTTTTGCAACATTTTTCATTGATGCTCCGCTCCTATTGATCGTAGCGTGATGTAATATAGCCTTTAGCCTTCCTCGATGAACGGACTATCCAACACGAAAAGAATTTTTCAAATTGAACCAGTAGTTCCTGAGATTAGCGCGTTCAAACAAACAAAGAAACTCTTCAGCTTTATAATATTATAAGTATAGATAGTATTTTTTTTTGTAATAACCAGTGGTGGATTAAGCCTAGTACCTACTAATATAATATAAGCTGCACTAATTCGAAATAAGACAAGAAGGCGGATATATTTCATCATTGCGGATATATTCATATGTCTTTGGAGATATCTTACTTGTTACAAAAAGTAAAAAAAAAACACCGCGAGGTATTCTTACTGTTTCTTTCTTTGCTATACTATTAGCAAGTACTATTCATGTAGAAAATCTGATTACTAATTCTAAAATATGATATTGGGTCGGTTAGTACTTTGCACAGCAACTGATGGGTTAAATGCACAAAATGTAATTAGGGGTAAAACAAAATGAAGGCAGGGTGGTTAATACTAACGAGTAAATTAGATGGAATCAAAATAAGGATAGGTTAATCAAATCTATTGACCGTTAAAGACTTTAGTGCGTAATATAACTGGGGAATTGCTTATTTCCACTAAAGTTTATTCGGTCAGCACTTCATGGATAATTAACTAGATGTTCGATTTACTATCCGGATATTCTTTTTTATAGGTTAAAAAAATATATAAGTATTGACATTAAACTTTAGCTGTATACGTATGTCTAAATAATTTAAATTACTTATCTATATTATGCTAAAAAATGATAACTATTTCAATTGTTGTATTTTCAAAAATTTTCACTTTCAATCAAGCAACTACCAAAGTCAAAAACTAAGAGAAAAATGTAGTATCTCCATCTGTAGAATAATAATTATTACTGTGTTCTAAACGTCAACACAATGTTTTGATTTTTTTATTTTGCATTCATTTTTTTGTAAGTTAACTTGCCAGGGTTCCACGAAGGTAGCTAATGAGATCTTTTAATAGGCTTCCTGTGTCCTTCTGTCGGTCTGTGGTATGTATATCATGAACCGTGATATATATAAAATTGAATTTTCATGTGAGTATAACTATAACAACGTACCTATAATTAAAAGAATCAAGATGGCGACAATCCAACTGGCCACCATGCAAATAAAAAAATATATGGTACGGAACCTCTTTGTGTGTGAGTTTAACTTGCACTTAATTGGTTTTTATTAACACAATAGCCTAAATCACTTAGATATGTGTACATAATATTATTATGAATATCTTATATGTCACATATATTTGTCCTAGATTCAATAATAACAGTGATATAAAACTGAAATAAGTAAAAAAATCCAAACCCATTTCGATCATACTTTGCGGTAACTCCCTTACTCCGCCATAATTTGACTTTTTATTTCGTTTTCACGATCGGCACTTGTTCTCGTAAAGAAAAGCAATTTGAATGGTTATTACAGCTAGAGCTTTAACGGTTATAATATTGCAAATTACCTTAAATGTTCTTTTACTTTTTTTAGTAGTAAAGTATTAATGCACTTATATTACATGTTGTTTTTTAAATTATAGTATAAAATTCCGCTTAGGTGCTTCTTCTAAGCCTTGCAATTCCTTTTGATACATGCTCTCGTATTTTTGTGTGAGCGCTTACTGCAGAAGGTGTCTAACACACATAACATATGAATTACCACAGGTCATATCTATGGCAACAACGTGCGTTCATTCCATAATTCCAGCCGGGCGCGAAGCCGAGAAATGCGCAGGAAGGGCCAACACCGGGCAGCGTGTCATGCGGGTTGCTCCTGGTACTTCTCTGATAGCAGAGTGGATTGTGGACCAACCTCTTGACTGTGTGGTCTGCTTTAACAGACTTGCTGGGTCGTCTGGGCGTCGTGATTGAATGCGCAAGCGATTCTGCGACGCCCCATTAAGTCGGAGGGAGATTTGTTGGATTTTAGTGGGTATTACTATTTTCTTGTAAGCCGGTGAGTCCTACATCACCATATTAGTCATATCTGTGCATTAAACTTCATTCATATGAGTTCGGCTATTTTATAGTATAACATATAATGTAATCAATAACTTGCACTTGGTCGGTTTTTATTCATATAATGAGATGATCTTCAACACAGTTCTCGGTAAACTTTATAATTTAGCGAGATAAAGTTAAAAATATAATATAATTAACTTTTGATTTTGCAAAATCAATTGAAAGTTAACAGCTTTACATTTTCTTTATCTTCGTTATGTTTCTTAAAAATCATTTCACTTTTCACGTTAAAAGGTTTCGTTTTAACATCAGCTGGATTGTTTCAGGTCTTTTACAGTCGAAACACTTTTTTAAAGTATTTTCGTTTCAAGTACGACTTGATATTGGGAATGTAAGCAGTCGTATTTCAATCGAGAAACTTAACAAAAAGTGTAAGTTAAATCTTATTCTTCAATTTCGTTTTTGTTTCATGTTAATCAGAGCGATAAAATAAACTTAATAAAATAAGCGTCTCTGCCTCGTTCCGCTCAAGTTTGACCCAAGAAATTTTTGACAGTTAGTAAGTCCGGACCGGTAGTCTAGTAAGTGAGAGTCCGGGAGGCCCACTCCCCAATCCCTACTCCCGTCCTTCTCCATCTTCCGTCCCTCCCTTTCCTGAAAGGCCGGCAACGCATCTGCAAGCCCTGTGGTGTTGCAGATGTCCATGGGCGGTTTGCCCGTTCCCGTTTGCCCCCTTTGTCCCATAAAAAAAATATAGTAACAATTTGTTAAAAATGAGCAATTTTCCCACAATAAAAAGTATCCTATATGATAAGCTAACCAGCTATCATAATACCAAATTTCAATCAAAATCTGTCTCGTGGTTTTCTCGTTATGTGGTTACAGACATACAGACAAAAATTCTAAAACTATATATTCGGTATCTGTATCGAACATAATGACTATTCCAAAAAATAAATAATGTATGGATTCAACTTAGTTTTAAATTTTATTATATGAATTTATTAGCTTCTAGCTACATCCCGACGGATACAGCAGATCATTCAGACGGAACATCGATTTTGAAGCTCTTAATATTGAATCTATTAGAGTTATAGTTTTTGCCTATATGTTAAAAAGAAAGCTTTTAAAGTTATACTTCACTAGCGACTCGTCCTCGCTTCGCTCAGGCTCGTCCCTAGGCTTAGCGCGAGCCGCCGAGAACGTCTATAATTTTTTTGCAATTAGTCCTAAGATATTTGTTTAAATTATAAGGTGTAAGAAAATAAAATAATGTGCATGAAATGCTTAAAGCCTCTAACTTATTAAAAATGATAAGGATTAATACCGTATTTGGGTAAATAGCTTTCCAATTACCATTTTATAATTGCCCATTTTTTAAAGTATTTGAATGGATATACTATGTTACCCTTAAGAGATAGACATATGCCATCACGGACTTTTATGTAGATATAAGTTACACAATTCCATCATTTTGTTATATCTCAAAGGGTTTAGGCAGCGTTTTCGTTGAAAGCTCCTAAATGGCTTATTTTTTCCGACATTTTAGCCAATGTATACAAAACAAATTAAGATACTTGACATATTATATACTAAAAGCTTCCTCGAGAACCACTCTTTCCATTGGTAAAACAACATGAAAAACGGTGCAGTAGTTTTTGAGTTTATCACAAGCCGACAGACGGACAGACGCGGCGGAGGACTTTTATAATATGTAAAATAAATAAATTGTAAAATAAAAACTAAACTTTAATTTAATTGAAGTATCACAAGCATGTTAAAAAAATGTTAATTTACAAAAACACATTTATAGATATAAAAAAATTTATAAATCTATGACCTTGTATTAGATTACGATAAAAAATATAAGGTTCATTATATTATATTAAAAATATTTTCTATTACGATAATAAAGACAGACTATAACTATATTTGCGCGCATCTAATTAGCTTTCAAACAGATAACCGTGACCCCGCTTTGTACTTGTATCTAGAATGCAAAGTTTAAACTAGTTTATTTTTATAAAACTGAAACTTATTTCAATATTTTTTTTAATCCAAATAAAAAACTGTAAAAAAGTCTTTCATCTCCTTCTTTCAATATGTAGAGATATTATAGATGGACTTTTGTTTTTTCTTACAATATGTAGGACAATCTTAGATTCCATAACTGCACTAACTTTATTCCTGCCCTAATTAAAAAATAGTAAGTTAATAAAAGTATTTGTTTAAAAAATCTACATAATAATGTTTTTCTTTAGGTTCGAGGCATCTTAATGACAGGTTTCATTAGAATTGCCTAAGGTTTTTAGTGAAAAAGTTTATATTTATTAAAAGTCTTGATGTATACACAGTTTTAAATTAAATTAATCCTAAAAATGGTTAACCTGATTCAACATTTAAACTAACTACATAATGTTGTATATAGCTTTCGTAAAAGAACGTTTAACGTATGAAAATTGCCTTCAAACCAGTTTCCTGGCTCAACTACTGCACCTACATAGTGCTTTAAATTTTACCAAAGCTTCTTTACTTGAAGTTAACTATAAGTACCTATTGCATAAAATTGCTTATAAAGCCAACACATGTATGAATATATGAATATTATTTTCAAATTTTAAAAAGGTCTTTAAAGGTGCGTCTTGTGCTAGTTTCTAGGGTAGTAAAATTTATGTTTACGGCTGGCAATAAAATCTTTTATTTTTTACCTGGAAAATTTACAAAAAGTATATGTACCTAATATTATCCCTACTAATATAAATGTGAATGTAAATTTGTTTGTTACGCTTTCATGCGAAAACAACTTAACCAATCATCATGAAACTTTGTATACATATTCTTGAAAGTATTAGAAGTAACTTTTCATATAAAAAATATTTTTTACGAAAGATAAAAAAAATGTTTGTCAAAAAATCTCAAAATCTAGCTACTTCAATGCCATCTAGCATTCCAATTATGAAGTTCCGATACTGTAAAACCGTTGCACTGTATTAGTTTTTATTTTTGTTACAGATAAATATATTTTAACATTTGTTGTTTTATTTTAATAAAGTATATTCTAAGTTTTTGAAACTTCATTGTATAATTATGTAGTAATTTAAAAAAAGTGATAATCCCACCCAAGCAATAAAATATAGATATTATATTGATTTCTTTTGTGATCTCTGATGCTTATTCAATGTGAGCGAAGCCGCGGGTAAAAGCTAATAATTTATTAATAAATAGTCTGTAAAAATATGAATAACTGAATTGTTTTGAATTAATATGATAAACCTTTGCAGCTTCAGATCAAAAATGTATATCTTTCTCAACCATCCACAGGAATTTTGAAGTTCTAACTACCGAGGGATATTAGTTCATTTCTAAGATTTGTAATATGATAATACATAATAAAAAATTGTTTCACTTCATAACTAATAAAATTTTAATCTAAAAAACATTTTAAATTACTTACCTCGAAGATATAAATGCACGGAACTGTCCACCAAAGCCGGCTCTCTCCGCTTGTCTTCCACATTCGTAATTAGTACTGCTCACACCGTGTAAGTCCCCAGTGTGTGGCTCGTTTAACGCCACAAGACGAAACTATTGGATACAATAATTACTCATATACATGTAAATATAAACTTTTCACACTTACAAATGTATGAAAATATTATCTTTTTACTAAAAAAAAACATTATACAATCATTTGCCCGTGACGATGCGTGGGTTTTTTTTTATTTAATTAACAATAATTTTTCTATGACTATAAATATTTAAGCAATCACAATTTATCTTAATTATTTTTGAGTGATATCAAATAAGAAGTACTCATTATAGCTTGTGTTCGGTATTTGTGTTTTGTACACTATACTTACGTTAATTATTTATTTACTTTAATTTCTTTTATAATTGGCTTATACTTGGGTTTCTTATTCATTTACTATTATTTCAAAATGTAGTGGGCGGTATTATATGCTATAGAACTTTAATAAATGTTTTAAAAGCAAACAAAACAACTGCTTCAACTATACTTACCATGGGACCTCCGTTGCCTGAGTTCTTGTTGTGTACTAGACTTGAAGTTTCTAGAATACTCTGTAAAGGTGTCAGAGTCGGTCCTTTTCCTAGTGGATTTTGTATTTCCAAGAGCGATCCCATCTGTTTATATAGATAAAACATAATTTCAATAATACAACTCAGTGTTTTAATTAAATTTTCTATGCTTATTTATATCTCAATTATTAATAAAAATGCCTTAACAACAATATCAAAATAAGATATTTAAACTTTTACTAAAGGAAATCTTGAAGATGGCAATATTTCCTCGTCAAACTGATCTCCCGGCATAGCTATCACATTCTAGTTGATACGCGCCCTTCACGAGAGCTGAATTTTAAATTTGAGATTCTTTTCAGAACGACGGATTCACAAAATGAATTTTCTCAATCCGAAAACCGTATAGTGCAGTTTTAGAAAGATACCAATATTATATTCAATTGGAGTAAATTTTAAAAATGTTTCGTAACGAAAAACGAATTGTCTCTCTCCCAGTAATTAATTTACTTTCCGTACAACGCCGGTATTCCAATTATCTGGCCGCAAATGCGCATTAACTATATATTAAAACCGCTCAAACCACTCTTGAACGTTAGTATTGAAATTAAAATAATGTTATGCTCGTATTTCATATCAAAACATATTTGCAAAGTAAAATACTATTAATTTAGGACGTATTCGATTTATATTGGACTGTGTCAAAAATTAATCACAGTTGATTTAATTATTACAATTGAAATAATTCAATTATACACAATACAAATATTTTTTGAAATATATTACGAATTTATATTATATTAATACATAAATTTGCAAAAACAAGGTAAATTGAAAACGACTATTCAATCAATTATTTTTTCTAAGCCAAAAAGTATGTACCTTATTAGTTGAACTATTAAGTATACTCTAGAAGAAAATCGATCACACGACCATCGCCTCAGTAACCATTGCCAGATACACAATTATTTTCACTTACATATATAATATTTTAATGTTTTTATATCTTTGTTTTACTTACAGCAACATATTGCCATCCTTTGTTTACTCGTAGAAGTAGGGCTTGTTCCCGCAATACGTATGCCAGAGTTCCCCGCGGAGTATTCGCTCCCAACTGAACAAAAACAATAGAAAATGTACCTTTAAAAGCGTATTTTCTAATGTGAACTTTACACTGAATAGAGTTAATTTATATAGGTTAAATTAGTTTCATAATATAGCCTAGTTTGTAATCATGACTTAGGGTCTATGTGGTTGTGGTGTTATTAATTAAGTAACTTTAATATTCGAAAATGCTTAGAATTTGTGTATATTATAATGAAAACGTACATAATATAATACATTATAATAATACTTGAGAAGATAAAGGTAGAGGCGGTTACGTTAGTTCAAGGTCGATGTAGGCTGTACAATGTACATAGTAGAGGCTATATTTATTATACATGAAGTGCTAAGATGGCTGGCTTCAAACCGTAAGTCAAGAATACAATTTTCTTTAGATGATTTGATTTCAGTATAACAGTCGACCTTGTTACAAATATTATTTTAGTTTTTACTATAAATCGCAATATTTGTATTAAAGTTTTTTTCACTGCGATATTCAAAGGGAAATCCAATCATCTACTCGTTTCGCATTAAAAATCATTAAGTACCTAAAATTAACCTTAAACAATAATACCGCTTATTAATTAAATTAACACGAGTTCAATTTATCTACGATCCAACATAAAACATTGTTGATGGTACGAAAATTAATCAATAGTTAAAGAGTATAAAACCAAAAAAAATACAAAACTACTCTCCGAGGCAGGGCGCCACCGACAATTTACAGACTTCAGGGTGCTTCTGACTTACTAAGCAGAAAGACTCAATAACAAAAAGTGGCCGATCCGGGACTGGAAGCTAGGCCCTGCGGATGTGATATACATGCTAGCCACTCTAGTACTTTAAATGTACTCATTAATTCACCACTAAAATTAAATAAGTCTCTACATATGTTTAATAAAAAGTGGTATGTATGAACCAAAAGCTTTAAAAACCATTTCGTCTTTAATTTTTTCTGCTATACAGCCAGTATTTTGGTGAGTAAATTATTAAACGACTTTCAACGCAGCTGTTTTACTTGTAGTGCTCATCACAGTTCACCTACTTTTATATTGAAGCACGTTTATGCAATTTGCGTTTGTTCATACTACAGCGGGAGTCTGCTACCGACTTATGTATATAACGTGGAAAGAATTCAAATGAATGAATTTTCAATTGTTATTTAGGAAGATTTTGCTCTTTACGAGTTTTATTTAGATGTTTGTGTTTTAAATAATATGGAAGAAGCGAAATTATTAAAATGAATTCGATTTTGCTTTATAATCTCTGAAAATTATGCTCAAAATATATCAAGAGTATTTTTTTTTGTAATTCATAATATTTTAAATAACTTAATTTTAACTCTAACTTTAACTACTTATGAATAAGGTTATTGAACTCAGAATAAGCTGCTTACACCTGATGAAATAACAGTTCATTTTTTACGAAATTTATTTGAAGCGAAAATAATATCAATACTCGAAAATGAAAAGCCAATGTGAAATGTTGATAAATCATTTAAAAACAAGTTACATTTTATAATGAATAAGTTAATTACTTAGTTACGTTATTTAAAATTTTGTTGCGAAAATTATTTCTGTTATTCTCTCTGCTTTAATATGAAAGCTCCTACCTGAATGTTTAAAAAGTTGTCGATATGGGAAACTCTGGAGCATAATATGTACAATATTTTTAGTAAATAAAACTATGAGAGAATTCTGACTTAGCACGAAATATAATGTGAATGGGTAGAAGGACAACCTCTTAAAACGATTACCTAGCCCCGACGTCGAGTGAACCGAGATGCATGTTCAAGAGGCTGTATCGCTCAGGTTTGCTTTAAAAGGCGCCTTTGAATAAAGAAAACCTTTGAGTTTTATGTGTAGAGTTTAATACTACTGGTTTTTGTTAGGACGTTAATAGTAAAATATTGGTATATACATACATACATATGTGTAAAATTTCTATCTATACAGGTTTCTCCATATAATTAATAAATTATATGACGAAGCAACGAGTAAGGAGTTAAGAACTCACCCGCAATAGAGACTCTGTAGATTTGAACAATATTGTTCCAACTAAAGTTTTTCCATCTTCTTCTTCATCAAAGTCGCCATTCTCCATCAATGGGTCGAGTGGATCCCGAAAACCTATTTTATAGTGAATATAATCGTCATGAGAACCTCTATTATACTTCTATTATACAGCTATAATTAAAGAGCTTGAAACACTGCAACGTGCAAAGATTTTATAATGGCTAATAGTGAAATAGGAAATATTTTTGCAAACTCAATTAAGTATAGGTAGATATAAGTTAAGGACAAATATCCTTTCTATAGTTGCTGATCTCTAGATATATTAATATATTGTTAAAGTACTGGATTACACACTAGTTACCCGACACGAACGGCGAATTTTTCAATTTTAAATTAAGAAAGTGTTATAAAAAGTACTATTTTTCTAATAAAATTTGACCCTTTTATGATATTGTAATCTAAGCTCTTTATGAGAAAACTTAAGCACATCTAATTTGTTACAAAAATTCACAAAGATGTTACTTAAACCTATATATTACACATTAAGAACTCAACCACACATTTTACTTTGCCGTAGACAATTTGGGATCGATTAGGTACGAAGGCCAACTTCTAATTTATATACTTAAATCATTTTCTTAACATCCACCATTCAAACAAAACAAAATGAATTATTGATGTAATGGATAAAGATACTAGAGTTTTGTATCATTTCATTATTCATAGTTAACTCAATATTAATCCAGTCTGTAAAGTTTTTAGGTTGAAATTCATTAAAATTTAATCAATAACAATATCCCTTAATATAATATACTTGAGTAGTGTTCAACAAAATAGTTTAAATGTCTAAAATCAAATCAGTTAAATAGAACAATGTTAATAGTTTTGCTTTCTACTTGTACTTACCAAATTGTTCTTGTCTGTAATGCATCAAATTATTCAAGTTTCTGAGAATCTGTAACGAGTCTCGTGGCTTCCCTGAAATGAAATAATGTTACAATATTTGCCCTAAAACGGAATAGACGAAGTAATTTATTAGAAATCATTAAATATTTAAAGTTATAACTTCAATATACTCGAATTTATTACATCTTACAAAGCTTTTGATTTTATAATATAGAAAAAAACATCTGTTATTGTAAAATAAATTATTTAACCAAATTATTTTCCTACCTGTACCGGGATCCCGTCTAATCCCTGGACTATCAGTCAGAGTATCGATAGGAACTTCATTAGTATAGCCAGGTGGTCCAGGAGGCCCTGGGGGACCAGGTGGACCCGGGACTGGCAAGTATTGCATACTACTTGGTGTGGGTCCTGGTGGACCTGGAGGACCTCTCGGTCCATCTTTGCCTGGGAAACCTGGGGTTCCATCATTCCCTCTGTCGCCTTTTTCGCCTTTTATCTATTACAATTATTTAATATTATAATTGTTCTCTAAACTTGTGATAACAGGCTTTTTTCAGTAAATATTTAAAACAAAAATATAAAAGTCTGCCGTTCTCATTTCCTATACAAATATAATGTATGTATTAAAGTAGTACAGTAAATAATTTTTTAATTTGTTTTACTGCCTTTTTCCTTATAAGATGTTCACAACACGCAAAATACGCATAAAATATTAATATTCGAATTCTTAAACAACACTCGTCTTAGCTCTCGCACAGATAGACTTATTTGGATTTAGGATTTACCTTTTCAAGGGTCGCTGGCGTGATGCCAGAATCCCCCTTTTCACCTTTCGGCCCCGGAGGGCCCGGCTGACCCGACGCGCCCGGTGGACCCTATTAAATACGAAATATTACGCCTCATGACTTTTCATATTAATTGATTTAATATTGTCTATGTACTATTTTACTATATAGTTGCAACTATGTTTATAATAATTTTTATATATTATTTCATGTATATAGAAGTTGAGAGGTATTTTTTAGTCAGTAAACGATAATAACGAGTTTTGCGACAGCACCGGATTAATGAGCCCTAAGAGCCCTCGCAAGTTTGTATGGAAGTTCTTTATTTTTTGTGCTACGAACTTTCAATTTAACAGGGAGTTCGATAAAATATTATAAATATTAGACTTCGGTACTTAATATATGATAAATACCATAGAACTATCCTTAAATTATTTGTCTGTAAAATGTAAAAACAAATATACTGATTTTTATAAGACTTTTTCTGATTGCCTAATTTATTTTGAACGTAAGAACCCATTCGTCGTACAATTTCGCTTTCTCGTCTTCATTTCTTTTATGACTTATCTATTTAAAAATAATTATTTTAGACATAAGCCTCAAGTGAACAAACATTATCGAAGTGTGTAAAGTGCTTTATAATAAAAATCAACCTAATAATACGTTCAAATCATATACTATACTTATATTTCTATATTTTATACCTACTGTATTTACATAATTTCAAATTTATAGAAAGACATTGCAATTACTTTTTTGTTGATCATCAGTTTCGTGACTCATAATAGCCGATAATAGTCGAGGTTAATACAGATTCGAAATTAAAGCAGCGAATTCATTAGGCATTATTAAGTTCGACTCGAATTTTGCCTCACTCAGAAATATCATACCATTTCTATAGAAAGATTATATAATAGTACATTTAGTTATTTAAAGTGACCTACAAAATAATTATTAATGCGCAGAAAGTGTAAAATATTTACTTTGAATGTTATACTCACTGCACCCCCTGGAAGTCCAATATCTCCGGAATGTCCATTCATGCCTGGTAAGCCTGGGGGTCCTGGCAATCCTGGGGGTCCTCTAGGACCTGGTGCTCCAGGATGTCCACGCTTGCCTCTCGGGCCTATCTCCCCTTTTTCACCCTAATAAAGTAATGAAACAAACACTGTACGTTGAAACTTACCGAAATGATGCAGCTTTTAAAATATGTAAAATGGTAAGCAAACCCAGAAATACTTTCAATACTGTGTGTAATAATAGGACTTTAACTCATTATATTTAGGACAAATAGATAAATATTGTAATGCAATAAATATTTTTATGAAATATGCTTTTGAAAACAGCAACTGTTGAGTTTCTCGCCGGCTCTTATTAGGAAATCAGCATTTCGAGTCGGTGGTAGCTCACTCATAGACTTACAGACTGTCATTTAATTTAAATTCTATATTATAATGCAAAAGTGAAGATTCAAAACTGCTTGTAAAATCTATTTGAATAAAGAACATAGTGGTTATATCAATAATAGGATCTGTTAGTAAGCATTTGGTCAAAATATATTTGAACTCGTCGTACGAGGCCATAAGCGTCGATTAAGATCTTCCAAATCAAAATTGGACTATTAAAACTAAGCGCAGATTCTAATTTTCACTGAAGGTAGGGCAATAATGTATCTACGTTAATACGTTTCGTGTAAAACACACATCGATATAAGGCCACCTAAAACCCATTTAGTGACTTAGGTACGTTTTTTATTAAAGGAATTTCTTGTCTAAGTACTTTGCATAAGAATAAATATGAGAAAATATAAGTATAATGTAGTATCTAAGATTGGAAATTAGACAAAAAATAGAAATAAGAAAAAGCATGTATTTTAGATTACGGATATTTTACTGCTTTTGCCTAACAAGAGTCAAAGGGAGATCTATCAATACACGCAGTATATTCAGAATTTTTACTTTATTACTAAGTACTCTATCATTACTTATTTATACGAGTACTTGCATTATGTCTTTACTTCACTTTTTCATATTTCTTCTCAGTTAAGAAAGCTCTTAAGCTAAGAGAAGCTTAGATTGAAATTCAACTGATCTCTCGACATGTCAGTATGTATACTCGTAATGTAAATATGAAACATTCTAGTATTAAAAATTTTGTAATATCTAGTAATTTCAATTATTTTATCAGAAAAATATTTGGTTTTTGTCTTACATGGCGTTTTATAATAATTAACTGATCTTATCCTTTGTCATGTGTTGACAACTATCATAAGATATATCTTAGGATATATATTAAACATGTTTAAGTTGAGTTTTTTTTAATGTAATGACCATGACGTTACAAACCTTAAACGACAATATTTATCAACGAGAGTAAATATGGTTCTAGGAATTTCAAGCACATAAATGTATACTGAATATAAAATTTTAATGTACAAATTCATACACTGTTCCACCTGCGCCTAATGTTATGTGAACGAACGTTAAACAAACGATAATATTTATGGTTAATTCCATAATAAACGAAAATGTAAACATGCAACATTGCGTACTAATGTGTAATATGCAAAATTATTGGTGTTCGGACTTTCTTTTATTGCACATAACTAGTAGCTTTCAAATATATTTTAATGAAATCCCTAATAAAAGCTGCCAGTTAAATAAAATTATGACTTTTTAAATTTTATATTTTTTTTTTACTTTTTGTATTGAAATTTCTGAACTGATGAAATTGTTCACTAAGAACACTAAGAACCTTACGTTTTTTCGAAGTGCCCTACATATTTTTTGATTGTGCGTCTTTTCAGAACTTCGCAATTTTGATCTTACAAGTTAACAAACCTCACAAAAAGTCACAATTTCTGTACATATATAAACAACTTCAATTTGAGGTAAAAGCTATAATATGGAAAATGCTATATATACATTAACTTTGGGGCAATCCATAGAATGCGAGGTAAGAGCACTTCGCTAGTCTATTTACTTATTACATTTTCATTATTATAGGTTATGCATGTAGAGCCCACGAAAACAATGAAAAGGCAGATTCACGAAAGGATTCATTAATGGGCGCTTTTGGAAATGAAACATTTAATATGTTGCAGAAAGCATTTCAGATTTTAGTAATTAAGCTCACCTTAGTCATAATTGCTGCTTCTTCTCTAGATATCGCTATAGGTCCCGGTGGTCCAGCTTCTCCTTTGTCACCTTTTGATCCAATCAGACCAGGTGGTCCCTGAGTCCCGGGCAGACCAGATGGACCAATGTCTCCTCTCTCACCAGGCTTGCCATCACTACCAGGAAATCCTTGGGGCCCTTCCATGCCCCGAATTCCTTTCTCACCCTATGAATATAAAAGACCATTAGTAATATTCTAAAATACTGAAAATTTAAAGAATATTTTCAAATGTGAATATTTATTTAGCGTTGTTATTATAATACTAATTTAAGCAATTTTCTTCTCATACATATTCGTATTTCATACTCCTATTCTGCCTATATGATCCTAATTTTAAAGTTGGTTTTGACTAAAATTTGTTATTATGTATGGATAATATCATTTCGTTTTCCATTTCATCGTGGAACAACTCGGAAATTGAGCCGCAAATTGTAGACGAACAAAGTTTACATGAAAAATTTTGAGGCCAGCCGCTTTTTAAGGTTCCTGAATTACAAAGAGCCTTTATAAGTAGATGCTTGATAGGTTTTGTTCATACATTATCAAGACTAAAATTACTCTTAGTAATTCTTTCTATTTCAATAAAAATACATTCTAAATTCTAAAAGTACTAAGTTGCACAAAAGAACGAGTTAGATTACTATTAACTTATAATATAACATACTTTTACAAACAAAATTGTAGTTCAATATGAATTAGAATTAGTTAAATTGACGATTTAAAAGTTAAATAGTTTATTTCAAAAATTAATTACTTTTGCAGTGTTTTTTTGGTAAAAAGTATTTAAAATTTTATGCAAATTCGCAAGACAAAATTCTCTCATATACTCGTATTTGCATATTGCAAGATCATTTAGGAGCGCGCTCCTCCCGCGCTCTTAGGATCGGCAACCATGTTTTTAATATTTTTACATATACTTAATACATAATAAACCTTCACCGAAGCCCACTGCATCCTGTGAAATAAGTTCTTTTTTTTATTTCATTCTGAATTAGTGCTTGACTACGTTCCACCTGATGGAAATTGGTAACATAGTCGTAGATGGTAAGTTGCACTAATTCAGTAGCTACCTATTCACTCTTGCCTTGAAGACATTTTGTTTGTATATTTTAGGGATAGAAAGATAGTATAGATGTGTAAGATTTTCGGGTATAGGTACTTATGCCATAAGTATACGTGAAAATTGTTTTTATAGTATTTTTACATTCTGGTATTTACCTTATCCCCTTTCTCCCCCCTGTCGCCCTTCACCTTGGCAATATCCCGCGGCCCTGAGAACATACGCCATTTATATTCCATCTACGCTATGTAAAAGTCGTAAAACAAAGAGCTATTAGTTGAGTGAGTTTGAACGAAATAGCAATATGTGTATTTCATAACTTATGAGTCCATGTATTGCGGTGCGTAAGTCGCTGCCAAAGTTTAATGCTTATGAATATTTATTGAAGCCATGAATAATTACTTAGAAATTTCGAGTTTGAAACGAATGGGTGTACTAAGTATCGTTGGATAAATCGTGTATCTAATGGAATTCTCAAGAAATTTTACTTTATAAACTTACTATGTCTGTAAAAATTAATTTGTATTAGGGGAAGGTGGGGTAATTGAGAACGGCGGGAAATTAGGAACAGTTGAATATAAAATACTTCTCCCCGCACTGCACCATCCACATACGTTTAAGTAGACGCGCTTAGTGTCCTTTAATTCGCCCGCAGAAGTGTGAGTGAAAAGAAGTGCGCATCCTGTCACGGCGGTCAGAAAATATTATTAGGCATTTTCATTACAATTTTGGTCGCATGTAGAAATCAATGTAAGAAGCATCTTTTTGAACTTAAAGACGTCACATATTGTTAATAAATTACATGTAATATATGTTTATATATTATTGTAGCTTTAAGTTCATCGAAGATAATATTGCGAGTAACGGCAGTTTTGATTTGAGTTGCCTATTTCGGGTAATTAGGATCAGTGCCAGTAGGGTAAATGTGAACGTTCCTAATTACCCCTTCTTTTCTAATTACAAATTGATTCATCCAATGTTTATCTTTAAAAGTAAGAGAATGAGCGAATTGTTGCTAAAAGCCTGTAAAGTGACATGATTGCTACGGTTTCTGATTCCAGTTGGATAAATGAGTCCATATTCGTCGATTATCTGCAACATTTCATTTTTTTTGTAAAACCTACCCCACCAGTCATGATAATATTAGATAATCACAAAAGTCACATTAGCCTGTGCGCATACAAACACTAGACTTGACTTTTTTTGTTCACTGAAAACTGCATACAATCGAGAATGCGAACTCTAAATGGATCACAATCCTGGCAAATAGAACAACAGACAGAATGACAAGTGGAGAGAAAAATGAAAAAGAAAGTTTAAAAGATAAAGACCACTAATACTAAGGATAAGGGAGTCAGAAAATTGAACAAGATGTTAGAAGTATATGAAAATGAAGAAGAGTAATACTGTGTATTCTGCAGTGTAAAATATGAATCTCCACCAATAGAAGATTCGATTATGTGCATTATGTGTAACAACTGGGCACATGATAAATATACCTCCGGTCAATCCAGTAAAGATTACGTCTGTGATTTCTGCCAAACAAAGTAATTTTAATACTTATATAGATTTTGTTATGTCGTTCACAATTACCCCATATCGTTCCTATTTTCCCCGCAGACTGATCTCAATTACCCCATACGGTATCGGATAAATAAGAACGACAATGACTTTTATTTTCTTAATTTTTTTGATGTTAAAGTTTATTTTCAAGAGTTTTTATTTATTTATTTTGTAGGTAGATAAGTAACGTTAATGTTGCAATAAAAGTTCATTATGTTTGTCGCTTTCTTTAATTTTTTAGAGTGTTATAAGTTAGGTGTTCCCAATTACCCCACTTTCCGATACTTGATTCTGTAAACTCAAAAACGTTAATTCATTGTAGGTAATGATAATAGATGTAAATGTTAATTTCTCTTATTCTAACCGACAAAGTAAACACTAAAATTAAGTGAAAAAATACGTAGAGGTTTTACAAAGTCTTGTAATTTCACTACAATATTTTAATGATAGTAAAACTAACATATTAAATTCTACTAAAAAGGTCTGACAATAAAATGTTACTATAATTAGCGAAGAGTCGAAAACAGCGTTGTAACTGCATAAATAATTCATGAATCTTGACCTCAATCCTCTGCAGTGTTCACGAAGTTTCGACCAAATTTTATTATGAATGAAATACTGTTTGGTTTGTAAATTTCTATTAGATATAAGTAAGTAAAATAGTGAAGTACAAAATCTCTAGCCAAGACTACTACTAAAGTTTCTTAAGAAATCAGTAACAATCGAAATGTCTGAGCTCAATTCATGTTAAGGTAATCTTTTAACATATTTTTGTATATATACACATATATGTCATATAATTTAAATTATTAACTATTATTTCTCAAAGAGTATAGAAAAAACATATTAATAATAACATTATAATAACACGAAAAAATTAAAATACCTGGCCTTGAGATGTCATTTAGCACTGAAATGTCAGAAATTGCTGTCATCGGTGGACCTGGTGGACCTGGCAGTCCTCGGGAACCTAAGACAACAATCTAGAATAGTATTATACTAACTAAACATATCTTATTGTATAACTATTAAATTAAAAATTTAAAAGGGCCAAAATTTAAACATATGTTCATGCCAATTTCAATCAGCTTAAACACGATATTAAAAATGTACTAATTGCAGTTACTGATTACAGAAAACCAAACGAAATAACCACAAGATTAAAAAGATTTGATCGGTGAAAGATTTTAATATTCTTTTATAATTTGGAAAATAGCTAAAACTTGGCTGAAGGGGTATTAAGTTTAGTTAAAATTTTAATGAATAATATTTTTTTATTATAAATAAAAAAAAATCGGTTCATCCATTTCGGCGATACGATTCTATAAACACAGATACATGGGTACAAACGTTAAACTTTTAATCTTCCTCTTGACATTAAAGAGAACCAATATCGATTCCTTCTAAATAGTATCGAGAAGTTAAATTAAAAAGACGACAGAATATTTGAAACGAAGAAAATATTTCAGTTGCGAATTCCGATCAAATTAAATGTACAATAATGACGCAATGTCAAATCGACAAGCGATATCGACTCGGAAAGAAGATAAAATTTCCCTTGCAATACAAAATGTAACGTGAAACTATAACAGTAAATAATACGCGAATCGTACATTTCGGAATTCGTCTATACGTACCGAAAAGATTTTCCGAATCGTTGCCATAAAAGCCGAAATTCCTGCGCGTTTCGAATAAATAAAGGGTATAGTGAAACATAAAATTTGATGGTTGAGTTAGTTTGTTACCTTTTTCACCCTTTTCAGCGGGACGACCGTGCGCTCCGGGTAGGCCAGGTGTGCCGTCTCTCCCGGGTTGCCCCCGTTCCCCTTTCGCGCCATGTGGTCCACGCATACCCAAGTAACCCTAAAACATACTTGTTATTCAGTTTGAGGCAATAACATAACATACTCAGACCTGACGATGGTTCTCAGGCAATAACAATTTGAAAATGGATTTAATTCATAATTTTTTCGTCAAATGCTTCACTTAATTTAAGTTTTGATTTACTTGGAAATATCCCTCGCTAGTGTTTTCATGCCCACGTAACATCTAACATAGTTATAACGAGGGTCAAACGAATAACATCACGTTACAAGGGTCGAACCGTCAGTTATTGCATTACAGAGTTTATTTTCCGCATTGCTACTTACTGGTACACGGACAGCTTAAAGCTCAGATTTGCTTGCTTAAGTGACTTGGTATACATTTAATTTAATAATTGACCTATTAATTTAAATTACGATTGATTCAATTATGGCGTTTATATAATTATTTATTGTTGTATATATAATTAGGTTGACGCACCGTACATTTATTTCAATCGATCTACTATCAAAGAAAATATTTATTTTTAGAATTCAATTAAATCATTTTAACCAATAAAATCTTTTAAGTTGTTTTAAAAATATTTCTTTATTTACATATTCTATTGAAACTTTAGAGAAAATAATAAGTTACGATAATACTTAGGGTACCTGGGTTAGTTAACTAATTTCTTATTTTTCAAAATAGACACCTAGATTTTTAAAATGCAAAATCTTATCTAAATCATTACAGCCGTTTCTGCGATACTTCTCTTTTCTCTGCAATCCATACTGCTCTGATATAATATGTAGTACAATAACTAAATTATTTAAATTTTTTTTGTATTATTAAAAATTATTTAAGTGAAACAAGAAGAGCCTACTTAAATACATTTATAAATAAAAAGCTAACTAACATTTCTATACACATTCAACTTATTTAATGTTGTATTACGTAGAGTTATAATATGATAATAACTATTCATTACACCGTATTACGTACACAAAACCGCTTGATTCAAAACAATATTTATTATTCAACGGAAGGCCTACTCTTGCTAATGGTTACATTTCTTTACATATTTTACAAAATACATACTACGTTTTGAAATTCTATGACCCTTCCTGAAATTACCCGGGAGACTTATAATTATTTCAATATACACTATCAGTTTATTATTCTGGTAACATATAAAAATTACTCTTTTATATATATAAGTTCTTTTAAATAAAAAAGTCGCATCACATTTTTGGCTTAGTCGGTAGATAGTAGGTCGCCAGCGGTCGCGGGTTCTAGTCCCGTTGGGGGCACTTATTTGAGCACGAATGTTTGTACTCCAGTCACGGGTGTTTATATTTATAATATGTATTTAAAATTTATATGTGTAGTATATACACTATCTGGTATCCGTAACACAAGATTAGCTTCCCACGGAACTAGATGGCGCTGTGTGTAATAATGTCCCAAACATATTTAAAAAAAACATATTTAAAAAACATTTAGTAAATTATCCCCCGTAATACAATATTTGTATGAGACATTACATATAAATAAAATTGAAGTGTCTGTTTGTAATTTCAAATTAACAGCTTTTCACTAAATGCATATGAATTTTCACTAAATATATACGGTACTTACATCAAAAAATCATTTAACTTACGCCCAGCGAAGCGGGCCGGGTTTGCTAGCAATTAATATACAGTACTTTTTTATAATTATAAAAATCTAACATTATCAATAATAACGCTAGTTCTATTCCGGTTAGTTCGTTGAAAGGTGTAATTAAGAACAATTTTTGTAATTATAAGGTCTAAAATTAACGTGGTTGGTATAATTTAATTCACCCTATCGTGTGTATATGTGAGTTAATAAATGGAATAAGCAACTTATTTTTGTAGCAAAACAATTTAATTTATAAAAATAATGTATGTAACAGTCAATTGAAGGTCTCGTTAAGGCATAAAGAATTTGTTTTGCTTGTATTTGCTTATAAAATGTTGGGAAATTTAAATAGGCACAATTATTTTACTAATTGTTTAGAAATGTGACTAATTATTAGTATTATTTTCTTAATTCACCTAATTCTTTTTCTAAAATAATATACTAAATTACTTCTTATAAAATCAGCTATCTGTCAGTGAAAGTCCTGTCAAAATATGTCCGGCCCTTTCAGGATGAGCGGGATTAAACAGACAGACCGAGATCCTTAAATATTACGAGTAAATATAGTGTTTTTATTTAATAAGGAACTATTACGTTGATGTTACAAACTCAATTTTATTTATCTGAATATACAATCATTTCTGAAATTACCATATTAAATAGTTATGATTTACAATTTAAAAAAATTGAGGTTATCTGTAAAAATAGAGTAAAATATAATGAAAATTAATATTAAATACAATTTTTTAATATTTCCTTAAAAAATGAAAGTACATAGACATTTTCCTGCTCGCTAATAAACGAATTCGAAACCTAAACAAATATTCATTTACAAAATCAAATCCGACAATATTTGCGTTCCATACCGTAATTTTATATTGGAGTAAAAATGTTTTATAACACGAATATTTCAAACTTACCCGTTCACCTTTATCGCCTTTAGTCCCATGTAATCCTTTTTCCCCTTTATTCCCGGGATAGCCTCTTTCACCTTGTGGCCCGGGGAGACCCATCGCGCCCCTGTCGCCCTGAGGACCGGGAATCCCGCGATCACTCCCGTATAATCCAGTAGATTCCTGCAAAGCGATTTATGATAAGAAATGCGTATATTCAATTTTACGTTGAAAATATATTCAAATTCTAAGTAGTGATAAGTATTTTATCGATATCATGATGTTTTATGTTATCACGATTTGATCTTTCACAAAGAACGTAGAGACAAATTTCCATAACATTTGCACATAATATGTTTATCTTAACAAGTCTACTTCCATGGTAAGCTACGAAGCTTGCGTTGGATATCAGAGAGTTGATACACTACAATATATAACTATAAATACATACATATTATAAATATAAACTCCCAACACTGGAATACAAACATTCCTGCTCATCACACAAATCATAGAGACTCAGCGGGCATCAGCGAGACTCGAACTCACTACCAATGTCACAGCTAACAGGGTTCTTACAGACTTAGCTAAACGTATCGACATAAATAATAATAAATTTACTAATTAGGGCGAGTGAAGCGAGACTTAACACTATCCCACAACCTGAGCTTTTTGTGGTACACTTTACTAAAAAACTATCGCGCCTATAGATCTGTGCTTTATCATAGTAATTTAACTTTATATTAATATGTGTTATCTATCAAAAAATATATAATTTTATGACCATAAAAAAATGAACATTAAAATGTACTTACTCGTACTGTACTGTATACAGTTAAATACAAATTAAAATTTGATTATAGACAGCAAGATGTATTGAAAAAGAAAATGGCTACAGCTATAAAAATAATGCTAAGTAAAATTTCATTTCATTAGACTTGAGTGTTAACGTCAATTAGGTAGAACGCCTTTAATTAAATCAATCCTAAAATCGTGATAGCTTTAATACGATGTTCATAAAATAGATTTTATTCTTGGAATTAAATATATATAGCTTCTAAGGGAGTTGAGAAGAGTAAAAAAGAATTTCATTAAGTGTCACTGAAACGTCGTAGCGATATTTTCCTCATATTTCAGTGCGAGTGTTTGTTTTAGGTTTCAGTGAGCAATTAGTGCAAGGAATTTTGAGATGACTTATTATTGACCAACTTTAAAAAAACACTAATCGTTCAGATAAATTTAATAATTTTAACTCTATAATGATTATATTTCCGAATTTAATTAAGATAAAAGCTTTCTTATCGAGATGAAAGCTTTGCTATACTTGTGGAAGAAGGCATTGACGTAAAAAATAAACTTGCCAATATTTTTTAACGTTTATGATATTTATAAGATAAATAATCACTGTCAGTATGAAATGGATCTACTTGCGTTACTACCGGTCGCGGGTTCGAGTGCCGCTGGGGCCATTCATTTGTGTGATTAACATTCGTGATGTTTGGACTCTATTCACGAAGTTTTTAAGTGTAGTGTGTCAAATACATATTTGGTATTCATGGAACTAGACTATTTATTGATTATTTATTATATTTATTTATTTTTCGTGTAATTTATTTGTATTACAGAATCAAGAACCATTTCTAAAGCAAGCTTAGAATATTGGAATTTATTGTTGAACTAACAAATGACATTAAAAAGCAATGAAGACCATCAATAAATCATCAACTAATTCTAAACGAAACCGTTAATAAAATAGAAAATAATTTACTTTTAATATACTTGAATGTCGCAAAACGAGCAAGAGCTCTTTCGTTTATAGCCTTTTTATATCTTCCTACATTCAGTTATAAGAGATAAGGATCTTAAAATTATTAAGGCTTATTGATTTGTTTTTTAAACTGTGCATAGTCAATGGAGCTTCAATTCTAAATGATTAAATTGTTTATTAAATCAGAGGTTGTTAAATACTTAATAGTGAACAAAATTAAGTAAAATGAATAATTTTGGTCACTATTAAGTATTGTGTATTGTAGACTATCTACAATACTTTAAATTAGTTGTAAATAGACAACAATCTCTTTACTATTGGTTTATTAAATAACGATAGAATAAAATTCATTACGATTAATGCTGACGTAACGGGTCCAGGTGGTCCCACTGGCCCCGGAGGTCCTTGCAGACCAGGTGTGCCGTCTACCCCAGGTTCACCCTTAGGACCAGGTTGACCTTCCAATCCTGGTGCACCAGTTTCACCCCTTTCTCCTCTGTCACCCTTTGGGCCTGTAGGTCCAGGTGGCCCAGGGTCTCCCATTTGTCCCTGTGTAGATTTAAATATGATGTATAATTAAAAAATTAAGAAAACGACTGCGTTTCTGTGTAATTTGGCAATGAAAAAACCCTAAAATATAATATTTTCTGATTCTAAACTTATACCCGGTATCACCTTCACAATTAACACAAATTTAACGACACCTTTGTAGCTAAAATCCATCGAGCCGTTCAGGCCACAGAGCGTGCCATACAATGAGGGTTTTCTGAAATGATCGCCGTGAGATGGCAGGACTGTAGCGTCAGGTCTAATGGACTGTCAAAATACATACGCGAATTGTAATTTTCTATATATTTCTTAGTTTATTTATTCTTATTATATGCAATTTAGTAATTAAAGAACGAAATCGAATTGTGTAAAGAAATTCTAGTACGTTACGTTACCTACCTTTCAATGAGCTTTTCCTTTGTACCAGTGACTTTTGCGCCCCTTTTTTTGAGCTCAATCTTCAGTTCAGCGATCTTGTTCTGACCGTAATCCATAGTAAAATCAATAATAAAATCAATAATTTATGTTCAGTACCTACGACTCTGTGCTATTTGACAGCTGTTTGGACCTGACGCCTACGAAGCGCTGCCTAGTGGCAGAAAATGTATCGAAAACCCTCATTATACATACATGCATACTCTCGAAAAACGTAACCCTCCTTCTGGCGCAGTCAGGTAAAATTTGTCTAATTATATAAAATTATGTAGTAGTTTAATTAGCGATCGTCACATCTTCCCAATATTTTAATTATTGTCATAGTATTTTCTGATAACCTACATTTTCGATGTAATACAAAACTGAATAAAAGAATAGCGAAATTGTTGATAGTTTCAATTTCATGTTGGAATAAAATTTTACTCTATCAATTTCCAAACAAAAAAAACCAGTTTCGTTCCAGAGCAGAATTACTTGTCGTATAGGCTCTTTCTATAAATATTGGACTCTATTGAAATGCTTTCTGTCACAATCAATGCACGAACTTTATTAAAGCTAATATTTTAATTATATTGCTACATGTATATTAATAAAATGAACTTAATTATAAGAATTGAACGATGAAATTGAAATATTATAAATAATTTATTTAATTTTTGTCCAACTTTCTGTGTTGTTATTCTTAAAGTGAAAATTTGATGATATTTTCGTAAAATCATAAACTAATTTACATGATCATTTATAGGTAAATGAAATTTTAAGGGCTTATTCAAGATTTTTGGAACTAGCTTTCTCCTAAAACCTTATATGTATTATTTTTTAGAATTACAGTACAATTATTTTATTTTCCTTTACCGTTTTTCCAGGAGCTCCGGTAGTCCCATCTGCCCCGGTAGGTCCTTGCGGTCCAGGAGGTCCTGTTAATTCTGGTATAGCTTCCAACATTCGGGAAATGTCCCCCGCACTACATTGACATTGAGAAGACAATGCTACCTATGTAAATATAATAACATAATGTATTTGAATAAATTTACTATATTTTTTAATCTAGATTCTATGGTTAAACTATAAACTTTATAAAAAAGTAATTAATAACTATTACAATATATTATTTTTTACTTAATTTAAGTAAAAAATCTTAGTACTTCATTGTAATAAGCCACAGTAAGTAATTTCTTTAGTTCTATTCTAGGTTTATACTTACTTGTACAAGTATTTTGGTATGATTGCAATAATAATAATACCTAGTACTATCAATATAATTAACAGTAGATCATATATTATTGTTGTATTAAAAAACACATAATACGATATCACAAAGTATATATTCCGATCTTGATTAAACTTTGATGTATTTGTCAATGATATACAAATAGCTTATATCGCTCTAGAATATAACAGGCGGTTATTTAGAACACTCATTTGTCTACTTAATTTCAAAGCCATTATCAAAATAATAATGTGAGATATATAATATGAGATTATAAAGAATTAACAAGATGTTCCTTTTCCAAAGATGAAAAAAATACTTTAAAAGTTGTTTTTAAAACATTTTATATGATTTATACGTGTTTCTATTTAGATAATCTCTATTCATTAATATCCCTAGCAGTAGAGAACTTAAGATACTCGTATAACTTTAAGAATTCTAGACTGATAGGAATGAAATTTAATTAATTTTTTAATCAGACTATTGAATAAAGTCAATTTTTTTCCATAAAAGTAAGTCATGATAAATATATTACATATTTACATATCACAGCCCACACCTACGGTTCTACACAAAATTTCTAGGTACTAGAAACATGATTTTTTTTAAGAAAATTAACAAAATATATGTATTGAATGTATTTTAGGTGTTATTGTAGTTAAGTTTTTTTTTTTTTTTTTTTTTATGGGACAAAGGGGGCAAACGGGCAGGAGGCTCACCTGATGGTAAGTGATCACCTCCGCCCATGGACATCTGCAACACCACAGGGCTTGCAGATGCGTTGCCGGCCTTTCAGGAAAGGGAGGGAGGCAGGAGGGAGAAGGACGGGAGGAGGGATGGGGAGTGGGCCTCCCGGACTCTCACTTACCGGACGAAACGCGACAGCATAGCTGCCACTTCACGCCGGTCTCCTGTGAGAGAGTGGTACTATACGGGGCGTGCCGGCCCATTCGGCTGCTACCCGAAGGTAACAAGCATGGCACTACCACTTGTAAAGTGGTAGTGCCATGCTTGTTACCTTCGGGTAAGTGTTAAATTATAAAAAAAATATCTTTTTTTTAAGTAATTAGTAAAGTTCATTTCGTGTTCACAAGTTAACATAACATCACTTGCAAAATTAATTAATCTTCAGCTTCCTATCAGAAAATTAAAGTACGAAATATCAATGTATTGCACGAAACTTTCTGCAGAACTTTACTGAAAATTTCCACTGTAAATGTTCCAATCAGTATGAAAATGGTACGAGTTTATGGTCCGTTGCAACAGACATTTTTGGAACAACATTTTCTCACTTTGTAAATGTAGAGTGAAACAAAATAAACCTATAACACTGTTTGTCTTCAGTCCTTTTTTAGCATCCCACTGCTGGGCAAGGGCCTCCCTCAGTACGAGGAGGATCAGACCATATTCCACCGCGCTGGCCTAGTGGTGGCGGACTTAACATGTCTTTCGAAAACTTGCTAGGTTTTCTCAGACATGCAGGTTTCCTCACAATGTTTTCCTTTACCGTAAGACAAGTGGTAATCATTATAGAAAGGATTCGCACTTACATTAGTGGTGCGAGACCTGGATTTGAACCCGTATCATTCGGTTATCGAAGTGAGCGCGCGTTATAACACTATAAAGCCAAAATTATACTTACATTTTCTTCTTTTCCCCCTTGATGGACATCTAAACAATAAAAATTGTAATATAAAAATATCTATCTATTATCAATTAAACTTGTTATATATACTTTGTAATACGTTTTAAAATTAATAATTTCATATTAGAAAGAGGCAAAAGATATTAATAAAAAAAAAGAACTTTAGTTCTACACAAGTGTTTTTGTTGTTTTGGTAATAATAGCACACATTCAAAATATTCTATACTTATTAATTAGGTATAAAACATACAGCTCTATATAATTAGAGTAAACGAATGGATTGAAATGACCTTATATCTCTTTGGTTCGGGGCTCCAAAATTATCCTAAATAAATATCATGAATAAATTATACTATTCGTTATGTTTAGTCTCACATAAATTCCAAGATTTTTTATTTGTTTACCTATCTGTAGATTCCAGTTTTTGGTTGAAAAATTAAAATGTTAACCATCTCTTATGTAATTTAATTCATCGGTTCATATTAAATAAACTTTGAAAGAAATATTATTCTAAATATATTTTTGTATTATAAGGTAATTACTTACATGGAGATGAATGTGATACAATTGGTAGTCTGTTCTCGTCTGGATTTACCTGGAAAGATAGAAAAAAACACATGTATAATTTACTATAGTAATAAAAAGATACAAGCCTTGCTTCACTTGCATATTTCTATGGGTGCTTAATGCCAATGTTTTACTCGAGCTTATAGTATATTAGTGTTCTAAACAAATCTGTTCAGTCGTTTTAGAATGTAGAATGGCATACACACAAACAAACTAATACAAACTTTTACAATAATTATAATAGTAGTCCCATTTCTCTATGTAACATAGATATTATTCACCACTTTGACTTTAAGCTGTCATTAGTAGCGGACCCAGATAAAATATGGGTCATGATTTTCTGATGATAACTAAATGAGATTTATATGCCACGAGAGATTCTCAATAAGTTTCAGTTAACAAACATAATGTATGTAAATAATTAAAATAACTGGTATATGAAGATTCATCGTTTACTAAGATCTTATATTATTTATGTAGTAGGTAACAGATTTATCGCCGCACTCAGAGTCATTTAATGAAATATTAAGTCCAGAACCTCCATACTAAAGAACGACTTAATGGTTCATTAAGTGATTCTGACTGCGGCCATTAGTTTACCAACCTTGTACCTTTATTATAATAAGGTGTAAGTTAAAATTAATTAGACGTTTTTTATAATCTATACTATTTATAAATCTGAAGAGTTTGTTTGTTTGTTTGGTTGAACGCGCTAATCTCAGGAACTACTGGTTCGATTTGAAAAATTCTTTTTGTGTTGGATAGTCCGCTTATCGAGAAAAGCTATAGGCTATATTACATCTCGCTACGATTAATAGGATCTGAGCACCAATGAAAAATGTTTAAAAAACGGGAGCAAAATATTCCTTTTGAGAGCTTCCGTTGTGTGCGCTGCGTAAACGGTCTAAGTTATGCAAAAATCATGTATTACGGGATTGTTCCTCTTTAAAAGTTCTAAGATAAAGTCCGCGAAAGCATATGTTAATCTTTTAAGGTTGACTCGCTGTAACCATTTTTATGGTAATCAAATTTGTTTTAAGAAAATGCATTATTTGCGAAGGTGTTTTTATAAGCATGATATTAATCCTTACCTCAATAAATAAGTATTTAATTTTGAACAAAATTACTTTTTGCCTCATTTGGTTTCAATGAATATCTTACGAGATATCATAGTTTTAACATAACACCGTAACAAAATAATGATCACCGCGTGCAAGACGGGCGGAAGGGCGGAGGAATTTGGTTTCAAGCCTTTAGAACGCGAGCGAAGCCGCGGGAAAGGCTAGTTATATAATAAAATAAAAGTAACCTTAGTTACTCCTTATAACATCAGCTATATGCAACTGAAAGCCCTGTAAAAATCGGTCCAGCAGTTTTAGAGATTAACACAAATAGACAGACACACAAAAATTTTAAAAAATGATTATGATATAAATATCGTATAGAATATCATTATATATTTAGTTAAAAGCTGTTAATTTGAAAGTAAAAACAGACACATCAGTTATATTTATATGTACTGATGTCAGAAAATCTAGGCACATACCTTAGATTAGGTAACCTTTTTTAAGGGGCCTTTTTGTTAAAAGGGGTAAACGAGCAAACGATCCACCTTATAGTAAGTGGCTATTGTCGTTGCCGATCTTTAAGGGGCCTGAAGAAAGAAACCTTAGACAGTATTGCACAAGCACTTAAATTTTGCAGACAAACCAGTAGGAATAATGAACGAAGACTGTACAGATGGGTATTATATGCATAACTATTACATTTAGAACACATTTAGATATTTTTTTTTTATATGACGGGATATTAACACTACACCATCCAGTTCCATGGTAAGTTACGAGGCTTGCGTTACGGATACCATACCGTTGACACAACACAAATGTATAACTTTAAATATATAAATGTATGTAGTATTATTAATAAGAACACTTAATAGTGGAGTACAAGCATCCGAGCTCAACAAATAAAAGCCTCCAGCGGGACTCGAACCAGCGACCGCTAGTGCAGTCACTACAAACTGAGCCAAACGTGTCGTTCAATAAAAGAGTCATTAATAGAATGGTTTTTTATTTTAATTGCTATACAAACATATTTTTAAATATTCATAGGCTATAGGATCTGAAAGCCACTGGAAAGATTTTGATGAAATTTAGTATGATAACATAAACTTTTTACTGCGAACAAATATCTCGTCTCTGTAAAATCTAAACTAAGCATTAGAAGTTAACTAGGACGATCACGGGCGAAGTGAGGGTCAATCACTAGTCTTTATTAAAAAACTAACTGGATCCAACACTTTTTATTGATAACAACATTTTCAACTGCAACAGAAAAGCTCGTCGATGGCAACCAAACAAATATATATAAAAAAAATCGATTGTCAAACAAAGGTACCTACTATGCTATTTTTTCATGTCCTATTTATTTTAGAAATATATTGCATATACCTATATATATACATATAATAAAATTCTTACTGAGCCGAATCTGTACATTGAATATTTTTTGGAAAATCTAATTGAAATAGACATTATTATCGATATATTGGCCAAATCTATTATTTTTAGAATTTTTGTCTGTCTGTCTGTGACCGCGTCACGAGAAAGCCACTGGACAGATTTGGATGAAATTAGGTATGATGTTAGCTGGTTACCCGGGTCAATATATAGGATACTTTTTACTGCGGGAAAATAACTCATCTCTAAGAAAAATACAAAAAGAAGGTTAGGAATAAAATCACGCTTGCATTTACGTCTTTAGAACGCGGGCAGAGCCGCGGGTATTGCTAGTCTTATAATATTTTAACCTTAATATCTAATTCAAATTAAGTTAAGTTAAAAAAACTGAATATAATTTAGTCTTAAAGCCGGACAAAAGCAATTACAATATACTTCTAATATCATGTTCGTAGATATTATTATTTGTTCTCCGTTATTATTGTCATATGAAAATCTTTTTAATATTACTTGCGTATACATTATTTGAAAGGTCTGGTATACTTAGTTTTTTTTTTTTCTACAAATAAATAAATAAACAAAAATAGTAAAAGTAAGGTAAATAGAGGATAATTTGATAAATTCCAGCCGATATATAATTTTCGTTGAACACAACAATGTAGTCATCAAGGTAACATTACCAAATGCCAAAACGCTTCTATATAATAAATCATAATTTCTGTCTCGGACCCATCATCGAATTATCGTGGACACTGACCTAATGATAGTATTTCGTGTCATAGTACAATCAATTTTGTTGTATTTTGTTTTTAGACCACGTTAAAAGAACTGTGTTTCATCTAATCTATTTCATTTCTGACAGAACAACCTTAAACGAAAGCGATAGAAATGATTTATAGTCTATCAATGTGTTTTATTAATATTATCAATAAATATTTTTTAATAGCTATTAATTAATATACCTTTAATTAATATTTATATATATTTTATCTATTAAATTGACCTATTGAATGAATTGTAGAATTGATTTTAGAATTTTTACATTGTTATTACAATGTATGTTATTATAATCTAATATGTAAATCGTATATAGATTTTTAAACACAATAAAAATTCTAATACAAATAATTCTTTTGAAAAATCTTTAAAAACAGGTATTATTATGGATATAGAGGCCGTTTTTTTTAAATCATCTTTCTCTCCTTTTGGAAACGTATCGAGTAAACGTAACGATATACGAGAAAACTACTGAACTGATTTTGATGAAATTTGTTATGATAAGAATAGCAGTTTTTTTTTCAATTTAGATAATCGAGTGATGCGGGTTGAAATCCGGGTCTCGCACTTTTGATATTTTCATGTGCGAATCATTTCTATCATGATTATCACTTGTCTTACGGTGAAGGAAAACATCGTGAGGAAACCTGCATGTCTGAGAAAACCTAGCAAGTTTTCGAAAGACATGTGAAGTCCGCCAACACGCACTAGGCCAGCGCGGTGGACTATGGCCTGATCCCCCTCGTACTGAGGGAGGCCCGTGCCCAGCAGTGGGACGTTAAAAGGGCTAAAGACAATTTAAGCTATTTTATTCGGGTCAACATATAATAAATACGTTTTACCCTTCCCATGAGAAATCTATCTTAAAGGTTAACACGTACTTAGGGACAAACCCGAGCACAGTGAAACTGAGTCATTAACTTTACTAAATGTGCCGATATTATGATAATTTCGATATACTCGTAAATAATCTCACTATCCGAAAATAGAACCTGTCTAAGGTTTCCATATATTTGATACTGCAATATAACTCATGTATGTACCAAGGTTCATCAAAATAAAATGCTTAAGTTATTCTATCTCCCATTCATTTTTAAATTCATATTTTGTTTATGGCTATGCCAAAAGATCAACATTGAGGGTTGTGACCTTCCCATTAAATTTTAATATTGTTGTAAAATGTTCACTTCCTGTCAATTAACTGAGGTTACGCAGCTTCATAAATGGCACCTTTATATTTTTTCTCTTTCCATCATATCTGAACTAAATGAAACAGAATATATATTCAGGAAGCGACTTCTCTATATATAAGTATATTGGTAATAGCTCATCATTTTACATTTACTTCCTAAAATCATTTAATATAAATTAGAATCTTTGTACAAATAAAACAAATGGTTATTAATACAGCGTTTTAATTAAAATAGTAATAAGAGCAAAATGATAGAGCAAAATACATTTATCTGACATTTCCAGATTAACATTGTCCAATAGCCATTTGTATTATTAAAAATACTTTTTCTGACATATATATTATAATATATATTTGTAGTTATATAATTCAACTAGATTTAGCGCGAGCGAAGCCGCGGTTTCCGCCAGTTAAAATAAATAAAAATTCTAAAATTGAAGTAGCCTAAGTTACTTCTTATCACATTAGCTACCTGCAAGTGAAAGTCTCGTTAAAATCGGTCCAGCCGTTTCAGAGATTAGACGGAGAGAAAATGATTTTTTTATGTAGGTGCTGTGTATATTTGCATTTAGTGAAAAACTGGTAATTTTAAATTAAAAACAGACACTTGAAATTTATTTATATATATACATGTATAGATTGCTTGTTTCTATTTTCCAAAAGGTGACTTTGGATAAAAGAAGACGGGTAAGCGTAAAAAAGCGAAACACTCCATTAGAATAGTCACGCTCTGATTTCTGCTAAGTTTTTGTTTGTAATAAATAATTCATACGAGAACGATCGATGTGGAGGCAATAATACCAAAGATTGAAAGCCCGTAAAGTCGATCTATACAAGTTGTATTTAATATTCAATTATATTTGGCTAGGTTAGGCTAGAAGAATTTGGCTAGGATATAATTTGGCTTATTTTTTATTAACAAAATGGCTTTGACGAAAGTTTTGCTCAGTTTGTAGTTACTATACTTGCTTCGCCAGAGATCGGGGGTTCGAGTCCAGCTGGGGGCATTCATTTGCTGAGCACGGATGTTTGAACTCCAGTGCCTGACTGTTTAATGTTTATATTTAAAATATAAGTATGTATTTTAAGTTATATATGTATAGAGTATCTACCTGGTATCAGTGACACAAGCCTCGTAGCTTACCACGGAACTAGATGGCGCTGTGTATAATAATATCCGAACATATTATTTAGAGCCCCCGCAAAGAGCAAACTTTCGATCGGCTGACAGTTTGGTAGTTTGTTTAATCATTTATGGAGATGTATGGAAGTGCGCACATTAGAACGATGTGGTACGGCCGACTAAAAAGCACTGCACTTTGTACATAGATAATACAGTATATAATACTAGAAAACTGTAGGTCTTAGAAAGAATCTCCTAAGGCACTAACAATAACTTTTTATCTAATACTTTCTTAGGTTTACGCGAATATTCGAAATTATAAATGAAACTACCATTTCAAATTTTGTCGCGGATTTATTTTGATGGTCACGGGCAAGACTGTGACCATAATTGCTGTAAAGCATTCAAAACGTATCAAACATCAAAATAAATCGTCATCATAACTAAAAATCAAAATAAATCCGCGACAAAATACGAAAGGTTGTTTCATTTATAACTTTTTTTCTATCTAAAACGTATTCGGAGACGCATCGAGCAAAGCGAAGCTAAGTCGCAAGTCATATAAAAACAACACCAACAGTCTTGATCGATTTGTACCGTGAAAGTTAATGAACGGTCTACATAAATATTCTTAAAACGGCTGACGTTGACTTATTTACTGTTACATGATTATCAAAATAAGCTAAGCTAACGATTTTAGTCACGAAACTTGTATCCAATCATTCGTCACAAGGATACTTTGTTATAAAGAATTCATGCGCAATGATTTTGATACAACAGCTGTAAATAAAGGCTGAATTTCTTTTACTGGTTCAACTCAGTGACTTAATGAATGTTTATATATATAGGGTAAGGAACTTTAAATATTTACGTATTTTGCAATATATAGGCCTTGGAATAAACTAATTTTATTTCAAAATAGCTTATAGGTTAAGTAAAATAACGCATTTTAACATTAAAGAAAGAGAAATAAATGATGAAGAAAAATACACTTGTTCATATTAAAAATATTAGAATGGATTTTTCAACTAAAATCAATACAAACACACAAATCACATATTTTAGCTTTCGTGGCGATTTTTGCTTAAAAATTCAAAAAATAATCCTTACTAATTTTACAAAAACGAAAGCAACTCTGTCTGTCTGACTGTCTGCTGCTCTTTCACGCCAGAACTACTGAATCGATTTTAATGAAATTTAGTACACACATAGTCTAGAGCCTGAGAATGGACATGTTTGTTTGGAAATTACGTCATTTTTAAAGCTAGAAGCTTCAAATTAATTTTTTTGGTCTTTGTTAGATACAAATAAGTAAGTCATTCAGAGTTCGTAAAAATTTTACACTAAAAGGGTACCTAGGGACGAACCCGAGCGAAGCAAGGGTGAGTCGCTAGTTCGTATATAAAAAAATAGCGTACCACCTAAATTTTAAAATTGGTCAACTAAAATGATTATATCTAAAATGAACGTCTAAACTTAATTTCATAAATTATTTTGTATTTTTAAACTGAAATTTAAACGAAATTTCAAGTGTGGAATAAATAGGTTTATCTGATATAATCTTGGAGCAATTAACGGCTTTACGGCACACGCGATGCAATTCAAACAATGGAATATAAAGAGAACTGCCCCGTCTGTAAGTTATTATTACAATTAAATTTAAAATAACATTAACAAATGAAATTAAAACAAATATTTTTTAAAAAGAAAATGTACATTTATTACCACAATATCACAGTAATTTGAATAAAAGATTGCAAAGGAATGCACAAATAAAACTATTGTTTCATTAGGCCTATATTTTTTAAAAGAAATCATATCCTCTTTCATATAATTTGATACTAACGAATAAATTTACGCTTACATAACGGCGTAATTTGGCCGGCACATTACTTACATTTCGCCGTCGAATACCCGGCGTCGGTTACATGGCAATGGGCTCGTGTTAAAAGGCACTAATACTAAAATAGGAGTAGCCTTAGTTGCTCCTTATAAAATCAGTTATCTTCCAGTAAAGGTCCCTTCAAAATCTGTCCAGCCGTTTTATAGATGAACCAGAACAAACAGACAGACAAAAATGTTGAAAACTACTTTTTTGGAAGTACGCATATGAATTTAGTACAAGGTCTTTAGTAAAAAGCAAACATACACTTCATTTTTTAACTATATAGGTCACTACAAAAAACTTTTGTGAAACAAATTATTTTAACTTAAAAGACTGAATTTCATATATTTATTTAATATCTTAACAGCAAAATATAGCAGTAAAGTACTAAAAATCGTAAAAAAGAAATAAACAATACTGTAAAGTGACAATAGGTGGTGAAGTAATATTGCAAAAGCTCTATCAGTATTAATATTTTCCTTTAGAAATGTCTTTTAATTATTATATCACGTACCTTTACCTGCAGCTTGTTAGAGATAATGGTAATTAATATTTTATTCGTATTTTAGCTGTATACTATACTACTGTATCACCGCGAGTTTGGTCGCGTAGTATTTGAATGTACAATCCTTTAAGTCTCACATAGGCCATAGTCTTCTATATTTTCCGCCAACCCGCACTAGGTCAGAGTGGTGGACTATGGCCTGATCGTGTTAAAGGGAGGCCCGTGCCCAGCAGTGGGACGTTAAAAAGGGCCGAATACATACGAACTGAACCGTTAACAAAAGCTAGTATTATTATTTAAACATACAGACCCTAATTATTAAGTATAAGGCATTCCATAAAAACGTACAATAAAACACGTATATTTTTTAATATTACGAGTAAAGTACTTCTAATAGAAATAAAAGTCCCATTAAAAAGAGGCAATAAATGGAAATAAAAAATTAAAATACAGAACAGAAATCATTATATAAAATTATTATATTATGTTATTTTATTATATTATGTTATTTTATTATAATAGTTAATGTATGTAATAAAATAATTTAGAGAAATTATTATAAAACTTTATAAATACAGTATATATAAAGGACTTTTCGAATATTAAAAATGCGAAAGTTGGTTATAATATCATTCTATTACTTATTTCTTTCAAAGTAAATATGAATGTCTTTAAGCTACTTTAGCTGTGCTAAAGACATTCATATTTACAGACATTCATATAAACTTAGTCAAGATATTCTACTTCCATAGAATTGGCTTCGTATCCCATTAAAAAATATACAAGTACAGTACTTTTCTCTCCCATGGAACATAATATATTATTTTTCCCTCCAACCTTCCTTTTTTTGTGCCAATCATCCAGATTCGCTTAGACATTCTGGCATACTGAGTAACAACAAAGTAAACATCCAAACTATCGCATTTATAATATTAGAGAGAACTTTTAGTAAAACCTTAAAAAGAAAAGAAATTTTTTAACCAAGATATCCCGTTGTAGAAAACGTGTTCGTTATCATAACATATTCCCTGTAATTTTATTCCTTAAAAAAGGTACGCATACTAATTTTAATTTTTTTGCATAATTGTAAATGAAGAAGGAAAAATACTTGTTACGGTCGTATATAAAGTGCCTTAGACGGGAATTTAGAGTTTAAAATTGTTATTTTATTACATACTGTTCGTATTCGTTTTGTTTTTGGTTCGTGAAATTGGTAGTTTTATTACATATATACTCACGAGCAGATATACTCGTACGTAGGTATCTACATAGTAAAAGTCTATCTGTGTTATTTTTATTATATATCATGTTATAAGTTATTATAATAATTTATATAAATATTATTAATTTTTAAATAGTTACTAGTCAAAGTCTTATAGAACTCAATGCCAAAGAAATGGATATCTAAATCTATAGGTACATATTATAAAACAAAGCCCTCTGCCGCGTCTGTTTGTCTGTCTGTCTGTCTGTTCGCGCAATGCTCAGAAACTACTGCACCGATTTTCAAGCTGTTTTCATCAATGGAAAGTGTGGTTTCCGAGGAAGGTTTTAGTACGGTTTAGCTAATAGCTCTTATAAGAATTTTTTTTTAATCTGAAGAATTTTGAAAGTGCTACCATAATTCCTATTTTTTAATAGTGATTAGAACGCGGGCGAAGCCGCAGGAATTGCTAGTCTATACTAAAAATAAATTAATGTGTATGTAATGTAATAAATAAATTTTAAGTCAAGTCAATTTATAGAAATTCTTAACCGATTCTAACTTTTTCATAAAGAATCTACAGGTAACATGCCCTTTATATTATGTAACAGAGTACTTTTATTTATGCAAGAGCAAACATCACAATTTTAAATGACGTGAATGTCAGGAACGAAAGCTACTCGTAGTTAACTATATGATTAAATATGGATTAGTACAAAGCATTTGTTTTGTAGTTTTACTTGGCGTCACGAAATGTTCTTTAACACTTTATTAAATTATATAGATAGCAATCCAACAGTAAAGCACCCATTACTTGTTAATATAAAAATAAAATAAGGCTTTCAAATTTTATGTATAAAACAAAAATAAATATAGGAGGTAGTTTATAGTTAGTAGACGTTCGCTTTGAAAGAATTTTGTGACAGGGCTGAATTAAGGTGGTCTAAGGTCTCTCGCAAGTTTGTTATATGAAAGTCCTTCATTTTTTTTTTGCGAAAGTGTACAGTTTTGCTGTAACAGTCGCTAGCTAAATCATAAATCTTTAGTTAAATTAAATACTGTACAGTGTAGTGTAAATAAGCATATTTGTTATATGGTCTTCTGTGAACGTACAACTTTGAGAGAGTGTTAGGTCACTCGCTCTACTGAATCTTAGCAATTAGTACTCCCAAGTTTGATTAATGAAAATACCTAAATGTTTCAAATTTTAGACGTTGTAACTAAACTGTTATTTGCATACTAGAAATTATAAGGTTGTTTATTTAGTACATGTAGTTTAATGTTAGTTAAACATAAATATCTTGCTTACGATATGCTCATATATGGAAAGGAATAATGGTTTTAATACTTAATTATGTGTAGAAGTATCTGTCTATCATACTCGATTGTAACTACTAGTATTACAATATTTTTCTATTAAAAACGAATTCTAGACGTTTTCAAAGTTTTCTAAAAGAGTTTGCCAATAGCATACTGAAACTTCTGAGCCTGCATCTAAAAACACACAAACCTCGATGCTCCTGTTCTTTCTCTGCCATGTCAAATTTTTTTTAATGGACATTGAAGCTCTATAAAAATAGCTACATTTTGAATTAATATAATTAAAAAAATACTTACTACGGAAAGGAGACAACCAATCTTTTTCTCTTTTATATTAATATTAGTATTATAATAACATACTTAGAATCTCTATAAGAATCAAAATCCGTTTAATGTTCTCATAAAAATGTCTATGTAGGTGATTTATGTCAAGTTTTTATTTGAATTCATTTTAACCGTATTGTGGTAAATTATTATGACAAATGTTGTAATAACTATCGAATATCAAATTATATTTTATGTTCAACTAAAAGGTGTTATATCAATGTTTATACGTTATCGGAAAATAAACACGAAGAGATCATAATAGACACGTAACATTTTATGCCACTTTTAGAACAATACATCCAGGTGGTGATATCGAACATCTTTACTTTATGTGACAAGATCCTTGTATCATGAATAGAATAATATTCCAGACTAGCATTTTTCGTGACTCCGCCCGCATTTTAAGGACCGGAAACTAAATTCTTAGATTTTACATACCGTGTGATGTTTTACAGTCGGTTTTTAACGGTTACTTGAGATTTCTCAGAAATTAGATGTTTTCCAGCAGTAAAAAGTATCTTATATCCTGACCCGTATAACCAGCTATCATCATACCAAATTAAGTAGTAAGAAAAGTAACTTAAAAATGTAGAAACAACACGTTCTTTTCACACACAATATTAATATAATGTTTAAATGGAGTGTCAATATTATTATGTCAGGAAGCTAAAATTATTTGGAATATCGTCTGCAAAGTATTTTTTCGTACAATATAAATATTTACCTTGGCGTCAGTAATACAAATAAAAACATTGATATGAATTTTGATGACTCGTTTGGCTCAGTTGGTAGTGACCCTTCTTTCTGCGCCAGCGGTCGCGGGTTCGAGTCCCGCTGGGGGCATTCATTCGCTAATCACGAATGTTTGTACTCTAGTCGTGGGTGTTTATATTTATAATATGTATGTATTTAAAAAAATATATGTGTAGTATATCAACTATCTGGTATCCGTAACACAAGCACGTAACGTAGCTTACTACGGAACTAGATGGCGCTGTTGTAATAATGTCCCAACATATAAAAAAAAACGTATATAGGTGTCGTTATCACTTTTAGGTCGTTTAATTACTAATATAATAATAAAAGTTTGTGAAGAAATTATCCTTAAATTATAAACTCGCCGTCCTTAAATTATAATCTTTCCGTATGATAGGAAATATAAGACATTTTATACCTTGATTCAAACATAGTCTCCATAAAAAAGACACAATGACACACTAAGTAGAGCTTGGGCGGGTTAGACGTTAAGAATTTCCTCTATTAACTTTATGAGAATTTCTCTTAACAGGAATTGAATAAGCTTATTTGTAATTATTTCAATTATTCTACAGCTTGACATATTGAATACATTAAAAGAAAATATATAAAATAACTTACAGCTCGATGAGTGACAAACGATGTGCGTCCTTGGAGTCTTGCACTGATCTTAGCAGGAGTATCTTCATCTTCCCTTTTAGGGTCGAACCAGCCAAACGCTGCACCCACCACCAGAACAGCCCCAAGTATCATCAAAGCTAGAAAACCTCCAATCGCAGCTTTAGTCGTTTGAGATATAACCATCGCCATTTTGTTAGCACTTATCACCTTCTTAACATAATTGTCTAAAATTTTCACTTGGTATATTATTTAAATCACGAAGTTCACTTAGTTAAGTCGCGCATTATCTCACTTTTATTTACATAATGTTAGAAAGTCCTTCACAGTTCATCAGTTCACATTAAAAATATTAGGTCGCGTATTAATAACGCCGACTTAGCAGCTTTTGTTATATTTACATCAGCTAATAAAAGAAGTTTTTCATTAAACACAAGTTACATTTCAATAAATATTTATATTTTTAAAAATATAAAAAAAAGTTTTTGTGATCCTTAATGGTCATGCAGTAATCCACGAATCCCTAATGATCCAGAACCATCAGTTTTTTCGTTGAGGGATATTTTGGGACAAGTAAAGGGAATATGAAATTATGAATAAACTTATGTAAAAAGGAAACTATAAAGTTATTTAACTGGACCCTTCTCACTTTAGAAGTTTCTGTTACAGTGCATAACGGAATATTTTTTATCATCAAATATTTTGTATTGGTATGATATAACAATTAACGAACATTAATGATGTTGTTATGCCTACATTCTAATTTAATATTGAACTTTAACATTAATTGTAATGAAGCTTGGTCTCATTTGCCAAGAAATACATTTTATAAATATTAATCGACTTCTTCTATTTTCTTATGAGATATGGCACCATCAGTGCGCGTGTTTGATTCTCACTCTCAACATACTCTCAATATACCTGATATTAAAAATTTGAAGATAATATAAAAAAATGGCCACGTTTCTCGTAAGTAATATCACTCTAACAGATTAAACTTGCTCATTTACTTATATAAACTAATGTTTATGAAACATTATTTTCGCTGTGCATTTTCATAGTCACCAGAAGACTGCTATTGTATTTGTCTAGCAGCATTATGTCGACCACCGTCAGTAGTAACAAAGGTATCTTATGGACTGTCCTACATTTTATTTATTGTAGAGAGCCTTTATGCCACGTAATTTTTATATTATATACAATTAGCCTACCCTTGCTCCACTCAGGTTAGTCCCTAGACACGATTAGAACGGATAGTATATCTCGGAGATGATATTTTTTCCGGATTAAATAATATCCTTTATTTTAAACAGATTACCATCATCATACCAAAATCTGTCCAGGTTTTCTTGTGATGCGTTCTTAGACAGGCAGAAAGCCAGATAGAAAAAAATCTAAAAACTGCAGATTCGAATGTATCAACAATAATTACTATTTCGATAAGTTTTTCCGATAAACAATATAGATTACATTATTATAATTAAATTTTATTTAGTTTATTATAATTAAAGTCTTTAATGAAGACTCTTATTGTGTCAAGAAATGGCCCAGAAGTAATATGAGTAATTATTAAACGCCATGTCTGTACGAATAGATAATATCACAAAATAAATATAAATACGCAAGATAGTTCTTTTTAGTATAGGAATGAGTACTGCGAAGTATACTTTTCACTTGCAACTCTTAAGTGTTAAGTGGGAGTGCGCGTCGTAGAGTGGGCGTTTTCTTCTCTCTAGTTAAGCATCCAGTTATAATTATAGACATATTGTTATTTTTTGACATAAGAAATTATTTTTATACCATCCTACTATTTCTTTGTAAAATATAACAAAAATATATATAGTGGGTGCATACTGCATAACTGCATAATATATTCATTGGTTAACCATTTAGTTATTTAACGACATGCAATCATTTTTGTGTAACATAATATAGTAAAAATATGAGTTGAAACAGTACATTGAAAAAAATTAAAATTATCATTAAAATAGTCATTATTATCGATATACAGGCAGATCATATACAGATCTATAATAGTTTATTGAATTTTGTCAGTCTTTCTTCTAAGGAACTGGTTTATAGAACAAGAAAATCACTGAACAGATTTTGATGAAGTGTAGTAAGAGGTGTGAATAGTTTTTGCACTGAGGAAAAATTTCTTATTGTTAAATCGTACGTCGTTCGTAGGTTCATCCCTAGATTTAGATCCCCAGATTTAATTTTATTAATAGAAATTGTAATTTATTATTATTGGTTAAAATAGAAAAGTTTAACTTGATAATCGTATAAAACATATTGCATATTAGCGTCCTAATAACATATACTATTGTGTAAAAATTATAATCTTCTAAAGACAGGAAACGAAAGAATGATATAGTAGTATTTAATTACAAGAAATGGTTTCATTTTGAACATTTACAAAGAATTTAGCGAACTATAAATATCTAATAATATTTTACAACTACAAGTTGATAGTTTAAACAGTTCTTAATGGTTCTTTCGAAACAATACTTTATGAAACAAGGGGTCAAGTTTGTGAGTTCGGTTCAATGAAAATACATTAAAGTTGCTTATTGGAAACAGAATTTACTAAAGTTTTTGTTTGAAGTTCGATTAAATTTTCAAATCCAGACTTAAATATCGATTCTATAAATAAATTTACAAATTTATGGTAAGAACGAGCAAGTTTGAGTTCACCTACGTAATTTATTATAGAATTTAAGTGAATTAAAATGTAGTAGTACATTATATGTCTTCAGACAATTTTTAACGTCCCACTGCTGGGCACGGGCCTCCCTCAGTACAAGGGGGATCGTGTTGGCGGACTTCACATGTCTTTCGACAACTTGCTAGGTTCTCTCATACATGCAGATTTCCTCACGATGTTTTTCTTGTGGTGGTGGCATGTGGTGATCATGTTGGAAATGATTCGCACATGAAAATATCAGAGGTGCGAGACCCGGATTTGAACACGCATCACTTGGTTATACAAGCGAGTGCGTTACCACTGGGCCACTACTGCCTTGTATATGCCATTATATAAAACTAATAAATTTGTTTGTAATTCAAAGAGTTGTTCAAGATAAAATAAAGTTAACATTAGTACCGGTTATTTTAATTACTTGTACTTATTACAGTACTAGGCAATTACAATATTAATTATTATTATACGAGTAGTATTTTTATAGGAAACTTGTTAAACATTCAATACTTACGTTACATGCGTTATTCTCTCAAGATTTAAATGTGTACATACATCACATATCAATTACATAAAAATTGAACTTAATTAAGACTTTGGCAAATTTTATAGTATTACGAAAGCTCTCAAAAGAAATGTTTTTTCCGAAATTATCTTACTGGTTAAATAAATAATAGCATATAACCTTCTTATATACATTTTAGCTCCTCTTTACACTAGTGAAAACTATATAGACATTCGTATAGTATTCTATATGATTGGCCTTAACAAAGGCAACGCGTTAATGGACTTTAAATTATAATGTATTGTAAAGAAAGTTACATACATATGTATAATTAGAGACCCTTTGTTCTATCATATCCAACAATACTCAACAATCCTTTAGTAATTTGTAGCAATATGTTACAATCCCACGAAAACCTTAATGTAAAGTAGTTTAAGCCACTCTTTATTCTATGAATTTCATGTTTAGCTTGAAATTTAACATACTGGATACGTTTTTAACATATTGGCACAATGTCTCTCGTATTGAAGGGAGGCCCGTGCCCAGCAGTGGGACGTTAAAAGGGCTGATTACACATATACATGTAAAGCTCCATAAACTACTCTATTTTTATAATACAACAATCAAAAACTCTTAAAAAGGTTGTTTAAGTACTGGTATGAATTAAATAAAAAAGTTTATGTACTTGAAAACACAAGGTTATTTTGAAATCACAGATGGGTATTTTAGCTTTTTAATAAAGTAGGTAAAATTATAAACATCAATCAAAATATCAAATTACTAGAAACCTCCTTAATTCTCTTGGGTTATATTACATCCCTTTCCTATTTACACTTTGCTGGCCTTCCTTATTTAACCCTTGGTTTCTACTCAAAATATATTTTACACTGTCGCTACTCAAGGGTCAGTGTGACCCTGTTATAAAACAAGGAATATTTTTTGAACCATTACGAATTATGAAATAAAACACATTATTTAAGAAAGATGGTTAATAATGTAATAAAATGACACAATTTTAATTCTTTTCGAAACAGTCTGGACATATAATAATTGAGCAAGTGCTGAAAATTGGTATGTGACATGAAAATCAAACGTTGTTTGTTTTGCGATCTTTTTTATACGGACAAATGCCGCAACGCTTCCTTTTAGATGGAATATTAGAAACAGCTGGAACCGATCTTTCAGGCATGGGCAGTTTGAATATCCTTGAAGTTATCATACGCAATTGCCGGGGAATCTTTTCATTGTAAATTCTCTGTCGAGCGTAAGGTAAGCATAACTCCATGCCAAGCCCGCGTAGGAAGTTGGGCCGATTTACTGACTTTCCACTGACTGCATCGAATATGACTTTACTATTGACGCCTGTTATATTGAGCATGGCATACAAAATCACCATTGGCCAACGTCTAGTAGCTCTAGCAACTGAGAAGTTGGCACTCTTTTGGTCTAAAGCGTCAACTCCAACTTTTGTGTCATTGTAAAATGTGATCATCGCAGGTTTATTATGCTGATCAGCAACTATCTCGCCATCATGATGCATGCTCGAAATAAGAACCACAGCCTTAGACTTTTTTGGAACATATGATGCCATTGTTATTTTAGCTGTGAAACCAAACAACGACGATTCTACTTCTCTTGTTTTATGTGGTAAAAACTCTCTTGGGATCTCTCTCTTGTTTGCTTTCATAGTCCCCACGTATGTCAGTTTACGAGACCATAGTTCATCGACTAAATCATCATCACCAAGTAACAAAGCATTGCCAATCTCTTCGTCCGTAAGCGCATTTCTACCACCCATACCTATGACAAACGAAACCCAAAATGAAACTAAAAGCAAACGAAAAACAACGACAAAAACCTACACAATAATTGCAAAAACAAACACTCAAAATGTTAAGTATTTTACACAAAAAAAAAAGTTAACCAATATAACAAGTTATTCACTTACCGTCTGTCGTTGCTACTCAAGGGTCACCGTGACCCTGTCCTTGCTGTTTTGGCGCAAAACATGCACTGAGCCACTGGACACACCCGCCGTACAAAGCAGCGAGCACCGTACTAAGAATACACGGGCGGGGGCCCCGCGTTCGTTAAGAGTGATTGCCCGAAATCGGTGATTTTAAAGTTGACAGGGTCTCATAGACCCATGTGTAGTAACCAAGGGTTAACATCCTACAAATTCTTTAAAACGAAAATTTAAACTATTTTTCTAGCCTTAATTAGCGATATTGCCAATAATCAGTCTTTGTCTTTTCTTGATAATTATTTTTATATTAGTGTATACTTAAAACTTTAGATTCTGAAACTAGCCGGAACAAACATAAACTCACCAAAGCGAGTGTCTTTAATTTATATTACTATGTAGTGGTAAAGATTACCTACTTATAAAAAAATAAGTTTAATCTATATACAAAACAATAAAAGTCAGTCTGTAAACATCCCTACTTACAGGACACTCACAAACATTATCTATTGAAAACGTACTTTGCAGTAAGTCACTAGTATAATATATGGATCTTTTAATGTAACAGTAAGTGGAAATAGGAAGTGTTTACAAATAACAGCTAAGTGTGTCTGTACGTCAATACAAATTCATATAAAGCTCGAGGTCGGAAGGGAGGGACGCCACTCGACGACTATTCAATGCAGGCAACTCGATAACCTACATATTATGAAAGCTAAATAAAGCGACAAAGGCACGTTCGCTGTAAATTAAATTTTCTACTTAATTATAATATATTACTAATAACTATATATTTAAAAGTATATGTGTGTGTGTTTATATCTCTTTAACCCTGAAACGGCTGAACAGTTTTGGATGAAGTAAAAAGATAGCATACGTTAATATCTTTGGCTAATATGTGATTCTATCTATATATAACTGAGCGATGCATGAGTAATTCATTAATTAATTAATAGAATAAGTTAAAATAGTTTAATTAAATAAAAAAATGGGATTGGTTTATTGATTAGTCTTTTTAAAAAAATCATAGACCTTTCTGTTTAGAAATATTACATTCTGTAAAGAAAAAAGCTTTGTCTCGTTCTAAAAATGGTTATTTTTATAAAGCCACATTCTACCTATTCCTGCATGTCAATGATAAAAGCGCACCTTATACTGTTATATGTTTTCGGAAACAGTATAAAGAAAAATTAAATATAAAAAATTAAATATAAAAAATATATATTTTTGTTGCATAACATTCAATCAAAAGTTTTACATTTAATTTTTTGTGTAATTAGAAATTAAAAAAATATACTCCCGTTAATTGTCATGCAGGTTATTCGCATACATATCACATGCAATCATAGCATTTTACTTTAAAGATATCATTATAAATGAAACTATATTTTCGATTTTGTCGAAAAAAAATTATTTTTCATAAATTGAGCGTAGGATCTGTCTGTAACAAGTATATAAGTAAATCTCAAATACCTTAGCCTCGCCCGTGACCATGATTGCTGTAAAGCATTTGAAACGTCAGGAACCAAAAATCTAAATAAATCCGCGTATTTGTAACGCGCGACATTTGTAATGTCGAATATTCGCATAAATCTAAGAAAGAATTGAAGATATCATTATTTACTAATTTACTTTGTTAAAAGGCTAAAGCTTGGAAGTTTTCCTAGTAGCAATTAAAGAATTCCACTATTATTGGTATTATTTATTGGTATCAAATGTTTCTATACAATAGAGTTTCAAATATTCATAAAATTGCAAACAAAAACGCCAATAACTGTTTAAATTCATCTTCAATCTACGCTAAAGCTCTTCAAAAGCTGCAAACCAAAACCAAAAAGATATCAGTTGACAAACAGACAAGAAAAAGGTACTGAACTGTTTTGCCTTTGCCTATTTAGATTAAATTTTATAGATTTTCATCCTAATTCAGCTTAATACCTTATTCAAATTTCTCAAACGTAAAAATGAAGAATAAACTTATTCATATTGTATCATTATTATAGGTTACCAGCGTCTCAGCATCGCTGTGTCTAGGTCCATCCCCTAGGGACGTCCCCGAACGTACGAACGATTAAACGGTTAGGATAGATTTCTCGGAGATTAAATATTTTCCCGCAGTGAAAAGTATCCTTCTAAAATCTGAACATTTTCTTGTCATGCGTTATCAGACAGAAAAACAGACAGACAAAAATCCAAAACACTATAGATGCTGAATCTATCTCTGTCTATGCATCGGTTTCGGTATTTCAATAACATTTTTAAAACAATATTTAACGTACAGATTCAACGAAGAATTATTCGATGACAAAGTTTATTAAATGTATAGAAGATACTTGTAGATAAAGTAAGGTTAATAACGAAATACGTCCAATATTATGTTCTTAGATTATTTGTTCTCAATTATTGTTATTTGAAAATCTGTTTAATATTACTTAAGTATTTTGTGTAAGCGTCTATTTACGTATATTATTATATATGTACAATTATACATAATAAATAATAACATTGACTGAATCGTCTAGTTAAGACTCATATGATCGGTTGTATGTGTATGTCGGATGTCCATGTTCAAATTCCGGGTCAATCAAAATGCTCTACAACAGCAGAGTTGGGAAAGTTGGTAATGTTATCCTCATTTCTCGAAAAAATGACTCTCTCTCTCTCTTACTCTCTCTCTCTCTCTCTCTCTCTCTCTCTCTCACTCACTCACACACACACACACACACACACACACACACACACACACACACACTCTCTGTTGTAGTAAGTAGAGTATGAACTTGTGTTTGCATGCATTTTAATATCTCCTGCGCTCATCTTTTCAGTGAAGATGGCCGCTGATGCATAATCCATTAAATTAATATTTATCATCAGCTCATTTATACGCCCTTTTGCAGGGCGTTCGTTCATTACAAAGGAAAAAATGTATAAGCAAAACTGCTATAAGCATTTATACAGTTGATTTAATCAGTGCAAATATAAAAGCCACATAATAAAATGTTATACGATAAAATATAATAAAAGGTACAAAATTTTAGTTGCCATGACAATATAATAATTCAGATTGTATACTGAGTAAAGTAACCGTTGTATGTCTGTCGCAGTAATAGGTGAGTTTGAGCAAATATAACAAGTCGCAATTTTGTACGGCATGCGATGTTATATGAAATCTTACGTTATGTTATAATATAGCTTTATGAGTTTTAACATGAGCATTGATAATATCTTTCTTGCGAATGTTTCATTTCGTTATGAAGTAAATTTTCTTTGTTTTCGACTCTCGGAAATATGAAATATATTGTTACGTAGTTGATTTTCCTATGATTTTGCTGGTTGTAAAATAGGTTTTTGGTAATCCAAACTTTCTTGTATGGTCCCACTGGTGGGTACCGGCGGCTTATCAATACAAGGGGCATTAGGCCATAATACACCACTGAACAAGTGTGGGCGGCCGGACTTATACTGTATTTTAAAAAGTAGTTAGGTATCTAAGACAAGCAATGTTCAGGGCGAGATATTTTTCTTCATCGTAAGGTAAGTGGTAATTTTTAAAATATAGCTTTCACATGAGAATATTATATAGATTAGTATTGCATTATATTTTTAATACAGGCCATGCTGTACTGCTTTAAAATCAAATCTATCGTAGGTTTGAATATAAAACTATAATATTGTAATTGTGAAAGTGTGTTCGTATGTTGTCCGTCTTTTACGTCGAAACAAAGTGGTGATTTATTTTGTGTGATAGTTAAAGGGCTGGTGAGTGACAAAGACTACTGTTTACTTACCGAATAATAGTTTACTATATAATATAGCATAATTTGCGACACGTTTGGCTCAGTTTGTAGTGCTGCTGCGCCAGCGATCGTTGGTTCGAGTCCCGCTGGGGATATTCATTTGATAAACACGGATGTTTGTACTCCAGTCATGGGTGTTTATATTTATTATATCTATGTATTTAAACTTATATATATGTAGTATACTATCTGGTATCCGTAATACAAGTTTTGTATCTTACCACGGAAGTAGATGGCGCTGCGTGTAATAATATCCAACATATGTATTATATTTATTTATATAATACATAATACGGGTATGTATAATAATATAATATGCATTTAATCAGTCCCATAAGAGTTTATATAACACAGTGTGTGTGGTGTTGTAGAAAGCAATATAAAAGGAACTAGAGATCTAATTTCAGATTTCCCTTTCATAGTCTACATTTGAAGAACTTAGTTTTCATTAATTTTTTGCTCACTTTTTATAAAAAAATCTATTTGACGACTTCGAAATCTTTTTTTAGCTACACTTAAATTAACTTTTATTGAGCTCTAGAATGTTTATTTTATTTTTTTATATAGTACAGTAAGAAAGGAAAAAAGTTGAGATAAATACATAATATAATAAAAAGAAAAAGACTTTTACAACATTATTACGTATTCAATGACCCTACAAAAATCCTATGACTATTCTGTACATACTTAATTCTAGACATCCTCGGTATTAATATCTGTAAGAAAAAAAGGTTGTAAACGAGGCAGTCAAATAAATAAAAATATAAAGCTAAATTGACGTACGTTATGACTTAATACATAAGTAGGTTTATGGGGTGCGGTTGAATGATTATTGCGATTATTGTGCTTTGGGAAATTTGGTAATTTCTGCTACGAATACATAGTTATTTCTACATTAGCAATTGTTATAACATCATTTGCAATACATAAATTTATTTAATACTATGCACAGATGGATAATTATCTGGTTCTGTGAAGCACTGGTCGTAGGTTTGATTGTATTGGCATGGCAATAACGTGCTTTTAATGAAAATGTTACACGCCATGTTTATTTTAAAATTATTAAAGGAGAAATAATCCAATATTCGAGTATGTACTCAAAATTAACATAAAATCTATAATTTCCTCGCTAAATTTTATCAAAAATTATTTAGTTAGCGGTTTAAGCAAAAACGAGAGTAAAAGAGAGACAGGGAAAGTTACTTTCTTTATTAGATTAATATGGAGTTATATTGTTTTAACCTAATTTTGTGTCATAATGAGATATTTCCGAAGTTGGTACCAGCCGATGAAAAGCAAATTACATCGCAAATTGATATATAATATTTCAACTATAATATGAATCCATACCCTGTCATATTTACCTATTAGATATTCATATCTTAAAGCATTTAAGGCTAGCACTAATTTCTAAAATTTCTGAATATGTATAATTATAGTACATTCACCTCTAAGTTATTTAAGATTTTAGGAAACGTTTTTTTTTACTTTTATTTAAAGCCATAAAAAAATCACTGATGATTTTTATCAATTTTACTGACTGACCCTCGCTTTATATGAAAAAATCAAAAGGGAAAGCAGTACTAGTAACTGAATCTATTCAACTGATTAAATAAATTTAAATTAGAAATAAAACTGGACTATATTTTAAGACAGTTATTCAGTAAAATTCCTTGAAATCTTAGACTTTTCTATATTAGAAAAAGAGAAATAGAAGTGAAATAAAATAATTACGGTACAAATGTCAGAATGAATAAGTATCTTATTTCATTTCATTCAATGTTATTAGCGTAATGACGTTGCGTTCTCATAGAATTTTAGTCATCATTATTACATTTCTGTACACGAAATGGGTCATCAGAGTTGTCCCATTATGACCAGCCAACCCCCATTGAATTACATATAAAACCTTCTAGAATATCATGTAATAGAAGTAATTGGATAGCTCAGAGCTCTAGTATACAGAGTAATTTATTGACAGTCTAGCCTCGTTTCGGTAAGGCTTTCGAGGAAAATGTATTTTTTTAAATCTTTTCTTTAAGAAGGCTTTAAAATTTCAAAAAATATAGAAAACGTAACCATAATCGTTATCTCTTGATGAAATCTAAACTAATATCACTTATAAAAAGGTTAGTTAAATGTTTGTATGTAGAGAGTAATCTCTGAAACTACAGACCCGATTCTGGATATTCTTTCATGCAACATAATTACCGTCAAGTGCTTTAATAAGCTAATTAAAAATGGTTTTACTTCTCTTTTTCTGAGTAAAAAGTAATATAGGTACATATCATTTTATTATTATTTAAAAAAAAACAATTTATTATACCTATGCATATATATAATTTGCTCATTAAAGCATTTTATATTAATACACACACATCTATCTAAAAATATTTGGTTTGCCATGAGTCGGCTGGTATATTCAGGACCTAGGCTTTTTTTTGCTGGCTGATATTGACAATAAGATATTGTACCTAATGGGTTATCGTATTGTGAACGAAGAAGCTGAATCATTTAAGTTTGGGAACCATATAACATTACTTAGACTATTGCTTGATTTGTGACTTTTTCTTTTGGCAATTTATCGTGTTCAATAATTTATTTATTCAATACCTAATAATAATTTAGATTTTTAATTTACAATTTTTTATATACTTACTATGAAAAAAAATGAAATTTATGCCATGGGAATTTGTAGTAATACAAAATAAATAATTAGACAGAAAATTTAACTCATTAAAATCTCTAATATTACAATAAAAATTGAAAGTGTTTGTACGTGAATTCTCCTTTCGCGACGCGACGTTAATACGTCGCTTGATTTTATGTAAAGGTAGTTGATGGGTTTAAGAGTGACAAAGGAAACTTTTTCAACTTAGCGCTCTATACTGTCTCATCATACCTATGTTCAAGTTCATAAAACAATAGAAACCTATGCTCATAATCCAATAATATTATTTATTATCTAGTCCATGCTAATGTAACGAACGGATGTACGGAGAAGGGAAGAACCCGACTAAAGCCAGTGATATAGTATTCACATCCTAAGATAAACTATACGTACATTGTGCGATGTACGTAGATATATGCTACTGACCCCAATTAGGTAACTATTCTCTTTGAACAGCTCAAACACTTTTAGTGTGACTCGCTATTGTTTCTTTGATGAAAAAGAACTAGGTCGACAACTGTGTTAAAAATATATATTATATTATTACAATACTCGTATGAAGAGTTTACAAATAATATCAAGTTATATAAATTGCACGGTTTTTTCATGTGGATAAATAAGGTATTTTTTATTGTAAACCATAGAGAATTATTACACAAGACGAAAAAATATTGATAGATGATGCAAAGGTAAAAGGAATTATCCCTTTTCGCTGTAAAATATCTTTTCCGGGTAGCCTTAGGGCGTAGTAGTAATTATATTATTAAAAAGACATTTATTAGGCTCATGAGATAATTTTGAATTAAGTTGCATAACTATTTTGCTTATCATTACAAATAAAATCTATACTATATGAAAATATATGAAGAATAGTACAAAGTTTCTTGCTTTTAAAAATGAATTTTGCTAATATCGAATCTTTTAAAATTTTAACTAACCTTATTACCTTAAAACAACCAAGTACTCGTAGAAACATAGAAGTTAGTAATTAGTATGTACTTTAATAATGAATAATTTTCATCTTAAGCCTCAAAATTTCGCGTAAAATTTATACCTATTCATATTTAGTAAATTGCTCGTAATTTCAAATATAATAGCATTACTTTAATCATTCTAAGATGTAATATTAATATTTATTTATTAACCTTTACACGTGTAGTATATCGTTGAATTCAAACATATTTTTTTACATTCTTTTTCAAGTTAGTTGAAACGATGTAGTTTTTATACTAAAGAAAGTCAAAAATCTCAATACAAAAACTTGGCTTTATTGTCAGAAAACGAGGCAGAAAAGTGGTTTCTTGCCTTGTCTTGCTGACAATTTTCTTATAACAATCGTAAGGGTATACCATAGTTCACTTTGTTCAACCTCTTTGTACAAGATTGAATCAAATGACTTTGAGGATTGCTTCATGCCGCTAGTACAATACCTTTGTCTAAGATTATATCATATTTCTTTACCGGTTATCTCGTGTTGTGACAGCAGCAGCAGTTATTTTGGGTGAATTTCGGTCAGATTTTGTCAAAAAGCTTTTTACTAATTAAAATACACTACTGCTCGTTATATAATATTGCCAGTTTAAAAAATATTCCAGTATCATTTGGCTTAATCTGTTGAATTACATTTTAAGTTCGCGTAAAAAAGTTGGCAACCGTTAACTTTTTTATATAATGATTAGATCAAGTGTCGATTAGGTACTAGTTATAATAGTTATTATTATTTAATAAGCGTACTAGAATTTATTCACAATTGACGAAAGTTGTTATACGTACAAAGGCGTAGTAAAGTAGAGAATTTTTTGAAGTCGGTTAAACAATATAAAAAGGTGTTATATAACTTAGAATAATATAAAATATCCTCGTAGCAGACGCTACAACAGGCCTTGGTATTTTTAATACTTTTACTATAATGGCATTTTTTATTATATTTACTCTTCGGAGTAACAACGAATACAGTAAATGTAATAAGCACACTGTTGCTTTACCTTTTCACTGATTACATAGCAACACTCAATTCAAGAGATATTCCTTGATTTGTGTGTCCTTAGTGTGATTTTTAGACTATTTTTTATTGAATAATCTAGAATTCTGGTGTGGTTCTATCTTTTACTTCCAAAACGGAAAAATTTATATGTTTGTTTATATATATTGCTTATTGAGTTTAAAAAGTCATACCCTGTTAGTTCAACAGTAGGTACCTACTTTAAACATGATAACGTTGGAATTGAAAGAGTGTCGAATCTTTTTATTAAGGGTTTATTGTGTAGTAAAATAAATCACCTCTTTCTGTTCAAACAGTCCAATTAAAAATCAATATTTTTAAACATACTTACTATAGAAAATGAAAGCAAGTGTATCTCAAAAGATTATTTTTGAAATCGTTCTTGTGACCAATACAAAATTATATAGTCATTATTTCAGGGTTCAAGCTGGGTAATTTTAAAATTAATTAGTAACAAAAATACCAAGGAAGCTCCAACGAGTGTTTTTTTTTATGCGACAGAGGGGGCAAACGGGCAGGAGGCTCACCTGATGAGAACTAATCACCACCGCCCATGGACATCTGCAACACCGCAGGTCTAGCAGATGCGTTGCCGGCCTTTCAGGAAAGGGAGGGAGGGAGGTAGGAGGGATGGGAAGTAGGCCTCCCGGACTCTCACTTACCGGACGAAACGCGACAGTTCTCTGGAGTGGTACTATACGGGGCGTGCCGGCCTATTCGGCTGCTACCCGAAGGTAACAAGCATGGCACTACCAATTTAAAAAGTGTGTATGTGTGTGAAAGATTCGAAAGAAAGGTAAGGTTATGTGTGTATGTACCCTTTATATATACCCTTTCCTTACTGTACTTTCTGTACTGCTTTAGGTACACTTAGTTCCTGGGTGTGAAGTCATTATGCAGAATAAGATACATTTATCATTATCTTTCTTCCTGCAAAATAATATTATGTAGTAAAAAAGTTTACTACATGACAGTAAAATTCTGTATTTTAAGCCAACTCCGGTAAAGCACAGGTTTATATTATATTTAAATCAATAAATCCTCTATACAAATCATACGCTAGCTATCTTTAAAAAAACTTTGTTTTTTTACTAAAAAAATTGGGTTTATGAAATAAAGTGCCATGAACATAATTTAGTATTTTTAATTCACCTATATAAGCTCTTTTAAGTCGTCCATTTATATCAAAGAAAGTCAGCGTAGTCTGTAAGGACCAGTTCTGCAAGAAAGAGGCGTCTAGGAGCTTAACAGTTACTCTTTTAAATACCAACTTAATTAGTACATACTTAAAATATCGTGGGCTGAGTTAATTTATCATAAACTTTTCAAGGAATAATTTATAAATTCCACGTATTTCCATTAACAAAAACCTTCTAAACAGAGTCCATTGACTTGTTAACTTGAAGCAAGTACATAAGCCATAATGCACGGTATATACTCCATTATAATTTGTTTTATAAAAAAGTTTAAAAATGATGTGTTTATTAGAAATGATATAGATAAATGAAAACATACAACCTAACAAGTTTTCGAAAGATATGTGAAGTCGGCCAACCCGCACTAGGCCAGCGTGGTGGACGATGCCCTGATCCCCCTAGTATTGAAGGAAGGCACGGGCCTTCCTTTCTTATACTACTTCTATCTGAAATAGAAAATCAAGAGGGTTGATCTAAATGATGATCTTCATCTTAAGTTACTCTACAAGGATCTGTTCTGATATGATTCTAATGATCTTCGTCATTTTATTCATACTATGTATTCAGCCCTTTATAACATCCCACAGCTGGGTACGGACCCAGCTGTGGGATGTTAAAAAGGGCCCTGGGTAGAATCATATCAGAACAGATCCTTGTAGAGTAACTTAAGATGAAGATCATCATTTAGATCAACCCTCTTGATTTTCTATTTCAGATAGAAGTAGTATTAGAAAGAATTTTGATTCAATGTTATTCAAATTTAGCCTAAACCCATAACCCACATCTTATTAATATTACCATAATTATTAACATTATCCATACAAATGAAAAACAGTTATAGAATCTCTTGAGAGCACAAACAGTTTTTACACTACGCTTGTTCTGTTAGTCGATTTAACTGTTTCTTTAAACAAAGTATTAAACGTTTTATTTAAATGCTAGATACTTGCTGGGATGTTTAATTAAAATGCTCGCAAAATTTTCCCTCACATTTCTTTACAAAATTTACGGTGTTATCAATTATAATAAGACTAATGCTGTCGGTCTTTGCTAGTAAATAATCTTATCTATTTTATTTGTTCAAGAATAATGTTTTTTTTGATAATGGGACAAAGGGGGCAAACGGGCAGGAGGCTCACCTGATGGTAAGTGATCGCCTCCGCCCATGGACATCTGTAACACCACAGGGCTTGCCGATGCGTTGCCGGCCTTTCAGGACGGAGGAGGGAGAAGGACGGGGATAGGGAAGGGGAGTGGGCCTCCCGGACTCTCACTTACCGGACGAAACGCGACAGCATAGCTGCCACTTCACGCCGGTCTTCTGTGAGAGAGTGGTACTATACGGGGCGTGCCGGCCCTTTCGGCTGCTACCCGAAGGTAACAAGCATGGCACTACCACTTGAGAAATGAAAATGAAATAATGTGACATTCTTTAACTATATGGCCTTTTTTATAAGTTCTTTCGTGTAAAATTATGTAATAAAACTTAGGGGCGGCTTAAGATAGAATGCGATTTAAAGTATTTTTTTTAAATACTTATTGCAGTAAATCAATATATCGATGCAAATACCTGCGTATAAAAATAAATGTATGTATGTATGTATGGGCTATATATAAAATGGTTCACACCATGTGAGATGTATTACGATCACGAATTGTTACAGTCACCAGTAGGCAATAATTTACTTTCTTATCGTATCGCCCGATCCGCTGAGCAAGATCCCATCCGAACAAACTATACGTAAGTTCGTATATATTTAGGGTATTTGGTTGAGTCGATGCAAATAGTTCTTGAATGACTTGAGATTTTTCTTCTTAGATGAGATGATAGAGTTGACTTAAGCTTACATTTTTATACAAGAGCCATATCCCGAGTGTCATTGAACTTATTTTTTCATTACTTTTAGATATTAGCCTTACAATATATTAAATAAAAGAAAGAAGAGGAAAGAAGTGCACATTTCTGTATAATATAATTAAAATGTTATTCTGAATGATTTCACTCCGGTGGCCAATCTCAACGTGGCAAATAATAAAATTCTAACTTTGTTGAACCTATACATTAAATATTTTTTGGAATTTTTTATTGAAATAGTAATTATTATCTAAAAAGAGGCTGAATGTACATGGCTGTCACGTCCGTTGGCCGATATGTTTCATACACTTTGCTAGAACTATGGGCAAACTAAATGGAGATTGAATCGCTAGTATAACACATATTGTGTGCACAACACAAATGAATTCTCTGTTCTCAAAGTCCGAAAGGACGACAATTGGAACTGCCCACGTCGCTAGTCTCAGTGAGATTAGCTGCTGTGGTCGGAATCGGTCAAGAGGACGTTATTATTATTACCAGAATTATCAGCTAATATTCGTACAAAAGTTTTACGGTAATAATAAGCGGTAATGCTAAATTGACTTGAGCATTGGTGATTTCTATTAGTGAAGGAACTTATTAGTACAAGTCATTAATATTAGAGATTATCTTTTTTTTTATGGGACAAAGGGGGCAAACGGGCAGGAGGCTCACCTGATGGGAAGTGATCACCTCCGCCCATGGACATCTGCAAGATTGCAGGGCTTGCAGATGCGTGCAGTCTTGCAGATGCGTTGCCGGCCTATTAAGAAAGGGAGGTAGGGATGAGGGAAAAGGATAGGAGGAGAGAGAAGGACGGGAAGAGGGATGGGGAGTGGGCCTCCCGGACTTACCGGACACACTTACCGGACGAAACGCGACAGCATAGCTGCCACTTCACGCCGGTCTTCTGTGAGAGAGTGGTATTATACCGGGCGTGCCGGCCCATTTGGCTGCTATCCGAAGGTAACAAGCATGGCACTACCACTTGAATTCAATCTCCTGCATACATACGAAAACGTTTAACCGAAGAGTAGAAAAGATATTGTGTCTATTGTAGAACGTAAAATGATAACGTTATAGCTGAATCAGGTTGCTGATTATATTTAATACATATACCTACACCTAAGGTTTAAGCGAAATAAGAACAGAAAAGATTGAACATGATTGAGTTTCCACATACATGAAATATATTTGTTTTATTTCGTCTTACACGACATGTACTTTTTATAGTGTGTATTTTAAAATTTTACAAATTCTTTTGGACTACTATTCAATATAACTATTGCTATTATTAAACTATAAATATATTCACATTGTCACAGTGAGTTTGACAGATATTTTTAATACAAAATATTTAAAAAAATCATGATTTTTCCGGAAGTTTTTTATTTGCTTAAAACACAAGAAATCCAACAAAAAAAATTTTTTTTTGCCAAACAAGTAAGGTAATAATAATATAGGTAATATTTTAAATATATAACATTATTTACAACTAAGTACCTACTGTTATTTTATAAACTATTATTTAGCATGGTAGTATTATAATTTTATTAAAAAGGCTTTCAAATATTGTGCAAAGCAAATAAAAGGGCCGGATACGTAAAACCGTAATGTAAACTGAATAGACAAAATCGGTTTTAGTGAATGTTCAAATTCGCTCATGCGGGCTGGGAATAACCCTTATCCGTATAAAAGACGGTATACAAAAGCCGGGCTAATTCATTTGAGTATTACGAAACTGTAGCTTAATTAGGTAAATAAAAAGATTAATTACTAAAAAAAACTATTTTACTATAAATAATTTTTTTCATTACTTGTTCTGATAATGTTTAGGGTTATACTTAAAACATATGATCATAAGCATTTTTTTTAAGCTCTGGGCTTAGTTTTACTATCGGTCATATAAAAGCTCTCATTTGTATCCAGGTTTAAAGTATGTAAATGTTTATTTTTCTTTAAAAACAGCAAGTACTTTAAAAGTGTACTTGGAAACTATAATGATTAATTTAGTATATATATTATTATTTTTAACTTCAAGGTAAAGGACGCAGGCGTAATAACATACCAAGTTCCACAGTAATCAGATCAATGATGGTATTGTTTAGAACCGCGTTTGAATATAAATTATTTAAATAATGTTCTATTGAATATTTGTTGTTGAAGCTTAATACAATTTCACCGTACATTTATCATGACATATTATAGGAAGGAAAATCAAAGCTTTTTTTGAAGTTGCTAATCTGAAAAGCAAAATACTAAAAAGCGACGTTTTTGCTCGAAGACTAGTGGTTAATTTAAAAGTCAGACGTCTAAATCACCATAAAGCTATACATACAATATGTTGGGTTTTGGAATATTTTCAGTTGTATTCATTTTAATTTAAATACTACAAAATTCAAAGAAATATTTTTTAACTTTGTTCCAACATATTTATCACTTGTGCTACGATGAAAAAAAAACATCGTGACCAAGCATGCGTCTCAGAGAAACTAATAAGTTTTCAAAAGTGAATTCCGCCAACTTCATATTGAAGGGAGTACCGTGCCCAGCACAACGCAACAGCCCAGCCCAGTGCAACGTTAAAAAGAACTGAATTATAACTACCTTATATGATAATTACCTTATAATTAATTTAAATACATTATTAAAAATAAGATTAATTATCCGATCGTTTCACAATTGGTTAAGATTTACTCGTAGTATAAAATACATAGAAAAATTAATACTTGACTTACTTTAAAAATGTGGTTACTCTTAATATTAAATTATTTGCACGCGTAGAATACCATTTGCACACTAGCTTTGCTGCTATAGAGTCAGATGAAATTCGCCTCAAGAGCTTTATATGACATGGGTCTCATCACTGTTGAAAGTGGTGCTAAAATTATGCACAGTCCTTTGTTATAAATGGCTACGACATTTAAAGAAGTTCAAGAATATATCATTACAAAATTTTTTTTCTAGTTTATATAAAGGTATATTATCGAATCGTTTGATCCATTATAAAATTTTCTTCAATAATCGAAATTTTCACTCCACTGCTTATATACTATGTTTGAACGATTTAATTACAGAAAATACGGGTAAATATCATAGTTAGGTAGGTACATATTTTTTTATTTTTTTAAACTCAAAATACTTCGTCGCTCGTAAATTTCATTTTAAAAATACTCTTATTTATTTAAGAAAGTTATCATTATCAGATCTTTAAAGGCAGAGAATTTCTTTTTATAGAATTTAGAAAATCTTGAAAACGGTTTTTAAATAGATAGGTGATAATATATAAAGCAGTGGTAGCCCAGCGGTAACGCACTCGCTTATATAACCGAGTGATGCGGGTTCAAATCCGGGTCTCGCACCTCTGATATTTTCATGTGCGAATCATTTCCATCCTGACCACTTGTCTTACGGTGAAGGAAAACATCGTGAGGAAACCTGCATGTCTGAGAAAATCTAGCAAGTTTTCGTAAGACGCACTAGGCCAGCGCGGTGGACTATGGCCTGATCCCCCTTGTACTAAGGAAGGCCCGTGCCTAGCAGTGGGACGTGTAAAAGGGCTGATGACATGACTTGGATAGGAGAATTTTATTTAATTAATACATCAGTCGCTGGAAAATACTTAATAATAATTGTTTTAAGTTAGCAAAATACAAGTGAAGCTATAAAGTTAATCAACATACCCTCTAATAAGGAGTTTTTGGACACAGTCCTCCTAAATTATAATAGTTTTATTTTCCATACAATTCATGTTAAATGCTCGTAACTTATTCTTAACCACTCTTTTAGACATCGTGTATGCGTGTCAGTGGCTTGTTTTATGACTTCCCCAAGTCACTAAATATTAGAAATAGTGTTATAATGTGTAACATTTCATTCATAAGTACTACAAGAAAATATATTTTTTGTTAAACTATAGGTATTAATTGAACGTGTATCATAAATTTATTTTCACCATTTGAGTGCTGATTTAGAGGTACGATAATATTAGTTACCCGCACTCAGCCACTTGGAATGGCAAGTGGAAAGTAACTTTACAGCCGATAAAATATTATCTTATATATGAAAAATTAGAATTATTGTTAAATTCTAATTTCAAATAGAATTTGTTTTTGGAAAATCTTTTTGAAATAGTAATTAATTATTATTAATAAAGAAGCAAATCTATAGATTTTAGAACTTTTCCCTGTTTGTCTTTCTGTTTGTGTATGTGACTGCATTACAAGAAAACCACTCGACAGATTTAGATGAAATTTGGTATGATGACTACTGGTTATTCAGGTCATAATCCAGATTATATTTACTGTAGGAAAATGTATCATTTCTCTAGCACTAAAAAAAAAGAAAAAAGTATCGGAGACATACAATTTTTATCCTTGTTTCGAGGATTAAACATGTATATGTGTAATTGGACGTTTGAAAGTGCTTGTAGAAGTCTATTTATACTCGTATAAAGTAATTTTAATTTAATTTTGATATAAATTACGTCAATTCATTTTTGAATTATTTATTTATTTATTATTTATAAAAAAAGACTTTTGCGATACTAGCAGGTAGGTATAGAAAGTAATTACAAAAAATATTGCTATCCTTTAACAACAATTCTTAGGTCTCTTCTCTATTAAATATTATGAGTAATATGATACTTATCAAACTTTTATACAAGCGTCGTTGTAAGAATTTGGTTTTATTTAAAAGATGTTAAACTCACATAAAACCACATAGCATAATTTCTATTGATATTTTTGAACAAATTGTACCTACATCATGTCTTATTAAATGTCTGTTCCACATTCTCTAAAATAATATTATAACAACATCAACATACAAGTATAAGAGATATAAAATATTTATATTGAAAACAAAAAAGGAAGACAAGAGACACTTCAACAAATATTTAGAATAAAGCGGTACGAATAAATCTGAATAAATCCACGTTATCAAGATAGGATCCACTCGAACAAGTCGCCGCAAACTAAATTTAATAAAAAGATTAAAGATGACAGCTTAAGATTTTTTTGGGAAAGAAATCAAATTGACCTTGCCGAGTATCCCTGTAATAACGCCGGTCGTAATTGAATAACCTTTCAAAGAAGTATTGTACTCTATAATGGCCCTATAAGTTATGAAGAAAAATGATTTTCGTACTAATAATTCTAAGAGGAGCTTTTTGAAGCTATGTTTTATCAAATACTAGTGATATACCCTCGCTTCGCTTGGGTGCTTATATTTAATATAAGATACGAGTAGTTACATCTATTATTTTAATTTATTACATTAAAATTCTAACTTAGTTAAAACTGTACATTGATTAATTGTTTTTTTTTGAGGTTCTGATTAAAATAGTGATTATTAACGATACTGATGCCAAATCTATGGTTTTTAGAATTTTTATCAGTCTGTCTGTCTGTGATCGCATCACGAGAAAGCCATTGGACGGATTTTGATGAAATTTCGTGCGGTGATAGTTGGTTCTCCGGGTCAATATATAGGATACTTTTTACTGCAGAAATTATCTCATTAGATATCTATACTAACCCTTGAAATGTATCTAGAGACGAGCCCGAGAGCAGCAAGGGCAAGTCGCTAGTTTAATAATATAAGATAGTGCTTACATTTAATATGAGATAGCGTTGTTACACTTTAATAAGATATTTTTGAGGGATAATGCTGTAATACATTATTTTCGTATAACTTTATAATTTAACACGGTATATGTCAATAAAGCTTAATTTCGTCATAACATTTTCAATATCTTCAACGAATCTTCATACGTATGTAGTATGTCAGAGAAATAACTCAAAACCATAAAGAATACACTTAAACCTTTCTCATCAATTATTCCATGTAGTACTTTATCTATATTTAGATAGACGTGGCGTGAGACGTTATTTCGTATATAATATGTAGTGATAAATATATTATTTAAGTAAAATCAGAACTTAATAACAAATTCGTATCTCGTATCGAGCGTGCGGTAATTCATGCCTAATATACTGTTATATTTATTTTATAAATACGAATTTTTCGACTGGTTGCGAATTCATCACGCTTATTTAATTACTTAAGATGATATATTGTACAAGACATTTACCCTTTTTCAATAGTAGATTCGTAAAATGTTACTTTAATTTGAAATAATATATAATTAATTTTATTACCTTTAAAATGTTTAAACCCGATATTTATTGTACTGCTATTCAACATTACAGTATTTATCACATTGTACACGTAAGTCGAAAATATTCCCAGAGATAGTTTAAATGCCTTTATATTTTATTTAAGTTCTTATTAACATACATATTATATGCTATAAATTGTAATATATAAAAATCTCGTGTCGCAGTGTTTGTTATCGAACTACACCGAAACTTCTTGACCTATGTCTATGAAATTTTTGTGTATATTCCGCTAGGTTATAAGAGTGGCCCTCTCCAGATTTCATTTTATTTGTTTTTAGACCAAATTTTATTTTTTGTTTTTTATGATTTGGAATCCAAAAATACTTATAACCCTAAATTTTCAAACTTCTACCACCAATCCCTATTTTTAGTAGTGATTAGAACGGGCGGGCCTCGGGAATTGTTAGTAATCATTGATGTACTAGGAAAAAAGGTGTAGATAAGTCATACGCGCTCAAAAAGCGGCACACCAAAACTAGGCTAATTGGCCCACCTGAACGTAGTCACGCGTTGACGACGCACTGTCGCGAATTATATTTGTCTCTTTTTCACTGGCGATACTTGAATCATGCCATCCTATTTTGACAACTAATCGTAATGTAGTGTGTTCAGTGTTATTGCAATATTTTTAGTTATTCATGTGTGCGTTAGTGTGCCGTTTTTGAAGGTAGAATGTCGTTTAGGTAACGTATCTACACCTTTTTACTTATAATATCATTGTTAGTAATATATAATATGTTATACTTTGGGTAAGAAGATGCCTGTATGGCATACGAGTATTTTCAAAAATTTTGTACAAATCATTTTGCGCATCTAGCTTTTAAATTTTAATTAAAAAATAATCAAACTATAAGCAAATTTACAAATATAAAGCTTGCAAAATCTACGATATAAATGTCTGTACGTTTGAAACTGCTCACTGAAACGGCTACGGATTTAGATAAAAAGTATCCAAATAGATAGTCTGTAGTGAGGGCGCTAGGTTTAACTGGAGGAAGTGAAAGAGAATTTGTAGAAGTTATACTTCTTGGTATCGACTATACAATTAAATATGTTTTATGAAAAGAAATATATTTATGAATGAAATGAAATGATGAAATTGTGATTTAGCTCAACCAAAACCGCGGGTTCCGCTAGTGAATATACACAAAAACTTGACAAATTATATAGTAAAACAATCCTCGAGAACCCTTCCAACCATTGCTGATAACAGCATGAAAATCGGTGCAGAAGGTTGAGTTTATCGCGAACAGACAGACAGACAGACAGACGCAGCGGAGGAATTATTTTATAATGTGCAGTGATATTTATAAAGTAATTTGGCTCATTAAATAACATATCCGGAATAAATTAAATGTAAACGTACGTAAAACATAATAATTTAAAGATTATAGATGTTATAGAATGTTTTTTTATCTAATACTAGTTCAACAGGAACCTTGTCTGGACTAATATGATATGTCAAGTGGTATGCACACTTGTTATAGTATGATGGCAAGCCACGCAGTATATTATATAGAAAAAAGGTACGCCGTCGAGTACCTTGTTATATTCTTCTATTTGTATGAATAAACCTGAAACTTTAAATAAACTTCCAAGTCAGCAGACTTACTTTTTATGTATTTTCAAGTAAAACATATTTTCAAGAATTAAATACATTTTCTATTTATATTATACAATGGTTAAACCTCGTTTTGCTCGGGTTTGTCCTTATCTCGAAGTATCTTCAAGATAAGGAATATTCCCGCAGAATAAAGTATTCTAAATGTTTACTCTGATTACAAGCTACTATTATACCAAATTTCATCAAAATCGGTTCCATGGTTTTTTAGTAATGCGGTTATAGACAGACAGGCAGATAAAAATGACGTGTACCACGAAGCATTTTGCATCAAAATATAAGAAGTTAACTTATAATTTCGTATGTTCTTCAACGAATTCATGGTGATAATTATAAAGGTGAAGATAATTTTATATGTTACCTTTTCACACTGAAAGTCCTGAGCTGATTTTGATAAAATTTTGCAAGCATTGAGTCGGACTGACAAAGACTACCTTTCATAGTCGTCCCACATACCATGCGATCAAAGCCGCGGATAAAAACTAGATAAGACAAGAACCAGTAGATATATAATGCGAAAATAATATTTTCAATTCGACGGTTAGTCCTAGAAATAACATTTTAAACAAGCAACAAAAACAGCAAAGTTAATAATAATATTTGTAGAACTGAAATTATGCTAAAATATTTCACAACTTTTAATATCTAAACCTAGATATCAAAAGTTATTTATTTAACTTCTCGGAGCGTAGAAGCTTTCATTGTCAGTACTATCTCTGGGAATGAACGATTTCTTCTTCCAAAAGAACTTGTCGCTAACGGAACCCGTATCACGGACACGTCAAAACGCCCTTCGAGAACTTATGTACCATATTTACTTTTATTATGAAATAAGTAAGAATATTGATATATTATTTATGATTTATTTCTTTTATTTTTTGTAATGTAAGATGTAAGAAAAAGACAAATAAAATATATACATAATTATTGCAGGGATAAAATTTCACCCTAGAAGAGTATATATAGTAAGGGCATATTGAAAACCCGTACTAATATTATAAATATGAATGTATGTTTGTTTGTTAATACATATATAAAATTTACTAGTTTTTTTTAAATATCTATGCATTTACTAATAACTACGCGTTTAATAGGTACATCTTTGCAAAAGGAATAATTGCGCAATACATTGTATTAATATGACTTTATTAGTTTTAGTGGCACACGTTTTTTAAGCTCTCAGTAAGCATGATTTGTATATCATCTTCATATTAATGTAATTATAAACCTAAACCTTTCTTGTGAATCGTTCTATCTATTAGTGAAAGCCGTATTAAAATCCGTTATGTACTTATTGAGTTCAAACAGACAAACAGACACACTTTCATACTGTTTTAGGCGTTCATCGATATATTATAAGGAACCAAAATTTTGAAAATGTACTATTTTTAAGCCTATTTTTAACACTTATTCATAAACAACAGTTAATATTAAACAAAACGTGAAATAGTAACTACAAAAACTGGTACAACTCAGCCGCTTATAGCCCGCATAACGGCCGTAATGCCACAACGTACAAAGCAACTGCCAGTATGTCGGAATGGAAAAAAGTTAACAGTAAAACTTGAAACGGAAACAGAAACGATTGTGTCTCTACATGTCCATATGACGTCCGACAAGAAACATTAAGTAGGGCTTCTAGAATAAACAAGTAATTTATATTACAGGTAGGAAATTGTAGTGTTTTATACTTATTTCACAGCGTAAATACAATTGTTATCACTACATAGTATAAAACAAAGTCCTCAGCGCTCTGTCTAACTCTGTCTGTCTGTATGTTCGCGATAAACTCAAAAACTACTGCACCGATTTTCATGCATAATTTGTCAACTTTTTGTGAACATAATATATGTATAATATGAAATAATTTACTTATATTTTACTTGAGTTTAAATTTTATTTTATTTAGTTATTCTAATGTAACTAAAATCTTAGGAAAGAGAAGTGACACTGACATTTTACAATACTGTTAATTTGTGTTAAGCTAAACTATAAAAATTTCTATCAAGAACGTATATTCACAATCGGTCGTTAAAAGTTTAATGTTTTATGTGAAACCAAAGAAATAACTCAGGTTTTCAGTGACGGCCCAAATTTAGCCAGTACCTAAACCTCGGAGAGAAACGTAAAGACTGAAGCACCGCTCCATTCAAATCAGTCGTAAAGATAATCATAATATTATATTTGGTAAACTTGAAACTTGATAATACATTACTTATGTAACAAACATAATATGTATTAATCAATTCACAGCAAAAGGTCCTCAGCAAAGGCAAGAATTTGATAAAGTATCTAATCGAACAGATTTATACGCATAACGTAATCTAGATTCTAGGTCGAACGGCACCAGTCACACTAATTTATCAAAGGAAATTGTAATCGGAAAATGCTCTTTTACCGTATCGTTTTAAATTGTGAAACTAATGAATAGTAATTTATACATATTAATAAAATTCTAACTCATTCAAATATTCACATTAAATATTTTTAGTAAAACCTTATTGAAACAGTTTTTAGCTATTGCATAGCTTCTACCGCGGGCCTTGAGCGTGGAGACCGAATCCAGAAATTCCGTAACAGAAAATACCTAACACATTTTGTGCTGATTGCGAAATTGAGGTCCATTTTCAAATCCAAGATGGCGGGCACCCGGGTTTTTTTTTCAATAATGACATAGGTGTCATTTTCGAGGTTTCTCGGGGTGCTGATTGCGAAAATGAGGTCCATTTTCAAATCCAAGATTGCGGATATCCGGTTGTTTTTCAATAATGACATGGGTGTCATTTTCGAGGTTTCTCGGGGTGCTGATTGCGAAAATGAGGCCCATTTTCAAATCCAAGATGGCGGTCATCCGGTTTTTTTTTTCAATATTTACGATAGATACAGTAAGCGAATTTATAGTTTTTAGATTTTTGTCTGTCGGTCCGTCCGTCTAACTGAGAACGCATCACGAGAAAATCACTGGACAGATTTTAGTGAAATTTCGTGAAATGAAAGCTGGTTATCTTGATCAATATATAGAATACTTTTTACTGTGAGAACATGTCTAAAAATAGAAATATATACTAACTGTTAAAACGTACCTAAGGAAGCACTATATACGCATAAACATAATTATATATTCAATTTATGTAATAATTAATTGAAAATTTTCTTCAGAAATTGAAAGGAATCTACTTATATCAATGCTAACTTCGATAGGCTATTTTATGTTTCAACATCAATGTGTTTACAATCAGAAATTATAATAAATATGAGTCGGAGAAAATAGGCCGTTCCGTTAATCTTAATCGGCTATTAGGCATCTAGGGATTCACTCAAGCGAAGCGAAGATAGGCATTAAATGTACAGTAAGAGGTAATGATATAAAAAAATTAACACAGGGTGGTTTTTTTTCCCTATCGTACGTTAATACAAAAATGGTACTGCCTACTGTCGCGAATCTGCGAAAAGCTAAAAGCTTTATCAAAATCGCATAAGTGTTTATACATAATGGTATCTATGTGTAAATAATTAATAATAATAATAAAAATAATCATCATTTATTGCCATAAAAAAAACAGTAGTAGTTTACATAATCAATTTAAAAAAAATGGCAAAAGGTAGTAACTCAGCTATTGCTGCTGAGGCCAAAACCTCAGACAGCGCTGTTTTTCAGTTATACCCATAAACAATACATAATAATATTAACTATTCTAAAGTTAAGTTTAAGTTCTCTGCAGCAAATTGTCTTTTTAATAAGGCTCTTTTGTAAACATTTTTGAATTTATTTGCACTTAATTGTTTATTAAAAGCGACCGATTTTCTATAATTTCGTTTTCGGCAATACTAAATGATAGTGTTGAATAATTAATCGTATATTAACTTAACGGTTAACTGAGTCTTAGTTACGCTATGATCTGTGTAACGCTATGCACACAGGGATAATTTGTGCCAAATTAAACATAAGCGTATCCACGTTTCACACTCAACTACCTTCACTAGGGTTGAGACCTACAAAAATAGACTAAAACTATATAGACAAACACAAAAATCTAAGGAAATGTCCAAATCTATATAAATAAATAAAATTGAATTGTCTGTTTGTAACATAAACGTAACAACTTTGTGTTGTTCCGGCTAACCTCTGAAACCACTAGTCTGATAATAAGGTATCACTTAAAAAAAATTGGGACTTAGGGACAAACCCGAGCGAGGCGTGAGTAGTCGCAACTAAAATAATAGCTGTACGTATTTCTGTGGGATTAGGTGTCACAGTAAAAAACATGAGTAGGTTCTAGTTCAATTAGTTGAGTGACATAGATTGAGCTTGAACGCTCCACTTGAAGTGCTCTCGTGTTATACGAGAGCTTCAATATTTAGTGGCCGTGGACTAAATAGAATTGCTAGAGTTGCCTCTGGAAGTTGCTAGGTGAATAATATTACGCAAATTTTAATAATAGTTACTGAAAAGAAGTTTATAGCTTAGAAGCATAGTCCGAATCGTCGGAATAGCAAAAATTCCAAAAGATTTCCTAAAAATAGTTTTTTTAAACTAAAAAAAATATATTTTTTTGGCTTGTAATAGACCATAACACTAATATAATTAAAGTTACAATAATAATAATATGTATTTTATTCATAAGTCGCGCTTCAAAGGCGATAATTACATTATGCGTTGCATGTCTGTAAGTTACGATAACGTATGTCATTTGCATAGTGTTAATTAATTTATTACACGGATGCATTATTTTAATTTTTATTTTAAGACATTTTTTTAAATTTATTAAACAGCTTGTGCATGTGGTTTCATTTGCATAGTCATTATGTACGTTGCATATCGAAATTTGCTACCAGTGGGATAATAAAAAGGGCAAAATGCAATAAAATATTGACGTAACAAACTTTTTAATTTAAACTGATTTACTCCTGAGTATTTACTACATATTATTATTTGTAATTTGTGTGTAGTTAGGCACAGTTGAAAGAACGATAAAATTCTATATACCTCTAAGACGTGTAACCTGACCTCAAACTCTCCCGTAGCCATAATTGCTATAATAACCATACTTAATATAATGTACATCAAAATTCTACGAAAAAAAACCATTATTGTTCAAAATATTTTTTTTCGAATCGTAACTTAATATAAAATTAAAACATATTAAATGATATTTTAAATGAAATCGCTAAAACATGAACTATTTAATGTAATATTACGGTACATCGGTCGGTACATCGAATAAAGTTAATAAAGTTTATAAATAAAAGAAGTTAAAAAAAAATAAAGAATAAAGTTTATATTAATTATTTTATTAAAGCATTATTTTCCTTTTCTTTTGTCAATAACTCAAATACAAAACGACCATTACACTATAAAACGACCAAAATAAAGAAATCTTTGCCATGCAACGTTGGAACTACTCGTATTGCACCGGAGGTCGCGTGAGAGTGTGATTCCCTCACGGAATGCTAGAATAGTTCATAGAGTTGTTATTCAATCCAACAAACTCGATTTCAATACATAGTTAGAAGGAATAGAGAAATCTGTGCATTATAAGTGCATTCTAATGTAACTTAGGCAATTTAAAAGTTCTATGCACAGATTTTTTTACCACAAAATAATAAACGACTAAAGGTTTTTATTGTTTTTATATCATGAATATGAAAGTAATAAAGAACAACACAACTGAATTTAATATAGCTCTAGTAAAATATTCTGTGAACACCTTCGAATGTTTTTGGCCCAAAAATGTAGTTGCTCAAAACCTAGGTCTTCTAGTTTGTCTTAGTTTTTCTAGATAAATATTATGTATATGTTTAATTTTACTCGAAACTCGTATTTAATCAAAGTTGATTATAAACAAAAAGAAATGTTGAATTTTAATTAAATTGCTTATTATCAAATTTAAATTAAGAGAAAACACTTTATGGACATTTAACGTTTAAAATATTAAAACTCTCACTTTTAACAAAATTTTATGACAGAGTTGAGCTTTGAAAGCACATAAAACTTATACTTAATCTCTAATTGTGAACAGGCATTGTAAAATGAGGCCTTTGTGAACTAAAGTAATAGCGAAACTTTTAACTATTAAATCTCACAAGTGCTTCTTTGTGTTCTGATTACGAATATTATGCAAAATAACTTTTGATAAAGATTATTTTTAATGTGATATGAAATTTTGTAATAATTAATATCAATTTCGAATTCCAGTTTCGTACGATATATTTTAGCGTATTTTATTTTTTTGTTATTGGATTATCATAAAATATATGAAAATATAAAGTGCAAGCCAACGGACTATCAAAGCTCTGGAGTATAAATAAATTACTGTATTTATAAATAAAATCTAGGGGGGCGTAAAAAAGCTCTTTAAATACGACATATAAATCCGATTATAAGAAAGAGATATGTTTAAAATCCATGATTCACGTAGAAAAAGCTACCAGGCAGTTAATAGTAGTTTCTTTATTGTACGTTAATTTCATATGACGTGTATTATTATACATAATATGTGTTACCAAGATAATGTGACCCTAAAACAGACTTAATTTTTTTTTAATTATTTAGGTGATAAATTCTATTTTATATAATAAAGCACTAAAAATGAAAATTTTAATATAATTTGATATATCATGCTTAGAAATAGAATAAAATAGTAAAACTGCTACATATTTGAGTGAAGGAATCAAACTCGCTCACTGAATACCTATAGTGATTTACTATGACGAGAGCATTTTAACGTTAACAGCTAACTAAAGAGGGAGGTAAAATCGCCTGACGTTATCTTAACACACCATTAGACTCGAACGCTTCACGTACCGTCGAATAAAACGAAATAAAACTGCGGGTACTGTTTAATCATTCGTGGTTCACTTTTTACTTTCCCTCAATTTACCTGAATGAAGTATAATTAATTTTTTTAAATATTTTTAATAAAATCTTTAAAACACACTGTATAACACAGCACGAGCACTGTTAAAATTTTTAACGCTCACGACTTTTACGTTTCACGGCTAGGGCGCTACGAAGTCGTAGCACACAACGCACGTCCGTCCCGCTACGAAGTCGGGGTTGAACTGCCTACGGAGAGCTACAATACGGCGCTACACTTTAGTTTAGATTACTCGCTGTACAGATTTCACAATCGATAGATTTAAATTTCAATCTATTATTATCAAAATTATATTTCTAATCAATTAGCAATTTTTGTACATAAAAGTATTTGCAGATATGTAATTTATTTATTGTCGTTTATATAATATACCTAGTAATTATAAGTTAATAACTAGAAGTTAAAATGAATATTAGTTAATTCAAACGTAAATATCAAAATAGTAATTAAACAGGCTATTATAATAATAATTGTGTGGCGTATAGTATATATAAAATTACGAATCAAACGATCGCTAACTTTCAATAAACAATATTGGCTAATGGCTATGCAACGAACACCTATTAATTATTAAACATATACAATTATAGTGATGTGTTTTTATTTTAATTTAATTATATAACTATCTTTACGTTTTTTTTTCGCAGATTTATTTTGACTTTTGCTTTCCGACACTTTTATATTGAGTATGAAATCTCTAATTGTGAACAGGCATTGTAAAATGAGGCCTTTGTGAACTAAAGTAATAGCGAAACTTTTAACTATTAAAAGTTTAAAAAAATTTATTAAAATAGTAATTGTATGTATTGTATTATATTGAGCCCTTTTTAATGTGCCACAGTTGTTCACGGGCCTCCCTTCAATGCGAGTGGATCAGGCCATAGACAACGCCTGCCGAATGTGGTTTGGAGGACTTTATATTTCTTAAGTTTCTAGGTTGCGTATGCTAGGTTCTCTCAGACATGCAAGGTCCCTCTCATCGGAAATCAAAATATATTAAAATGTCAATGTATCATAAGAAAGAATTAAAGATATAGATATTTGGCTGATGTTGGATTTAGTTTTGCGCTTCGTTAATGTTTATTTTAATCGTACTTCAAACGTGAAAGTATGTATGTGAATATTGTTACTCTCGTACTTAGTAGCGGCAAGATGAAATTGAATTAAATTTGGTACTCAGATAGAATAGACTTCAGTCATAGAGTAACAAAGACTATTGTTAGGCACCTAAAGACGTACCTCAAGAACAAGTTATTAGAAGCTATCTCTTGTATTTATTTCTTGACTAGGAAAAATATGATAAAATTATTTAAAATATTATTGAATTTATACTTCTTTTGGCGCGTTAGGGAAAAATGATGAGAGTACATTTTTAAGATGCGCGCGCGCACCGTCACGAAAAACCGACACCCTGAAGTTAGCTATAGTCAACATTTTAGTATTTTAAGGATTGTGTCTTTTTTAATTTATAAATGTTAAAAGTGCTTGTGAATTACGACTTAGTATGCTTAATGATTTTCCTTTAATTCTTGTTTATTTATATTTTTATACAAGCAGTTAGTTTTATTTTTAACACATTTAAATTTATTTTCTATTGTTAGTGTCGTTTTTTCTACAAACGTAGAATAAGGCGAAAGATAAAATTTTTGAAAAGATTTTTATTTTGTTACGCCAAACAAGTATAACTTCTAACGCGTGTACATAAGTACACACACACTTTTTTATTTAATATGATTTTTACATTTAAAAAATCTTATTCTACGAATATTTATGCACTATCAAGACTACTAGTATAAAATTGCTGTTGAGATTAATTACGAAGTAACTTAGGTTTATAATACCACATTTAACAAGTAGCTTTTTTAATCATAGGTAGGTACGGACTTGGCTTATGTAATCCGAGACATAAGCCATCTTCATTTTAATTCAAATTTAAGTCTATTGAGTCATGACAGCGTAAAAAAGTAGCTAACTTTAATAATGTTGGATATAAATTCAAATATATTTTCCAAGTCCATTGATGTTTTTATTTGAAAGAGAGGTCTTTTAATTAGTTTCATAAAATTGAAATTGAAAGTAAACAACGTAGCTTTATATATTTTGGTTAGATACCAACACTTATATTTTTAAAGCAAATTTTCAAAGACACTAGCTATAAATTAAAAATGTTACACAAAAGTGTAATATTATATACAATTTTCTTGTTAAATGCTTCAAATATTGCCATATAAGAACCGATTACTTTGCCAATGTCAATAGAATGGAGAAGACCCGATGGAGCTTTAAATAATAATTAAATTGACAGTAACTTCAAAAAAAGGGGAAACATGTTTCGCTTCTATGTTGTAATATATGAATCATAATTTTGTCAATCAAGTTTTCACGCATTTTTAACGTTTTTATAAATTTTACTTAAGGTTATAATTTCATGTTGGTACATCCTTTATATTGTTGAATTACTTTTCTTTTCATTATTTCTTTCTATGCATTCAGCTTTTATCGTGTGTTAATATACCAGTGATCGATATGGGCCTCTCACGTCTCCAATACTAGTGGAAGGTTAGTGCACTCCACATGCCTTTCGAGAACTTGCTAGGTTCTCTTAGACACTATCACAACGTATATTCACATGAGATAAGTGTTTCTAGTGTCAGAAATGATTTGCTCATGAAAATATCAGAGGGGCGAGACCCGAATTCGAACCCGCTTCACTCAGTTCCCCAATTAAGCGTGTTAATACTGGGCTACCAGCAGATTATTATTTGTTACTAAATAGAGTTGTACATTTTAAAAACAGTTACATTAGATCTATAAAGTTACAAATACATTTTTGTTATTTTGAAACATTTTGAGATCATATTTATCTAATATTCATAAAGGTATATGGATCATGAATATTGTAAATACCATGTATTTTATAACACCATTGTTGATAAGGTCAGTCCCACTAATGTACTAGTAACTGAGCTTATGTCTACAATTATTGTCATCAAAAATTCATTGATACCTCTCGAACTATTATTTAAGTTTTACTATAGTTTTTACTATATTTTTAGTGAAGTTTGCAATTAAAAGGCGTTTCAAGATATACCATTTTAGTAATATTTATGCAATTTTTATTATTACATTTGGACGCAGCTTAGCAGAAACCACTTAACCCATGAAAAGTAACTTTGGAGTTTATCGACGTTTTAAGTTTTGATGAGAATAAAATAAAAAATTTACTTTTGCTGTTTTTAGTTCCTGAGTCCGTGTATTTATTCAGAAGGTATGTGTAAATGCATTTCCAAACAAAAATACCACCATATTATAACCCCTCATTTTATAATTCTAGGAACAGTAGAGAATAGCTATTCAAAAATAATTAGGTCTGTTAACAATTGAGAGTGCATCAAACACAAAACCGTCCCAAGCTTCCTTTATCATTTGTATTGAATTCGCTTATAATATTACTGCGATTGATTGCTTTTTGGATGAGTTGGGTTGAGTATTTAGATACAATGCTGATGTGAATTACAAAACGAAACATTTTTTTGCAACTATGTGAAAAAGGATCAAAAATGATTTAAAATATTATGATCTTCGCATAGATAAACTCCAAGAAAAAAATTCAACAAATAATTACAACAGTACCAGCCCTTTTATATTATATAACCGTTTTAAAATCATTTTGAAAACAAAATAATTTCTAATAGCTTTCCCCAGTCTCACTTTTCACATAGATTCGCGCCCTTCCGCCTGAATTTGATTTTTTAATGATGCTACAAGATAATAATGCCGTAATGTAAAATAATACAATGCCTTATTATGATATTTATTACAATTACATATTATAATACAGTATACAAACAAAGCAATTACACAATTTTAAGATATACCTATGTAGGCGTCATAATGGACTCCAGAATTAATAAATTCTTTTAGTAGAAGTTTTGAGTAGAATAGTATGGGTGGAATGTATATTGAAATGATTTAATGACCCAATCTTATCAATTCAATAAAAAAAATTCTAATATATATAAATCAAAATTTTATAAACCAGTTTGCTACAATACAAAATATATTTTGACAGTGATGTGTGCAAAAACGTTGAATTTTCAAGTGGAAAATCCAAAGCTTTGAAAATAATTCAACAAATACTTTCGTACGAGTATGTCCCATTTTCAACCTAAAAGATCTTAACGAAATAACTTATATAAACAGTTAACTAGCAATTCGCCCTCGCTTCGCTCAAGCTCGTCCGTAGATTTGAGGGAAGCCACTCAGAAAGAAAACAGTCTTCAGTCGTCGGTGCGGGGGGACGGGCTTAATTTTTATTTGCGCGTCCGTAATTTTTTTTTGCGATTACTCCTAAGATATTCGTTTAAATTATATGGTGCAAAAGAGTAAAATAATGTGCATGAAATTTAAAAAGATAAGAATTAATACTGTATTTGTATAAATAGCTTTTCAATTACCGCTTTAAAATTGTCCATTTTTTAAACTATTAAAATGAATATAGTATGTTATCCTTAATAGATACACACCATACATCATTTTGTTATATCTCAAAGGGCTTAGGCAGCGTTTTCGTTAAAAGCCCCCAGATGGTTTATTTTTTTCGACACCTTCAACAGATATCATTATATTTAAGCCAATGTATGTATATGTATAGATTAGATATAATAGTAGACAAATATAATAAATAGATTTAATTTGACCATCTAAATGAACAGACAGTTAATTACATTGAATTACAACTATTCTAGCAATTTTGAATTCCTTCCTAATCAATAAATTAAGTAATTTAAATACTTTCACTTTACCATTAAATAAAATAACCTTAGCAAACATTTAAAATGGAGACAATTTTCATGAGAACTGCAGAAAAACTAAGATACTAAATTATTACAATGTAAAAGTAATATATCTGTTTAAGATATATTTTTTTCTAAGAGTTCCTTCTTAATACTTTTTATGTAACGTCAGCAAAAGAAATGTTTGAAAATCATTGTTAATTAACACGTCCGAAAAAACATCGATTTTTCGGGAATAGTTGTGCAAATATACTCAGACTGTACTAATATAGAAATACTTCTATTAGGTTTTCGGAGAAAAGTAAGTTTTTTCGTATGTATGTGGCCATCACTTCTTGCTAGCTTTTTTCTTTCAGATTTCTTCAAGATTCATTTAACAAAGTACCTGGATGACCGAGCATTGCTCGGTATTTTTAAGAAAAATGTTATTATTATTCGCCAATAGATGTCAGGAAGAGTCATATTTTTTTATTTAAGTGGCAATATTGGGCTACCCAAACGCCACCTTTTTGTTATTTTCTTTCGATAAAAAAAAAAAAATTATGTTTAAGTTGACTATCGATAAAGTTGATTATTGAAATCACGAATAAAACAACATTTTCTGAAAATGAATCCTAGCTAGATCGATTTATCGCCCCCGAAATCCCCTGTATACTAAATTTTATGAAAATAAGATATATAAGATAAGATATGACGCTTTGTAATAAACAAAGCGAACGGTCTCACAAATGTCAACACAAAATCATATTTCTATCTTTGTAAAAAGTATAACGTTGTTTTGCTAATTCCAAAAGTGTAATTTAAAAACCTAACCTCAGTATAAATATTCAAAATTCCATCATATTTTTATAATTTACCTATTTGCTTACAAATTCCGTCCTCACTGATAACTTAATACCGCGAGCTTGAATACAAATAGATTTCATAATGGAAATACTGTTCCAATAATTTTTTATTCATGAAAAAGTTAGTTTTTTCCTCAAGTATGAATTTAAATAATATTACTTCATCGACCGGAAAACCAAAGCGAAGCAAATACTTGAGTATTTCTAAATTAAGTTTCAAAATATAAAGGTTTTTGAACTTGCTTTTAGTAATTGTTTTGAATTTTAATTTGAAAGCTATATATTACATTTAACTTGTGGACTTAACTTAATTTTCACAAGTCTCGCGTCGTCAAGGGAACTACTTAATATACTGAAATAATAAGTAGGTTATGTAAATTCCCCGCCCATGAAGGCATATCAACCATATACAAACTATAGTGTTAGTCCATGCTTCACCCATCTAATTTATTTTTGTACCATGACTTCCTCATGAAGGCCACATCGTGATGTTGGGTCCAAAAAAATCTATAAACTGTAAACTTCTTTATGTTGATATGTTATCCTTAAATGTTCTCCGTTTTATAAAATGAAAACAAAAAACAATCTCTTCAGTATTATAAAGTAGTATGGAATAAAATATTACATTATGTACGATATTATATGTAGAAAAATAATAATAATCAGTCGGTTCAATTAAATCAAATTAAATAAGACGCTCTTAAGAGATTTTTTTAATATTTTTAAGCTGAATATGCAAATATCTGGGAAGTTATAATCTTTTCTTGAATAATGAAATTTAATTAATGCTCCGTTCAGCGACGACAAAAAAGTTGATCAATTGTATAATACTGTGTCCGCAAATTACTTTTGTGTATTATAACGTTGAGGATTTATATTAACAAATCAAACATTTAACATTAAATTGTATAAATGAGTCTTAGTAGTTTGAATTGAGATAGCTTATATCCCACATAAGCCATGCGAATGAAGCTCCAGATAAAACATATTATTACAACATAATATTACGTATTATAAAACAAGACATCCGCCGAGTCTGTCTGTCTGTTCGCGATAAAATCAAAAACTACTGAACCGATTTTCATGCAGTTTACACTAATAGATAGAGTAGTTCTCGAGGAAAGTTTTAGTATATAACTAGCGAAACCTGCGGCTTCACTCGCGCTAAATCTAGGGACGAACCTGAGCGAAACGAGGGTGAGAATAGGGTTCCACTAGTAAATGTTTACAAAAACTTGACAAATTATATTCTAAACCCTTCCTCGAGAACTACTCTATCCATTTGTGAAAACATCATGAAAATCAGTGCAGAATTTTTTGAGTTTATCGCGGACAGACAGACAGAAAAACGCAGCGGAGGTCTTCGTTTTATCATACGAGTATATAATGATAATGAATAAATCATTTTCTTAATTTCGAATTTTATTAGCTCCTAACATTGACAAGAAAAGTACACTTAACTGTGCAAGTCTACACACTTAGAACGCTAAGAATCTTTGTTGCGAAAACCCCTTTTAATATCTTTATTGACTAGCCTAATTATGTTGATTTATGATTAAGCCCAAAGTTCTTTCATCATGTACGAAACAAATATATAGTCTTAATTTTATTAGGAAAGCGGTTAGAGGGATGAACTATCACAGAGTAATCACGTTTTAATAGCAAAATAAAATTTATCGTAAACCTTTATAATAAACGTTTTATTCATCTGTCTCTAATATATGAAAATCTCGTGTCACAGTGTTTGTTATCAAACTCCTCCGAAACGGCTTGACTGATTTTTATGATTTCTTGTGTATATTTGGTATGTCTGAGAATAGGTTGTAGGCTAATTTTTATTTTCCTAGGTAGTAAAGGTGGCCCTCTCCAGATATTTTGTTTTTTGTAATTTTAGACCAAATTTTTTATTTTCCACTTTTTTTATGATTTGGCATCAAATATTTTATATCTTAAATTTTCATTCCACGGGTGCGAGCGGAGCCGCGGTAATTGCTAGTTTTCTTATAATATGTTTTGTTCAAGATTAAGCTATATATTTTACATAATTACTAATTAGGTCTTTCAATATATGTTTTCATTTCTAAGAAGCTGTAAAATACGTTAGACATTTCGCAGTAATAACATACTACTTAGTGTGAATATTCTGTAACACTGGTTAAGCCTCTATTTCTCTAACACCATCAAAACTGTATAACATGATGTGAAGGCCACAGAAAATCGTTGGTATTATCTATAACTAATAATTCATTTAATTAATCAAGTTCCTTGTCACAAGAATGTAGAATAATTGAAGTCTCCAGATAACTTGTACAAAGTCGTTAGATTGAGATATGATTGATGTGTTATTTGCAAACAAAGTGAAAATGTCGCTTCGAGTCATTTGCTCCCTGAGCCGGTGGCCTTAATTTTACTTTAAGCACAAAAGCTCATAATATACTACTTGATTTATTTATATAAAATCGTATAAAAATCCGTATTAAGCACATGTTTAGCCTTTTTTAACTTCCTACTGCTGGGAGAAACCTGTGGTCTCTCTTCAATACAAGACCAAGTACGGGTTGGCGCGAACTTCACATGTCTTATAAATGAAACTACCGTTTCGGATTTTGTCGCGGATTTATTTTGATTTTTAGTTCCCGACATTTCGAATGCTTTACAGCAATCATGGTCATGGGAGAGACCATGTCTCTCGAAAACTTCGAAGGTTTCCTCAAAATAATTTTCCTGCACCGAAAATCATGAGTATATCAAGAAGCAATCATGTTACAAATGATTCACTCACGAAAATCTCAGAGGTGTGAGACCCGGGATTTGAAGCCGCTTCACTCGGTTTTCCAAGCGAGCGCGTTACCACTAAGCTACCGTGGGTTTTATAACCTGCATTTATGACATTTTAACAGAATAAACGAGAGTCAAGAATACGTAAGTATAATGATATCTGATTTTATTTCTCTTAGCAACAGTCATGACATGGAATTTTATTGAAAAATAATATTATATAATCCGCAATAAATACGTCGCAGTACTAATATAAGTATCAATGAAGACACTGATTGAATTAATTATGTTGTAACTTGCGAGGTTTCCTTAATAACCTAAGTCGATTTGATTATTACACTATGGAAAATTGTATTACAGGTCATCGACTGTGATTTCGCTTTAATGATAATAGGAAAATTAAAATATTAAATTACAGTTATCTGTTATTGTACTAGTTAAATAATTGGATCGAGTGAGAAATTGATTACCTCTATCACATAATAGTGTCTATGTTCATATATAATACTTGGTTAGCATAAAGCTAAACCGATTAAATGTTTAAATTAAACCTGCTGCCGATTAAATGCTTAAATTAAAGTCTTTGAAAATTATGAAACCTCAAATAACGTCATAGATTACAAAGTAAGAGTACGATTACTTCTCAAGATGTTCCATATAATTAATAAATAAATAACAGATCTATTTTGAATCTAATTTACAATTTACTTTATCAAACGTTTTAAAGGCATACTTGGTTGCTATATTACAAGAATATTAAGCTTATTGATATTCTAAGTACAAAATGCTACTAGTATCGTCCAGAAACCAACTTGGGTTCTACTAACAAGTATTAGATTTCATCTCCTATCTAAGTCTCTCGAGCTATTCGATAGGAATTCGGTTAAAGTTAAAGCAAATCCATACCAACTGCTTAGGTTTGTAATTGGGTTTAGTTAAACTGATCTGTGTCAAAGCGATATTCGCTTTATATGCATGAAGCAATAACGAAGAGAGGAATACATTACTATGCGCTTTAAACAGATTTTTGTTCAACCCTTTTTAACGTCCCACTGCTAGGCACGGGCCTCCCTTCGAACAATGGGGATAAGGTCATAGTCCACCACGCTGGCACAATTCAATTCAATGGAATTTGCGAACTGCACATGTTTTTCGATTTGCTAGGTTCTCTCAGACATGCAGGTTTTCTCACGATGATTTCTTTCGATGTGGTCGACAAGTGGACAATCATGTTGGAAATGAAAATATCAGAGGTGTAAGACCCAAGATTTGATCCTGCTTCGCTCGGTTTCTCACGAGAGCGTGTTGCCACTGGCGGTAAATTATAAAATTAGTTAATTTTAAAACTTTTGTTTCATAGCCTTATAGATCATTTAAAGCGAGGGAAGGTCTCAGAAAGTTGTATTAATTATTAATTAACAGGTAATTGGCATGACATAAACTTTGTTTTCTGAGTGAATAATATGTACATTATAATTGAAATATATTATTTAAATTTCAAGATAAACTTGGATTTTAATATGAGGTGGAAAAAATAAAAATGAATGTCCAAAAACAAACGTAGCATAATATTATTGAAATAACATTATGTATAATGAATGATAGAAATCCTTTCTTCGTAATATAAAATGATTCATAAAGAGACTTGTGTAAATTGTTACAATCTAAATAACTGACTGAATAAAAAAATATTGCAAATTTTGTAGTCAATCAGAAAATAAAATTGATGCTTAGTAATTGCCTTGGGCTTAATAAAGACTTTCATTATGAATACGAAATAACTCTATGTCAAGAAACTTATTATTCTTTCTTTTATTAATAATATTCCTTCGCATTTAATGATACAGTGCCTATAATTCTGATATTTTGAGCACGAAACTTGTAAAGATAGGTGTATAAATAAATGATGAATATTTGCCGCTCCTTCACACAAATCCATTAAACTGATTTTGTAAAAAATTAGGCTTAATCGCTTATATTTAGCAGAGTAACACATATTTAAGCTATAATTTATAATTCTCTTTAGACGTATTTGATTTCCCACGCATTCTTATACAAATAATGTTTCAAGTTAATTAAAAACCTACAACGTTTATTAAATAATCCACATATAAAGAAATTGGGTCATTCCAATATTCCCTTGAATTGTGGCATTATTTTGAAACAAAATTACTGTTTGTATAGATCTAATTAAGTTTAATAAGAGTCTAGACTAATAAGATCTAACTTCTAAGAATCTTACGAAATAATTGAAAAAAAATTACAATCTCAAGATCATTAATATTTGATGCTCAAGTAAGCTTTTGAAGAGTATCTTTTCATTCAGAAGCCTTTAATTAAACTAAACTACAATTTTAATTTCAAAAACATCTTCATCGCGACGTAAAATCTGTACTTTTAATGTATAATAAACACCGCAGTAAATGCAATAACAAAACTTTATAATAATAATAATAATATAAGGGCATATATTATTATTATTATTATGCAGGAAACACCATATTATGACCCTCGTGATGTGACGAATTGGCCGTCCAGAATGGTGAAATTACTCAATTTGAAACTAATGCACACCTCGCACCATCCACTCTGATTTTGCGCCCAAGGCACGATACCCCGTAACTCCGCCGGCTTCCCTAGACCGGGCTTTTTTTTGACCCGGGACACCAACATTATATCTCCAGATGTGCAACCTTACGTGCTAACCACTACTCCACCAAGGCAGCTTGAAAAACTGTATGACATAAATGAATTTGGAGTTTGATTTGGTAAAACCTATACATGTTTTTGGGAAAATTTAAAATAATGAATATTTTTTTAGCTGTAAATTTGAGAAAAGTGGCAAATCACTTAATTTTGAAACGGATTATATTCTAAGCAGATCTCAACCCTGTTGCCATATCTCAGTGTGAAGTAACAATAAAATACTGGTAACTCAAGATTGTGGTATTTTAATTTCGTCTGAGATGAAACCTCATAAAGTTCCAAACTTTACAATGTATTTTGCAGTGAATCCTCACGGTCTTGATTAAAAGGATAAACTTGGAATGAAAAACTGGTTTTCTATTGTTAACATGAAATAATAGTGAAAGTTTGCTATCATATTCTCTCATGTCACATTATTTGTCTTAGAATTATATTATTCTAGTTTTTTGTACATATTTTTATCAGTCTGTCTTTCAATCTTTTTTTTTTAATTCATGTGCCTGCTTGGTTATGATTAGCTTAACTATATTATTATTATTAAATAACTATTCAATTATTTCATCACTCCAATAATTACTAAGTTACATTCATCATCATCATCATCATCATCAGCCCTTTTAACGTCCCACTGGTCCAGGCACGGGCCTCCCTCAGTACGAGGGGGACATTAAATTTAAAAATTCCCAAAGAATATAATGTAAGGTTTTATTTTTTGTGCGTAAATTCCACGAAATTTTCATAAAGCGAATAAATAATGAAACGAAGTAGATTATTGCCCAGGTTAAAAATAATTTCAATAGCATCTGCATGTTGTTAAAAATAAAATATCCAAGTGTGGGTGACATATGGATTTCTATAAATCCCACAAACACACAGTTCTCAAATGTCAAATCGTAGATAGTTGCAAAAATATACTTTTGATCCCAGATCTGAGATCAGGGATCACAGTCTGTTTAATACATAAATGGTGCGTAGGACGTCTTTCATATTATCTTAGAAAAATCCTGTTTTCTTAGCATATATTCATACGCTTTATCTTTTATAGAAAAAGGTATAAATTAGAAATAAAAAAAAATTAAAATAACAAATTACAACCAATTAACCAAACAAAAATAATATTTTAACTCTACAATATGTAATTAAGAGTATTTATTCAATGATATACCTACATAGAAAGGGTTAAATACTATGTAAAATAATATTTGAATATATTAAATCAACTTAGCCAATGATGTCATAATTTGAAAAATTTCTTTTTGGTTTTCTTAAAACATCATAAGTGAGATTGGCCACTATGGCCGTAATCGATCAAGATTAACATAAAATATAACGTTTTCTTCGGAAATTAACTAGATGTAACGAAAATAAAGTAACACTTGCGTCTTTTCGTGTCCATATCAGTATTAAGCTAGATAAAATGTAAGCTTACACAAAATATTTCGAGTATAACTATATTATTAAATTTTTATTTCAGCGAAGCATTCATTCATAAAACTCATAGCAACTCATCTGATACCAAACTCGTTCCTTTCAAGCGGTATAAGAAACTTGGCGAACAGCTGGTTGCTTCTTGGCAAGTAATTATTATTAGTATTTCACTGAAGCACGCCTTAAAAGAAAAAGTTTGCTCAGACGGTTCACACAAATGAAATTAGTGATATGAGAAATTGTATCGTATCGGTAATAATAAAACCAGTGAATTCACAATTTATGGCTTATTTTGCTTCTCCGGTTATAAACTGCTTTTTATATTTACTTTTTACAACAAATCGGAACAGTCACCAAAATATGGTGTGTATTAAACACAAGATTTGAAAAATAGAAGTCCTTTGTAAAGTAGTTTGAAGTTTAGTTTTGATTGATAATCTCCTACACATTTTTTTTAAATTAAGATTCATCATAATCAACACAATATAAAAATAAATATGAACGGACTAACATGCGTTTTTATTCCCTCCAAAGTACGATATGTGCGTGACCAACCTGAGTCGTACTGAGATTCATTAGCCTGAAAACAACAACTACTGCTAGTAAGTAAAATGTAATTTACATATTATCTACTTTACATATTAAAATGAAATATAAATACTATAATTCTGTATCTTGTCACTTCTAAGTGTAACTAAACTGAACTGCAAACAAAAAAAATTAGAAAATCTGCAATATCTTCACAAGTACCTGACCTAGCTTTGTGAAATTAAATTAAGTAATATTTCAATGTGCTTAAATGAAACTAAAAGAATGAATTTAAGTCTTTTTTTAATAGATGAAAAATAAATAGAATATTGAAGATTTTCTAAACGACTTGTTTTCTTTTCGGGTAGACATATTTAAATGTTTAAATGTTTGCAGATTTTATTTAGAAGCTTACTTTACTTAGCTTGATACGGGAATCGAACCCAAGCCTTTCGGATTAGCAGCGGTACATACCTAATAGCAACGAGGTAGTTAATGCAAAATATATAATACAAATATAATGTACACGAAGGAAGCAATAATCCCGAGGAGATAAATTTTATCGAAAACATAAACAGAAGCTTAAAAATCAATATCAATATTTCTAACTTAAAAATGACTAACTTCAGGACAAAGTTGTGTTCAATTTAATCCTTTAAGTAAATACAAATACATTTTCAAAAGTCCTTCTCTAAGCGGTAATTTGTCATAATTTTATTAGAAAACTAGCAATACCAGCGGCTCCGCCTGTTTTATTTCTAACCTTCTTTTTGTATTTTTCTCAGAGATGAGTTATTTGACCGTAGTAAAAAGTATCCTATATATTGATTCGGGCAACCAGCTAACATCATACCAAATCCGTCCAGTGTTTTTTTTTTTTTTTTGTTTTTTTTTTTTATTTTATTGTACTCATCCACAGGCGTTAAGCGCCCGTGCCTTTTGTTATTTTATTTATTTGTGGAAGGCGTTTACAATTTTTATTTATAATAACTCAAGACAAGAGTACTACAAACTACTTCTTAAAAACTACAGAGGGCGAGGCCCGACACTGTTTTTTTTTTGTATTATTAGTAAATTACTATTATTATTTTTTATTTTTATTATTATTATTTTTTTTATTATTTTTTTTTATTAGTCTAACCCGCTAAGTTTTGGGCCCTGCCCCATCCCGCAATTGGGCGAGCACTTCCTCCGCGACCTTCGTGTCGCGTTTTAAGATGGATCCGTCCAGTGGTTTTCTGTTATGTGGTCACAGACAGACAAACAAAAATTCGAAAAATAATGGATAATATTAATTATAATGTATATTTCAATTAGATTTTCCAAAAATATTCAATGTACAGATTCGATTCAGTTAGAATTTTATTATATGTATAGATTTTGTGCGTCATGATTATTGTCATTTGCTTGTATAACATGTTGTCTGTCGGTCAATATTTTATTTAGCATATAATATTATATTATATACGTAAATATTAGTCTTTACTTTCCGAATAGTCAATTACTTATAATACGTTGTTAGCTTTATTTGACGTATCTAGAATCAAAGAATCATATTAAAACGAAACTGTTTTATTACAAATGAATTAATAACTCTATTGCTTGTTTTGTCCAATAAAAAATACGTAACTTATCTGAAATTTCTATAAATCCGCTCGGAGTTGTTCTCTTAAAATTTCATTCGCTTTGTCCACTTTAACCCAGATCGCTTACTAATTAGAAATATAATAATTTCAATTCTTATTATATTGTTACTTACATAAAGTTTATGATTGTAATTTATTTTTTATATGAATTAAACAAAGTCAAAGCAGCGATGTTCATGCTGTTTTCGCTAAGGGATAGAGTGGTTCTCAAGAAAGGTTTTAGTACATTGTCAAGTTTTTGTATTCATATACTAGCACAACCCGTGGCTTCGCTCGCGCTAAGTCTAGGGACGAGTCCAAGCGAAGCGAGGGCGAATCGTTAGTTATATATAATGAGAAGAGTCAAGAGATATATTGTTTACAATAACACTAGTAAAATGCATACTACTTACATATCTTTAGGGAAATTATTATCACAAGGTGAATATTTATTTATTAACTTCATTGACCTAATTCGTTTTATTGGCGTAGTTATTGCCAGAGGCATTCCTAATCAGCAAACCCAAGACTTATATAAGAAACGTTTAGGGGTCTGAAGCACGGCTGTGTACTGTAATATATAATATACTATAATATATGATATAGACAACACGTTTGGATCCGTTGGTAGTGACCCTACTTTCTGCGCCAGCGGTCGCGGCTTTGAGTCCCGCTGGGGGCATTCATTTGTTGAGCAAGAATGTTTGTACTCTAGTCATGGGTATTAATATATAAATATTATGTATGTATTTAAAATTTATATGCGTAGTATATCAACTATCTGGTATCCGTAGCACAAACACGTAACGTAGCTTACCACGGAACTAGATGTAGTGCGCTGTTGTAATAATGTCCCAATATTTTTATTTATTATTTTTATGTATATAATATTTTTTTTCACTATAGAGCTTTAAACATTATTGGAGAACTAAGTATATTTCTAGACCTAAGCCAGAGTTTTAAGCAAACAAATGAGGCAGAATCTTAAAATAACACAATAATATGATGTATGTGATCCACATTTTCATTAAATTGAAATGTGGAATTTCAATATGCATCTATTGATAGAAAAATATTTTGCCATGAAGGTACGTTAATATAGGAAATACAGTCCAGTTTAATTTATATGAGCTTCTCAGGCTTCGTTTACATGAATTATTAGACACGGGCGCAGATGTTTTGTTAGGAAAATAATTTACGTTTTCAGATGTTTCAATGAACGTGCTATTTTACGTTTTAGATGGCATTTTATCACTTTCTTTTATTCATGGGAAAATTTCTAAGCTTTTGACTAGACTGTGGCATTAAACCCTGTTTTGTATAGCACAGATCTTAAAGCTATAATTTACTTGATATATTAAGATGCTTTTTAGTTATATATTATATAATATTGAATATATTAATAATTTATTATGAATGGTTTGAATCACATTTTGGGAAAAAAAATGGATTCATGTTACTAAGTGGAAATTCGTACTGTGACAGAAATACACTAAAATACAGTTAATAATTAATTATTATGTAAAAAAATTTCAGTTGAATCTATAATCCCTTTTCAATATAATTTGCTTTTAACTATTTTGATAAACGCGTTAAAATATCATAATTAGTATTTATATTTATGCGAATATCTAACATACAAAAATAAACTTGACCAAATTTTTAAAGTTATATATTTTAAAATAAAGAAAGAGTAGCGCCAAAAATCTAGTAACGAAATTACTCTTATAATAATTGGATGAAAATTCCGTAATTACAGACTGTGAATACTTTTAGATATTATGAAATTCTCATAATCACAAAATGAAACTAAACTTCTTATTTGATGACATGCACGTCTATTCAGTCTGCAATTTCTAAAGGAAATTGACCCGTTCTTGGGACGCATTGAACATACTAATGCCTTAATCTTTAGTATCTGGGTTATAATACTTTCTTAGATTTACGCGAATATTCGACATTATAAATGAAACTACCTTTTCGGATTTTGTCGCGGATTTATTTTGATTTTTAGTTCCCGACGTTTCGAATGCTTTACAGCAATCATGGTCACGGGAGAGACTAAGGTATTTGACGTCTCATAGGTTTATATACTTGTTACAGACAGTGCCTACCCACAATTTACAAAAATTTTGAAAATGGCATCAGAGTACCTTATAAAATTTTAATTCTAAACATTTATATTTAAATTTAAATAATTTAAAAATAATTTATAATTATGGCAATATTATTAACTTATTTTTAGCTAGTATTATTATAATTATTATAATTTTTATTTTAATATTAGTTATTCAAAAGTATTATGTAGTGTTGCTATTCTAATAATATGTATATTTTCTTACCTATAAATTGTTTATGCTAAGTTGCATTTTATTATTTAAATTAAGTATTAATTTGATATAAGAAAATTAAGTTAAAATATAAATTGAATTTTGATCATTTTAAAGTATTAAGCAACACTACTGCAAATTAAAAATAATTAAATCAAATCAAATTATGTTTAGATTTGACAGATTCTTTTGAATTATAATTTTTAAAAAATTGTTTGAATTTAGATTGAAAGAAAGCTACTGCACGGTTCGGAAGGCTGTTTGTGCAGAGAAGAACCGGCAAGAAACTCTACACTTGCTCTTTTTAAAAAATATTTTAACAATATTGCAATACATACAATAATTATTATTATTATTATTATTATTATTATATATTATAATTATTGTATGTATTGCAATATTGTTAAAATATTTTTTAAAAAGAGCAAGTGTAGAGTTTCTTGCCGGTTCTTCTCTGCACAAACAGCCTTCCGAACCGTGCAGTAGCTTTCTTTCAATCTAAATTCAAACAATTTTTTAAAAATTATAATTCAAAAGAATCTGTCAAATCTAAACATAATTTGATTTGATTTAATTATTTTTAATTTGCAGTAGTGTTGCTTAATACTTTAAAATGATCAAAATTCAATTTATATTTTAACTTAATTTTCTTATATCAAATTAATACTTAATTTAAATAATAAAATGCAACTTAGCATAAACAATTTATAGGTAAGAAAATATACATATTATTAGAATAGCAACACTACATAATACTTTTGAATAACTAATATTAAAATAAAAATTATAATAATTATAATAATACTAGCTAAAAATAAGTTAATAATATTGCCATAATTATAAATTATTTTTAAATTATTTAAATTTAAATATAAATGTTTAGAATTAAAATTTTATAAGGTACTCTGATGCCATTTTCAAAATTTTTGTAAATTGTGGGTAGGCACTGTCTGTAACAAGTATATAAACCTATGAGACGTCAAATACCTTAGTCTCTCCCGTGACCATGATTGCTGTAAAGCATTCGAAACGTCGGGAACTAAAAATCAAAATAAATCCGCGACAAAATCCGAAAAGGTAGTTTCATTTATAATATCTGGGTTATGTAGTTCAGTGCGATTTGCTGGTGTTAATGTTGAGATGAAAATTAAATCAATTTATTTAATTTACATGTTTTTTTTTATTTTGTAACTCTATTTTTTAATTAATTACACATTATGTATGATATGTTTTAAATTAATTAATTAATGTTGTTGTTGTATTAAAATATGTTTCAGTAGCATATAATAAAAGGCTATTTCATTTTATTTTTATTTATTTCATTATGTTAACTTACTTTTTTTTTGTCTCGAACATTATGTAGAATTAACGAATTGTAATAATAAATTTGTAATAATAACAATTTCTCACAACGAAAAAGAAATTAAAATTTATTTAAGAGTAACGTAGGCTAGGTATCAAGACGATATGATTGTTAAACAACTTTGAAACAAAATATGAAATATATTACAAGAATATACGCCACATGAATATTGGGTTATAATACAGTACAATATGTTGCTTGGCTCAATTCTTAGAACAAAGAGAAAATATCTTTTACTCTTTAAATCGTAATATAAGTTTTATCACAAATAACTCAATTCCCTCAGGAGTAAAGAAAATAGGTCCCAGAATAAATATGACAAGGAGTACGTTATTGTCGACCCATTTTCCTTCGTTCGACAAAATCGCAACGATGCAAGAATCGCTCCAATAATAGTCACTATAAATTCAGTCCTTTATCAGCATCTGTGCGATGTTATTTTCTAACTAAATAACTTGGCTGACCTCTTTGTAAAGGTTTAAAAATAAGTGAAAGTTGTATGCATTTGTATTTTTAAACGTCCCACGCTAGGCACTGGTCTTCCTTCAATACCTGCCTGATACTCGGCCATAGTTCACTACGCTTGGCTACGGGTTGGCAGACTTGTCTTCGAAAATTTGCTGTGTTATCAGCCTCTACAGGTTTCCTCACGATGTTTTCTTTCACCGTAAAACAAGTGGTGATCATGTTAGGAATAATTTGCACATGAAAATATCAGAATTGTGAGACCCAGGTTTGAACCCACTTCACTCGGTTTTCCTAGCGAGCGCAACACAACTACTTCTATAATTAAGTGAAATCTAACTCAAGCAAAATATAAAATATATTTATTCTTATATAAGCGACCCGCATTGCGTCTGTAGGTTTTTTGCTATAGACTAAAAATATCTAACTAAATTACATAGTAGAGTGGCAAAAAAGTCTTTGTCCCACTCCACTATGTAATGTACTCGTATCTTAATTTCAATCATCACTATTATTCAATATTATAATATTTTAGGAAAGAACAAGGTACATGGCTTTTTTTTTAAATTAATTTAATATCTACATACGTACTATATTATTTTTAGAACAGTGCTAAATTTTGCTTATACCTACATTTTACTATTATTTTCTAACTAAATAACTTCTATTTTTTTATATGTGCTAATGTAACTCATCTTCTTGACTATACTTGACGGGATCATGCGTCGCATTTGTAACTATGTTCGCCTCGTAATATTATACAGTCTGATAACTTCTATAATTATTTAGACTGTGCTGAAGATGTAAATTTCATAATAATAAATCAATTTATTAAAATATGTACTGAGTCAAACCTTTTAGCTATTATGGCTAAAGTGCTAAGCCATATTAGTACTTAGTACATACATGTCAAGTTAGCTTGACGATTGATTATACTTCATTAGATAATAATAAAAATATATATGTTTAATTATTATGTTCTACTATTGAAGTTATTAATTTAAAAATGTATATTTTAATGAGCGTCAACGGTCTATGTTACAGATCACCGAAATTCATTAATTTTAATGACGACATAATATCGACAAGTGAAACATAACTGCTTTCGTTTCCGACTTAAAATGATAACTTTCATAATAAAAGGTTCTTTTGAGCTTTAAATAAAATCATTGTTTTACTTATAAATCGCGAGTTAGGATACACTTTTGCATAGTATTTTTATGTAGTAGGTACTAGCGACTAACCCTCGCTTCGCTTCATTCAGGTTTATCCCTAGATTTAGCACGAGCGATGCCGCGGGTTCCGCTAGTTAAAATAAATAGAATTACTAAAATCTAAGTAGCCTAAGTTACTCCTTATAACATTGCATCTGCGAGTGAAAGTCATCAAAATCGGTTCAGCCGTTTCAGAGATTAGCCGGAACAAACAGACAGACAGACAATCAAAATTTTGTACCGTAACAAATGTGAGTACCGTATATACTTTCATATGCAATTAGTGAAAAGCCAATAATTTGGAATTACAAACAGACACTTCTATTTTATTTACAAGTATAGATGTATAGATTTAAGTAATATTGTTTTATTTTAGCTAAAAAATAGAGTTAAAAAGAGCGATGCCTCTTTCCAGCTTCGATCAACTTATAAAGGTATTATTCGTAATACTTTCTTAGATTTACGCGAATATTCGACATTATAAATGAAACTACCTTTTGGATTTTGTCGCGGATTTATTTTGATTTTTGGTTCCCGACGTTTCGAATGCTTTACAGCAATCATGGTCACGGGAGAATGCTGTAAAGCATTCGAAACGTCGGGAGCTAAAAATCTAAATAAATCCGCGACAAAATCCGAAAAGGTAGTTTCATTTATAAGGTAATATTCAACAAAAATTCTATGTCAATCAACAAATTATATACATAAAGGCTGTATTTATCACAATCAAGTGCTTGAACCGCAGTTAAGCACCACATAAAGAAATAGAAAGTCGTAGTACGATACGTCATAATCTCAGTGAACAGAATACATGAGACTAGTGCTATGACTAAAATATTTTATTGTGTGAATGGTAACTTCAAAGTATAATTCATCAGGTGTAAAGTTAGTGAAACAAACTGCTTCAGTTTTGTTCAATCTTTCATTTATCTTTTGTTAATTTTAAGAATACACTGAAAAAAAAATCTATTCGTAATTCAATACAATTTCGTTATAATCTAAGAACGACGAGCATACGTCTTGCGTTATACCCATTTTCTTTTATTGCTCCTTTTCTCCTATATCATTCTTTTTATTCACTCCTTGTAAGTCATATTTTTCTTTCTTTATATCTGTAAGATATGTATGAATATATAAGCAAAAGAAACAGTCTTACTATTATAAATAGGAAAGTTTCTATTTTTCTGTATACATGTATATGGTATGACGGCCGACCGACGGCTTAACGTGCTCTCCGAGGCACGGGGTTGAAACACCGCCAACTTCCCAACTCCAGGCTGAGGCTTATGAAACAGAAATACCAATAACTAAGCTTGGCCCGACCCGAGACTCGAACCCAGGAACTCCCGGTGTGCAACCGTACATGCTAGCCACTACACCACCGAGGCAGTTAAGCAAATGCACAGATTGTAACGCCTTAGTGGCAGTGATAAGGCAAACATTGAAAGAAAACCTGCATAACATTTAAAATAATCTTACCAATTTTACATGTAAAGTCCGGCCACTGTGGTGGGACCTGATATTTAAGGGAGGCTTGTGCTCAGTAGTCATACGATGTCGAATAATGCAGTACATAGGCCACTAATATAAGTAAAAGAAATGCCAGAAGGTATCTAAAGCACTAGAGTCACCTATGAATCTATACTATATATCTACCTTATAAGAGCAATATAATATAAATATACTTTACAAAATACTAAATAAACTATGTAAGACTTAATTTGATATTACTATCGGCTTTCAACTGAATCATCATATTGTCTTACGCACTACTAGTTCAGCTTGTATTACTAATATACCTAACCTGTAGTTAATTCAATACGATAATTATTGATATTACATGTTATCAAGCAATCCTTTATAGATTACATGCTTCAATAACGATCTATCCCGACTTCAGGCATAAAGTGATGATGATGATGATGATGATGACACATAATATTACTATCTAATATATGTAAAATGTATATTGGGAATCATTATATTAAAAAAATAACTGTTTCTTTATTTTTGTTATTTATAACATTAAATCTTGTCAGTAGCTACTCGTACTAAACAAAAAAGGAATAACAATTGACAAACAAATGAGAATGTGCTTTGAAGCTGTTTTGACGTTGCCTATTAATATACTACGGCAAACGGTAAGGAAGTACCAAATTTTAATATTTAATACATGATATAAAATGTATTCTTACATTGGATGTAGCATCAAATCAAACAATAAAAATCAACTCTAGAACTAAGTTAGTTGCTCTGGCACGAAAGAGAAAATCACTTTGTAACGAAGTTAGCAGCGCGAATAGCACCGGTGGACCGCGAAATTAGTTTCAACTTTTCCTATACGAGTAAACGTATGAATTGTGAACTTTTCGAGCGTTTCGAATTAAGTAAATCTTGGACTATTGATAAATTTACATAACCAAGGACCAGCTTAGGTCGAACTTGAAGTACAGCTGTTATATAATAATTTTCTTAATGCTAAAAAAACACTTGCTGGTCTGAATTAGTGGAAATTAATACACGATGTGCAGCATTAGCAGAAATTAAATCAATTTCTAAATTTATTTCCTTAAAATTACATACATTTTATTTATGTATAAGTCATGCTCGTATAGGCTAGAATAGGTCAGCTCAATTGGTGACGCGATTGCTCGGAAAAACAACTGAAGCGGGTTAAGGCTCACACCTCTGAGATTTTTATATACGTAATATACGTTGATTTTCAATAATATTTTCTGTTTATAATATAGTGAAAAAATATTTTTATGGGATTTATTTGCAAATCTGAGGATTCTTAAATAAATTTTAAAATGCGTGTTGATTCTTGTAGTTGCTTTGCCAATATTGGTGTAATGTACTGTATAGCCTATCCCCTACATTTTCATCTTTTATTTCTTTCACTCTCAAATTCTAGGAATCAACACCAGTGACACGTAAAAAATAAGACGGAAGATCGACGTGCTTCGCAACTTAGCATGTTCATCGTTATAAAGGCACGGGAGTGTAAATAGCGGAATTTTTAACTTCAGATTGTTTTTTTAGCACTAAAAACTATTAAACCTGATCACAGCTTCTATTCTGCAACTAAAAAGGCTAGCCATTAGAAATATATATGCATAATGCTTAAGTAGAACTATGGATAGAAGTTGTAAAATAAATACTTTATCTAATATTATTTATACGTAGGTATATAAGAACAAAAAATCTTATTTAAGCCATCAGACGTATTCATTTCTCGCGCGAGTGTAGTACGATATTTTAAGAAGAAAAATTGTGTTTGGGTGTTACTTGACGTGAATGCTACAACTATTACTCAAGATGTCATCTCGTTTCGTAAAGACCCAGGAGAAAGGTCTAATAAAATAAGCACAAATTGTAAGAGATTTTTGGTTCATTTTCAAGTTCAAGTTCATTGTAAGCTTGATCTAAGATTTCTTAAATTAATTTTAACATTATTTTGTGATAAAAATTAAGTGAAGTATATATTTTGATTGAATCTATATTATAAGTAGTAGCTTAGTAGACACAGTTTTCTGTTCGAACGCGTAACTATGATTTTTTTTTACATTAGTTAGCCTATAATTAAATTGAGGAAGGTTATAGGCCATCAGTATAAATGATTAAATATATTATATAATCATTTATACTGACCGTTAAATATGAAATAATACAGCATTTTTATGCTGTTATTTGATTAAGTGACACGAAGCAACTGAAGCAATTGAAAGCTCTTGAACTTAATATCGTAGAATTTATATATTGCATATATAAAATTCCTTATCTGCTCTACTCTATATTCAATAGTCCAATTTTCCATGACTATTCTTATAATTCGTTATTAAAAAAAAAGTATTAAATATGTCAATAAATAATTCTTTTTTTTAATAACGAAATATAATAACGAAACGAAATATTAATAATGATCGAATTTTATCTTAAAGTATTTGATTTTTTATCTATATCTATATTGATTATGCCATGCGGCGTTATTAAGCTTATAGCCTTCCTTGAAAAATAGGCAAACCAACACTCCAAAATTTTTTCAACTCGAGCAAGTAGTTCCTAAGATTAACGAGTTTTTCAAACAAACTCTTCAGCTTATAATAGCTTAGATATGTTAAGAATACGAGTATATATTAAAATCTCGTCATCTTATAAATTATGGCACACGTTAAGCATTCGGAAACTAAAGACTGCTTGGTACTTGTCATCTGAATGTACTGTAGTAGTTGAAGGATGTGTTATTATGAGAACACCTGTTGTGACTGCTCTGATGATATTATGGCGAATTAAGGTAGCTCTCTATGTATCTTTCTGGAGCATTTGTAATTTACCTCATAAAGGAATTATTACACACTTATGTGAATAAGTTGCAATATAATAAAATGCTGTCAGCATTTTATCGATTCAAAAACGATATTTGTGATAGGTCCAGGATTAAATTGGTTTTAGTAATTCCATTTGTATTTAATGCTTGATCTAAAAATCTTAAAGCAATTAAGAATATTATAGCTAAATTGCACCCCTGTAATGAGATAGTTATGCCTGCAGCAAAGCAGTGACCTATTGGTCTGTAAAGGTTTGTTCTTAGCCAAACCGTTAAAAATGTTAACCGTGATTATAAACAATATTATTAACAACATTATTTTTATTTGACTGACTTCCAGATATTCTAAATCTAGAAGCGTAAAGTTTTACTCAAGAATTGCTTATACTTCATCAAGGTTGTACAAAAAACCCAAATTTTAGAAGTTCATTTGATATGGATTAAACAGAATATGTATACAAGTTAAACAATTTTAAATTAGAAATAAATGCAGTATTACGTATAACCTTCATTAGATAGCTCACCCCATAAGGCTTACTGCTTATTTGTAAATAGAGGTATCTAGATGTATATAGATTTCGAAATTCACCATTTCTGCATTTAAACCTTTTGTTGAAAAATGCATCATTGAAAAGCATAAGGATTGAGAATTCCCCAATCGAATTGCAAATTAGATCTGTCAACTAACAAAAGAAGGCTCTTAGTAACCGATCGGGCTCCAAATAATCGGAAACAGACCAATGAATTGATTGAATCCTAGTTCCATAGAAGAATGCGAATTTTAAAAAATTGCATGTAAATACGCTTTCAACTGAAGAGTTTCATTCCTACTTTATCGGAAAAAATAAGTCCGGAAGTTTTTAAAATACGTTAATGAACCGAATTTATCTTTACACCAGTTCGTTTGTTTTAATCATACAGCCTTTGCCTGATAAAAAAGTGTAGTAAACCTATTATTGAAAGATTTTTCTACTGTCAATTTTTATATGAAAAAGTTACGAAAAAGCCACTGAGGCATTTATTATTATTTTGTTTTAAATTTGACGTGGCACATCAAACGTACGTGTTTCTACATAAGTTAGCATATTGCGAAGTAGAACACTAATCAAATTGCAATGTGACAGCGCGCCCTGTCACTTGTCGCAGTGACAGACGGACGTATCAGCAGAAACAGACTGTTGGCACGGCTTAGTTCAAGTGGGCTGAACGATGTAGATTATAATTTTACAGCATTAAATTGCTTTGAAGTTAGAACATTACATAAATATGCATAGATTATTTATTTTTGACTAAATAAATGTATAGTATAAAATTAATTTAAAAATGATCATTTTACGCTTTCAAATTGTTTGAATCTTATACTTTCTTAAGAAATTATCTCCAAAAAGCATCATCAACAAGTGAATATTACTCATCTGAATTAATTATCTGCCCTTCAAAGTCGATTAATAAAAACGATTGCATACTTGATTTATTTGTTTGAAACAGATACATGGACCGTATAAATTTCAATACTCTCTAACTTGAGCTCTGATTCATTATAATTATAAACTTACTGTTACTGTATTTTACAACATAGATTGAGGTTTATTCGCTTAAACAATAGATAGATGGATTCTAAAAAGTAATAGGTACGAATTCTAAGTTATTTAGTAGTAGAGACGTTAAAAGAATGCATGAAGTGCTCAAGTATGTTTTTTTAATTTAAAGTAAATTAATTCAAACTTGATACTCAAAAATAAAAAAGGAATCAAAATAAGTTATAAAAAGTATGTATGGACTATGGAATAAAATGACTGAAGTAGTACGTCACTCTTAATTTTATAAAATAAAATTTAAATACTTATATATTGGACAAATAAAACTTTAATTCCCAAAATAAAAGTAGGATAAAGCATAAATGAATTCAACTTGTTTTATAAAAGATAAAACGTTTACTGAAATTTTCGACGCAGAACCCAATAAAGTTTTGATATTCACACAGTGACTGCGGCAAGATGCGTTTGTGTTTAAAATGTGGTACACGTACAAGCACATTGCACTCGGGAGTCCATTTCAACAAATTCCAAAACAATACTCTCTTGAAATTTGTAATATCAGTTATATCATGATCCTTGCTCCTTACTTATCTTTATTATAAATGTGAAAGTATGAATGTTGCTGTTTGATTTTCCCTTAGTATTTTCCATAATAACACAAAAGTTATTTTTTTATTGAAAAAATATTTAAAGCGCCATATAGTGGCTCATTTATAAATGAAAAAAAACCTCGACTGTATCAAATCATCGTACAAACAAAATATATCAATATTTTAAAACAACCAAGTATAGAAGAAACGGAGATTAGCAGTTTACATGTAACAAATGTAAATGTATGTAAAATGGTCAAAAAAAGTATTAAATGACTTTTAAACGTGAAAGAACTACGTAGATAGTTGCCTAAACCTGAATAATTTAGGTGTAGTTCAAGAATAGAAAGTCATCATCAGAGCACACGTGAGTGTATGCTTACTTTGAAGGCCCGAGATTGCAGCTACAGATATGAGTGTTTGGATAACCTTGCCAACCTTTGCAATGTCTAAAACTGACCGTCCACTTAATAGTTTACACGTATTACATATGTAGTTAACTTTAAATTTCCTGAATTTCAAGCATATGATTCATAAAATTTTTAATATTATATGGTAATAATAATCTTTAAAATAATATTAATTATTTTACAACACAAAATTGTGAGTGTAATGGCAATGGTTTTAAAATCAATGAATATCGATTTCCTGTTTAGTTATAAGTGTAGTTGTAATTAAGTTAAAGTTAAAGAAGTTTTTTTCAATAAGTGTTTAAAGATATATTCTTACACACTTATACCATCACTGGACTTTCAACATTACGCCAAGGGCACTTTTTTCTATCTTTATTTAAATTCGACATTTTAAATAGTGCCATTGTCAAATAGTCTGATTAAATAAAAAAAATGAGATTCAACGCGACATTGGCGAAGTTAATTGTGTCCAACCAGGTTCCTGGGAGCCATTAAAGAAAACAATTGAATCGAATTAAAAAAATGAGAATTCGAGACAATTTTTGCTTCTTTTTCAATTGCCTCTTCATTACTGAAGGTGGACATGACTGTCGACCTTCAATATTTCCTCCAAAATGTATGTTTGTCCAAGGCTGGTGTGATCAGAATATCAACAACCGTCTCTATCCTGGTCAATTTTAATTAATTTCAGGGTGTGGTGTGTGTGGCTGGCACTGTATGCCAGGATATCTTATTTCTACCAATACTCGCGCTACAAATCGTCATAATATGATGATGAAAACTGAATATAACTAAGGCTTTTTAATGACCATAAAACTTAATTAAACGAAAGAAGCTATTCCGAGATTCTATACAATTTAACAAAGTTTCTATTTTTTGATAAAATTATCTTTTATTTATTTACTATCTTGAAATACGTGAACTCATTCGTAACATAAATGGAAAAAAAAAACAATTATTCAAAGGAAATTCGCTCAATAAAAGGAAAACGATTAATAAATAAAACTAAATTCGTTCAAATATTCGCTAGAATTAACATAAAAGCTTGCTATTAGCCGGAAACCTTTGTGCTGTAAGTGTCAGGTCTCCTGTCATTCGCGTTATCAAATATTCCAGATCTAGCGCAATAACTAATGAAACGAGAATTGAATTGAACTAATGAAACATTCAAATCTATATACGATTGTTTAAATCTTAGTTTACAAAATTTAGATCGGGATTAAACCAAGTATACCTAATTAATAATTACTCCGATGTGAATAGGTTAAAAAGTAATGTTGGGTGAGGATTGCTTATATACTAAATGATTAAACTACAATTAAATTATTAATTAATAAACAAAAGAATTATTCAAATTATACCTTATAGTTAAAGTGTAGTAGAATAGTGTATGAACTATCGAGTATCCATAACACAACGCTCATAACTACCATGGAACTAGATGGTGCTATGTGTTGTGACCCACCATATTTACTTATTTTTCACTATTAAACGTTATAAACAGTGAAATATGATGATAATCGCGTGTTTTGTCCAAAGGAAGGAAACTTAAAGGCAGGAAACACCGTTCAGAATAACATTATGGATTACAATCGATTATAGCTTTTAATTAATCTTAACAAGTATCAGACGGACGTTCTTAATATCTTGCTGCATATTTTATTTTCAGCATTATTAGTTAATGCTAATAATTACTGCAAATACACAATACTTACAATAAAATAATTTGGAAATAGTTACCTAACCTACATTGGAATTTTATTGTACTGGACGAAAATTTGTTTAAAAATGTAAATTTTTGTATATTTGAAATTGCTTAATGCTGCAGCCACTAGACAGATTTTGATGAAATTTAGTTCACATATTACACCTTCTTTACAATATACACCTGGAATAATTTAAGGTACTTTAAGGCTTACATAAGCTACTAACAGGACGTACTAAAGCAGAGCGCGTCACTAGTTTTCTCATATAGCATCTGTAACCAATACCACTTTCAAACTAATGAATATAGAGGGAATGTTATCTAGTACTGATTATTATTTAAGTTACGAAACATTATACGATGTCATAATGAAGAACTTTAATCGAACTCCAAAGTCAAATAAGATTTCCATCGGATCATAGAGGCCGTTTGTTTTCAGAGATTGATTTCATGTTTCTATGAACCTTTCGAAGCAGTTGTTGTTTATTCAAAGATGTAATTAATTGCAAAATATTACCCAACTAATGGTCTGACCGGGAAATTAATACTTTAAACTGCTTAAACCTTTTACATAGATATAGAATTTTCACTTCGCTTTGTGTCGCTTCGTCCGTCAAGTGTATTTTTTAATTATAGTATTACGAGCTACATAAATAATAATAAATAATAAATAAATATGTTGGGACGTTATTACACACTTCACTATCTAGTTCCGTGGTAAGCTACAAGGCTTGTGTTACGGATACCAGATAGTTGATGATATACTACACATATAAAATTTTAAATACATAGATATTAAGAATAATACACCCATGACTAGAGTACAAACATTCGTGCTCAACAAATGTATGCCCCCAGCGGGACTCGAACCCGCGACCGCTGGCGCAGCAAGCAGGGTCACTACAAATTGAGCGAAGCGTGTCGTCATATTATAGCCCTCGATCCAACCGAGACACGAAGCCTAGTAGGTATCTAATCTACAGAAACTAAAATAAACTGACTCTATAATGGTACCTAATCTGTATACTATACCCTCCACCCGTTCAAGTGTAATCCGAGAATTTAAAGAGAGAAACTCGAGAAATTTCCATAAATGTATTAGTGTAGGTAATTGACTTTCGACAACTACTTTTAAATCAAATATTAACACCAAAACATAAAAATAAGCCAATATTTCGACAACACAATTTAAATTAGAACATTTATTTCATAAATTTTCAACTTGCATCGTTTCCGAACGTGATGGCCACGAATTTGGGTTCCCCTTTCATAATTCCGCTGCTCATGAGCCGATTTTTTTTCTAATTAGAAAAGTAAGAACAATTAAAACTTTATAATTGTCGAGATGGGGGATTGCTAAAATTTACTTCACAATGAACAATGAACAGAGACAATAAAAAAGGGAGCTCAAAACTTTCTCAATTAGACACGGAAGTAAACTTAAATACCAACATAAAAAGATTAATGTATCTTTTTGACCAGCTTCCTGCTTTTTTTAAATGTGTTTTTTTTTAATTTCCTATAATTATAATATTTGTTGACTATAAGAGTGATAGCATTTTTAAAATAAGCCCAATTATTTTTAGAGATCATACATACAAGATTTTATAACTAGTCTAACCTTATAACATGCGAGCAAAAATAAAGGAATGTCATTAGCAATGTTCCTGAAGAAACTTGAAACAGCAAGATATAATATACGATACTAATTATTGTTTGCAATTATTTATTCAGTAGTTTAGAAATACACCTCCTCAATTTCTAAAGTCGGTAAAAAAGACGTATTACAGTTTTCACTGTCGATAATGTGTCAAAAATGTGTTTGCATTAAAAGTAGTTAAAATAAATAAGTAAATGAAGGCAATATTTAAATTTGTGAAACCAACATAAATTGTCAGTTTAATTATATTTAAAAAGGCATCATTATTATATATTAATTAGTTCAGATTAATTACGCTCTTAACATACTACAAACATAATATATGCGAGTGTCTATCCAATTATTTTCGAAAATGGGGTCATTCGAGTTTTCAGTCATAAAGATGATAAAAATAATAAAATTGAAAGATATCAAACATAAATCAGGTACGTAAATGAGAATATAACGAAAAAATACCCATTAGAGCAGTCACTTGGAAGATCAGTACGATTTGATTCATGAAATTCATTTCGCTTTCCGGTGATATAATTTTCTCTAAGTTATGGCTGTTAATTCCGTTGCAATGGTGTGATAATGTCAAAAAATTATTCAAATTTTTCTATTTTATTCTTGTAATATAGTATTTTGTATAATCTAGCAGAAATTAAGTCTTGAGAGCAGCTAAACTCATTTTAATCACTAAAAAAGACCTTTCTTGTATTTATAGTCTTAATTTGCTGCAATATTTGTATATATTTTTTAGTTTATACTACTGCCTTTTTTAATATAGGTACTCTTGCAAAATCAACTAAGTTACCAGCAAACTAAATGATTTTCATGAGGACAATAATAATTATTGTAATGCTGTCTCAATAACATAGTATAATTAAATTTTGTCTATACAGTTAAAGAAAATTTAGAACATTATAAAAAACAGTACCTTAATACTCGAAGTATTAATACATGAAAAGCGAAAAAAATGATAACTTATTTCTATAATGATATAAGCCATAAGGGATCCGTTAAGGAATGACTTATTCAATTGAAATTGAACCCTTAAAATGAAATGGGGTGGCAAAGTTTGGAAAGCAATTTTCTTAAGGTATCAATTCGCTAGGGCATGCGGCTCTTTTAGAGCAGTGTTTGAACATAGTGGTTACGAAATTACTTAAATACCCATAAAAATATTTTTTACAGTATCTAATACAATAAAAATAAGAAATATTTCGTGGATAAAATGATTGTAGCGAACGAATGTTGAGTTATTTCGTATTCATATGTATTCACACGTGTATCCCATTTGATAATGAGACCTCCTACAATTTCATCCAACCTTAATTTGCATAATTGTTCAAGCATCGTATTTAATTATATTATCCAGTTCTAGATAATTCTCAAACTCCGAAAATTTATTTTATATACTCGTATTACTAGCGACTCACTTTCGCTTCGCTCGGGTACACTTTAACGGTCGGTGCAAATTTTTCAGAGTCAAGATATTTTCCTGCAGTAAAAAGTACACTATATGTTGACCCGGGCAGCTAGCATCATACTAAATTTCATCAAAATCTGTCTAGTAATGTTCTCGTGATATTGTAAAACGGACAGAAAATCAGACTGACAAAAAATTTTAAAAATTAAACGTGTGCGAGTCGGATTCGCTCATGAAGCAAATTGCGGTTTACGATTTATGACGTATCAAAAAAAACTACTTACTAGATCTCGCTTAAATCAATTTTCGGTGGAAGTTTGCATGGTAATGTACCTACATCATATATATTTTTCAGTTTTATCATTCTCTTATTTTCGAAGTTAAGGGGGGGAGGGGCTGTAGACACACATTTTACCGCTTTGGAAGTGTCTCTCGCGCAAACTATTCAGTTTAGAATTACATTTAATTGCATATTTGAAGACCTATCTATAGATACCCCACACGTATGGGTTTGATGAAAAAAAAATGTTGAGTTTCAGTTCTAAGTATGGTGTATAAAAGTGGTTGTGACATACAGCAGGACAGACAGACAGACAGACAGACATGATGAATCCATAAGTGTTCTGTTTTTTGCCATTTGGCCACAGAACCCTAATAAAAACTATACATTCGGCCTCTAATCGATTAAATATAATGACTATTTCAATAAGATTTTTCAAAAAATATTTAATTCACAGATTCGATTAAGTTAGATTTTTTTTATATAGATATAGAAGTGAATAATAAAGTTAAATTATAGGCGTTCATATATTATGAGCTTTAAGAGTCTCATAAATCTGTATCTCGGTTAAGTCAAGATAATAATTTATGAAGTGGTAAAGTTTATTGTAATGAAACATAATATAATACATTGTTACAAAATCTTAATAATAAATTTGCAATACTCATATCAGAAGCCTACATGAATTAAACTTTAATCTCATTTATTTTGGACTACTGTTATAAGTTTGTGATTATCACTTAAAATATCCGGCGCATTACAAGTAATAATATGAACAGCTGTCGCCGGTGGTCTTTCCGACCTGTTACGACCTGGCAACCTTCAAGGAGAGAGTGTGTTCTTTCTTGAAAGGCCGGCAACGCATCTGCAAGCCCTGCGGTGTTGCAGATGTCCATGGGCGGCGGTGATCACTTACCATCAGGTGAGCCTCCTGCCCGTTTGCCCTCTTTGTCTCATAAAAAAAAGAACAATATTGTTTCCTTTATTCCTTTATAGAAGGTAGAAGACTACTAGGCACATTTCAAACTAATATTCGTTATCTGCACAATATATCAGTATATAAAAGCAATGCAAATATTTTTTGGAATTATTTAATTCCCTGCGATGATACTTGTAAAAAACATTCATATGAAAATATTATTTCGAAAGGCTATTTACTTTTAGACATTTATATGTCGTTGACATTAACATTTTTGGATTAGATTTATAAAAAACTTGAGTTGAGAGGGTTATTTAAGAGTGCAAAGCGCAAACAATGGGACAATCTCACGTGTAATTCGCGGGACTGTTATTATTTTTCTTGTTAATAATCAAAGAACAAAGGCGCATTGTCTCTACCGTGTAAGAAGTGGCCTGAGCAAGAAGGAGCTTTGTTTCGGAGAGGTCGCCAAAAGAATCTTGGGGTCCGTAGAAATAAAACTATTCAGTTTTAAAAGCTAATTAGTTAATATATTATAATTTTAGTGATTATTTTTTAAATACAAATTGAAATATCGATTTTATTAGGCGCGTCACTAGTATATACCCTTCAATATACTATATGACATTGCTTGTAGGAAATTCCTCGTCGAGGTATATTTAATCTGTAAATGGGATAAAGGAGAACAAAGAAACATGTACACATTCATAATTTATAAAATATTCATAATAATAATAAAATAATAATAATAAATAAAACAGGCAAAGTCTTCAGCTTTATGATGGTTTGGGTTTATTATGTTAGTAATGATGATAATATATTCTTAAATTTACTACCGTACTCTCTAGTCTGTTGTCATGTCGCTAGGCTTTTAGACTTTTGTTACTATCAAATCCTATGAAACATTTAGTCGGCCAACGGACGTTACAGCCCAAGCTGCCATACACTAATGTTCCGAGCGAGTATATGGCAGCTTGGGCTGGCTGTCACGTCCGTTGGCCGACTATATGTTTCATAGGCTTTGTTACTATTTTGTAGCGGTTTCAGCGTGTATCTTCTACACTTTCATCAAGTTCCAATGCACTTTGTAAACTATTAGGACATAGTTTGAAATATAGATACTTTTAATATACATATTATCATGTATGTACATACGTACGAGTACATACTCGTACGTACATACATAGGTACATGATATGTTTTAAGAATATATATAAGACTATATAAGTCGTATTTGTTTGTATGTAAAGGTAACAGAGCCCTTATTAGGAAAGGTTGGATCACACTTGACGTTTAAGGTTTTTTTCAGTGAAAGGATCAAGATGAACGGTGTTGGCAACCTTTTACGACCCTTGAGATCTACAAAAAAACTGAATGAAAGGCTCGAGCTATCTCATTAAAAACAGCTGTGCGATGCTTTGAAATTTACTAGGCTGTTCTTTATAATTCGGTCGCATTTATCTTCACGCAAAAGCTGTAATTGAAAAACAAATTAATTATTATATTTTATACTTTCTTATATCAACGAGAATTTTATATATTTCAAGTAAATTTATAATTTGATCGTTTTGTTTTGTTTTATTTTTGTGGGAACAAGAATATTATAATAAAAACCGTGAATCCGTCTGAAAAAAATATTTGAATATTCAATTTTATTTATATCTATTCTATGTATGGATGAACTTGCTTTAAGTATTATTACACAAATGTCAAAAAATGAATTAGTGAACAGATGTTACACCAGTCAAATTACAGATATTTGGGTTGATAAGTGCTGAAGTGCTACACAACCAAACAATTTTTTACTTTTTATAGTTAATGTGATTTGCTTAGTACATTTTTTGAACCAATTTTAGTAATTTATTTCATTTAAAAAATGTCATTTGATTTCTAGTTTCGGGACAATCTACTTAACGTTACGCACCTACTATATCATATTTGCATTGGTATATATACTTTTTAAATAATTTGACTTTAAATTCTACATTTACTAAATTTAGCTATTTTATTTTATGTGGATGTGACTTTAGAATTAACTAGGTACTTAAAGTATGATCTAATAATTAAATCAATTTTCTTGTTAATGGCTTTAAAACGTAACAATTGTGTATAAATTGCTTCGATAATGTGTCGTAGAATAGAGTAGAATAAATTGGCTGATAATATTAAGAGAACCTGTAAGGTATACCATTTATAACCCTTACGCCATTTATAACCCTTAATTGTACCTTTAACTGACTTCCAAAAAGGATGAGGATGTGTTTCTCTGTATGTACTTTGTTATTTAAAGATTAAATTATTAATGTAGATTAGACACGTAGACATAAATTATACAACTCCAAACTAGAGTTCATAATAATATGAATATTTTTCGTACACTAAGACTTGATCTATAATAATGCTAGTTTCTTAGAAACAAATATCTAAGCTTAGTAAACAGGATAATTGCGGATACTGTGATACATCGATCTTGAAAAGATAAGAACACTGGTTAATGTTATCTCCTCTTTTAATTGAGAAAGTTCTGAGAGGCCTTTTTATTGTCTGTATTCATTGTACGTTGTGAAGTAAATTTCAGCAATCAGCATCTGAACAATTATGATCAAAGTTTTAATCGTTTTTACTTTGTTAATTATAAAAAATGCGTAATAAGAATCGATGCAAACATGATAATGTGTATTTTTTTCTTATATAAGCAATCCTCACGTAATATTTAAGTAATAAATGGTAAAATTATGCTATTCCATATCTCTATTACATATATCTACTATATATTTAAAGACGTTAATTTTATTTTTCTCCTTTTTTGTTGAAAATCTATTGACGAGATTTCTGTTCTTAATTAAAAATAATGGTCAAATAACTAAAACAAAAAAATCTAATTTTACTTTATAGTTATAATCTATAGTTTGTGGTTTTTTATCTATGGTTTGTTTATACCTCTTGTGGTAGAAATAAATGAAGGCTATTTATGATAACATTCGGTCACAAAATATATACGTAATAGTATAATATACGAATTGTATTCACCTTTTTTTTAAAACGCCTCACTGCTGGTAAAATGTTTCCCTTTAATGCGAGAGGGCTCAAGCCATAGTCCACCATACTAAGTGGCCAAGTACGGGTAGGACTTAACATGTCTTTCGAGAACTTACTAGGTACTCGCAGACATGCAAGTTCTCAAAATGTTGTTCCAAAATGCATGTTCTCAAAATGTTTTCCTTCATCATAAGGCAAGTAATAATTATATTAAAATTGTATCGCAATGCCTTCCGCTACGATCACTGCGTAGCATATAATTTAATTTCTAATATATATTTTATACCTTAATTCCCACATTTACTGTACACGGAGGGTAAGAAAATTTGCAAGATTTTCTTTAATTTTCATTATTTTTATTAAACCCTCAATACGTTATCTGAGTTTAATAGCGAAGGCATCTTTAATTGCTGTAAAATTCACCAGTCTTGAATTCAGAATTCACTAATTCAACTCGTTGGTATAAACTACTCCGAACATTTATCTAGGTGCGCTGCGCTTGCTGACGTTTTGGCAAAGAAAGTCTTTGAAATACCTGCTGCCATTATATATAATAAGAATAAGTAAAGACTGTAGATCAAATTTACTTGATAAATTTCTTACAAATTAAGAGAAGTGAATGGTAAACGAAATAATTTATGTGCAATTTTCGTTTTATTTTTAATGATAAATCGTAAATCTATTGAATTCGGTGATATTACACAATCCTATTCTAAAAATGTATCAAATGAAAAAGTGTAATAATTCTTCTTGTCAATATCAGACACTGCGCTTCAGATTTGAGTAATCTTTTACAATGTATCTATCTCTTGTAGAAATAAGAATATACTTTTTGGTTTCTTTGACAAAATAATATAAAATAACATTTAAAAGCCATTTATTATTATTTGTGTTTTTGATCTCAAAGTTCCTCATGGATGCCCCCAGCGGGACTCGAACCCGCGACCGCTGGCGCAGAAAGTAGGGTCACTACCAACTGAGTCAAACGTGCCGTCGAATAATTATTAACATTTATTTAGAACTCGTATTTCTTTTATTCCAATTTACTCTCATAGTTTCTTTAGAAATACACGGAATCTGAATACCTAGTCCTGGTTAGCCATTAAGGCATAAGTAATATTTCTGTCTTCTAAGAATTATTAAGACTTTGGAATATTTTCAATGCAATCATACTGTTACTCGTTATTGATTTAAATATAAAGCCTTCATTGGTGGTCGAATATAAATAACTTAGTAAATTTATTGAGAAAATTGTATACACTTTAAAATACTATGTTATTGAAACCGCACTGGTTTCTATTTTAATACACTTACTGGTTGTCATTTACTTTAAAACGGTGCCTCTGTTGGAAACGTAGTGGTCCAATGTACAACTTGAAAATTTAAAACCCTAAGCTTTCAAAACTTGGCTCGTTCAAACAACTTGGACATCTTTGTTTGAAATATACTTTAAAGTAATTTATTTAATTGTTTACTTACATTTCTTTAAAGAATATAATAAACAGGACCTTCGAATGTGTAATCGTTCATACTGACCACTAAAATGCTGAGATCCTTAATGTTTATATTACCACAGATAACATAATACTATACTAGGTATAACTAACTTTATGAATTTAAATGCTTCGTTCTATGTCAGACAGTTTTTATATAATACTTATTACACTTAGTAAAAGTACATAAATTACAGGATCCTATTTCCAACGCCCATACAAGAAATCTGCGTCTGTCAGTTTGGAGTTCTTTCACATTTTTTCACTAGCCTCGCCTAAGCAAAGAGAATAATGGAAATGTCAAGTGTTTGGCTCGCGACAATCTTAAAGTTGATCTCAACAACTCCACTTTATTTCTTTCTTGTTGTTAATAAGTGCATCATTGAGTTTAACCAATTTGTATCAACAGTATTTTTTTGTCTTTCAGCTCAGTATTCCTATTTACGAGTAAGTCTAGTTAAAAAGTATATGATAAATATTTCTTTTTGCTATAAGAACACCTTTGTATTACAGAAAAATAACAACCCATGTTTATGTAATACTAATTTTTGTCTTCGGATATGCTCGTGTGATAAACGAGGCGGGGTTCAAAGATAATGTATCTCCTATATTCTATTATTACGCAATCTATGTCTTGACAGATTTTATCAAAATCCAAAAGATGCTTTGAAATATATAACATTAACTAGCGACTCACCCTCGCTTCGCTCGGATTCGTCCCCATGTGTAACCGTAAAAAGATTAAAAGTGTAAAAGATTTTCCCGCTTTTCTGTTGAAATTTTTCCTGAATTTTCTTTGCTATAAACCTCACGGAGCCCGAGACCTTTCTAACGAATGCAAAACCGTGGAAATCGGTTCGTGCGTTCTGGAGTTATAGCGTCAGGAAGGAAAACCCGACTTATTTTTATATAGTAGATATGGAGTATAGTATCCAAAAAAAATCACATTCAATCAAAATCAAGAAATAGCTTTTCTAATTTTGTATTTTTTATTCTAAGTCCTTGACATCAGATTCACACTGACACAATATCCTTTGTATCATTCAATGTTCCAGTTACTCTGTTATCTTCAAACGAATGATACAGTCATGTGAGATTTTATGTAGAAAAAGGTTTTCTTTCAATATAATATTAATAGACTCTTTTGGATGTCAAAAGCACGAAGTTGCTCTCTTTATTTTTGGGAATAAACATTTATAACAAATCATATACTTAATATAGATATTGATTTTAGTTTAAGTATAGATAACAATAGTTCCTTTTGTTTCCGACATTTATTGTATTTGATAATATTAAATACATCCCTTTTTAACGTCCCACTGCAACAGAGCAAGGGCCTCCATTCAATATGAAGAGGAAATCAGGCCATTATAGTCCACCACGGATAGGTTGGCAGACTTCACACGTCAAATTCAAATTCAAATTCAAATTCAAAATATTTTATTCAGCATAAAATTATTACAATTTTTTACTGAACGTCATGAGTCTACTACCAGTTCGGAAAGAAGAAGCCACTGACCTGAGAAGAACTGGCGAAAGAAACTCAGCGGGACTAATTTTTTTTTTTTTGTCTGTTTTAATATTTTTTTTAAATGGAAATCGAAATGAACAATAATTCTATTGGTTGAAATAGCCTGGAGGCGATCACATCATTCCCAAGGCGTACTGTCTTCTAAAAAATCGTTAATCGAATAATATCCTTTACTACACAAACGTTCTTTCACAATTTTTTTAAATTTGGCAATAGGAGCTTTTTGAACGTTTTCTGGGATCCTGTTGTATAAGCGTATACATTGTCCATAAAAAGAATTACTGACTCGGCGTAAACGAGTCACAGGCATTACAAGTTTATGTTTACTCCTAGTATTAATGGTATGCATGTCGCAATTCCTGGGAAATTCGTGTATATTTTTATGAACATACATAACATTTTCGTACACGTATTGAGAAGCAACAGTCAATATTTTTATTTCTTTAAACTTATCTCTTAATGATATTCTAGGACCTAAACTATAAATTGCACGAATAGCTCTTTTCTGCAGGACAAAAATTGTATTAACGGTAGCTGCATTTCCCCATAATAAGATTCCATATGACATAATACTATGAAAATAACTAAAGTATACTATGCGAGCTGTATCTACGTCAGTAAGAAGTCTAATTTTTTTAACCGCGAACGCTGCAGAGCTAAGCCTATTCGCTAGCTCCTCAATATGGAGATCCCACCGCAATTTCGAATCTATGATAATACCTAAGAATTTGGTAGACTGTACCGGTTTTAATATTTCCCCGCCTAATACTACACCATTATCAACAAGTTTAACATTAGGTGTTGTGAATTTTATTAATTTTGTTTTTTTGTTATTTAATAATAAATTATTCGAATCAAACCAATAGACAACCTTTGAGAGAGCATCGTTTACATCGTCATACACAAGTAAATTACGTTTTACCTTAAAAATAAGTGAAGTATCATCAGCGAACAATACTATCTCATGTTTGTCCTGCACAAAAAATGGCAAATCATTTATGTAAACTAGAAAGAGAAATGGACCAAGAATAGAGCCTTGTGGAACCCCCATATCTAACGGAGCCCCAGAAGATCTCTTACCATTTACATCAACCCTCTGTATTCTATTACTCAGATAGGAATTCAGAAGGTTGAGTGCCTTATTTCTAATCCCATAATGATGCAGTTTCCTGATCAACGTCACGTGATGCACACAATCAAAGGCCTTGGATAAGTCACAGAATATCCCAAGAGCATCCTGCGACCTCTCCCATGCCTCAAAAATATTTTTAACTAGCTCAACACTAGCATCTGCTGTGGAGCGACCTTTTGTGAAGCCAAACTGTTTCTTATGAAGTAGATTGTGTGCATTAAAATGCAATAACATTTGCCCGAGTATGATTTTTTCAAAAATTTTACTAAATGTTGGGAGTACTGAAATTGGTCTAAAATTATTAGGGTCTAGGGAACTACCCGATTTAAAAATTGGAATAACTTTACTATGTTTCATTAGATCAGGAAACACACCACGTTCTATACAGTCATTAAATATAGTAGCTAAAAGAGGTGCAACAACATCGATTACCGAACTAACATCTTTTACAGATATACCCCATAAATCAGCTGTTTTCTTGACGTCCAGGCTTCTGAAGGCTACCATTATATCTTTGGGGCTTACAGGTTTAAATTTAAATATTTCATTACATTCTTTAATGTTTTCCTTTAGCAAAAATTCAGCAATGTCGGGAGATGAATTAAGTGATTGCGTCGTTGAAAGTGGAATGTCAGTGAAAAATTTTTCAAACTCAGACGCAACTTCTCGTTCTGAGGTAATATAATTATCATTAATATTTAACTTAAAATCGAAGCTGCGATCTGTGACTCTTCCACTTTCACAAGCAATTATGTTCCATGTCATTTTGATTTTATTTTGCGCATTTCTTATTTTGTCTTTAATATACAAGGATTTTGCCATGGAACATACTCTTCTAAACATTTTTGAGTAGGCACTTACAAAAGAAGCAAAAGATACACTATGATTATAGGCTCTTTCACTGTACAATTCATATAGCCTTTGCCTGCTCTTACATATGCCAGGAGTTGCCCATTCACCAAATGTCAAGAGACCCCCTGAATTGACTGTTTTAGAAGTGAATATTGTAGAAAATTCAGTTTTTACTAATTTAAATAAAGAGTTATATAAGTAGTTGGGGTCATTAATATAAGATAAATACGGAAGCTTAGCCACAATATTACCTCTAAACTTCTCCATACGTGTAGTATTTATAGGTACAAAAGTCTTTTTTGAAATATTTTTCTTGGCATTTAATAAAGAATAAGAAAAGGAAGCTAACTGGCCACAATGGTCTGAGCTTAATTTATTAATAATAGCTTTAGAATATGGTTTACAATTTGTAAATATATTATCAATACATGTAGCACTAGTAGCAGTGATTCTAGTTGGTTCAGTAAATAAGTTATGTAGGTTATATGATAGAAGCATAGATTTAAATCTGAGACTTATATTAGAATTATCTGATAAATTAATATTAAAATCTCCACATACAGTAATAACTTTTTTAGAAATATTTAATTTTAACAAAACTTCTTCCAATACTTTTTCAAAGTACTCATATAACCCACTAGGAGGTCTGTATACGCATACAACAATGAGGTGCTCAAGCTCTACGCAGGCTAGTTCAATAGTTTGCTCAACAGAGAGGCTCACAATATCTTTACGTTCTTTATATTTAAAAAGTTTACTAATAATTATTAAAGAGCCACCGCGTATAGCTTTTTCTCTGTTGAACATACTAGCTACCCGGTGACCGCTGAAGTTAAATATGGACTGGGAGCAGCAAAGCCAGTGTTCAGTTAAACATAAAATTTGAATATTTTCACCATTCATAAATAACTCCAGTTCAAGTTCCTTACCTAACATGCCCTGTATATTTTGGTGCACCAGGTTTACAGTATTTAATTTTTTACAAATATGGGCATTTCTTGCTAAATTATTGTGAAATTTATGTGATTTAAAATCATGATTTGCTAATATGCTAGAGGTATTCTCTGTTGTCTTAATAATTAATTTAAATTCTCATTTGGAACGGGTTCCACATCACAAAATGTCAAAATATTACAATTTTGCTCAATAGGAGCAGATGTCAAAGTAACCAGATTATTGGCTATGTCAGTTTGTATATAATAAGATAGCACAGATGCTATCTGTCGTTTAAAAAAATATGGTAGGCTCAGCCTACTATATGTCAACATATAATTATTATTTTTCCATAAATTATTTATGTCAATAACATCAATTTTGTTACTTTTTTTAATATTTAAACTTAAATACTTACAAGTAGTCAAAGTGTGCATTAGATTATTTATGTCATATCTTAATCTATTTTCTTGTGGCAATTCAGCTAAATAAGGTAGTGTAAACAATAAAATTTTATTTATATTTAATTGTTCCAATTTGTTTAAAATATTTTTCATTGAATGATTGTTTACAGTACCCCTTCTCCCAATTAATAAGATAATGGTTGTGTTGGGACAGTGAGCCTCACTCAAAACACTATTAACTATTTGATTATAAGTGGCTCCAGGCATGCAATGATTGATAACTCTCTGGCCCACACAAAAATCATTTAATAATACACCCATACCTTTTCCCAACTCATCACTATAAATTTTAATATATTTATTATTATCAGGAATAGACATGGACTGTACAGGTTGTTGAACATTATAAAATTGGTGGTCAGTATGAGTCCCCGCAGGCTGAGTAAGGGATTCACTAGTTAAGCTAGTATTTATCTGCCCTGTTTGACCTAAAGATGAAAGATGACATTCACAATTTTGAGTTTTAATAAATGAGTCAAAACGCTCAAGGTTATTGTTGCTAAGTTTTACCAGGTCATCCATGGCAGATATGTGTTCAGCAATTTCTTTCTGAGCAGTACTGTATTTAGATGTTATTGTTTCTAATCTATGCTTTAAATTTCCAATCTCAGACTGCAGTGAGCTAACATCGGTCTCATAGTCATTTTTTAAGATATTTATTTCTTGGCAGTACGCTATCATTTTTGTTTTAATTGCTATTTTCTCTCTACAAATATTCTTATACTTTTTATGTATATTTTTCGTTTTTAAGAATTGGGCACATTTTTTGATTATTTTATTAATTTTAATATATTTTTTTAATTTATTTTTACTTGGCATGGGGATGGTAGTGCTCGAGTCATCACTTGTCAAATCTATTACACTAATATTCTTTTTCAATTTTGGGGCAGAGGACACTAAGTTTGGTGCATTTTCAACCAATTCATTATATAGACATTGGGTTTGAGAGGCTGTCAGATTAAAGTTAATATTTTTAAGATCCTTAATTTGTTTGTTTGCCTCATGCAGTTGATGTTTTAATTCACTGTTAAGTTTCAGGGCTTCCTCATACTCATCTCTGCACTGGTCAAACCCATTGACTATTTTGATAAGTTTTTCATTTTCATACATTACATTAGTGTATTCAATATGCATTTGTGACATTTCATTTTTTAAATCAGTATTTCTTTTGAAAATCTTCTCTAATTCCTTCTCGTTGTCATCTCTTTCCTTTAATAATTGTTCACACTGTACCCTGTATGTCTTTAGCTCCTGGAGCGTCAGCTGGAGTTGTTCCTCCGCCTGGCGCGCCTTGGATCCACGAGTCATCATTTTGAAGTTAAAAAAATTTAAATAAATATACTATATTAACAATTTCTACGTATGTACAGGTAGTGTGAACGATGTAATGTAACTACTGTATTAATTTACTTAATAATTTATGACAAAATCAAGGAAAGAAATTACAATGATAAAGATTCAATTTAAATCTTGAGTTCGTTACCTGTACGATGACAGCTGACGAACACAACTTATCTTTTGGATAATCCTTTTATGAATATATATCACAAATATCACAAATTTGACACTTAAATTTAATAATCACTTATTTAAACTATGCTAGTTAAACAAAATTTATAAAAATTAAATAAAATAATTGGGAGAAGTTATTATGACATGTACAGTTCAGTGTTGCCACACAAAAAAAAACCAAACTTGTCTTTCCAAAACTTGCTAGGTTCTGCCAGATATGCAGATTTCCTCACGTGTTAGAAATGATTCGCACATGAAAATACCAGAGGGGCGAGACCCGGATTTAAACCCGCATCACTCGGTTATACAAGCGAGTGCGTTACCACTGGGCCAACACTTACCTTAATAATATAAAGTTGAAGAATTTTCTGTTGTATTGTTCTGATCATGCTGCATTTACTCTAGAAAAAGTAGTGCAATGTAAAAAAAAAACACTATTTTCATACTTTATTTTAAGAGATTAAATGTCTGTCCGTCTAAAATCTAAGTTGGTTATACGCTGAGCAATTATATAGTAGCACAACTGATGCTAGTAGTAATTAACAATATTTGACTTCTAATGATGTATATTTAGTAAAATAATTTTGATGACAATACATACTATTATATATGCATATGTAATAAAAATTACGAGAAATATGACGAGCTTTACATGATCGCATGCCATAACAAGATGATCGGCATGCAAACGGCGAACTATATTTGAGTTTGTCAAATTGACAGAAGCATATTTCCTTGAACAAAGCGCCAAGAAAACTTATATCACACAATAATATTGTCTATTTTGGTTGGTCTCTATCTTTCAGACATGGTCCTTTACTATAATTTATCATTCATTTTCTAAAAATAACATAATATTTTTTATTATTTTTTTAGTTTCAAAGATACACGTGTAATACTTACAAGTATATCATAAATCTACACATATAAACATTGTAACTAAGTTAAATGTGTAATATAAATATATTTTGGAATATCTTATTAAAAATTATTATTGAAATGTCAATATAATTCTGTCAGCTTGGAAACGCATCGAATTTTGAAAGCTTGGTGAAAAAACTATAGTTTTAAAATTAAACTAGTAACTACATTTTTCAACACTTATTATATTTTTAGGTGTGCAAAAAAATATATTATTACATAATTTCACTAAATACGAGCACACGTGTAGCGTTGAAACGAGAGAACAAATCACGTAATATTATACTAGGCAAAATATATTATAGTGAGGCGCACTAGCCACTAGATAAAACTACCCGTTTTTAATCCTCTTTGTCAAGTCTAATCTTAGTTACCTGAACGAAACGAGACTAATCTTCTGCACCTAAGATGAGAGCATTTTAGTAGGTAAAGTGGTTGAATGTGTGCGAAGATACAAGTACCTATACTTTCTAATCTCCATTCTTTTTTAAATTCCGATACGGCAATGGGAAACAAATAAGCCACGAAGCCGATATTACAACATGCTCTGGGAATTCTCTAACATCCAAACAAGAATTTCTTAATAGAATACTTACAAGACTTACAAAATTTATTCCCCGAGTCAAGACTTGAACCTAGAACCTTATAAAATTGTTAAGCAAGATAAGCTAGGTATTAGAATGATCCCTCCCGACGTACTTTCACCTTGTCGTAGTGCGGGAGCAAAGCCAAGAAACGCACAGGAGGGGACTACTTCGGTGGGCGCCGGGCGGTGTATCATGCGTGTTGTTCCTGGTACTTCTAGAGTGAACTGTGAAGCAACTCTCTTGGCTGTGTGGTCTGTTTCGGCAGACCTGCCGGACCATCGGAGCGTTGTAGTTGAATGCCCAAGCAATGCTGCGAAGCCCCATAACTAATCGGTCGGGAACTAAAAATCAAAATAAATCCGCGACAAAATCCGAAAAGGTAGTTTCATTTATTCAAGTTCGTCTAACAATGCTGATGCATTTGCCGTCAAAATGTGGACCACGTAGCGAAGGCTACGCTCCGGAGTCCATTTCCACAAATATTGGAACATTACTCTTGAGATCACAATATCTTAGAATTATACTATGAATTACGGTATTTCATGCATAAATTAATGGATTTCTCCTAAACATAAGGGGTGCCTCGAGAAATAGGTTAATTGAGTTTCATGTTATAATTTCAGTGTATGTATATGTAAATTTGAATCTTTACTTTTAACTAATTTTAATAAAGTACGCTTATATCTAATCAACTCTTAAGTAAAATTCTTTTTGCGACAGGATAATATTATTTCATATACGAGTATGTAGTGAAATGAAATTGTCCTATTCACGTGTACTCTTCAGCCCACTGATTATTTTGCCGAAAATATTATTTGCGCTGCGGTATCGTGAATGAAAGGTCAATGAATTTTTAGGTATAATATTTTAAGTACTTAAAACGTTACTAGCCTATTAGAAGTCAAGGCCAAACTTAGGTAAATAGAAACCGAAGTAGACCTTAGCCTTTATTTTTTGATAATTTTTTTTTAAATCACTTTGAGAAAATCCAACCGTTGCATCGTGTCATTTTAATATCCTATTCCTCTCCCAGTTTGCACGTATTTAACTTTCGATTAATAATAATTATTGTGTGAATATTTCTCCAAAATTCTTTCTTTTCTTTCCATATTACTAGTTATAATTGAAAAAAATGTGTTGTAGCATCGAGGAATATATAGTATAATAGTAAGGATAGATTGCTTTCAGCCCAACGTCCCACTGCTGGACACGGGCCTCCCTCAGTACGAGGGGGATCAGCCAATAGTCCACCGCGCTGACCTAGTACGGGTTGGCGGACTTCACATGTCTTACGAAAACTTGTTAGGTTTTATCAAACATGCAGGTTTTCTCACGATGTTTTCCTTCACCGTAAGAAGAATACGTTACTGTGAAACAACTAATAATGGGATTCACCAATGATTTGATTGGATATACAAAGCTTAAAATAAATGTAGTATAATTTAAGCAAACTAATTTTAATAAAGTACGCGTATATCTAAAAATACGTCTTCATTTGACTCCCTATCTTCGCACAAAAGAACATAATATCGTATAATAGCAATTCAAATCAACGCTAATGAAGGCGTATGACAAATTGAATTTGTGAAACAAACTCAATTGGGCCGAAGATTGATGCTAGTACGAAGGACGTGAAATAAAAAAGAGCAATAATAATTTTAATCAAAAACAATGAGATTGTGCGCGCACAAATTGGTCCTTGCTATTAACGTCATGATGAAGCAGCGTAATATGTTGATGGAGGTGTTTTTATAAACTATTGATCTTAGGAAAATAGTAAATAGTTATATGAAAGTAAAATATATTTTATTCACAATTATAATATCACTACATATTTTTTATATATAAAACAAAGTCCTTCACCTGTGTGTGTCTGCCTGTGTCTGTCTGTTCGCGATAAACTCAAAAACTACTGCTTCGATTTTCATTCTGTTTTCACTAATGGATAGAATGGTTCTCCAGGAAGGTTTAAGTATATAATTTGTTAAGTTTTTGTATACATTGGCTATAATATAATGATATCTGTTGGGGTCTTGGAAAAAATAAGCCGTCTGGGAGCTTTCAACGAAAACGCTGCCTAAACTCTTAGAGATATAACAAAATGATGTATGATGGAATTGTGTATCTTATAGGTCTACAGAAAAGTCCGCGATGGTAAATATAGTCTATCTCTTAAGGATAATCAACGTTTATACTAAACTATATCAACTATATCAACGTTTATACTAAAAAAATGGGCAATAATAAAGCGAGAATTGGAAAGCTATTAACACAAATACGGTATTAATCCTTATCATTTTAAATAAGTTAGAGGCTTTAAGCATTTCATGCAAACTATTTTACTCTTTTACCATAACCATTTTTCACACCATATAAAATAAACGAATATCTTAGGAGTAATCGGACTCGAGATAAAATTCAAGCGCACTGTCTTGCCTACTGTTTAGGTTATAGTAGCGGAACCCGCGGCTTTGCTCGCGCTAAATCTATAAAGATTTAAGATCTTTTTATAAAAAAAGTGTGTGCGTGTGCGAATTTGTATTAATTGACTGATCCTGATGTAACACACATGCAACAAACGGGAATGACACTGAGTGAAATATATTTTTTCAAATAAATAAAATAAATAAATTACCAATATCTAAAAATACAAGTGTCCGTTAATCATAGATAGAAACGCCTGTGTACATCGACAATTAGCCCTAATTTAATTTAAAAACGACCGACCTGCACTCGTCGCATCTTTTTTTCGAAAAGGTGGTAAAAAGCATTTTTTTAGAAAACAAGAATAAACTTAATAAGCAAAACCTTATCTAAATAGAAAATTGGATCCAGATCTGTCTCCAAAATACACACACGAACTCCTTACTTCGAAAATGTACTCGTATATTTCAACAAGAGCTGCTCATAATAACCAGTGTTGTTCCGGCCTCTGAAACGGCTGGACCAATTTTGACGGGACTTTCACTCGTAGATAGCTAATGTTATAAGGAGTAACTTAGCTTACTGCCTCGTTGGTGTAGTGGGTAGCAAGTACTGCTACTTATCGAGAGGTCCTGGGTTCGAGTTCCATGTCGGACCAAATAGTTATTAACTCTTTCTCCTTAGTCAGCCTCAGTACAGCCCGGAGTTGGGAAGTTGGCGGTGTTTCACCCCCGTGCCTCGGAGAGCACGTAAAAGCCGTCGGTCCTGCGCCTTAGCTCTCACTGGTCGTGTCGAGTAGTCGTCCTACCGGAGTATGAGAGCGATAGGAATAGAGAGTGCATTTGTGCTTGCGCGTACCCTTGTGCACTATAATATAATCTGGCGTAGTTGGCTAGTCTCATTGAGATTGGCCGCCATGACCGAAGTCGGTCGGAGAACATTATTATTAAATTAGCTTAATTTTTATTTTATTAGAAAATTTTATGTAAAACAGTTTCATTTATTTTAACTTATACCAAGCGAAGCGGACAGGGTTTTCTAGTTTGATATAATTGTGCCGTCCAATTGGAATTTGATAATGATTCCTTTCATAATAGTTGAAATTGTTAAAACATCTGCTTCGCACATGACTATAGTAAACTTGTTTGGGCACTGTGACAGAAATAGGCCAATATAATATTAGTGATTTGATTTAATAAGTGTTTAATTAATAATCGACGATGTTTTATACATCTATGATATTTTTCAGATTAAAAAAATTTAAAAAGTTAAGTAGGTAATTAACAGATAGAATAAAATTTAAAGTAAAATAGCAACAGTAAATATTATTACAAAAGTTCAATGAATATAATTATTACTTTTATTTCAAATAACGCTTCAGTTTCATTTCAGTTTTCGATACAAAATTACTTCAGCGCCTTTCGAATCCAGAAGGGTCAATAAGTTTCTTATAAAAAACGTAAACGAAACAAAACTTGGCACGAACTTCGTCCGATCTTTACGTAATTTTCCTTCTATGTTGCACGTTTCGCTAAAATATTAAAACTATATTTATCGGTAAATGTCAATGCTTTGTGAAAAATACTCAACATTTTCAATTTGTTAAGTTTATATATTAACACATATTTTCTCCATTCAAATAATTATTTTGATACATGTGTTTAATATTGAAAAAACTTCTACGAGAATCGAATACACGACCTTCATCCACTAAGTTTGATGCCGTAAATTGTAATAAATTACTATTTATGCTAGTTTAACATCAATATTATTACTATTTACTCGTGTTTCGACATTGAACTTCGTCTGTGCAAATAAAGTTGATATTGAAGATAGATTGCTTGTGAGACGGGTGAGGGTGGCAGATTTTTTATAGTTATTTTCTTATTTACCCTCGAGACTGACCTCTAACTTAAGAGATTTCAAAGTGGTTGGCTTCGTTTTGCTTCAAGCGTATTGATAATGATGAATAACAGTAAACATATTTTTTGTTAATATAAATAAATAAAATAATAAACATATTATTTTATATAAAAAATGAGGCAAGGTATTACGAGTAGAACTAAAACTCTGCTATTTCGAAAAGAAACAAAATACTTAGAAACTATTAATCTCTCAACTAGAGCACACGTTTATCTCAGCCTGTAACCTATTTGCTATGAAACCGGTCGGAGGTTCGAGTACCGCTGAGGTTTCTTCACAAATTAATTATATCTCCTACACATAATAAAAAAAAAATACTAACTTTAAGCTTAACCACTAATAAATATTTAGTTAAGTATCTTGGCTTTCTTAGAAATCGAATAGTCATAAAAACTATTGAAATAACTTTCATTATTGTATAATGGTGAGTCTGAAGAAAACCGTATAACATTAATATAAGAAAGAAAGAAATTGTGAAATGGCCTTCATTGTTAGGATGTTCGATGGACACATGTAGAATTATTTAATGCTTCAAACATATTACTCGTATTATCATACAAAATATAATTGTTTTTGACATAATATATCCTTACTATTCCTTACTAATATTATAAATGTGAAGTAACTCTGTCTGCCTGTTTGTCTGTTTGTCGTGCTTTTACGCCAAAACTATTAAACCGTGAACTCAGTTTAGAGCCTGAAAAAGGACATAGGCTGCCTTACAAAGCGAAAAAAGTGCTGTAAGGATGAAATAGGGGATGAAAATTTGTATACAAACTACGTCATTTTTAAATCTTGAAACATTTTTGTTGGCTTTTGATTAGATATGAATGAGTAAGACATTCAAGGTTTGTAAAAATTTTATACTAATAGGGGACAAACCCGAGCGAAGCGAGGGTGAGTTGCTAGGAGCTAATACATTTCTACATTCCTTATTCCTTAAAAATAATATAGTCAAATAAAAACATGTTATCTGAATAACGTAAAAGTGAACTACTACACTATACAAGTTCACTGAATAACGTATACCAAAACCAGCAAAAATGTTATTTAGATTAGAGCTTAGTGATATAAAGATTTGTTTACTTATTTAAATTTTAATTAAAAGTACGAAGAATATAAAATTTTTATTCACTAATTACATTAATTCGGTATTACAATTTGAAATAAACACTGTAATTTCATATATTACTTTGACTGATTCATAAAAAAAAGCATTTTCATCAATAGGTATACTATTTTACAGTTACATTTGATATTTTTGATTTTAAAGAAATATTATCTTCTTTAATATATAAAAAACTCGTGGCACGGTGTTGGTTATAGAACTCCTCCGAAACGGTTTCACAGTTTTTTTATGTTTTTTTTTTGTGTTTATTGGGTAGGTCTGAGAATAGGTCGTAGGATATATTTTATTCCCCTAAGTGATAAGGGTGGCCCTCTCCAGGTTTTGTTTTATCATTTCTACCGGCAATCTGTTTAAATAGTGATTAGAACGCAGACTAAAGCGCAGTAATTATTAGTTTTACTATTAATATAATATATACTTTCTAAGTTTGATTAAGACAATGGTGACCGTTTCGTTTGAAAACAGATATCATATTTATATTATTATACAACTAATGTCTCATGCTCATTGAACCTTTAAAAAAAAGGCAATTGTAGCTTAGTGATTCCTTAGAAAGCTAAATCTTGAACCTCGATGGTCAAGTGCTTCATTGTTATCACTCACTATAATTCGAGCTGTGATAGTGTTGAAAATTATTCAGATATTATAATATCAGAAGAACGAGACCCGGGATTGAAACTCACTTCACTCATTTTAAAAGCAACCATCACTACGGAAACTAAATATATTACATTAGTATTAATGTGATTGAGTAGGTATTTATGTAATAACAAACACCATAACTCACTCAGAGTTGATGTGTTTGTAATTTGTTCAGGGTTTGACTGATTGGACTGAACTTCGTAAAAGAAGGAATGAACATAATATAGATTTCTTACATAATATGCAAGTGAATTAAAAAATAATATTTCAATAAGAAAACATAATTTAGAATATTGACTATATTGTCCCAGGCAGTGGATGTACATACATAAATTTATATCTCCTGAACGATTACGACCACAACAGCCATTCTCACTTAGGCTAGAAAATTGATAATAATATTTTATAATCTACAACTCTTGAATCTGTGGGGGTGACAAATTACTTGCTAACTCAAGGTCATTATTGATAGTTTCTAGACAGAAACATCCTAAGTCCTAACGATACTTGACCCGGGATTTAAAACCAGATTCTATTGATCTGCCGCGCATGATAGCTTTCTATTAGACCAAAAAAGCCTTAAATACATTTCAATCGCCTCCAATTGTCTTACATATATTATGACAATTCCGCGACTTTTGTTTATAGACGTTATAAACATAAGTATTCATAATATATTCAGCATTTTTAAACGTACCTTTTTCTGAATCATTTTTCAATATAGGAGGAGGTCTTTTTTAAATAACATAATTCAAAACCAAGCTTATATTTGATAAGTGCCAAAATAATAATATCACTACTAATAACTTATACTGAGTTTAAATAAACCATTAAACACAAGTTATTTTATTTATTATACGCCTCTTTTCATAAATAACATTTCAATTTTTTTAAAGACAATTTATTTACTTGATTTTTAGGAGAAATGAAAAAAATAACGATTACTTACTACCACCATATTGAATTAAAGAATTAAACGTTAAATTTGCAATAAGCTATTGCTACTCATAAACATATTTTTAAGTAATTCAGTCAATTTAATCTTGTTGAATGTATTTCTAGTAGAAGTCGAAAGAATTAAGAAAATCAGGGTAAGAAGTTAAAATGAGCCTTTAATGCGATTAGATTTCGCAAGAATTCTGCTAATGTTAAACTCTGAATTCGGAATCTGTACAATCTGATTGCTTCAATAAGTTTCGAGCAGTTCTTTTCATGTTTTAATACTTTGAAATTCTTGAGCCTTTCCTTACAAAAATTTCTCGGCGTATTTCGTTTTTACGAGTTCCTTCCAACACACTTCTTCGTTACCGGAGTTGCAAAATTTAAGATTTTTCTCAAACAAGTAACTGAGTTGCGATGTTGTTTGTGCACTTTTGAATAACATTAATATTATATGACGACAATATCTAATCATTTGGTAGATGTACCAAAAAAAGGCTATATTACTTTCCAAGTCTAACATCATATCCACATATAAAACACATTAATTCGTTGTTCTATAAGTGTAAAACCAAGAACACAGAATGTGTTTATGTATTCGGAATAATTATATTTGTAACGATAATACATAATATATAATTAGTTACGATCAGAACAATTACGTGACCAACGTAGCGTAGTGGATAATACGCTTAACTTATTCTTCTCGTCAATTAGGAAAAATGGAATTAAGTAAGAGATATTAATCTATTATCTCTATTATCCTCTTTGACTAGTTTCCGTAAATATTAGGTACGTTACGATTCAAAATAAGTACCTAATAAGTAAATTATTTTTAAATACCTTCTAAGAATGATACAATGCAGCTGCACTTAATGATGAGGATGATGATGATTGATGACGTTGGTGGTATAGGCTAGTTTTTATGTTCAAGTATAATAACCCGACCAGCAACGGACCATGTCATAGAAAAGCACGCTGACAAAGTGCGAATGTGCTGTGATCTTTAAAAAATTGATTGCTGCATTCAGATATGCAAGTTTTCCTCATGGGATTTGAACCCGCTTTATTTGGTTTTTTACCACTGGACTGGCACTTTCTAAAGGCGAATGCCATATAAATCTAAAAAGTAGCATAAAATGAAAAAATGAATAAGCAATTTCATCCTACAGAGAATTATTTACGACAATGACCAAATTGTTACACAGGAACATTTGCTGAACAAATAGGGGTCATCTGTTGCGGGCTCTCGCGCGTACGTTACGCTGACTGAAGAACTGACTATTGTTTGTCACCGACCGTTTAGTAGGAAGAATACATATTATATTACCGACTAATCTCCTTCTTGTCTTCTCCATTCTACGTGACATTGGCGATGTAATCTGTGCTCAACTGGCACGCTTTGAAGCCATTAACAAAAAAATTGAATTGAATTACATATTATAAAACAATACAGGAAAAAAATATACTTAAGATATAATATTTTTACTATGTATTTAAGACACATTGTATTATTTACTTCGTACATACATACTTACAGTATTATTAAAATAAATTTGTTAGAGCGGGGTAGATATCATCCTTCAATATTAGGCGATCAGGACATACTCGTAGTTTACCACGCAGGCCAAGTGCGGGTTGACAGACTGTACGCGTCTCTCAACATGCAGGTTTTTTCACGATGTTTTCCATCACAGTAATCATGTTAGAAATAATTTGCCCTTAAAAATATCAACGTTGCGAGGCTCGGAGTTTAAACTCGCTTTATCGGTTCTTCTAGTACGTGCATAACCATTTGGGCTACCACTGCTATTATAATATTATGTGATAGTGAATAAAGCTGGGTTGCTTAGTACTAGCATTCACAATTTATTTATTCTAAATAATCTTACTCCTAGTGGACCGTAGTGGAATCGATTTCCGCTTGACAAAAGCTTAAAACAGTATTAATGTTTGAAAACATATACCTATAAAACTGAACACTTTGACAATGTAGTATTATAAATAATTATAGCAAATGAATTTATAGCATTCATTGAACCAATGACAAGTAAACAAAGTTTCCGTTTAAATAATTTGAATTTTGAACTGAATTTTATTGACGCAAAGTTTGTTCTGAAATTTCGATAGTATGAATAATTCCTCACTTATATCCATCCGTGTTTACATTCCCAGTAGGTTTGTTTTAACTTTACTTAACTTAACTATTAGGACGTTGTAGTTATATATTATTAAGATATTATAGTTAGTACGATACTATAATAACATTTTGCCTGTGAAGTAAGTGTGTGCCCGTGGCGCTTTCCGTTGATAAAAATTTTACACTAATAATAATAAGCTTCTTTAATAAATAGGTTCTAAAATAGTTTTTCAAATCCTAGTACTATGAATTAATCAAACAAATATTTTCTTCTACTCTATATTTTTATATATTTAATCTATATAAAATATAGGAATAAATACTCAAACTTGAGAATATCATGTAACAATATACGTAAAGCTATCAACCTAAGTATCGAGTCCGTACTACAAAGCTACAAGAGCTGACGATATTCCGTCTGTCGCCATTACCTTTGATATCGAGCGCTATCTAGTAATTTGATTAATTACTACGGTCAATGTGCACACAGTATTCTCAGACATATTGCCAAAATCAATGGTGCATTTGTACCTAATAGGAACTTAACATTAATTATATCTTACATAATAATAAATAATAATAATAATAATTGTATTCAGCCCCTTTTAACGTCCCACTGCTGGGCATACGCTGCCCTTCAATACGAAGGGTATCAGGCCATAGTCCACCAAACTGGCCTAGTTCGGGCTTGCGAAATTAACGTGTCTTTCGAAAACTTGATAAGTTCTCTTAGATATGCAGGTTTCCTCACGAAGTTTTCCTTGTCCGTCAAACAAATTATAATCATGTTAGTAATGATTCGCACATAAATATATGAGAGGTGCGAGGCACGAATTCAAACCAGCATCACTTGGTTATCTAAGCGAGCGCGTTACTACTGAGCTACCATTGTCTTTTTTACAAAATAATTCTTCGTAACTACAATTATCTTCGTATCTATAACAGATTTAAATTTTTGTATGAAATGCAAATTATTAGTGCTATATTTTAGTACATCTCAATCTAATGTTGGTTTCAAGATAATAATATGCACATTGGACCTCTTAGCGACTACTATCCGAATTTCTGAAAAAGTACGGACTATTGTAATCTATTATCATCGAATTATCATTAAATCCAAGAATTACGAGTAAATGTTTGTTTTTAAATTAATGTATTTAAACTTTAATATAAGGATGCTCTCAAATATGTAGCGTCTGTCTGTCTGTCTGTCTGTCTGTCTGTCTGTTCGCGATAAACTCAAAAACTACTGCACCGATTTTATGCAGTCTTCACGATTGAATATAATGGTTCTTCAGGTTTTAGTATATAAGTAATTTGTCAAGTCTTTGAATACATTTGCTAAAATATAATGATATCTGCTGAAGGTGTCGGAAAAAACTAAGCCGTCTTAAATGTTTTAAAACTTTGAATATTAAGATTGGCTAATAAGTTTTATATATTCAATAAATATATTCGTACTTACCAACATTGCCTCTCTCTAAGTAAAAAGCTTCAATCGAATACGACACAAATTAATAAATAACAGAAAAAAAACATTATTATTGAAGAAAACGGAAAAGTCCGGGACAAAACTATACAAAATATACGCTCTATCAACAAAACGAACCGCCGTTACTCTACTAATTCAAGCGTATAAACTAACATCAATAGTATTAACAAGATAACGGTAATAATTTGTTACCTTCTAATTACATTACCATTTGACTTTACAGAGGGCACGTTAATTGCCACCAGAATTTTCTACAAAGCTGGAATTCGGCTCACGTTCTTCTATAAACTACTCGAAGCATTTAGCTGTACGCGTTCGGCCTTCAAACGTATCTGAAATGTGAGCTAAGATGGTAGCACTCAGATTTATTCTGTTGTAATTGTACTATCGCCTATCTCGGGACTTGTCTTTATCAAGCTTCATGATAATGGAAAACGATTAGTGCTTACGTTGTTTGCTATATCGAGCTCTATGTTTACGCCGCGATAGCATTCGATTGTCATCGTATATAATATGTGTGACTATTAGGATATAAAAGTATTTGCTTCTTTTATTTTAATAGTTCGGTTTGATACTAAAAATAACAATGTTAATTTTGCAATAGAAAATAAAATATTGGTCTTACCTACTCTTGAAAATCGGTCCAAAATTGAAAAATACGTTGTACCCTTATGCGTAGATTTTCTAAATATATCTTTAGAGAAAAAATATTACACTGACTTGATTATCTATTTTTCTTTTAATGAAATCATTGTATGTCTAAATCACTTAAAATTCAAATACCTTTAATTAAAATTTTATTAGACCTATTGAACTCTATTATTATTTCTACAAAGGTTTAACTTTTTACAAAGGTTTACTTTTTAATCTAATTACTATTACTATACCTAGATACCAAGGTGTTCATACTAGCGTATCCATAATACACGCCTTGCAGCTTATTATGGAAGTAGATGATGCTGTGAGTATAGATGTCCCAGCATATTTTTTTTTATTTCTTATCTCACTCTTCACCAATACAATTATTTAAAAAAAATCTTCACAAACAACGAAATTTCAATTTTTAATTTATGCTACTAAAAGATAAAATAATAAAAATATTTACGTGATTAAATACTTATGTGTTAAATTGTTTTATGTAGTAGCATTTCAATAAAATATAAATTGAATTTTCGTTTGCAAATAGTCGAATTGGATCCAAATAACGAAACAATTGTGACGCACAAGTGGACAAACCGAATGGACCGTTACTCTTGGAATGTTAATAGAATCACCGAAAAACTGTTACATTGGAATTTCACGAATTCCAAAAGTTATCGAAATAGCTCTGTCGAACAACAAATTTAGGCGTTTTTGGTAGTTTTACTTTGTAGATGCTGTTTGTTCTACTTTTTGTACGGTTGTATTGTTTGGAAAATTTAATAAATACAATTTGTAGTAGCGGTGCTAGGAGTTATTTTAGTTCCGATTGAAGAATAATTGTTCAAGCAATCAATATTTCTTATCAATATATAAAAGTTTCAATCAATATTTTTTGCATTATATTTAGTGGTTTACTTGTAAAACTTTAACGTAAATCATTAATAAAAAAATTGTAGAGTGTGGCTGTTATTTTTTTTAGACTGGACTAGATAGAAATAAATGTTGATGACTATTTAAGTATAAAATAATTATCCAATATTTTATATATTTTTGTGCATATAATTATTGTGCGGCTATGAATTTGATATTTGGTAAAGTACCAAGAAAAGGAAGGAAAACAGTTTTTAGTTTGATTACTAATCAAACCAAATACTTAACTGTACATTCAGAAATGTAAAAAAAAAATATTTTTCATATTGTGTACTTACAAAATATAATGTAGTGCGAAAACGTTGTACCTATATTATAGATAAGTGCATTTTGCACCTAAATCATATTTTTTTAATAAATTGTTCCATTGATTAAAAACACAGTTAAAGTACTCGGTCTTTGGTTTACTTCAGAAAACCCGCTTTCCTATCAAACAAAAACGAGCTCTGAAGGAATATTATCGCTAACATAATCGATAATGATGTGAAAATAATCGTTTTAAAATATTTTCCATTTACTCGAATACTCATGCAAATTAGCATTAATAATTTCACACTAACCAAGACATTGTCCCGTTTTACACTAGAATACTGGCTACCGAGATCACAAGTGTAGAAATGTAAACTTGACCGATTTAAACAAAAAAATTAGTACTACTTTAATGTTTAATGATATTGATATATTACCGTACCAGTAGTCGCGGGTTCGAGTCCCGCTTACCCAAGAGATAATCGGTAAGCGGTTAATTTGTTAAGTACGAATGCTTGTACTCCAGTGATATTTTAATATGTATGTATTTAAAGTTATACGAATATATGTGTAGAGTATTAACTATTTGGTAACCGTAACACAAGCCTCGTAGCTTACAACGGAACTAGATGGTGCTGTGTATATTAAAGTTTAAACAGAAAAAACCTAGAAAAAATGTTATTCCATATGGTCTATTTAAATAAATTTGTTTCTAACTGTATCCGTATATTTAGTAATATGTTTTAATAAAAATTAATATTTTGTATTTTATTAAATGTTAAGAGGATAACGCGTTGAATGAAATATTGAGCTGAAAGAGTTCGATCTCTCATCTTATTTTACATTATCTTTTAGTAGAATAAAAAAGATTCATAAATAACAACATTTACGTGAAAATTTCCTACACCATTAAAATATCTTGATAATTACTCAGTCCCATGCGTATTCTAGAACAGAGGGACCACGACGTAATTACGACGTAACCGCAGCATAAGCGTACACACAATTAACTCCATGTACTCGTACTTGAGCTGGATAGACTTAAATTACGTTTATATACATATGTATGAAAATACTTAAAAATATTCTCAAATAATTATACGATTTTACTTCTTTATTCTATTATATTTAGAATTTAGAAATAACATGGAAGACAGTGTAATTAATCATGTGTATAAGGTGCTTAATTTAAAAATTTGATTTTTAAACAAGGTATTTTTACATAGAAAATTTAAGTATAAAATTACTCTAATATATTTAAAGTATGAAATAATCGTATTTTTTAAAAATCATTTTTTTTTCGGGCAAAATCACAAGTCGCAATTAGTTTTAACAAACTGTCTTATTTCAACTCGGTATTTTATTGGTCCTATGCAAATAAATTACTCGAGCCTTCTAATTAAAGAAGGCAAATGTCCATCACAGTGTTCCCCATTTTAGTCTTAGGCCTTCGGGACAAATGATCACAAATCTGTTCTTTTTACCCCTCAATATGCCAAAGAGAAATATTGTTTTATCCCTAACCCAAAAACATAGATACATTAATTTTGCTTTTGGTACATCGGTCAACCAATATTTGTTTAGACAATTGTTAATCAAAATGCTCGAAAATATAACATGTTTCTGCGGTACAATTTATCGCTTAAAACATTTATGTGTGTGGTTTAAGCATTTTATATTTGTTTATTTAAGGAATATACTAAATTAACTGGATTAAAAAGAATAATAGGTAAATGAGGCGTATGATAGACCTTGGGCTGATATTTCCGCGGGTCTGATGTTTAAGTGATGCTTTTCTTTTACTTAATCCTTAATTTTGATAGGCAACTACCCCGGTGTACACCACCGCAGCTGGCATTTACGGCTGCTCATCCGGAGATCCTTGGTTCGAGTCCCAGTTCGGGTCAAGTAATGTCTGTGTGCATAATTTTTCATTATAATATCTCTTGCGCAGATTTATCTACTATGCACATAGTTGAGATAAATCATACATAGTATATAAATATAGATATTTTGTGTAAAACAAAGAACAAAGCAAGACTGAGTTAACAATATTTAAAAAAATACTCATGCAAAAGTTCCATATGCCTAACTTTAAGTATACCATTAGTGATGGACCCTAGAATTCATTGTTCCTGTAGGACCGTTTATCTAATTATGCAAAACAAACGAGAGTTTGTACGTAGTTAAAGTGTGCCGTCCGAAACGAGCAACAACCGTGTAATATAAACAAAAATCCTAAGTTGAAAACGGTGAAAATTTTAAGATCACAATCAATGAATATTATTGCTTTATAAATTTATTTAAAACCTTTGACCTTAAGCTTGTTTCTACAAACAATTCAAGGACTTTATAGAATAGTTTATTGACTAGAAATTTGTTAAATGTACTTAAAAGTGTTTCATAGTGATAAGTAATATTAGCTTTTAACTCTGGTAAAAAGTATCACCACAAAGTATGGATTATAAGTTAGTTAGTTATTTAGTCAGTCAGTTAGTTAGTTAGTTAGTTTAATTTATACCCATTCTGAATTGCCTTAATTCTTTCCAGCGTGAAGAAGTAACAAACACCCTCTATTTCTCACGAACTATCACATTATGTATTTAAATAAAGTAAATTACCATATTCTATAATCATTTATATAATGTTTATAGAATATATAATCATTTATGTAAATTTATAAAGCATTAATATTCATTGATTGTGATCTTAAAATTTTCACCGTTTTCAACTTAGGATTTTTGTTTATATTACACGGTTGTTGCTCGTTTCGGACGGCACACTTTAACTACGTACAAACTCTCGTTTGTTTTGCATAATTAGATAAACGGTCCTACAGGAACAATGAATTCTAGGGTCCATCACTAATGGTATACTTAAAGTTAGGCATATGTAACTTTTGCATGAGTATTTTTTTTAAATATTGTTAACTCAGTCTTGCTTTGTTCTTTGTTTTACACCAAAATATCTATATTTATATAAATTGCATGAGCAAGTAGTGATTGTTTTATTATTACTTTGTTTAAAACGACTGTTTATAGTTTAATGCTATATTGATTAATTAATATTTGTGTTTCTTTGAAAAAGTAAACAGATTAATTTCAAGTACATTTTCGGAAGTAGATTTGTAATACTTAAATAAAACTGTACAGTTATATTACAAATAATAAGTTTTACTATATTTTCTTCTTACTTAGCACAAGAGCTTTTTAAGCTCAAGAAAGTTTTCCAATTGGAATAAAAATATAATTTTAGTCCTGCTAAGTTTCTTTTGCCAGTTCTTCTGAGAAGTGAGGCTTATTCTGTTCGAACTGGTATGATGGCTCATGGTGAAAAAAAAAAACCGAACATTAAATATATAATATTAAGTTTATTTTGTGTTCGTAAAGGTAATTAAAACTCTTAGGATCATGTGTTACGTCATAGTTTACTTACTTGCAATAAAATTTGACTTCGCAAAGTAGACTTCACATTTCACACTACCTACTTTCAATAATTTTATTTTTTGACTCAATTTTTTATAATTGCTTTGGAAAACTCTATTTTTAAGTACATTTATTTTGCAAAAATAAAAGCTTAGTTACACAGAAATGCGTAAGCGCGAACTAAGAACCACCCTTGTATACAAGTAAGTCCCGACGAGAATTTTATAGTGTTGTATATATTGTGTTGTCTGTTGCAGGTTCTGATTTTACAACGAATCGCTCCGTTTCCACAGTTAATCAGTCTTACTGAACTTTTTTTCGTATTCGCCGATCAGTCTATATAAAAGGTGTCTTCTCCATTCTACGTGACATTGGCGAGGTAAACTATGCTCAACCGGCACTCCTGGAAGCCGTTAAAGGAAATAATTGAATTTAATAATTTAAATACATATCTTATTATTGTATGGTCTTTGTTATAGAAGTTTTAGAAGTTAAAGAGAAAACTGAATCAAACAGTCACAGTAGCACATGAAACTAGAACGCGCAGTAATTGGACAAATCCCTAGTTAATACAGCATATACTCGTAGATTGTTTTACAAACGTCGACTCGAATACTCTCAAACAAAATGCAAGAATCAACTTTATTTCTTAGGAATTTATGATTAAAATCGACTGTAGTTTGGTAAATATTTTTAATAGCATATGAGTAAGTTTGTAAGATGCTTACATCCTCTTTGTTCTTTAAAATATAATATAATAATATAATGTAATGTAGGTCAGCTGTAATATAGTAATTGTAAGCTTTAGGTCTATCCTTAGAAATATGGTGTATTATTTTCGGGTAGGTTTGGCAAAATTATAGCAAATGTCAACTTAAATAAGATTTTTTAGTTAATTTAAAGGTTAATTAAGTAACTTCATAATAAGATATTCTCTTGTAAAAGAAGATTTAGTAATTTTATGAGTTTTCGAAGCAGCCACTACTTTTTCTTAAATGATTTTTAAATTAATTTTACTGAACTTTTTTTGCACTCACAAATTGAAATAAGCTAAAATAAATATTTTTAATCTAAAAATGGACTTAATTACGTAAATGACAGTTATCAGCAAATACAAGACAAACAAAATTTGATTTACTTTTTTTTAAGTCCCCGAAGCCTATATACTACGAGCAAAGTCATAAGATTTTTATATCCAATAAACATTATTCTGAAAAACATAGCAAAAGTCCGATGCAATATATCCTGATTTTTATCCCGTTCCCATGATTTATGACATAAATCTATCATCCTATCAAATATCATCTGAATGACTTTATATCTTTTTCGATAGTATATAAATAATCTCTACAAACAATGACTATTGAAGTTCTGTATATTAGTTTTAATAAAAGGTATATATCTATATCTAATATATAAAAATCTCGTGTCACAGTGTTTGTTATCGAACTCCTCCGAAACGGCTTGACCGATTTCTATGAATTTTTTTGTATATATTTCGTAGGTCTGAGAATAGGTCGCAAGCTATTTTTTATTTTCCTAGGTGACAAGGGAGGCATTGCAATTTAAGTACTGCCATTTTTTCAACATTGCAGTGAAAGTAGAATGTAAAGTGTAATTTATTAATATGTAAGGGAATTAGAGTTACATTTTTAGAACGCGGGCGGAGCCGCGGGAACTGCATTGTATATTACTAGTGATGGTACTTTCGTTTCTTACTTTCACATAGATCTGTTGGAATGGCCCTCAAAAGTAAAAGACTTACTCATCTCTTCCGTTTATTTACAAACTTCAATGGTTCTCATTTTCAAAATTAATACTAAATTAACAAAAATATCACAACGAGACACGTCGTACTTTCACTGTGGTCGTTACACTTCTGCTTGACGTTTGACATTTAAGCATTTATATAAATCAAAATGTCAATGTTGCCATCGACTGCATCGTATCGATTTTAACCAAATTAATAAATAATCGTTACTTATATTAAAAATCGACATTTAATATTAAAAAAAACGTGACAATTATGAACTATTAATTAATTATTAAATTATTTCTGCCATATTATTCTATATTATATTAAAAATTAATATTTATGTTTAAAAAAATGTACAAATTATGATGAGTATGCTAACAGACGGCCGTCCTGTGAACGGAATGTCCCCATTCCGGCTCGGCCATCCGAGAAGCCCAAGATTAAATCTAAAAAAATAATAATAATAGTGAAACACAATAATATAGCACGAGAATTAATCTAAATAGTAAGAATTAATTTGAAAACAGAATTAATTGAAAACAGAATTAATCTAAATAGTAAGAATTACTAAAATTAGATTAAAAAAAGTCCTGCTTTCTTATTAATCTAAGAATTTTGATGCACATTCAGATGAACGACGCAGCTGGAATTTTACTGGGACACCTGTGAAAACCAAATAAAGATTAGATGTTGATATAGTATATAATATGTAAAGTATGTATTATTTTAATAAATTTCAGTAGTTTCATACAAGTAGAGTATAATGTAACACAACTCAACAAGAGAATTAATCTAAACGATCAGAATTAAATAACAATTCTTGCTTTCTCATTAATCATTTCTACAACCATGATCTAGAATTTTGATGTACATTCAGATGAGCGACGCAGCTGAAATTTTACGAGGACACCTGTGAAAACCAAATAAAGATTAGATGTTGATACGAGTATATTACATAATATAAAAAGTATATTATCATTTTAATAACTTTCAGTAGTTTAATACAAGTAGAATATAATTTTAATGATAAGCAAAACAATAAGCAATGGTTTTAGCCGTTTATTATTCACAGATATATTACACATATTTTAGAGTTATCACTGCAATATTTGACAAGATATTTCACTTGTCTGTGATTTTACATTTAACAATAGTGATCACTGCATTCAGCAGAATGTCTCACTTATAAAATATTTCGTGATCCATTCAAAAAAACAGTGTATTAGACTTATATATTTCGTGATCACTGCATATAGCAGCATGTCTCACTTATAAAATATTTCGTGATCATTGCATAAAGTAACATATCTCACTTACCTATATATTCCATGATCACCGCTTGTAGAAGCTCACCTCACGTACTTATATTATTTAGTGTTCACCGCATATAGCAGCATGTTACACTTATATATTTCGTGATCATTGCATAAAGTAACATATCTCACTTACCTATATATTCCATGATCACCGCTTGTAGAAGCTCACCTCATGTACTTATATTATTTAGTGTTCACCGCATATAGCAGCATGTTACACTTATATATTTCGTGATCACCGGATATACCAGCATGTCTCAACTTAGATGAATCGTGATCACCGCATATAGCAGCATGTCTCACTTATTTCGTGTTCACCGCATATAGCAGCATGTTACACTTATATATTTCGTGATCACCGGATATACCAGCATGTCTCACTTACATAAATCGTGATCACCACATACAGCGGCATATTTCACTTATATATTTCGTGATCACTGCATATAGCAGAATGTCTCACTTATAATTAGTGATCACTGCATTCAGCAGAATGTCTCACTTATAATTAGTGATCACTGCATTCAGCAGAATGTCTCACTTATAATTAGTGATCACTGCATTCAGCAGAATGTCTCACTTCATATGACCTAGAGTTTAAACAATGATCACCCCATATAAGGGTAAATTTCACACAATTATTCCTAGTGATCACCGCATACAGCGGCATATTTCACTTATATATTTCGTGATCACTGCATATAGCAGAATGTCTCACTTATAATTAGTGATCACTGTATTCAGCAGAATGTCTTACTTTATATGACCTAGAGTTTAAACAATGATCACCCCATATAAGGGCTAATTTCACACAATTATTTCTAGTGATCACCGCATACAGCGGCATATTTCACTTATATATTTCGTGATCACTGCATATAGCAGAATGTCTCACTTATAATTAGTGATCACTGCATTCAGCAGAATGTCTCACTTCATATGACCTAGAGCTTAAACAACGATCACCCCATATAAGGGCAAATTTCACACAATTATTCCTAGCGATCACCGCATACAGCGGCATATTTCACTTATAATTAGTGATCACTGCATTAAGCAGATTGTCTCACTTATAATTACATATATATATATATATATATGATAGACACAGAAAGCATCGTATCTGTGTAGTTGAGTATAATATACCACTTACTTATATATTTAGTGTTCACTGCAGAATATACTACGAATTACAGGAGTTCGGTTTTGAAGAGCATTAATAATATTATTTTAACAACAATTATTTGCAATTATAACAAAATCGTATGATATCATATTTATTCTTTCATAGCAGTCTGACTTTTACCAGTGTTCCTAACAGTAAGTTGTCCTATTCTTGTTTTTGGAATTCTTTAGACTTTTCTACAATGGCGAATGAAGTTTTGTTTCTTTAGTCTTATTTTGAATGTTACTTTAACTCCATTGCACTTTGTTTAAGTGATTGTCTCAGACCTATACTCTATTTATCCATGGAGGGGTCGCGACTACATTCAAAATATTTTTGGCTCAAACTTCTTTTACATATATATGTATATATATATATATATATTGCCGAAGTAAAATTGCTAGTTCCTCTAACTGACAAGTTTGGTTTAATATCACTAAATATATATATATATATATATATATATATATATATATATATATATATATATATATATATATATATATATATATATATATATATATATATATATATATATATATATATATATATATATATATATATATATTTTGAAATAAATAATAATATATAAATATGTTGGGACACTTACACACTATCTAGTTTTATGAGCCTTATATTAGGAATACCAGATGTTTGATACTACAGATATATAATTTTTTGATGTATATGCAATATACATATTATAAATATAAGCATCTATGACTGAATCACAAACATTCATGCTCAACAAATAATTACTTACATCGGGACTCGAAGTTAATTATCTTGCTTTTAAGGTTTCTAATAGTTTGGTAAATATAAATATGCTAAACCTATCAATGATGCCCAAAATAATAGATTACTGCTTTCACTTTTAAGAAATTGCTCTATATGGTCCATTTGCAAAGTGTGAAACGGAGTGTGAACCCTTAGGTTTTAGGTGAAGCAGTATTTTTCATTGTAGATGCTTCGTTGTATATTATATGCTCCAGTATGGAGGATGCAAATCCTAGTCTTATACAAATATATTCATATTAAAACAGAAAATTTTATCTTTGGTTTTATAATCTAGGGGGAGATGTCCTAACTCATCGTGGCTACAATGAAATATCCAATTCAATTCATTGCCAATTCTTATATATTCCGTTATCCTTTATGACGTATTGTTTTATAATAATAAGTATACTGTAAGTATCCAAATTAGCCTTAACTAGTTTTAATTTATGGTCAGTTAATTGCACCGCTTGTAACCATTCGGTTATTATTACACTCATTGTCTATAACGTTCGAGTATTTTCGGAATGTTCAATTTGTAAATGGAGAGGGGGATTCTGGCCTAAAGCTTCCGCGTGCTGCAGTTGGATTGTTTTTTATAGTAAAATTGTGTTCCTGTTGAAACAACTACCATACCAAGAAACAACTTCCTATAAAATATATATGAAACTCCTTTACTGAAAGAACTTCGTCACGTGTCTTATTCTGAAGTATGCAACACGTTGTAATGGCTCCTTCTCATTGGGTCTTTGCAATAATATCATCCACGCGCGGTTTTACTTGCGTCACGCTTCTGCAATGCCCTTCGGATTATGCAACATTGCGAGAAATCATTCATCATCAATCACTGTTAAAAGTAGATTTGTGATCTTGACCCAATTTTCAAGATACATTCTTAGTCGTCGCAAGATTTGTCAATGATTTTGCTATGCTATTAAATCCAGAAATAAATCTCCGTGGAAAGCTTACAAGCCATACAAACTGTCTCACTTGGTGTACATTCATAGGTGCAGGAAATTTGAATACAGTATTCTTACTACCTAGTCGTAATACGTCGTAATACCTCCTTCCTTCATATATCAAGTAGTTGAGCTGTTTCAAAGCAAGAACAGTATTTCGCAGAAATATAAAAATTTATCGAAACTTAGCTTGATCATCAATGATAGAAGGAGGAGATAGGAGATTATCCATATATCGAATTGCCAAATCATACGTATTCTTTCCGAGAGCTCCATTTACTATATGCCGAACCACAGTTGCGGCATAACCAGATTAAATAACATCCTCGTACATTTATAGTGCCCTTCTGGCGTCGTAAGTGCTGTTAAGTGCTTCGACTCTTCTGACGTTCATATTTAATACTATCCGGATTTAAGATTCAGACAAAACATTTTCTTAATAAATTGAGTAAGTTTTGCAACTTTTGTTCTTTATCTTCCATTAAATTTTCTTCAATACGTAATATTTCCGTATTAATAACTTCTTGACTTATAGGCTTGACAGGATATTATCGAGAGCAATTCGTCCCACTGTCAATTCAGTTGGAGGCTTTTTGAAGTATATTATTCTTGTACACAAAGGATGAGCACCAGCTAAAAGCTTTTCCTTCTTTACTAAAATACGCCAGGTATAGTACTAGTATTTTATTTTACCCTCTTTAAATGATATATTTCCTGGTAAGTTATGATATAGTTTTAAATCTCACTCACTACGTATCTGGATTATCGGTATGTATCTCACAACAGTGAAGTCTGCATTATTAATATCCATTCTATTCATTTCTTCCTTACACGAAAGCAAAATTTAAATAGTATTGGTATATCTATTTAATTCCAGTGATGTTTCTGTTTGTAATAGCAAATCCGTATCTAAAAATTCATTGGGTACTACGACACGGCTTTGAGGTTAACTTTTATAAAATCCAGAGAAACATTGACGTCAACCTTTCGTAGGTGATTTAAACTCCCAAAAGAAAACCTTCTATAAGCGTTTTCATCATTCTAATCTACCGCGACAAACAATTGCTCAAATAAAAACTTGCGTTGACTGCCAAATTCTCTCTAACGCCACTTTACTTTTTTTTTAATATAAGAATCATTATAATAAAAAGTATATTATATAACTCATCTTGGGTCGTGATGGAGAACATTGCAGGCATTTTGTTATTCTGTTCTCTATAGTAATCTTTAGAAATATTTCAAATTTTTTTGTTTAAATCTCTTGTGTTTATATTTCCTTTCCGCCTACATTACACGAGCTGACAATACCTGGATTTATCATAACAGTATTCTTCAAGTGTATCCTCTCTATACGGTTCCTTCTTGCTAAAATTTCAATTTATTTGTCAACTAATTACGATCAGAAAATACAACAATAATTTTTATCTGCCACACTTTTTATACTATTCAACTGAGGATGAACTTTCATATCAGCTCCGTGCTAATCAAGACAACTTGAGCAGTGTATAAAAACCCGTTTGGGTGTCACTCCATTTATGTATAATTGCCATCTCCTTAACCCTATTGAGCCAAGTTTTAATGAACTGAGTTTTCTGGCTAGGGTTGAAGCTATTTCATGACCATCAAATGTGTTTTGTGTATGACTGTTGAGTGCGCTGACAAATCTTTCCATTAAGCCATTGTTTCTGCTGTATGGTTCTAGATTCGAACTGAATCTCGAAACTGACATGAAGACTTCTTCTTCCTATACGCATTTCTGTTTTCCAATTAACTCTCCGATAAACGGATGCGCGATGCCGACGTGTTCTACGAGGTTTGTAGTATCTTCCTCATTTTTCTCTTATGTCCATCATGCGTCACTAAGCGGATAGCCACTTCGCTAAGAGTCCGAAATTGTACTGATAGGTATTGTCATTAGTATGTATTATTAATAGTAGTTATTTGAGAAAATAAAAATAAACGTGCCCTGGAAACCACCTCGAAATCCATGGTCATTTCTCAAAACAAGTAGATACAGGACTAACTTAGGAAAATATCACCCGTTTGCTCGAATGGCGCGACTATTAAATGCAATACCAACAGTAGACATGGGTTTCGATACATTTAACACATTTAAACAAAAATGTTACGCGTACTCTACGTGATTTAGTGGATTCGCACATCTAAATTATTTTTAATTATTATCATTAGTATTAATTTTATTGTTTTTGTTAAAGATTTTGTTTTATTATTTTTCACTTTCTTAGATATATTGGTTTTATCACTAACTTTAATTAAGTAATGCTGTCAACACTATTTCGGTGCATGTTGTGTTCTCCAGTAATTGGGGGTACATTTTAAGCAAAGATTTAAAGGAGACTATTATTATTTTTGTATTTTATTATGTACTTCTGTTGGAGATCCTTAATAAATAAATAAATAAATAAATAAATAAATAAATAAATAAATAAATAAATAAAAGAAATATATAATTATTATTATAATTATAATAAGCAATATATTAGAATAGGTGTATCCAAGGTTATATAATATGGTTGTACCAGATTGATTATAAAAGTTGATTATAGAATATTATTATTCTTATCCACATTAACTATGTGATTTTGAGATTTAAATCATGGTTAATGTAGATACATCAATAACGACTCTTTCTTTGAATACGGATATGTATATGTGACAATTTATTAAGTTAAATTATCATAGAAACAGTTATTAAAACTATGAAGTAAAAACATCGAACATAATATCTCAAAACATATTATAGCAGTAAATTCATTATAATATAATTTATTCAATGTAAATAATAATCCTTTATAAAACATCAAATTGATTATTATATATTATAAATAATAAAATTAAATTAAACGTCTGAAGAAAAATGTATTATTATTTTACTTAGGTATGTAATACACAACAACATCCTTCAAATTTATTTTCTATCTATTTTTTTAAATATTTGATTAACTATTAGTGTGATAATTGATAATAATATTATAAACTAATAATATAGATGAGAGAAAAAAAATATAATTTTAGGGTAGATTAATAAAACATCTTATATCTCAACGATAAATTTAAAATGATATTAAGTAAGTACAGTGGTACTATGTAGATTTCTATTGCAAAATGAACATTACTTGATAAAACTTTACTTCGACCGACGTAATGTCTTAAGTTCATTCTGTACAATTATATTATAAAACAAAGAGTACATACCAATGTGAGCTGATCCGTACCGCTTCTGAACTGTTGGAATGGCCCTCAAAAGTAAAAGACTTACTCATCTCTTCCGTTTATTTACAAACTTCAATGGTTCTCATTTTCAAAATTAATACTAAATTAACAAAAATATCACAACGAGACACGTCGTACTTTCACTGTGGTCGTTACACTTCTGCTTGACGTTTGACATTTAAGCATTTATATAAATCAAAATGTCAATGTTGCCATCGACTGCATCGTATCGATTTTAACCAAATTAATAAATAATCGTTACTTATATTAAAAATCGACATTTAATATTAAAAAAAACGTGACAATTATGAACTATTAATTAATTATTAAATTATTTCTGCCATATTATTCTATATTATATTAAAAATTAATATTTATGTTTAAAAAAATGTACAAATTATGATGAGTATGCTAACAGATCAATGTCTAACAAATGAATCTTATAACTTTATGTCGGGTAATAAAATTATGACACTTTTAGTAATTCTATTTTTATTACGCTATTGAAAGTTCCTTCAAATATTTTCAGGTTTTTCAGAGATTTTTAGTGGAAACAGACAAGAGACAAAAATGTTAAAAACCGTATATATATTTTCGTAATCTGTTTTGTTGAAGTCACATACACTTCAATTTTGTTTTCCTGTATACGATGGAAAATGCATTTATACATTCATATGTACAGGTGGGTATAATATGAAGTTTGACTGAGATAAGCCAATACCTCTCTTCAAAACCCAATAGAACCTTGCCCGTCTTAATGAGCCATCACAAGATCTTACGCACTCAACCACGACGCCCCAGTGACTGGGCTAACGTATTAGACGACAACTAGGGGGTCCCTCTAAAAATCCACTCTGCTATCAAAGGAAGGAAGTCGTTCGACTGAATTCAAAATACTACAAAAATTCCTATATTTTTTTTTTTTTAATAGCTAGCGGTATTCGTAACGCAAAAATATGCCTACTTATGAGTCTTTTAATTACTTTACACAATAAAAATTACTTTATGATATGAAATAACAAGTTTAAAAAACCAAAATACTTCGCTGTTTTTTTTTTCATATAAAGCAATTTCACAATTGATATTAATTATAGACGGTAAGTAACTTTAGAATATCTACGTATAGAGTAAACAAACTATAAAAATAGTGTCCTATGCGCTCCTTATTTCTTTCAACCTCATTTGAAGGGTACCTGGGGGCAAAACATGGAATGTCACAAAATTATTACTTTTTTAGTTAACATTGCAATCTATAATACATGGCAAAATCTTAATGTTCCCATACTTTTCAACTTTTTTAATTTTATGTGATATTCCTTGTTTTGCCCCTGTACCCTTCATTTGTAGTAGGACTACATGATCATTAATTGGACGATTTCCGTTGCAACTTCTCACCTTAGGACTGTTACTGCGACTCTACGAGTACATAGTACTTGATAGATAATCTAGTAGTTAATTTAACCTGATCAGAATTTTGAACCGCCTAGGTTCCTCCTTTAACAGGCAATTATTACTACACCAATAAATTGCCAAGTATTAAAATACTTTTTAAGCTAGAATACCTTAATATAATAATATTACCCATACATAAAATAATATATGATTTCCAATTACTATGGGACCCTTAAACCTTTCAGCTTAAGTACGTTTTCATCAGAAAGCGATTGTATCTTTACTTACCTTCTATAAAAATTGACCCAGCCGGGATTATGCACGATAAGCATCTATATCAAAACGGATTTACGACGAAAAGGCATGTATTGATACAATAAAGATAATTCAAAGAACGCATGACGATAATACTTTTATGTTACTATTTTGATTTTTCATTGTATTTGTAACCGAATTTTATGGTTTTTAATAAAAATAGATTGTTATAAATATAACTCCTTTTATGGAAATAATATATCTAATGGTAATAACATTTAGACTTCAAGGGATATATCTATTAGAGTACATGAGGAAATTACAAGATAAAACTGGATTTAAAACATGAAGGACATTGCCTGTTATGTTAAGTACAAGCATATACGAAGGAATAAGAAGAAGAAGAAGATGAAGGATGTATTATCACAATAATTTTCTTTTACATAATATTATTATGTTTTATAATATCTGTGTTACATAAGTTCTAGTTTAGAAAAGAAACAACGATACCTATCTTTTAAAATAATTTTAATCTCCTTATCTGCTAATAAGCACATGAATGCAACGTTGCCTGCATAATTTAAAGTCGAGTTAATAATATACGTTTTGTCACTACTGTTTTAAGAAACGGTTTCGTATGTTTTCTTTATTTTCAAAAAAAAGTTAATGCTAGCTTAGTTTTTGGATCAACACATATTAGATGCTTTTACTGAGCTTTAAATAACGGAGGGTGCTCTATAATATTATTTTAGGCTACATATCTTAAAATAGAATAATAAAAAAATAGCTGATAAACATTTTCTATTCTTACTTTTCAATTGACGATACGTTTGGCTCAGTTGGTAGTGACCCTACTTTCTGCGCCAGCGGTCGCGGGTTCGAGTCCCGCTGGGGGCTTTCATTTGTTGAGAACGAATGTTTGTACTCCAGTCTTTAGTGTTTATATTTATAATATGTATGTATTTAAAAAAATATATGTGTAGTATATCAATTTGCTGTCTGTTTGGATATGTTTTTCACTAAACTAGTCATAAAAGGTATAAAGTTATAATTTTTGGCATAAAATAAACTAAATCGATAACCTCTCTCCCCTTACGTTTCCGAAAAAAGTCATCCAACGTGACAAATCCATATGTGACAAAAGAAGAACAGTGTAATCAGTTAATTGACTCCCACTGAACGATGGAGGTATCCGGTAAGAATAAAAATATTTTATATGTTATTGTAAATCGTGCAAAAACCCATGCAAGACCCACTATATAACTACAACTAAAAAGCTCGTTTTCACTATGTCGATGAATTTGAATAAAGCTTCCCTGCATGCCTGTCACGGAAGATCTCGTTATATATTTTATTTTACACATCCATTTTGATTTGCCCCGACGCTTACACGATTTATATTGCCATGTCAGAGGGTAGGTGGCGACTTCAGAAAACGTTTTTACACGAAATATATTTTTACATACATTTTTTCCTTACAAAGTCTAGTTAAACGCTTATTTTGTTTTATTTGCAAATTTTGAATTGAAGTTGAAGGGTTAAATATTTTTTTTAATGTATAATAATAAATGTAATAACAGCAGCTTCTATAGATGGATGCACATGACACTGTCTTAGATATTTAAATAAATAAATAATAAATAAATAAATTTATTAAAAGACATTAATTGTAAATAGAATTTATTTCGAAATTTACAAATTTATCAAATATTTAATATTTACAAACTCTCTAGTTAACTGATTGTTTGTAATTTATTATAATAATATGATTTAATAAAATAGGTATTAGTATACAGATGGGACGTGGATCAGGCCATAGTCCACCGCGCTGGCCTAGTGTGTGTTGGCGAACTTCACATATCTCTCGAAAACTTGCTAGGTTTTCTCAGACATGCAGGTTTCCTCACGATGTTTCCCTTCACCGTAAGACAAGTGGTAATTATGATAGGAATGATTCGCACATGAAAATATCAGAGGTGCGAGATCTACATCATAGTGTACATTGAAAACATATAAGTAACTGTAGCTTAGAAAACATATAACGGTTGTGCTACTATTTTTAGTATAGAGGAGGTACTCGTATCTATAGATGAAACCGAAATAAAAGTTTTATTTATCATACATTCACAAACAAACATTCCAGAGCTTTGATTTAGTGCGCAGCATCCTCAATCGCTGTGTATATGCACGTACAATATTATGTACGACGTATATACGACTATATGCCACGAAAAAGTACAGCTTCTTTCTCTCTCTTATATATTTTTTCCAACTTTACCTTTTTTCCTGGTAGTGCAGTCTTTATACGAAGTAGCAGTTAAAAGTACTAATATTGTTATAAGTAGGTATGCATTTCTAAACCATGTGTCAAAACTACGATTACATTGATGGTTAATTGCAGCTCACTCGCGAGAATTACTAATATGTATAATACCTAATACTTTAGGTTTAAATTTATTAATTATATATAGTATATAGTTAACATAATAAAAAAATATAATAGATTAAATGTATATTAAAATAAAGAAAAGCAATAGAGAAAAGCAGTAAATATTTTGAAACACGGCCACTTCAAACACAATATTGCGAGTGCGACTTTGTAGTTTCATGAATTTCACAATGCCCCAGGTCGACTTATTTCGTTAAGGCCTCAATCCCTGAGTAGAAAATTTGATGGACGGAACAAAAAATACAGAGATATTTTCAGGTGATGTAGTTGACGTTTATTTTGATGTTTATGTGACTTTAAAGCAGTAGTTTAAAAGCAGCAAGCAGTATGCATGTATGCTTAGCTTATTAAGCAATTTATTTCTTAGTAATTTATTGTAATTTATCTACGCACCCTCGCTTCGTTCGGGTTCGTCCCTCGAATCGGGTAAAAATCCCGGGCCGCGCCACCTGAGATTTTCATTTACGAATTATTTCTAACAGGATTAACAATTGACGGTACAATCTTACCAAAGTGAATAAAACATACTTTACACTGTGATCTTACGGTGATAGAAAACATTATCTGGAAGAACCTAACCAGTTTTCAAAAGAGATGTCAGTTCGCTTTTAGGCCAGCGTTGTTGAGGTGGTGCTTAGGTGATCTCTGCCAAATTTAAAGTTTGTAGCACAAAAATCAGTCTCGTTAATAAATAAAATTTCTAAAATTAAAGGAACCTAAGGTACTCCAGGTAAAGGTCAGTAAGGTAAGGTAGGTTCTATACTATTAACTATCTGCGAGTGAAAGTCCCGCAAAATCAGTCCAGCCGTTTAAGACATTAGCCAGAGGAAAATAGATAGAAAACAATTTTAAAAATTATTTTTTTTCTTTAGTACCTACCGTATATACTTTCATATGCATTTAGCGAAAAGCTGTTTATTTGAAATTAAAAACAGACACTAATTTTATTTATATACAATGTATGCTGTATAATGTATGGTTGCTGTTAATTTTTTTTTGGTTTAATTGGGAAGGTATGCTACTTAAGAACTGAAGGTCTTACACAAAATATAAATTCTTAGACTCATTACAACAAAATTTAATTAATTTTGTACAATCAAATGATTTATAAATAAAGAAGGTTATATTTAACTGATTTTTAAAAGTTGAGACCAGGGATTTGAAACCGTTTAACTTGATTTCCCAATCGAATGCGTTACCACTGCGTTACCACTCATCAACCTAAAAAAACATAAAACATATTCAAAATGGATGTGATACAATTATTATGATAACGTATGATTAACTTCAATTTTGAAAGTGTAAATCCGTAAACACACTGTTAAATAACAAACTAATTTCACGGTTCTATCACAAAGCTATTACAATTTAATTAAATGTTTCCCTAAGACCAGATATAGGTTCTAGCACGTAATATATCTCTTTTAAGCCAAACTAAGTAAACGTACAGACAAGTATCTACAAATTTATGGCACAAATTAGTTCAACGTGTTCTGCTATAATTTACATGATATTGTGTATCGTAAAGCAAGTAAATTTACATTTATAATTAAAATTACATATATTTAAGGTATTATATTATTTAGAAATGTTAAGCTTTAAGTTGTGGAATAATTATGTAAAAGCCTAATTAAATCTTATAATATAGTAGCATTTCCCGCGGCTCCGCCCGCGTTTTAAAGGCCGGAAAAAAAATCTTATATTTTATATATGGTAACAGTTGGTTGAAATTTCTCAAAAATGAGATATTTTTCAGCAGTAAAATTATTCTATTTATTGACCCGGATAACCTCCTCTCATGACACCAAATTTTATCAAAATCTGTCTAGTGGTTTTCTCATAATACAGTCATAGACAAACAGACAAACATTAAAAATACAATAGATTCGGCCTCTGTCGATAATAATGACTGTTTCAATAAGAATTTCCAACAAATATTTAATGTACAGCTTTGACTATGTTATAATTGCCTTGTTGGTGTAGTGGCTAGCATGTACGGTCGCACACCGGGAGGTCCTGGGTTCGAGTCCCGGGTCGGGCCAAGTTTAGTTATTGAGTGTTTCTGTTTCGTAAGCCTCAGTAACAGCCCGGAGTTGGGAAGTTGGCGGTGTGTCACCCCCGTGCCTCGGAGAGCACGTAAAGCCGTCGGTCCTGCGCCTTAACTCTCACTGGTCGTGTCGAGCATTCGTCCCACCGGAATATGAGAGTGATAAGGAGTAGAGAGTGCACTTGTGTTTGCATACACTCGTGCACTATAATATGTCCCGCGCAGATGGCTAGTCTCAAAGAGATTGGTCGCCGTAGCCGGAATCAGTCAGGAGGACATCACAATTCTATTATTACGTAGGTATAGACTATATCTTTAAAGTTGTGAATCTATTTTCCAACGCTTTTTATTGATTCGTGATAAGTGTTTATAATTAATTTACTATATTATGAAATATCAATTTTATAAAATGTTGTTACTTTAAGCCCTATATAGATAGAAGCATGCTTTATAGTATTTTTAGTGTATTAACATAAAAATCTTGTTATGTTATTCATGGTTATTTTTTCTATAAATTACAGCAAGCAGAATTTTTATTATGTTGATACTCATAATATATGTTTCACTTGCAAACTCAGCCCTCTTCGCTAGGCGTAAGTTTAAATAATTTAATATAATAATTTTCTAATAAAATAAAAGTAGCCTAAGTTACTCCTTATAATATTAGCTATCTGCGATTGAATGTCAAGACAAAATCGATCCAGCCGTTTCAGAGATTAGCCGGAGCAAACTGAAATACAGACAAACAGACAAAAATTTTAAGTACAGTATATACTTTCATATGCATTTATTGAAAAGATGTTCATTTGAAAATAAAAACATACACTTCAATTTTATGTATACTAAATATTGTCGCGTAATATAGTGTGAACTCGTCATAATAGCACGCCTGTACTATGCCTAAGAACGGCAACTGTCAATTTTTAGCTTATGTCAATTACATGACAGGAACAGTTTATTACAAATTCTAATGTGTTAGAGAGAGACAAAACACTTTCGGGAACGGATTCGAAATTACTAGAAACATTTTGAATTTTCGATACTAGAATGTTCTAATATTTATGCATATAAAAAGGCCGGCAGTGTGTCGAGAGTTCAGTTGACATCGAGACGAAGTTGAGTGAAGACTAGAAATACGAAATAGTGGAAAAGTGAAGAGTTAGTTAAAGTACTAGTGAAGAAGTATTGAGAAGGAGTATTGAGAAGAGAAATACAGTGTTCAGAGACTAGTGTTGTGTACAAACTGTGCGTGTATTCAAAGTGAAATAAAACATCCTTAGTGCAAGAACGCTTATAATTTCCGATCCCGAACCCGTAGTACGTAACAATTGGTGTCAGAAGTGATCCAGTGAAGATCCAGTTTGAGACAATCAAGGAGACGAGCGGATGGACGGATGACGAGGCCCGATCCGCCCTTACTGTTGCACTTAGAGAGGAGGCTCTGAATGTATTGGAGGCTCTTTGTGCTAGCGACCTTAGCAGGAAGATCACATACAGTGAGCTACTTAGCTCTTTAGAGTCGCGGTATGGTGATAGTCATCTGGAACACGTGTACAGGGCTCAAATTAAAGACCGTACACAACGAGCCAATGAAACCCTGCAGCAGTGGTCCATGGAGATTGAGAGGCTCGTACGGAAGGCTTATCAATCCTCGCCATCCACCATAGAAGCTATTCTTCTGCAGGCATTTGTGGACGGGATTCGCGACCCGGAGGTACGTGCCGCTGTACGTTTAAGACACCATATCAGTCTCAAGGAAGCTGTCGCTCATGCTTTGGAGGTTGAAGCTGTGCGCCATGACACAAGAGTTTGGAAGGTGAGGGAAATGGTCACTACGGAGGGATTATCCACCCGGAGACGTTTTTTTAACCCAAAATTTTTTTTTTTTTTTTATGGGACAAAGGGGGCAAACGGGCAGGAGGCTCACCTGATGGTAAGTGATCACCTCCGCCCATGGACATCTGTAACGCTACAGGGCTTGCAGATGCGTTGCCGGCCTTTTAGGAAAGGGAGGGAGGGAGGAGGGAGAAGGACGGGAGGAGGGATGGGGAGTGGGCCTCCCGGACTCTCACTTACCGGACGAAACGCGACAGCACAGCTGTCACTTCACGCCGGTCTTCTGTGAGAGAGTGGTACTATACGGGGCGTGCCGGCCCATTCGGCTGCTACCCGAAGGTAACAAGCATGGCACTACCACTTAAAGCTGGAAAAATGCTACGAGTGCGGTGAGCGGGGCCATCTCAGAAGTAACTGCCCTAAAATAACGAACGTTCGGAGGCAGTCAGATGTGGCTGTATCTACTTCCGACCAGCCACAGGGAAACTAATTCCAGCCAGGGCTGCGGGGTGGGCGCTGGCCGGGGGATCTACAACCCCACAAATAGAAGTGAAGCAGACAGTAGATGGAAACACCTTAGTAATACATGGCGCAATTAATGGAGTAACATGTAAACTGACGCTGGATACCGGAGCATCTCGAACCGTCATTAATAACATAAAGCTGAAACACATTGCGGACAATAATTTACATGATCGAAGGCACATCACTCTCATGACAGCCACCGGCCAGCGCATACCTGTTTGGGGGGAAAGGAAAATTTCTATCAAAATTGGGGACAACATCTATTGGCATAACGCAGTAGTAGCAGATATCGTAGATGATTGCATCATTGGATTGGACTTTCTTCAAAATTACCAGTGTACGATTGATATGAAACATGGAGTTTTACGATGCAGAAATAGAGAAGTGCCGATAAGTGGTGGAATTCACGGAAAAGTTTGTTGCTTGAAAGACACCGCTCTTCCACCAAGATCGCAGACTTTGGTACCTGTCGCTTTACCTCAGAACAAGTCAGGCCGTCCATGGTCATGTGCTATTATAGAGAAGTTGGAAGATGAGAGCTCATGGATCCCGGCAAGAGTTGTTGTAGGTAAAGCCTCGACATCTATGGTTCCGGTTCTGAATACCAGTAATTCTACTCAAACCATTCGAAGAGGCGAAGTTCTGGGGACTTGCGAAGAGATAGCCTGGTTAAGCAGATGTCAACCGAAAGAGAAGGTGTTGAACAAGGATAAAGAGCAAGCGATGAAACTTTTGGAAGATTGTAAGGAAGATCTCACAAGTTCACAGAAGGCCAAAGCTGAAAATTTACTGTACCAATATTCAGATTTATTCTCCAAACATGACGGTGACATTGGAAGAACCGGATTAGTAAAGCATAAAATCAATACTGGGACGTAGCGCCTATTCGACAACGACCTAGACGAATTCCATGGGCTAAGGAAAAGGAAGTTGACGACATGATCCAAGACATGAGAAAGAATAACATCATCGAACACTCCACTAGTCCTTGGTGTTCGCCAGTGGTACTAGTAAGGAAGAAGGATGGATCTACAAGGTTTTGCATCGATTACCGTAGGCTCAACGATGTAACCAAAAAGGATTGTTATCCCCTGCCCCGAATCGATGATACCCTAGACACTCTCAGCGGTATGAAATGGTTTTCAACTCTCGACTTGAAGAGTGGCTACTGGCAAGTGGACATGGACCCTGTGGATAAGGAGAAAACTGCGTTTTCAACTGGAAAAGGGTTGTGGCAGTTTAAGGTTATGCCGTTCGGGTTATACAATGCACCAGCCACATTCGAGAGATTGATGGAACGTGTACTCGCTGGATTACTAGGAGAAGCCTGCCTTGTTTATCTGGATGACATAATTATTGTGGGACGAGATTTTGAAGACCATCTGAAGAAACTCGAAGCAGTATTCGATAAACTAAGAGAAGCTAATTTAAAGTTAAGTCCGAAGAAGTGCTCATTCTTCAGGAAACAAGTGAATTACCTTGGACACGTAGTTTCGGAAAACGGAGTAGAAACGGACCCGGGAAAAATCACCGCTGTGAAAGATTGGCCGACCCCTAAGGACAAGACTCAAGTGAGAGCATTTCTAGGATTGTGCTCTTACTATCGACGGTTTGTGAAAGGCTTTTCTGACATCGCGAAACCGCTTCATAAGCTAACCGAGGAAAAGAGACCTTTTGTATGGGATAATAATTGCGAATCGGCCTTCCAAGAACTAAAGAAACATCTCTGCCAAACACCAATCCTTGGGTATCCTGACGTAAAGGGACAGTTTATTGTCGACACTGACGCCAGCAATATCGGTATTGGAGGTGTATTGTCCCAGCGGAAGGGTGATGAAGAAGTGGTTATCGCATATTTTAGTAAATCCCCATCTAAACCGGAGAAGAACTATTGTGTAACTCGAAGAGAGCTACTTGCTGTAGTCAAAACCTTACAGCACTTCAAGAAGTACTTGTTAGGTCGTAAGTTTTTGATAAGAACCGATCACGCTGCCTTGAAATGGTTATTGGAGTTCAAGGATCCTGAAGGACAGGTGGCGCGATGGATTGAACAACTGCAAGAATTTCAGTTTGAAATAGAGCATCGTGGGGGTGAAAATCACAACAACGCCGATGCACTATCTAGAAGACCATGTGAAGAAGACTGCAAGCATTGTCAAAGACAAGAGGCGAAGGAATTAGAGTCAATTAAAATTATTAGGACAGATTCGGTAGATGAACGTTGGAGCGATGATGCCATGAAGAAAGCACAAGAAGAAGATCGAGACATACGACCCATTCTGGAATGGTTAAGGAGTGATAGACCAAAACCTAAGTGGTCTGATATTGCTCAATACAGTACCGCTACAAAGAGTTTGTGGGCTCAATGGAAGAGTTTGCTGTTACACAATGGAGTGTTGTGCCGCAAATGGGAAACGACAAGAGGAAATGATAGCCATCTTCAATTAGTTGTACCTAAAATAAAAGTATCCGAGGTACTTCGAGCTTATCATGATGGTTCTTCTGGTGGACATTTAGGGGTAAGAAGAACGCTGATCAAGATCAAGGCGCGATTTTACTGGTTGCATTGTCGAGAGGATGTCGAGGACTGGTGTCGGAAATGCGAACAATGTGCTTCCGTCAAGGGCCCGCAAACCAGAAGCCGAGGTGCAATGAAATTATACAACGTTGGGGCACCTTGGGAGAGAATCGCATTAGACGTAGCAGGACCATTTCCGATTACTGACTCTGGGAACCGATACATTTTAGTAGTAATGGACTATTTTACAAAATGGCCCGAAGCATTCGCCATACCAAATCAAGAAGCAGTAACTGTTGCTAACAAATTGGTAAAAGATGTATTTTGCAGATTTGGTATTCCATTAGAAATGCACAGTGATCAAGGAAGAAACTTCGAATCACAGGTGTTTCAAGAAGTGTGTAAAATCATGGGGGTGCATAAAACTAGAACTACGCCTTGTCATCCACAGTCCGATGGAATGGTAGAGAGATTCAATCAGACTTTAGAATGACATCTAGCCAAGGTTGTAGATAGTCATCAAAAAGATTGGGACGAGTATTTATCACTGTTTCTTCTATCTTATCGGACCGCCTTACACGAAAGCATTGCAATGACACCTGCCTTTGCCAATTTCGGAAGAGAACTACGGTTACCAGCGGATTTGTTAAGTGGTTGCCCATCAGATACCCCCAGTTGTATCACTGAATATGCCAGTGACCTAAGAGCGAAGATGATTGATGTTCACGAGCAGATACGAGATGCAGGGCTACAAGCAAGTGAACGCATGAAAACGCGTTACGACCGGAAGGCGACAGGAACGAAATTCGAGGAAGGCTCTTTGGTATGGCTGCATAACCCAGTGAGAAGAAAGGGTAAATCACCAAAGCTACAACCCAGTTGGGAGGGGCCTTATAAGGTTGTAACGAAAATTAACGACGTCACTTTCCGAATTCAACGAACATCTAGAAGTCCAGCTAAGATCGTACATGTGGACCGGTTGGCTAAGTACCATGGCAACAACGATGCTCGAGACGAGCATAACTAAGGAGGGGGTAGTGTCGCGTAATATAGTGTGAACTCGTCATAATAGCACGCCTGTACTATGCCTAAGAACGGCAACTGTCAATTTTTAGCTTATGTCAATTACATGACAGGAACAGTTTATTACAAATTCTAATGTGTTAGAGAGAGACAAAACACTTTCGGGAAAGGATTCGAAATTACTAGAAACATTTTGAATTTTCGATACTAAAATGTTCTAATATTTATGCATATAAAAAGGCCGGCAGTGTGTCGAGAGTTCAGTTGACATCGAGACGAAGTTGAGTGAAGACTAGAAATACGAAATAGTGGAAAAGTGAAGAGTTAGTTAAAGTACTAGTGAAGAAGTATTGAGAAGGAGTATTGAGAAGAGAAATACAGTGTTCAGAGACTAGTGTTGTGTACAAACTGTGCGTGTATTCAAAGTGAAATAAAACATCCTTAGTGCAAGAACGCTTATAATTTCCGATCCCGAACCCGTAGTACGTAACAATATGTACTGATGTAAGTAGATAAAGTAGATGAGTATGAAAAATTAAACCAAAAATAAGTAAATTTTATATATTTTTATTATATATAGTATATATATTTATATTGTATATAAATAGGTTTTTAAGTTTATTTATGTATCTATGCGTATGTATGTATCTATGTATATGTATACATATATATTATATAAGTATATGTTCTTCTCCTATGCATAATCGCTTGAATTATTTTATTGTACCGTCCCGTGTACGTTTTCACTAATCCTTTCTCCAAAGGTTGTCTGTAAGAGATTGCTTATAGCAATAAGACCGCCTTTGCATGCCTTTTTGTATTACTCTCTTCATTTTCTGTACTCTTCTTCTGTGTGTGCAATAAAGTATTTATCTATCTATCTATCTATCTATCTATCTAAATTTACGTTATTCATACAATATTTATTACGTATTCGCATATCTCACACTCTTAAAATATAATTTTCTAAGATCTAAAGAAATATTTTATAAAGCAATGTGTGCATATAAAATCGTTGAAAAGTGCTCCAAGTGCATAACAACGACGCGCTTTTAGAATATTACTTTTTATATTTATTATTTATACAAGTTCACTTATTAATAGTGTCTTAGATGTGTATTAGATATGTTTCGTATTTGGTAATAAATAAATAATATTAAATATTAATATGAATATATTAAAAAATAAAACAACTCATTTACATCTTTATCCATTTGCATAGTACCTAGTTTAATTTAGAGGCAAGTAAATGATCTAAAATCTTCTTCTTCTTCTTCCTGTCCTTATCCCATGCTATGTGGGGTCGGCACAACATATCTTCTTCTTTCACTCTACTTTGTTATTCTTAGATATTCTTATACATGTTACAATTGGTTTGGCAAGAAATTTTACAACCGGCCGCCTGCCTGACGTTAACCCTCTTTGGGAATGCTATTTTCGGTGGAATTAGTATATAACAGCCACCACTCGATTCAATAGGGTTGTGTTAAAAGCGACCCTTTAAGTAAAGAATCTAAAATATAGTAATTATATAATAAATAAACTCAGTATCTATAAATAAAAGCAAAGCGAGAAATGATTAATATTATTAACATAATGTAAGATTTCTACTTCAATACTTTGCGCATATATTATTATCTAAAAGTACCTACTATCTGGTTTGCCAATTTCGTGAATGAATTAACTGGACTCAAACGTCAGCTGTAATATGATTTTAATCACTTACATGTAAAGTTTTCCACATATTCATCGCTACGGGAAAGCTCTGATTTTGGTAGCTTTCAAAGTTTGGAAATAGCTGTTGAACATTTACAAAAACTCCTAGTTATAGTCGTCGTCAATTAAATAAATCTACTGGCAAGTTACAGCAGAAATTAATATAAATATACTAGCGACTCACTTTGCTTCGCTTCACTCCCTCAGGTACCCCCTTTAGTATTAATTTCTTACAAACTTTGAATGTCCTATTTATATCTAATCAAAAGCCCAAAAAATAAGTTTCAAGCTTCTAGCTTTGAAAACGTAATTTCCATATAAACTTTCATCCCCTATTTCAACCCCTTACACCTCTTTTTTCGCCTTGAAAGCGTGACAAACAGACAAACAGACAGACAGACAGAGTTAGTTTCACATTTATAATATTAGTAAGGATTCCATAGCGATCGATTGATACAGAGGTTTATCGTAAATATCGTTTACTAACGCTATCTAGCAAACAATACAAATTGAGACGGTACAAAACAATTATTATGTAATAACAAGTAATAAATAACTACTGCGAGTACGTTTGAAAATTAAATTGCATAAAAATTCAAACTTTTCCAGCAATTTGCACTAAGAAGTATATATTTTTTAAAATATATATGTGAAAATAAATGTACGTACAAAATATAAGATTAATACTTAACATTAATTTTCTATTTTGTCTATATTTTGTATTAAAAATAGTATGCAACTCCATTTATAACGTCAATTCCTTAAACGAACAAAGGACGAAATAAGATAGAGCATTGCACTACGCTACAGTGAAATTTAACAATTTGCACCAAACTTTGCAAAATTCTGCATGTTCGACAAGAATTTTGTTATTCGCATAAGTGATTTTATAAGTTGTGAAATGACAATATCCTATATAAATTAGGCATAATCAATATTCATATTATATAAGTCTTGAAGATTAGGGCTTAGATAACATGTGAACCAACGGTTATTCTTCCGTTAAGGTTTTTTCTTTTTATTTATTAGGAAACAGATTTTTTAATGAAAATAAATAAAAAAATTGGTTCACAATAATTGGCGAAAGCAAATTACGCGAAAAAATGTATGTTGCATTATTCGATTAAAAGGAGGGTAATTAATTTAAATTCTATAAAGTAGGTATAATATTTATTTACTACATAAGAACGACAAAATTACAGCTAACTTGAATAATATTTCAAAGCTCTTGCTAATTTTGAAGAAACTCAATTTAAAGCAACATAAACAATGAATTTAATATGATTAATATTCAAAATATGCAATTGGAATTATCTCAAATAAAGTATCCATTTGGTAAATTGCTCTATACAGAGCTAAAGCTAACAATTATGCTGGGGGTTAAAAAGAAATAAAGCTAAAGAAAAATCCTCTTTGTGTCATTCGTGTATATTTGAAACATAATACATACTCGTATTCTCTTTTATCATCATTATAACAATTTTATCATCTAATGACTAGTACTAGAACTGCACTACTGAGGTATTTTGCTACATATTATAAAACAAAGTCCTCCGCCGCGTCTGTCTATATGTTTGTCTGTCTGTATGTTCGCGATAGACTCATAAACTACTGCACCGACTTTCATGATGTTTTTACCAATGTATAGAGTGGTTATCGAGGAAGGTTTAAGTATATAATTTGTCAAGTTTTTGTATGCATTTACTAGCGGAAACCGTGACTTCGCACGCGCTTAATAAAGGGACGAGTCTGAGCGAAGCAAGAATGAGTTGCTAGTCTTACCTAATATATAAATATCTCGTGTCACTCCTCTAAAATGGCTCGACCGATTTTAAGGTTTCTTTATTATATGGTAGGTATGAAAATATGTCGTAAAGTATTTTACAACCTCCTACGTTACTAAAAACGCTTTTTGCATAGATACCATAAAAATAGATTACTCTAATAGACTTTACTAGTTTAAGGCTCTCTGATTTAAATTCGTTCTTTACTTGGCAACGTCACGAATAAATATAAAGTAATTAATCATACTAATACATATATTTTAAGGCTGTGGTAGACCAGCGGTAACACGCCCGCTTGGCAACCGAGCAAGCGGATTCAAATCCGGGTCTCGTACCTCTGATATTCTCCTGTACAAAGAGGAGCCTAGCAACTTTTTGAAGGACATATATGTGACAACATATTATGTGGTGATGCTGAATGCTCGTATTAAAGAGAGGCCCCTGCCCATTGTAGCATGTTTTAAATAGAAAATTATATTAAGCGATATTTTGTAATTTCTTAAAAGCCCTTCAAGTTAGTTTGATACCATTTCTTTTTTTTTTTTTGTAAATTGTGGGTAGGCACTGTCTGTAACAAGTATGTAAACCTATGAGACGTAAAAAATTTTAGTCTCTCCCGTGATTGCTGTAAAGTATTTGAAACGTCGGGAACAAGATAAATCTGCAACAAAATCCGATAATATAGTTTCATAATATTCGCGTAAAACTAAGAAAGTACTATGAAATCCCTTTAATTAAGAAGAGCTTATAAACTCTGGTTGGTATGGTATGGTCACTATTAGAACTTTATAATAATTTCAATTATATTACAAGTATTATTATCCTTAATAGGATTAAAAAGGTCTCCTTCATCCATACTTTGGCAACTCTACAAAAACACTCAATAACTTACAAGTTCTTAGTTTTTACCTCAAAAACTACGAACTAGCCAAGTTCTTGGACTGACCGCGTACAACTGAATACCAATAGAGAGAATTAGTCGAATGAAACTCGGCTTAAGCCTAGTTGTTTTATTGTGTAATGAGTGGTTAAGCCGGCTAAACGGATCCGAGTGTTACGTTACATTTAAGCAGACGTGAAGATCATACGAAACGAAAACATTACTTAGGTTTCTTTACAATTTTACGTAACAACATTTTTAAGCAATGTGTATTTGGGAGTATTTAAAAAGGTTTTCAGTTTAATCCTCGATGAGATAATGATGGACATCGGACTACTTAAGTAATTAAATAAATATTGTATTAAACAAAAGTTTCGGTTTTTTGCTTTCCGGAATTCTCAAAGTTAGAAATATTAGGACTCATAGATATATAACATCTAGATGGAGTGTAGGTCCAAGCGAATTGTAACCACTTTTTTTGGCTAGATTTCGAGATATGGCTAGATACGTTTCCTGTCGTGTCAATGTCAATTGTCAAGTTACATAATATTATTTGGCTGTATGTGTTCGTGCCTTCGGTTGCAATTACGTGACACTTACGCACACATTCATACTAATGCTACTTCAATATTGAGCGGAATTATGTATGAAACTATCAGTGTAGGTATTATTAGTCTAAGTTAGGACTTATATAAGTAAGTATACATACGAATATATTATTATATTCAAAAATAAGTCAAATTTTTAAAATCATTATTAATTAATTATATTTATTGAAAAAAATTTCGATACAGACAACGAATCTATTGCTTTTACAATTTTTGACTGTCTGTCTGTCACCGCGTCATGACTAAAACTGGTCAGGTTTAATCAAATTTGGTATGATAATAGCTGGATATCCGGGTAACAATATATAACATAAAGAATACTTTTAAATTCGCGAAAATATCTCATCACTGAGACATGTATACTAACGCACGTAGAGACGAACTCGAGATAAACGAAGTTCAGTCGCTAGTAAATAATAAAAACAGAAAAGCTTAGAAGACTTATTTTAAGCTTCGTAAAAATAAAAATTAATTGATTCTTCAACAGTTACACAGTCCGTGGTTACAAAGGTACGCTATTTACACTTCAATTTACGTTGTCAGCCATAAATAAGCGGTTAAAAGAAAATGCAGGAGTGCAGTAGAATTTATTTTGCGGTTCGCATGTCGCGTGTTAGTGCTATATTTTGTTTGGACGGGCATTTCGCCAATATTTTAATTACTTACAGCCCGAGACTTGCTAAAAACTTTGAATAAATTAGTTTAAAAAACGTTGTTTTTGTTATATTTTATATGTTATATTAATATATTTCATGTTTCGATATAAAAACGCTGTTATCTATATTAATAAAGAATGAAATCGATTAATTGAGTAGTACCTAGTATTTGAAGGGTCTATTCAAAGATCTGTTTTAAGATTTTTAATATTCAGTGTTAATTTGTATTGGCTCAGTTTGCAGTAGTGATCCTACTTTCTGCGCTAGCGGTCGCGGATTCGAGTCCCGCTGGGGGCATTCGTTTGTTGCGCACGAATGTTTGTACTCCAGTCATGGTGTTTATATTTATAATATGTATGTATTTAAAATTTATATATGTGTAATATATCAACTATCTGGTATCCGTAACGCAAGCCTCGTAGCTTACCACGGAACTAGATGGCGTTGTTGTAATAATGTCCCAACATATTTTAATGGTTTTAACATAAAATCAATTCTGGCGCGATTTTTAATTTTTATTTTTACATAATTAAAGAAGAAAAAGTAACTTTTCTCGTCTAAAATAACTGTAAAAGCAGAATAAATATGGCACGCTTGACAAAACAGCAAAGTATAAAGTTTTCGACGTATAATTTAGCCGAATTACAAACAGTATCAGACTAATAGCATTTCGTTGTTACGTCTATGGAGGCTGAAAATTAGGAATATAACTCAATCTAACTTAACGATGACACTTGAGAGATTGCAAGTTAAAATGTAATTTTATTATGAATTTTTCTAGTCGTCGTTGAATAGAGAGGTCGAAACTACTTGAAAGTTGCTCAAAAGTTAAGAAGCTAGGTCTGATAAATTAAAAATACTTATTTAACAAACTTTGAAACACGTCTGGCTTAGTTTGTAGTGTACTTGCTGTGCCAACAGTCGCGGGTTCTAGTCCCGCTTGGGGTATTCATAAGCAAGATAAGCACGAGCATGTTTGTACTCCAGTCAAAGGTGTTTATTTATAATTTGTATGTATTTAAAGTATAATAAGTATATAATATGTCTTGTTTATTAACTTTTTGATATACATAACCTTATTGTTGTATCTTACCATAGAACTAGATGGTACCGTTTATTAACGATCCTAGATATTTATTTATTTGTAAACTAAATCACTACATAGTATAAAACAAAGTCACTGACTGGCTCCCGCTGTCTGTCTGTCCCTATGTATGCATAGATCTTTAAAACTACGCATTTTTTTTAAGAGATAGTGTGATTCAAGAGAAAGGATTATATCTATAATAAATCGGGATGAACCCGAGCGAAGCGAGGGTGAGTCGCTTGTATTATAATATTATAGACCCAGTAACTTATTGCTTTCTTTTGAGTGCCATTCTAACTGAATTATGGTAAAAGTTTTATCTAAATCTGTCTAGCCATTTCAGTGTAATCTAGTGACAATCATACAATACCTGTAGTCTATAATAAACAGCAAACAAAACAACCTCATGTCCGAATGTGATAAGACAGTATAGCATCAATTTGTATTGTGTACTTTGTGAAAGAAAATGGTTTAAGTAAAAATCAAATAAAATAACGCTAAAGAGTGAAAGTTAACTTCAAAGAAAAACATTGTAACTCGTAACGTAACATTTTTCAATTAAGACAAAATTTCATTGTATACGAAAATTAATTTCCAAATGAATATTTTCGAGTTACAATAGTGTTTGTTAATATGTTACCGATAAATTTCAAACTTAAACTAGATACTTTATTTATCATTAAATTATTACATTTTTTTTATTGAACGTCATAACTCTACAACCAGTACGGAAAGAAAAAGCCTCAAACTTGAGAAGAACTGGCGAAAAAAACTCAGCGGAATTGAGTTATTATTTTGTCTTAAATCTGATTTTTTACAAGTTAAATTAAAATTTACAAGAGTTGTATACGGTTGAAAATAGCCTGGAGACGATCACATCATTCCCAAGGCGTACTGTTCTCTAAAAGTCGTTAATTAAGTAATCTTAACACAAACGTTCTTTCGCAATTTTTTAAAGATCATTATTTCTACACATTCTATCAAATAACTAAAAATCGCTTGGTAACAGAGTTATTACGTTCAAAATAATTAGCATCACACTATGTTATTAGGAAAATTCATAATTTCCTAAGATAACATCAGTTACAAATGTCAATTATAACTTAGCAAATACTGAATGTGTAAATCGACAACTTTCTTGTTATAATAATATACAATATATTATGCATGGAATATTCGAACTTCGGATCTGAATTTTAAGACTCAAAGTAGCACACAGTAGATGAGATACTCTATCGTGGATAATAATTTCTTAATCAGTTGTGACGGCTTCTCAGTTAGTGTAAGCGACACGTTACTTATCCATTAGACGTGGGATTTAAACTATACACATTAGTGAAATTAGAAGCAATGTACTTAAAATCTCAGTGAGCGATGCATCAGCAAAATTTTACGAAAATTAAAAAGAAATCATTTAGTAAGTAATTTTACTAATTACTTCGTTCGCGACGAGGTTTATATTATGTTACGACGATGGCGGTATTTTTTTAACTAAAATTATATAACTATTTCTAAATTACTATAAATATAATTATTATTTTCATGGGTTCCATGTCTCAGTCCCATGAGAGATATTCTGTTAATTAAAAAAATAATTATAATCGGTTCCCGATTTTTTTTTAAAAAAACCCTACCTTTTACCCAAAAAAAATAAATAAAAATCATCTTAAATACAAAATATTTTTCGCATAACAGCTATGCACACAGGTGTATTTACTTCATTTATTGTACAGAAATAAAGAAATTTCCTCAAACCCACCTTTTCTTTACCTCAGCTTCAAATATAAATGCCAAAAGGAACCCTTTTAACTTCTATATCGTAATTAAGCTTTTAGAAACTTAGCTAAGTCTAACACTGACCACATACGAGCTTTGAAGAACTTACGCGTTTACTATAAACATTGATACGACTTTAACTTAACTACACTTGGCTAAGTTTAATTAGCGAATGGGTCGACTATTATAATTCGCGTGCATTGCAACATACTCCTAGATTTTGTAAACGTAGTTTTGAATTGAGCTATTCACTTATAAAATATTAATTTTGGCATGACTCCGCTATAATTAGTTGTAAAATTTTAATGGCCTTATACATTTATATCTATGCTAACAAAATAATGTATTTTTTATATTTCTGTGTTTGTTTATGATAGATAAACTAAAAATTCACTATACCGATTTAGATCGACTTAGATTATGGATGTGAAGATAGTATGACCCTGGAAAGGACAAAGGATAGATAGATAAAACAACCCTTAACGGAGTGAGTTAAAAATGGACATGATTCGCACATGAGAATGAGAAGAGGTGAGATACCGGGAATTGAACCTGCTTCACTTTTCAGACTATAAAGACTACTACAGTACCTATTGTTTAATGCAGAATGATTGATAAGCAAGTAGCATTCAAGTGAGTTTCATGAAGCTTATTAAGTTTAACGCTAAGAAGTTTGCGGTTTCGAGTCTATTCTGCTTTGGTGAAATCTATTGTTAAAGTAAGACGGAGATGCCGGATTATTTGCTATATTAATTTGCATGCACTTGATTTATATATTATTGATATACTAAAAATATATGCTTCGTTGGTTCATGTTAAGTTTTATAATTATCTGATCCCAAGTTCAAAGAAACCTAAAGGTCTTGTTTTTGTACGCTATCAGTCAACGTTAAAAACACATTCAGGCATACCAACTGCACAAGCACAAGTGGTTATATCGAGATATATCTCCACAGTCTCCTTCGTTACAGGAGCACTAACGCATGCATAATTATTAAATTTTCGAAGAGCGCTTGATATAGCTTAACTAATGATACGAATCGAAGAACGGCTATAAGTGAGTCAATAAATGTACAAACCCTATATATTATATTTTAAAATAAAAGTATAGTATTATAGTAAACTAGCAATTCCCGCGGCTCCGCCCGCGCTCGAGGGACGAGAATTTAGGGTTATAAGAATTTCTGATGCCAAATCATAAAATAGAGAAAAAAAAAATTATGTCTAAAAATAAAATAATACAACCCTGATCGCTTAAGGGAATATAAAATAGCCTACGACCTATTCTCAGACTAATTAAATACACACAAAAAAATTCATAAAAATCGGTCAAGCCGTTTCGGAGGAGTTCGATAACAAACACTGTGACACGATATTTTTATATTATAAAAACATGCAGTCATGCGTTTAAAAAAAGTATTGTTGCAATTACACGGTCAGTAATCAATATCTTATTGAACAATTGATGCTGCTGAATTCTTATGAATCCTTTGAAACTATTTTTTCCTTTATTTGAAAAGAAACCCTTAAGTCAGGTGAAACAGCTATACTTACAACAAAGTAAATTGGACTTTAACCGAGTTTCCCCGAAGTTTAATCCTCATGTCTTTGTCCGTTAACGGAGAAGTTTCTAGTATTTGGCCGTGTGGTCAACTAAGCGCATGACTTCGTTGAGAGTTTCAAGAATGTGAGTTTGTTTAAAAGTTAATAGCTTCTTGGATTTTCTTTGATGTATAGAATGTAATTGGAACATAGAAAAAGGGTCGCTTGCCTTTTAAAAAAATGCTTTATATTATATAGATACAATATATGTACATATTACATATTATGTGTAGTCAACATTTTTAATCAAACTGTTATACAAAAGCTTTCAACTTCCTTCCGATCATGAAATTTTTAAACAATAGCAAACTTATCAGCTGCTTCTGCTTGATAGATCATTTCAGTAAATAAACGGCAAGTCGTTAAAATTGCAATAAATTCTCTATTAAAAGACCGACCCAGTGAAATACAACTAGTAGATTGTTAATTATAAGCAATGGAACCGTCACTTAGCAACGAACCCTAATTAATTTATAGCCCATAATAACACTTAGATTGGTTTGAGGACACGCCAATTTAATTTCGTTGTTTGACCAAACATCAAAGACGCTAACGTTCCTTTGTAAACATAATCAAAAAGCTATTTATTATTGCGAATCGCTTCGTTTTATTTGAAGTTTTTTTTATCATGATCATTGAAATATAATTAAGAACACATTTAGTAATGAAACATTAACATTATTTATGACGTCTTTATTAGGCTCTGATTTCTAAATAACAAGTAATATATTTTCAAAAGTGTTTTTTGAAAAGTAAATGGCGGAATAATAAAGATAAGGGAAACAATAACGAGTAGCACTTAAAATCACACTTTCAATTGCTTTTTGCAACTGAAATAAGTCCAAGTAGGTTCATAAGCAAATGGTTAATTCTCTTACACATCCCTACTTGGCAAGCAGCCTACTCAAGTTAGTCACAAGAACGTCGGGCAGACGTAGCAAATTTTCTTCCATAATTTAACAAGTTCACATAAAATGAATATATATTTTGATTTTTTAAACGAAAATTTTCTTTTATATGTTATTCACTAATTTATTTTGTCTATCAGTCTGTATTTCTATTTGTTCTTGCTAATGTCTAAAACAGCTGAAGCGATAGATTTTGATGGAACTTTCAATTATAGTTAGCTGATGTTATAAGCACTAACTTAGGCTTCTTTATTTCAATTAAGAATTAGTATTCGGCTATAGAAAAAACGCACCTAGGGAAGTACCCGAGCGACGCGTGGGAGAGTTGGTAGTAGTTTACTATAATAATAGAAACGAAATATTAGATTTAAATATTTATCATTTTAGTAAATTAACGAATTTTATCTTTCAACTTCTTGCGTATCATACACTAAGTATTTCAAAGCTAGTTTCAGTTGTAAATTCCATATAGGCTCTCACTTGGCAACGAGCCTACCGTAGTTAAGATAGTCTGCTCAAGGAGCTTTACGGGAATGCTTGACAGATAGACGGAGTTTATTAAGAAAATATAATGTGTATTATATAATTACACTAGTGTTTTAATACAATGAACAGCATAAGTTTCTTTATGAAAATGGTAACTAGAAAACATTTGCTCTAATATCTACACGTGTTTGTAATGCACAGTGAATATAAATCACATTCTTTTTTATTATTAATTGCTTCCAAGTAATGTAATACCAACAAGGTACCCAGGAGGTACTAACGATCCACAGTTATGGTATGGCGGGTCCATGATTACGGTAAAGGGTTTTGCTTAGTGTGGAAACCTACATGTTTAAGAGAATATAGCAAGCTTTCAAAAGCTTATTCAATTTAGCCAACTCGATGGACTACGACCTGATTCCCCGCGAATTGGGGGGAATTAATGGCGATAAACACAGCAATCTCATCACAATGTCAAATCACAGCACAGAATAATCATTACAATTTATTACAACAAAATCGTGAGCGTGAAAATAGTTTTTCATCTTGTACTCGAATATACGTTAGCAAGATTACGTAAAGCTATTATTTAATAAGCAAAAGAAATCAAACAAAAACGAATCAAACTACATCCAACTTATCTTTTCCTTCATTCTTATAGTTATTGGACACTCAGCCAAATTGGGGTCAAGCTTTTTCATACTCGCGCTCAAACGTTCCGTTAAAATAAGGAATTTACTGTTAAATTATTGCCTAACTAGTACTATATTTATAAGTTTAACAAAGCACATCATGAAATTGTCTCTTAAAAGGTGTCTGTATAGGAGTTCATCTTCATACAATATCACACTACAGTTTTAAATGTGAATGTGCGTATGTTTATTTTTTACTACTTATAAGCGGGACAGGCTGGACATTAAACACTAAAAGGATATTAACATTAGACCAGTGCTTATTATATAATTTGCCTGAAGATTAGAAGACACAAAGCACAGCCTCGTGTGAATTGGAGCGAAGTGCGATTACAGAAGAATACGATTTTCTACCACCGCTTGTAGTCAGTATCCCAGTTATTTTTATAATTTCGCATATCCCTCTTAATTTTTTTAATTTATTAAATTCATACTATATAATTTATCATACAATATGTACAAATTATCTAAATATAGCCAGCTAATTGAATTACTGCAATCAATATACAACAGCGCGATAAATTCAAAGATTAACGTAACCGAACCATTCGCTTTTGTGTTACACGACTGATAAATCACTATTCACTGGACGCATTTAGGGTTACCAATGGCTAGAAAATAATATACTATCATAGATTATATTTGTAATTTTTTTTAATATTAATTATCGGTTTATTTAGGCTTTGGTTAACATATTCTTATTTATTGAGAATTTTTTTGTCATAAAATGGAATATTATAAAATTTTGTGGCAATATTGTTTTCTCTCTTTTCAGATCCGCCCATATACAAGTATAGTTGTGTAGATAAGCTGGTTGATAAGAATTAATTACTATTTATTAAAAAAAACGCCTGATGAAAAGGACTAGCAATAACTATATCTCTGGTCTGTCACAGTGTAGGCCTTCTGATAATTACGATCTTAGTTACATTACTGGTGAAAGAAATGCCTGCGGTCCATATAAGAGGCTGCATATTCTTCTAATGTCATCGGCAATAACGGTAATATTTACGCCAATATGCAAGTAACAGATTTTTTGTTACTGGCTTCAAACTAAATACGTGATTATCTTAACATAAAATATATTTCTTCGAATCGAAACGTAACAGCAAAAAACAAAATTAAACTAAAATTTATTTAAAAGTACAAAAGCTGAAGAAAATCGCAAAATTCAAAATTCACTAATACAAAATTTTCATTTATTTATACTTGCTGTTTGATTAAAATTCATAAAGTCCGACCTCAGTGGTTACTCATATTATAGAAATCACTATCGAAAGATCGACTTTTCGGTCAAAGCTCATACTGTCGATTCGGTTATTTAATGATCAAAAATAGCTTATGTAATATAATGACACCAAAACATTGAATTTTTTTATGTTTTCCACGGGTAAAAGTACAAAATAAATTTCACTCAAAAGAATAGTTATTACAAGTATTAACGATACATAGGCCGAATCTATATTTTTTAGAATTTTTGAGTGTCGGCCTGTCTTTCTTGTGACCGCATCACGAGAAACCGACTGGACGGATTTTGATGAAATTTAATGTGGTGATAGATGGGTCAGCATAATATAGAATAATAATTTTTACTGCAGAAAAATATCTCATTTTGGAGAAATCTACAATAAACGTCAAAACGTACCTAGAGACAACGTACGGATTCGCTTGTATATTATTATAATACGGATTTAACTTTACTTACCAAGTTTCAAATCGATACGACACTTAGAAGTAGGTTAAAATCTACTTGCAAGCTTTGATTATAATATTTTAGTCATACCGCTTACAAGTAAAAGCGTGTCAGATATAATAATAATAAATGTGTATTTGTAAGTGTAACATAAAATATTCAAATCCCTTTTATTCATAATGTAGCAGGTTGATACGAACAGTGAGTAATGATGCACCTTGACACTAAGTTGTACAGTGACTCAGTAGTTAGTTTGGAGGTTCCGGCTTCGATTTCTTTGTCGGGCTAAGTTTGTTCATTATATTTCATCTCATCATAATATTAACGTGATAGAAATAGACAGTGCACTTTTATTTATGCGCATACTTGTGCTATTATCTTGCTCAGTTGTCCAATCTTATATAATAAGATTCTAAATTAAAAAAAAAACTTGTTAGTATAATCATTTTTAACGGTACAGGGGCCGAATCTATGGTTTTTACATTTTTGTGTGTCTAAAACACTCGACATATTTTGATAAAATTTAGTACGATGAACTAGTTATCCGGGCCAGCATAAAGGTTAACGTAACTTTTTAGAACGTAACTTTTAACGTAACTTTAAAAATTAAGGTAACTTTTTAGTACAGGAAAATGTCTCATTTCTGAAAAACCTAAACTAACAGTTAAACCGTATCTAGAAACTAGTTATTAGTTATTTTATAAGTACATAACATGTTTATACTTATTATATGCGTAATTAGGTATAGATTATGCTTACTTCGCTGATTTCATAATAAGCAAGGTAAATGCAAGTATATGAAGCTAACATTAACAAATCATCTCGTTAAATCAATATCGAGTAACTTTAGTTCGTTATTCACACGGTGTTAATCTACTTCTGAATAGTTCGAGCACTCAATAGAACAGAGTACACGATTGTATACGATTTTCTCAACTGGCGCTAATAGCAAATGCTATTAACGCTTTATCACTTCCGGTGGAATTTAACTTCCTGTGTCTAATTTAAATTTGATGCTAAATTAGTCACATTGAGGAAGCGTATGTTTGTAATATATTTGTTCCACGAAAATTTTATGTGTTTTGCTTTGGTCAATAATTCTAGTATAATTTTGGATAGATTATTTAGTTTTCTATGGAAGTGAATGTTCTATTTTTTATTTTAAAAATACGTACTAACTAGATTTCTTTACAGATTTGTTTTAAAGTAATAGTTGAAAAAATATGACGCCTGATGAAATATTCAAGCAAATATTTTTAAAAGTTGTATTGTGGTTAATGGACCATGGTTTTACTATATTTTTAACCTTAGAAATGATCGAGAATTTCTATTATAAAAGCAACAATAGGTATGTGTGCTTTTGGACAGATTTAGATAGGCTGTGAACTGAAGTTAAAATTCCCAGTACTTGTTAAATTATTTTAGTATTAAATAATAATTAATCGTTATTAAATTTCAAATCATTATATAATTTTAAATATATTAAAGAAATAGAATACATGTGGTACTTGCACCAAAGTATTTACATATTGGTAAAGAAGTAAAGTAATATGTAACACACAATCTAGTTTCATGGTAAGCTACGAGCCATGTATTTTGGATGATAGATAATTGATATATATTATAGATAAAAACACCCATGACTGGAGTACAAACATTCGTGCTCAACACACAAATGTATGCCTCAAGCGGGACTCGAACCCGCGACCGCGCATCTGCGTAGCAAGTAGCACTACAAAATGAGCAAAATGTATCGTCGTTATATATTATAATAATTAAGAAAATCATTATTTTTCTTTTTATTATATCCTACTCTAATCTGAGTTCAGCATAAAAAACGGACTTCCGGCTATTTATAGAAGAACTTGTTTTAAGTCACTATAAAATAATAGCTGAAAGCACGTTTTCATGTACTGTAGATGAACTCACACGTTTCGAAAACCGATTGAAGCATCTCTCATCATAATCATCATCTCTGATATTTTTATATGCGAATCGTCACTCACATGTTTACCATTTGCCTTACGGTAAAAAGAAACATCTTGAACATAATATTAGCTTGAGTAAATTTTCGAAATTTCTTTTTCGAAGTCAGTTAAAAAATTAAATCCTATATTAAAGCACAGTACAGTACCAAGCAACCTTAACCTCTAGCCGAAAGGTATACACGTTGAAAAGAAAGCTATTTCAATGGTTTTTCTTTTACCGAAAAAGAAGAAAATGTTTAAGAGAATTTTTATTTATAGCAACACAAATATTTATTAATAATTTCAAAACAAAAAATATCAAAGGATAGAACCCTAGACGGTATCTGATATTTTCAATAGGAAATCCGCGGTAAATATACAAAAATATTTTCTAAGAAGCATCTGATAAGCTACGATTTGATGAAGTTTTTTGCCCTCAATTATTTGAAAATAACAAGAAACCAAATACCTACATTAAAATTTTGGTCATTATTTTTTAAATTCCGGACAAGTCCGAGTCGTACTCGCCCACTGAGGGTTCCGTACAATTTTTTTTTCAACCGAACTATGAAATTTGACAAGTAATATCGTCTTATAATACTAAGTATAGGAAAAACCTAAAAACTATTATACGCTTGTAATTAAATCATAAAAATACATACTTTTTAAAGTACGTAATCTATCAACAAGGCACAGCTACGTTATACGCAGTAATAATTGGAGGATGGGCGACCAAATCTATTTTCTTGATTTTTTTTAAATTCACTATTTTTTACAGAAGGGAAAAATATAAAAACCGAATATTTTTATAGCCAAAAATTGTACTGAACCCTTTGTGGACGTGTTCAACTCGCACTTATTCGAATTTTTAATAATAAATTTGACTCTATTATTAAATATTAAAACAACAATACTCATTTTTTAACCGACTTCAAAAAAGGAGGAGGTTATATGTTCCACTGTATGTATTTTTTTTTTATGTATGGTCACCGATTTCTCCAACTGATTTTTGAATTTGAGATTTCGCTAACTGTGGGCCGATTTCAAAAATTTTTCTTTTGTTTGGTAGGGTATAGTTCTGAGGGGGTCCCATTATCACAAAATCAGGTATTTTGATTATGTTTACAAATTGATAGATTAATCAAATATGTAGGTATCTATTTAGGGTTATTTTGCTTTGGCTGGCACCGACTCCAAAATTAACAAAGTTCTTAAAAGTATTATTTTCTACTTTTTAGTTTAGATTTTTCTCTTCTTAGTGCAGGCTTTTTGAAGTCGGTTTAATTTTTTTTTTAAATAAGTTATCTAAACTACTTACGCCTAAAGAAGTTTTACAACGGAAACAACTATTAAAAAGCTTAAATATTATTATTAAATAAATATTAACAACAAAATTAGTTCTATAAAATTAATATTTGCCAACTCAATGGGATTTTCCTATCGATAATTTCCCAATTCTACGCTTTCCTTCAATACAGAATGAACTTCTTCTTCTTCTTCTTCTTCCTGTCCTTATCCCACTTAATGAACTTCTATTTTACTATTTTACTTCCATGAATATTAATTCTTTTAGAAAAATAATTAATATTCATAAGTGAGATAATAATATCATAGTTATATATGATAGTATATTTATAAATTATTTTTTTTCTATTCGGCATTTTAGGCCATGTATTATAATATCATGTATGTCAGTAAAGCTCAGAATTAAACGACTTTACAAAAACTTTTAATAGAAAGATGTTGTTTAATCAATTTATCTTTCATGTTCGAAATAGTATTTAATGTGTTATTTTGTCTGTATTGAGCATAAAGTACTCAAAATTCGGTCAATGAAACGATTTATAAAATAAAACGTTTAACTTTACTGCTAGGAAAACCGTGTTAGTTTAAAATATAATGTGAGGAAAGCTGCAATCTAGGCATTACAGATAAATTTATATATCCTAAAACACTAAATTGAAAGTGAGTCAGTCGATAAAAGTTTCAGCAGTTTTTTACTCAGGCCAACATTGAATTACAAAATACGTTCTTTTTATGTTAATTAAATTATAGAATCTATACTAATAATATTATAAATGCAAAAGTGATTCTGTCCATCGGTTTGTTGGTTTGTCAAATTAAAATTGGAGTTTAACGGTGTCATGTCTATATAGAATATCATGAATTGATAAAATCCATGTTATTCGTGATTATGAAGCACTAATTGTGAAAGTGGGTGATAAGAGATAAGTTATCAAATGAAATTAGGCTTATACAACAGTATTTTGGGAGTGCTGTATTGGAAAAAGGTGCGGTGAAAATGTAAATAGTTGTGTGATGGTAGATGTAGAGTGAATTTTTTATCATTTTTGAAATTTGCAAAGTGTTGATAAAGTTTCCTTATAAATATTTATTTATACACCGTTATGTTATTGATAAATTATTGTATGTAAAATAGTGAATATAGGTAATTGAATGTTCCTACGTACATAATTAATACTTGTATTTAGAAATAAAGCAGAATGTTTTATTAAAATTACTCTTAATAACCTTTAATACAAATAATTATTTTCAATTAGTTTCAAACCCGTTAAACGTTCACATTGAATAGTAGAAGTCATACTAATAATGTATAGGAATAATATAAATTATTGGTCAAGTTTGATCCGCAATAAAGTAGATGAGGGTTCAGCACACAAATAGAAATTAAAGAAATAAATTTTTCACTTAACCATTGAAGTACTAGGCAGTAGTAGCCAAGTGGTAACGCGCTCGCTTGGATATCCGAATGATGCGGGTTCAAATCCGGGCCTCACACCTCTGATATTTTCATGTGCGAATCTTTTCTATCATGATTACCACTTGTCTTACGGTAAAGGAAAACATCGTGAGGAAACTTGCATGTCTGAGAGAACCTAGCAAGTTTTCAAAACACATGTGAAGTCCGCCAACCCGCATTAGGCCAGCGTGGTGGACTACGGCCTGATCCTCATATTGAAGGGAGGCCGGTGCCCAGCAGTATGACCTTAAAAGGGCTGAACACCTATCATACTAATTGAAGTACTAATACACTCGTAAAGCTTCCAAATTCTGTTTTTAGACAAGTCATGCCTAGAAAAGCAAGCAATTTCACACGCGTTCCGATTTTTATCGGATAATATAATTCTTAAGTAAATTACCTAATATTTTCTTAATTACAGCGATACTTCGTTTGATTTATCGTCATAATTGGTTTATGTTAACGGAAATAACACTTTCCTGGCAAGAAAAACTGTAATTAAAACGCACGCTGTTACACGGACACGGGAAAAATAACACTCGAGTAATAATAGACTTTTTCACCTGTTCTTAAGCCTTTTGGTAACTTTGTTTACAATATATTAAACAAAGTTAAGTAAAGTTTAATTCCAACATGCGTTCACCTTGTCGTGGTGGGGGGGGGGCTCAGTAGCATCCGGCAATCAGGCCGGGCGTGATGCCAAGAAACGCGCAGGAGGTGACCACTTCGGCAGGCGTTTTGTCACGCGGGTTGCTCCTGGTACTTCTCTGAGAGCAGAGTGGATTGTGGAACAGCCCCGCGGCTGCGTGGTATGCTTCGACAGACCTGCCGAGCCGTCGGAACGTCGTGATCGAATGCGCAAGTACTGGCTTACTCACCATATAACCACCAGTTTTCTATTTGGTTTAACCAAGGATAAAAAAAGTTTTATTTAAGTTAAGAAAGAATAATTCTTATAATTAATTATGATAAACTATACATCATTGTGATTTTTTATCTCTTTTAAAAATAAATTTCATACGGATCTAATATAGTGAGAACAAATGAAAACAATAATCTCGGGCATATTTATATTTTTCCTCACAAATCCTTTCTATACGCTCTATCGGCTCTACGTAAAAGACAAAAAGCAAGCCAACAAGAGGTTGTGGGTAGAAATTTATTTTTAAACAATGGCTCTTAGTTTTTTAGTTTAGATAAAGCTGTGAGTACTGATTTTTATTTACCGAGACGTCTTTATTGAGAAATCTTCAATAATAAAAATGGTAATAAGCCAAAGAAAAATATAAATAATACTCATTTCAATAGAACTAGGTATATTAGTTTTTTTATTGGATGTACACAAATAATCACTATATTATTAAAGGCATTCTTAAAATAGGATATGTTTGAATAAAATAATAATATTACATTTTTTTCTTGAATTTCAAAGTCAATATGTAGATATTAGTGTCTTAAATTTTATTACAGTGTATTTATGCTTAATATTTTCCAAGCTACATATAATTTCATGGTATCTTATCGACTAAAGCTGGGATTACCCACTAAAAGCCAACGGAACCTTCCTTGTTTTGAAGGGATGCCACACATACAACCCCGACAGTCCTTACATGGTCAATCGAAGCAGATTAACTAGGACTTAACTACTTTAAGGCAATGATATAGTTAAATATGAACTATCTTTAAACTATTATGCCATAAAATAGCACTGACTACGAAAATATCTGATAAGGCTCTATATCTATATTAAATGATAACCAGTTAGTTATTTTTAATTTTATCAGTTACCAATCAGTTATAATTTTTTTTTAATGTAGGATTGTTTTATTTTTCTTTTCCATTGCATTTCTATTTCCAACATTATTGCCACATGTTTTACTGTAAAGAAAAACATCGTGAGGAAACCTACATGTCTGAGAGACCCCAAGTTTTCGAAACTCATGTGAAATCCGCCTACCCGCACTTGACCGGCGTGGTGGACTATGACCTGAACCCTCTCATATTGATTGCAGGCCTGTGCCCAGCAGTGAGATATTGTAAAAGGGCGAATACGATACGAAGGTGTATTTTTGTTTGGTCAAATGGTAAATAAATGTCGTTTTTAGGTAACAAATATAAAAAAATATATATTCGAAAAGAGAACCTTATCCGTTTTGAAGTATTACACGATAATACTAAACAGATGGTATTTACATTTTCTAAGTCTAATGTAAATTTTTATTTATGTTACGCAATATCTTTGCTCTTCAAACTCTTACAATCAAAGCAACTCTCATAATATATAAAATTCTCAGAAAACAAAACTCATCACTAAATCATTTCTAAGAAATAATAAATATTAATATTAAGTAAGTATAAGTTGAATCAAAGGGATAAATAAATAATTGCTTCGAAAGTAATTAAAAAGTTCTACATGCAAAATATATTTATAAGTTTTCGCTATATAAATATAGATTCGGCCTCTGTATCGATAATAATAGTTATTTCAAAAATTTATTTCAAAAAATACTTTATGTATTTCTCTGAGTTAGAATTTTATTAAATGTATACGAGTATAAATTAACTGACTTTTTTTAGATTCTTCTAAGAGGATGTCTCAAAAATTTAAAGTAGTTTTGTTTATTTATAAACAAAATTTTAATTCACGAGATGGTTATAACTTGTATTCACTTCTACATTTGCTGTTATGTTTGTATAAATTAACACCGATTTCATCATTAGTCTATCGCAGCATCCATAAATGAAATTCGTATCTGCCAGTCAAAATTAAAATGACATGACACCAAATATGACACCGTTGTGAAATTTAAATATTTATTCAAGCTCAGCTGTATTATTGAGGATCGAATTTCGAAGATAAACGTGCCGCAGAAGTCCAAAAATGGTGTTCGTAAAACTAACATCTGGTAGGTCTAAACTAAAAGGAAATAGAAGTAACTGATATTATTCTTAAAGTTTAAATACTTTGTTAGATTCACAGGAGTATTTGATATTGTAAATAAAACTATCTTTTATTTATTTTGTTTATATTTTTCAGTTTCAAGAACAAAACGCACAGAATGCTACTAAAAACACCTAAGCTTGTGCACATCTAAAAAGTGCTTGATAACTTTGATGAAATGATTATCTTATTAAATAATGATCTCTATAGTAATATCTCACAAATTATCGATTTATCATTATTTTGTCTTCTGGCTGTCAATCGATTTTTTTAAATTTTTGGTTTAGTAGCAATTAACAAGCATATTTTAAGAAACACTAGTATATTTGAAAATATAAGCTCTTCGACATATATTTAAAAAGTTACAAAATCGGAGCTTTTTATAATATACAGTTTTAGCAAAAAACGAAGCTTTTGTTTTTCAAAAGTGTTTATGTAAAATAGGCCTACTCTTATTGTCACCGTTAACATGCCAAACGAAAAATAAATGTGTAGGTATTACCTGGCTTTACATTGTATTTTATGACGCTACGTGACCGTTTCAACAACAAGTTTAAAACGATTTCGGAAAATTGCAAAGTTTTAAGGCCAACTAAGCTTTTATACGTTCTTGGTTTAACCTTATTGTAAATGTATGAAAAAAATCTATGTAATATTTATAATATATAAAAATCTCGTGTCGCAGTGTTTGTTATCGAAATCCGCCGAAACGGCTTCACCGATTTGTATGATTTTTTTGTGTATATTTGATAGGTCTGAGAATAGGTCGTAGGCTATTTTTTATTCCCCTAGGTGATGGGGGTGGCTCTCTTCAGGTTTTTTATTTTTAGACCAATTTTTTTGCATCAAAATATAATACTTATTTATAATCCTAAATTTTCAACCTTCTACCACCAACCCATATTTTTTAATATTGATTAGAACGCGGGCAGAACTGCGCGATTCGTAGTAGTATATAAGAGATTAATCATGAAATCTCTGAAAGCACAAATGCTTTAAATTTAAAATTGACGTATATTCCTCATAGGCACTAGGTATCTTGTAAAAAATATATAATACCAGTCTTCAAAACATATGGTTGGAAGTTTGTAGTATGTAGGTACATGTGTTAGTTTTAGTCCCCATGACCTATATTAGAAATCAGTCAAATGATAAACGATGACTTATTATTAATTAAAGTTTAGGAATCTTCTAGATTTTAAGTTCAAAGTGTGAAGCGGGTCAATTGTTAACCTAAATAACCTTCGCGATAAAATGAAATGAAGCGTAATTAAACGTTTTCTAAATTATTTAATATTTTTTAGTTAAATCTCCATCTTAGCATGATTTGACGACATTACTTTCTGCGCCAGCGGTCGCGGGTTCGAGTACCGCTGGGGGCATTCATTTGTTGAGCACGAATGTTTGTTCTCCAGTTATGGGTGTTTATATTTATAATATGTATGTATTTAAAATTTATATGTGTAGTATAGCAACTATCTGATATCCGTAATACAAGCTTCGTAGCTTACCACGGAACTAGATGGCGCTGTTGTAAAAATGTCCCAACACATTTATTTATTTTTTTATATTCTAGTGCAGTTAATTTTCATTCTAATGGACTTCTAAGCCTCTTTACCTATTACCTAGATATAGTTTAGCACTTTTTGTTTTGATTTGCAGTTAGCAAGGTCAGGCCGTTATTCATTATCACTAGGGCTCTCGTCTTCGCTTAGCTTTGAAACTAACTACACTTACTAACTTTTAAAACATATTGACTTAATAAGTTGGATTCAAAAGATGCATAATTTGCACATAGGACGCGGACCATATCATTGGTTCGTCACTGCGTATAAAATAAAAATGTGGATCATTATGCAAATAAATGTTGACTGCAAGCAGATTTTGATAATATTTCTTTAACAACGCTAAAGGCTAAAATTAAGTTATAACAATAATTAAAAAATGTAAAAAAAAAGAATGAAATATTTAGAACTAATTTGTTATAAAAATTATACTAAGATGCCATATCTGAATTATTTTTATTGATTTTTAGGCATTGTCTGTAAAAAGTTCGAATGCTTTAAAGAATGGCCTTTGTGTTAGACACACTTTATAAAAATAAAATAAATAACACACGTACTTGCTTATATTTATGCATAAATTTGATATTTTAATTATTAGCTCCTAACTTTTCGAAAAATGTACATTTATGCAAGAAAATAGATTTAAATTATAAAACTATCTTAAATTACTAATCTAACTAGAGGTATTCACAACCTAATAAGAATCATATTCAAAAGCCAGAGAGCTCTTATATTTAATGAAAGATTTCTGACAGAAAGAGCCTCTGATAAGTTTTTTAAAAATGCAGTGGAGCTTCTAGTTTGTCCAAAGCTTTGATATTGAAACTATTAAACGTGTTCAATGTTGAAAAAGTTAATTTTTAAGTAATGCAATTTGAAACAAAGCTATAAAAATTAAACGTATAGTAAAGTATTACGTAAGGAATTTGGTAAGGACATTAATTGCATTCGGGGAAAGTCATAAACGCCATAAAACCGCAGGCAATAACGAGTTTGTCATATTATGTGTGTCTATGGTATTTTCTAAAAGAAAGGGTCTAGATCTATGAAATTCATCGAACGATCCTATTTTAACAATATTTTATTCATTTTATCAATAGCAATGTTTAATTTTTAAATATTTAACTTATTAATAGTATCTACCCATTATCTACCCACATAAGCTTCTACAGCAATTAAATATTATTTTATAGTTACAATATAAAGCAATTTATACAGGCCTTGTAATAAAAGTAAATATAAAAATTTGAATACCGTAAGTTATAACAGATTCAATTTATTCTTTTTTGTGAATATCAATACACATTTATGAAATCAAATTTTTACACGTAACATTATGTTAAAGTCCGTCAGAACAAATAAGTCTGGCTAACAAAAGTGAATTGAAATATTTCCTTAGGCCGCGCTGGAGCTTCGATATTTTCTTATTTTTAAGAAGAACAAGTCTCATTAAAAGTTACAGTTTGTTTATTATAAACCATGTTTTCGTTATACCAACATAAGAAATATCTTTTAAGAACAAATTGATGTGTAATTAAAGAAGAAGTCCTATTAAATATATAAAAATATTCATTAACTTATTTCTTTGTGAGCAGAAAATCTTTGTTGCTCTAAAATTATGCCATATTTTTTCTAAAATCAAGTAGGTATAACTTTTTCTTTATATATAAAAGCGAAATTCACTCATCACGAAATATTGAAATCCGCTTGACGTAAAAAGATGAAATTTGGCAGGGAGGTAGATTATAGTTCGTAGACATTCACTAAGAACGGGTTTTGTGACAGGGCCGTATTAAGGAGGTCTAAGAGCTCTCGCAACTTTGTACGAAAGTCCTACATTATATTTTGAAGTCCTACATTATATTAAAATGAAACATACTTAATATTAGTTGTTTTTTCATCACATACTGGCAATACAGCTTCTGAAATTACCCTAATAGACCATGACCGCTATAAATAACAAGGCAGGCCTAACAAACTCCAAATTTTCTTCACCCTTTTTTGCTGTTATTTCATTAATTTGATACTTCAAAATAAGATAAAGGTTTTCCATTTGAAGGCCAATACCGTGCTTAGAGAATGCTACCAATTTGCCAATTCTCAAGTGATTTAGTTAATGTTAACGGCACTACATTTTCTTATTTTTATATACCAATAGGTGTAATAAAAAAACAAACACTTACATACCTATTCATACATTTTCAAATTCCAATATCTACTCTATTAACTGCATTCTTAAAGTCACTTTACTTTTTCAGTTAAAAAGTATTTATAAATAACTTTATTTATGAATGAGAATATATTATACATAAAAATCAAACAAGCACATTTATGGCCCTATTAAATATACCGAAATAACAAAATTATTCTAGTAACTAAGTACTTTGGTTTTGCGAAATCTAAGCGTAGGCAAACTGCATTACTGGAGCTTGAGCTCTTATAAATAACCTTCAATGTTTCGAAGTTACTTATATTACTATATTTCATAGTTTGATATTTAAACTCTTTATAGGTAGTTTATGGATCTGTTATTAATTTAATACTATCTGTAAATTAAATTATATTACAGTCAATTATATACATACTCGTATCTACTAAAATCAATAACATTAATAATTAAACAGTAACCTAGCGACCTGTGAGTTTCACGCCAATGGTACTGGGCCGATTTTAATTAAAATTTGTGTAGTAACTTATAACTCGGGTTAACGTTTACGATAGACTCGCAATAACTGTTATATCTATTAAAAATGTCATGAAATAAACACATTTAACTTTACAAAATACAAGAACAATGTGCTGATCTCAGTTGTCGAAATTGTATATTTTTTTTAATTTAAAATATTATATTGATTATATTATTAAGAATTTGAAGCAAATAAATGAATTCAATTTATGTATCAAAAAATCTGTGCTCCTTTCTGAACCTTCTCCTTTTTGGAAGTCGGTTGAAAAACAGGTATAATCGGTTAATAAACACAGGAGAAAATTTTTAACTGTTTTATCTCACCTTTAATACATTTTTTTTACAGTTGGGCAATGCATGTACGCATACCACCTGTAGAAAGCAGGTGGTTAAGTGGGACTCACTGGCCTAAAGCCAGTACTACTCACTAAAATCCACCTGACCGTAATTGGGCGTCGCAGGATCGCTTGCGCATTCAACTAAGACACCCCGACGACCCGGCAGGTCTGCCGAAGCAGACGACACAGCCAAGAGAGTTGCTCCAGTATCCACTCTGCCAGGACCAACCCACATGACGCAATGCCCACCGAAGTGAAATAGAAGTAGAAGGCTCCTCTCAGGCGTTTCTTAGCTTCGCGCCCGGCCGGCTGGCGGACGCTACTAAACTCCCCACCACGACAAGGTGAACGTTAATCCATATAGAATAAGTCCTTTTAACTTCTTAAAGCTTGACTGGACTTAAAAGCTGTAGTTCACTACACTTAGAAAATACAGTTTAGCGATATTCACACATCTTACGAAAACTACTTAGGTTCTCTGAGACATGCAACTTTCCGTAGGATGTATTCCTTTACCTTATTAGCAAGTAGTACCTAATCACGTTGGAAACACCTTGCTAATGCAAATCTCATCGTTGTCTGACTCGGGCTTTAGCTCAATGTCATGACTTTCCATCTTATCTTCTATATACCTTAAATAAAACTCAAAGCACAAGAAAAATAAAAATACATCGAAAATCTAGCCGAAATAGAATAAATTATTATATTTTAAGCAAATTATTGCTCTTATATAACCATTACTGAATGTTACACTTGATTTGGTTGCTCATGTATGATGCATGACAAAAGTAAATTTACGGTGTAAACAAAAAAAATATCTTTAAATATGGAATTTAAAGGAATAAAAAAAATACAATATTAGCACTAACCAATTATTTTATATAGGTACTTACTCTAGCATATTTGCTCTATGTCATACATATTAAAATGCCTTTACTATTTGTAAATTTACTTAATCAAGGAAGCATATATAAATTAATTGAAGGCATGAGGACAATTTAAAGCAATGGATAACTCACACCACTGCATAATAATGTAAGTATGCTGTGTCAAAAACCTTCTCTTAAAACAAGCAATTCTTTCCCTATACTATACCAGATCGCTTAGTTCGGTGGTCGAAATTAGACTTTCATTATAGAAAATGTATATAGTTCACTATATCACTTCATATTGTAAAACAAAGTCTTCCGCCGCGTCTGTCTGTCTGTCTTTCTGTCTGTTCGCGATAAGCTCAAAAACTACTGCATTTATGCATTTATGCAGTAGTTTTTGAGCAGTTTTTGAGCGATTTTTATGCAGTTTTCACTAATGGATAGAATGGTTCTCAAGGAAGGTTTTAGTATATAATTAGTCATTTACTAGTGGAACCCGCGGCTTCACTCGCTCTAAATCTAGGGATGAACCCGTGCGAAGCATGAGCGAATCGTTAGTAGCATGTAAAATTAAAAAGGCAATAATTTTTTCTCTATTTATTTTTTTCTTATATATAGTCTTGTAAAGGTAAAAACACGAGAACATTAAATTAAACTTTTTTTTGTTTAATAGGATGTTAGCTATAATAGCTTACTATACCAATATTGTATAAAGACATACAAACGATTTGTGTATGTATATTTTAAAAGTACTCAAATCGGGTAAATAATGTTTCTAAACATATCCTTTTAATAATAGAGCAGACAAGAATCGTATAGCGAACGAAAGAAAAACAAAACAAAAAATACACTTGGTTTTTCAAGTGGCATAATGTAGAAAATGTTTAAAATAATTGTAATTATTGTATTTTTGACTATACTTCAATTAACATTAACTGTACTTTTAATTTAAATGTTCTTTTCTTACTAGTTACTATACCGTGTACTATTTATTAACATAAAAGGCTATAAATATATATAAATAAATATGCTAGAACATTAGTACCAAGATACTAGATATTAGATACACTGCACTTATATATCTTTAAATACATACATATTATAAATATAAGCAACCATGACTGGAGAACAAAAAGTAGCTCATTACACAACTGAAAGCCCCCTGCAGGACTCGAACCTGCGATCGCTGGCACATCAAGTATTCGTATCTACTCGTACTGAGTCAAACCTGACTTCAAATTATATTGAATTTATATTCAAAATGATATAATTTTGAATATTAGTTCACTGCAATAGTAAAGTTTATTCAATAGGTCTAGGTAAAATAATTCGCACATAAATACATCTGAAGTCCTAGGCCCGGGATTCGAACCCCCTTTTTTTCAGATATTCGGAGAATATGTTTTATATGTTATATCCTATTATTTCCTATAATTACGATATCAATTTTAATGAATTCAAGAGCTGATAAGAATAACTACGATAGAATAGTTTCTTAGAAATATTTGGGCCAACATACATTTTAAAATTGTGTTAATTAAATATTTCTATTTTTTACTTACAATAATTAGGGCGAACGTACATTGTGAAATTGTATCCATAAAATAGATCTATTTTTTCCTTACAATAATTTAATTTTACACACGTATATAAATGGTATTCAAAAATATATGTGTATAATATTAGGATTTAATTTCATAATTATGGATTCTTTAATAATCACAAAGGCTTTCATAATCGTAAAATGATCAATCATATTATTACAAATGCAAAAGTTTATCTTTTTTGTTAAATTTACCTGCATTTATAATAAAATTCCGATTCAGTCGAACTTGTACAATGAATATTAAAAAAAAATATTACGGATATTATCGATAGATCACAGAGGTATGTTTGTCTGCCTGCCTATTTGTCTACGATGGCCATGGACCTACATGGTGATGGCATTACGAGAAAATCGCAGATAAGATTTTGATGAAATTTGGTATGATGATAGCTAATATACATTGTAGAATACTTTTTACTGCAGGAAAATATCTCGTCTCCAAATAGTGTACGAGTATATACATAGTAACGTACTCGTACGTAGGTACTTGTAAAGACTAAATATACGACTGGATCGAAGTTGAGTCCTAGTCCAAATACGAGTATATATACGGACGGATTTAGATGAAATCAGTATACATAAATAAACTACCAGAAGTTTGTTTATAAGTCGTAGTATGTATTGCTAGATCGTATCGCTAGTTTTAAGTATCAAAAAATTATAAAACGCCACACCGTTGCTAATTAAAAAAAATACCAAAAGGCACGGACGCTTAATGCCTGTGGAATATTTCATTAATAAAAAAAAACTACCAGAAGTACCAGAAGTAATAAAATGTACCTACATGGTACTCTTAGTAATGACATTTAGCAAAACGTAGATACCGGTATCTGTATATAATAATATAAACAAAAGCAAGCAAAGCGAGGGTCAGCCATCAGTATTTCTAAATGAATACACCTTACTTATAATAGGCAGTAATTAATAATTATGGACTGTTTATATCAGCTTACACTGAATAAGCACTTTAAACACGAAATGTATAACACTCGATTTTAGTTTGTATTATCTCTTCTGATGCTGCAAAGTTGCAAATAATTTGTTGAATCGCGTTCGTAACTTCAGTTTTCAACTCATTGCTACTGAGTAACTAAATATTAAAATATCCACTTCGAAAGTTAAATGTTTAGTTTTTGATTTATTATGCATATATTTTCTTCATTAAGTGGAGATGTAATTAATAATTATTATGTGGTCCAATTTTGTTTACATATTTTATGTAGCTCTTTTTAACGATTGGTTGTAGGGGCTTAGGTATTGGTTCGTCATAGCATAGCATTCGAGGGCAATTAGGCCATAGACCACGACTTAAGGCAAGGCGGTTTGCTGATTTTAGAAACTTACTAGGTTCCTTCAAACATGCATGTTTATTTGATTTTTTCGTTTACAAGCGGTAGTCAAGTTGTTAACATGATTCGCATATTCAAATATCAGAGATGCGTAACTCGGGATTTGAACCCGCACCTGGTTTCCCAAGCGAGCTACATAGCTATTAATTTTGTATAAACGATGAAATTTTGTTTTTATCCCGCGAAAAAAATTATGATAAAGATACTGACTTTTAATAAGCTGGGCCTTAAAAATATTACATTACAGATTATTATTTACTACTTATAGTTAATCACAACAAAGAATTGTGTTGCTCTTTTGGACTTATATTTTTAATCATATTATCTTGGGAAACATTTTTGGTAGATTTTAGATGAAATGTTTTAATAACATTGATTTAAGTTTTATTGAAGAATAACTGAAAATTATACGACGAAACATCTGCCCTTGAACTAAAAGTAAAAATACATTGTGATATCACATTCATATCTACACGTGTATTATTATATAAGGAGCAGTGGGCTCGTCATATGTAAGTAGTTATTTATAAATATTTTAAAATATCGATATTACTATACGGAATCAATAATATATCATAATATTATTAGGAAGGAACGCTAAGCAGTCTTATTGTCAAGAACAATCTCTACCAGATAGCCTCTGGTAGGAGGATTTAGCAAAATGGAAACGGAAGTGTAATCATAATGTAGTAATGCAGATAAATAGAAAAGGGATAAATAAATAAATAATAATAAATATGTTGGGATATAATAATAATAAATATGTTTTTTTTGATGTCAAATCATAAAAAATGTGAAAAATAAAAATTTGGTCTAAAACTAAAAAATAAAATATCTGGAACGGGCCACCCCTATCACCTAGGGGAATAAAAAATAGCCTACGACCTATTCTCAGACCTACCAAATATACACAAAAAAATTAATTAAAATCGGTTAAGCCGTTTCGGAGGAGTTCGATAACAAACACTGTGACATGAGTTTTTTATATATTAGAATATACTATAACAGCACACCGATGTCCACTGTTAAACATAGCTGTTGCCCAATGAGCACCAATTACACTTATTTATAGTAGAGTATTGATTAGCCTTTAGCCATCTATTGCACGTACCATTCTTAAATCGATCAACTTGCTGGGAAGCGATAATATTATACTTGCTTATATAATGTTCTTTTTTAATTGTTTTATATACATAGGTATATAGATTTTGTTCTTTTCTTTAATATATTATTATATAAACTTAGTCAACTATAATATTATTCAACAATAATAAAATGATTTGTACTTGTGTAATATACTTTATTGTGTCATATTTTGTGGATATTTGCTATAATAAACAAAAAATGCCTGCATGCTAACAGGTTTCGAATCCATCGATCCTCAGTAAAACCGGCGTACTTACAATGCTATATCAGAGTGCTGTATTCGTTGTATTTTTGGCTTACTTCATCTAATCCAATTCGTCCATACGTTTTTCTTTCATTCTCAAAGTAGGGAGAGCAGTGTTAGACTGATGCAAGCAAATATGGTCCGGCAAATAATAGATAGGTATTGAGCTATTGTACAAATTTTCAATTTCTGAAATGGCATGCTATGATACTGACTTGCTATCAATCGATCGATAGGTTTTTCCATTTAAACCTTTTATATATATATTTTTTTTTTATAAAAAATTTAAAGAGTGTGCCTAAAAGAAGGCATTTTGTTTTTCCTTTCCTTTGTATTACCTCAAGACAATTTTTCAAAAAATATTCAATGACCATTTTTATTTACTTGTACTTTTAATGTGTAGTTGCTGTTATTGATGCGCCTACTGAAGAGATAGACTACCCTGATAATATGGTTACCTTTAACCCGACCCTTCACGTTGTGTCAGTGATTGCGGGTTCGAATACCACTGGGGGCATTTTGTGTGATGAGAACAAATGATTCTGCTCCAGTTATGGGTGTTTATATGTAGAATATACGTAAATGCATATATATGTGTAGTGTACTTGATTTCTATAAAAGTAGCCTTGTAGCTACTATGGATACATCATCAAGATTCCAGATAGTATTGTGATAATGTCGCAAAATATTTATTTAGAACATTATCCTCGTATTTGTATTGGAGGCATCTGACATTCATTTTTAGACACATGATAAATTACGTTATTTACCTTACCAATTTTCGATTAGACCTACTTTTACATGTCAAATACGTTAATTAATTACGATTTGAAATGACAAACGAGACTCGTAGTCACGAGATGTTACAACAATGATTCATTTTGAGAAATAATTAAGTCTCTGGCGCCAGTAGGTTGCCACATGTGTGTATTGTTCTAAAATTATATAATATTACGAATGAAACTGGTTTTCGACTCGAAGAAACTTGTTTAAGGATCATAGAGATTTTTTTAACTATTAAAGTATGTTCTATTTACTTACATATATTACTCTATTTAATTTTTAAAACAATTTAATTACCCTCGCTTCAATCAAGTATATTGTAAATGAAATTACCTTTTCGGATTTTGTCGCGGATTTATTTTGATTTTTAGTTCCCGACGTTTCGAATGCTTTACAGCAATCATGGTCACGGGAGAGGGTCGCGTAAACTTTAGAAAGTATCAAGTATATATATTAGTTTATACGGCGCAAGCCAATAATTTTGTAATCGCCATGATTTTACCGTCATCTTCAATAGTAATCATCGTCATAATTCGGACAATTTTCTAAAAAATATAATGAATTAACATACCTCAAACTTTTTCATAAATCAGTCTGTCTATTGGTACAAATTGTATCAAAACCATTTGGTAGTCTTTGAGTACATCGCATTTAGTCAAACAGACCTTGTTTTAAAGTAAGTTTTTACAATTTACAATGATTACTTTATCCTTACTAATATTATAAATACGAAAGTAACTCTGTCTGTCTGTCGTGCTTTCACGCCAAAACTACTGAACCGATTTAAATGAAATTTGGTAGACAGATAGTCTAGAGCCTGAGAAAGGACATAGGCTACTTTTCAAGGCGAAACAAGGAGTAAGGATTTGAAATAAGGGGATGAAAGTTTGTATGGAAATTACGTCATTTTTAAAGCTAGAAGCTTGAAACTTATTTTTAGGCTTTTGATTAGACGTAAGTAAGACATTCAAAGTTTATAAAAAAATTATACTAAAGGGGGTACCTAGGGACGAACCCGAGCGAAGCGAGGGTGAGTCGCAATTATTTTATATTTGACTCACAACAATATTTCGTAATTGTCTTTGCTAGATCAAAACAAACAGAAAATTTTCTATTTACAAAATGGTGGGTAATACGGGTTAACTACATTATTACCATTACGCAAGATATAAAGTTTGAGATTAACATTTACGTTTTAAAACAGGCTCTGATAACGCAAATTTATAAGCTTGTTCTTACTAGAATTATTAACATAGTATAACTCTCTAAAATTTACATGATTATATTCAAGCAGTTTAAGGTTTTTACCTTTTACTTTAATTGTTTGTTTCTAATAAAATATAATAAAAATAATAATTAAATATGGGCGATAATCCAAAGAAGAGTCGTGTATTTGACCCGTTTGTATGCAAAATACTATGCCTTTGGTCATTTTGTTATCATACTTACTATTTTATTAATATTTTAAATAAGGACAAAATTTTCACTTAAATCTCGTGCTAACGTAATTTTTTATTCTAAAAACTTTATTCTCTTCTAAAGAAATACATTTCTTTAAAAGCATTTCAAGCAACGTGAAGTGCTATATTGTAAAGTGCTTAGTGCGTTTTCTACTTTAAGCTGGTATTAACTAGCTTTGTTTTTTAAATTTGCACAAGACCATTTTTATATATCATGTATTATATTTCTTATATAAAAGATTTTTATCTCTTAAAACTCAAAATAATTAAGAAAAAAACTAATCGTTTTCCCGTGGCTCGTCTTTTAATTTTGTCTTTTAGGTACAAGAATGATGTAAAACTTAAAAAGAGTTTTTCAATTCGGATCAGAAGATCCATACATTAGTGCAAATATAGTATAGAAATACTTATAGATTAGTTTCTCCTTTAACTGCGTACCTACTACGTGAGCTTTTTTGTTTGACAAAAAATCTATTTCTGAAAATACCATTTTTATATCATCCTCTATTTTGCGCAAACTTTTTTAAAGCTGTTTTTAATCCCTCAAAAATAAAAGCAACCTAAGTAAAATTTATCTTAAATCTCTCTCCACCCGTGACAGATTTTTTAGGGCTTTGTTAGCAAAGTAATATTAGTTTTCTATTTTAGAATTAATTTTATTTATAAATACAGATTAGACGGTTTTTATTTTAAAAGTCGTGTTATTTATAAATAGGGGTTAAGATTTTCTTATTTACAACTACAATTTACCGCCGCACTCAGAGTCATTAACGAATCATTAAGTCGAGAATCGCCGTACTAAAGAAATACTTAATGGTTCAAGTGACTCTGAGTGCGGCGGTACGTCATTAAAAAAGGCGTACTTAGCTATTGGATGTTTAAATAATCAAAATTCGTCACTTTGAATTTACCTCATATTACTTACTCAGACAAATTAATATTTACCTGTTGCCACACAATAATGTTTGATATTTACCAGTTTTAAGCCAAGCGTAAACGAAAAATTAAACGCAAATATTTATTTTTTATTGGAATAGTAAATAGCGGGAACGTTATTTATTTAAACCATAAAAAACGGTTTGGATTTTTGTCAAATGAAACATGAAGTGAAACGCTTTGATTTATTTTGTTCGTGTTTGTGCCTACGTATAAAAGTATACTGTATGCTGATCCCCGATATAATCAGTTTTCATATATTTCAAATTTTATAAGAATCTGTCAAGTGGATTTCTCGTGATGCTGTCACAGACTAACAGACAGGAAGAAAGGCAGACATGTTTATATAATATACCGTGTATTCTCCATTCTACGCGACATTGGTGAAGTCAACTGTGCCCAACTGGCACTCCTGGAAGCCATTAAAGGAAAGAATTGAATTGAAAAGACAGGCATCTCTGTATCGATAGCAATGACTATTTCTAAATTTTAATTTTAATTTTTAAATATATTTAATATACCTACAGATTCGACTTAGAATTTCAATATATTATGATTCAAAATGAGTAATCATGTATAAAAGTACAAAAAATAGTTTTCAGTTAAAGAAAAGACTTATATATAAGTTATATTCTCATTTTCGTGGACAGATAATTAATTAACATAGTAGGAGATCCGAAGTAAGAATATCCTTCCCTTATCTGCTTACCGTACAAAAAAAAATTTTTATTAAGCATGAAGTATCTCATTTTGTTTCTTGTACTATGACCAATCTATTATGCATATGTGTAAATATATGTGTGTAATATATTAAATTGGTAAATTTGAGTTTTAATCTAGCCTAAAAGATTTTAAATTAGAATACTTATAATAATATTGCAAAATGATGTGTATTAGGGCCATTTAAGTTTTGATCAAATTGAACTTTTCAACTCAATTAGAAACATAAGCTTAACACACTTTTTCTTAACCTTAATTATGATAACGAAAGCACACATGTTCAACCTTCATAATACCTTCTGCGACAAACAAAAAATCTAGGTAATTAAGGAGTTTATGAAGAAAATCGTTAGACTACGCGTTCAATTTGTTGAAAAAGTCGATTACCTAACGAGATTATATAGTTAGGTTCATTTCGCCGTCACGCGAGTGTGTCAGAATAGTAGGATGGACGTAAATCGTGCTTAGGTTTCAACGAAGGAAATCACTATTCTAATCGGAATGTGATTGGATAGAGAATGGTTTTTATTTGGTGTGTACTGAAAATTGCATTTTATCAGTACTTGTAGGTGAAACTAGTTTATTACGTTTAGTGTAATACAAGACCTACATATTTTATGTACAAGACACTAGCGCTTACACTCGGTTCGCTCGTGTTTGTCCCCAGGTAAGTTTTTTAACCGAACTGTAATTTAATAGAGAGCACTTAGACCTTCTTAATTTGGCCCTGTTGTAAAATCCATTCTTAGCGGACGTCTATTAACTATGAACTACTTCCCTGCCAATTTTCATTTTTATACGCCAAGCGGTTTTCGATATTTCTTGATGAGTGACCTCTCGCTTTTATACGTTTAGAAAAAGAGCATACATTCTAATATTCAAACTGATAGTTTCATTCTAGTTACAATTTTAAATAAATAGAAAATTATAATATTATATTAAAAAAATCAAATTTAATTGTATTTTTATAGAATTCTACGATGATTATAGAATGACAAATTTTTTAACCGTGATGATGCAAGTTAGAAAAGTACATATTTTTTGAACTTGATGAACTTACATCATACAGATGCGTTCTTTACAATTTATCTTTATTTATATTTATTTATATCTATCTATTTCATCTATTCAATAAAATTGTAATTAGACTTCCAATGAGAAAAGCAGTTAGACAATCTAATCGTTTACTAACACCATAATTGCAACGACCAAAATACTTTCAATTAGCAATTTGTCTACATAAAAAATTGATCCGTCTATTTGTCATGGTTGTCACTTGAGAGTAAGATAAGGCCGAGAGTGATTTGTCATTTAATAACAATGTATGCTGTTATGGGTACCTAAAGTTTTTTTTAATTCACTTCTATACTAATGTACGATACAAGCTTCGCCTTGTGCTTTTTTAATACAAAGCTTTTGATTTAATTTTTGTATTATTATTTTTATAGTAATATTATTATTAATATTAACCTGAAATGTCAATAATCAATATCATATAAGTTTTTACTTGTTTGTATGTTTGTTAATGCTTCAGCTGGAGGATTTGCAGGAAATTTTAGTAGACAGATGTACCCTGATCTAGGTCATGTATAAGCTACTGTTAAATATTCATGCTAAATATATTGTTTCATCAATTATGACATAACTGAAGCCGGAAAACCAACTAGAACCAACTAAATTATTCGTAGTTAAATAGTAATACCAAAGCCTATGAAACATATAGTCGACCAACGGACGAGACAGCCCAAGCTGCCATACACTAAAAACACATACATTCCTAAGCGAGTATATAGCAACTTGGGCTGTCCTGTCACGTCCGTTGGCCGACTATATGTTTTTTAAGGCTTTGCTAAAACTAAGTATGTATGATGATAAAAAATATTGCCACCAGCTAAATTTATTGAATAATTTATTTTCCTTCCTAATTAATATTAGGTATATTATGATAAAAGAAACTCTATTTTTACGACCTTTTTACGATTAAGCCACTGAACAGATTTTGATAAAATTTGACAATTTGATCGGACACAGGTTATCCTTGACCCCAGCTAACAAAACTAGTTATAACATAAAACATAATATACTATCGTTAGTTATTCGTATCGTGTATATACGAATATAATATATTTAGTTTGATCAATGGATTTATTTGCCTGTTCCAATAAGGCTATGGCTGAAAGAATACGGTCAAGTGCCTGTCAAACTCGTACAAAAAAGGTTCAGAACCATCTTGAATGATATAATATTATATACTATTCGTTTATTTTTAGTTACCTTACCTGCCAAATTAGAATTTGCCATAAAAATCCATTTTTTATTTATTGGTAGCGTCTATAGAGATATACATTATACTCTCTAAAAATTAAGTCTCTGCCTATAACGGTTTGTTATATAATATTTCAATAGCTACAGCTCGTTGACAGACAGACGTACGGACAGAAGAGGCATAGGTCCTAGTACCCTTCGGGTACTGAACCCTAAAAATGATATTTATTTACCGTGTCGTTTCGAATGTATGTAATCTTATATCTGAAAGATAAAAACCGAGTGTGACCTAATTGTTTAATCGTTCAAGAAATGAATTAGTCGCTTGTTATTTTGCCAAAAAAACATGTCAAGGATAATTTAATATGTTACCGCTTATTTTTAAATGTTTTAATTAAGTGTTAAATGTGTTAGTATTAATTACTCACAGTTATCGGTCTGATAACATCTTGTTTGAACAACTTAATATTACGTAAGTTACGTCAACCTACAGTTATATAATATACTAGCATTTGCTGCGGCTCCGTCCGCGATTTAAAGACCGGAAACTAAATTCTTAGATTTTGCGTACCGTTTGATGTTTTACAGTCGGTTTTTAACGGTTACTTAAGATTCTTCTCAGAAATGAGATATTTTCCAGCAGTAAAAAGTATCCTATATACTGTTATACTCGGTAAAAGTATCCTATAACCGGATAACCAGCTATCATCATATCAAATTTTACTGAAATCTGTCCAATGATTTTCTCGTGAGGTCGCAGAGAGACAGACAGATAAAAATTCTAAAAACTATAGACTTGACATCTGTATCGATAATAATTAATTTCTATAAGAATTTTTCTATAAAATTTCTATTTCAATAACAAATTCCAAAAATTTTAAGTTATAGATTCGACTAAGTTAGAATTTTGTTATATGTATAGATTTTTGTAAACTTTTGCTCCCTGTGAATTATTTTAGTAGGCATGCGCAAAACAACGTTACCTAGCAACGACTTATTTATATTTGGATATGTAATTTTTTGTGTAAATAAATAAATAAAGAATTTATTTAAATGAAACTACCTTTTCGGATTTTGTCGCGGATTTATTTTGATTTTTAGTTCCCGACGTTTCGAATGCTTTACAGCAATCATGGTCGGTCACGGGAGAGACCATGTCTCTCCCGTCAAAAGGTAGTTTCATTTATAATGTCGAATATTCGCGTAAATCTAAGAAAGTATTAATTTATTTAAAAATACATTTTGTTGTGGACAGAATTGTGAATCTAAACCATTATCGAAACCACTCGAACACACACAAAACATTTCATCAAATCGGTCCAGCCGTTTAGGAGTTCAATTACCTACACACGCACAGATGTGTTTTATATAAGTATAAGGATACTCTAAGCATTATTTCCTGTGTTTACGAATATGAATAAAAAGCAGCGCATAATTCCTTCTCTACGAGTTTGTGTTCGAAAGATAAAGATAATTTTGTACTACTAAGATATTATTATGCGTCCTTTTTTTATTTTTAGTATTTACTCTATAATAATTGGTTTATAAAAACTCCAAACTAAAGAGCAAGGAAGGAATTTTTCCCTTTTTTTTAGAAGGAGCTTTTAACATCGACCGAGCTGCCTAAAACAAAATATCATAAAAATTTGATTCTGTATTGCTTTATATTAAAATATGAACAAAAATACAATTTCATTATTATCTTTTCTTATGAATATTAATATAGGTACTGTGAAAGACCGTTAACTTTATTTATAGTTTGAGATGTATAATCAAACCAAAGCGATACAGCTATTGTAATATGCATGTTAGTAGAAATTATTATTATAACGTCGACATAACGGAGCGCACACGAAGGCGTTAAACCGTTGTTCCGGATCTTAGAATTAATCAAAATTAAACGTATACCAAGGTAACCGAAGTGTATTCGAACATTACAGATGTACATACATTATTAAGAAATTTATTATTATACTAGCAACTTACCCTTGCTTTGCCCGGGCTCTTTCCTAGGTTATTTTTTAAATTAACATAAGTTTTTTTTATTTATAATCTGATTGAATTAAAACAATGTTTTTACAAATCGCACTCAAATTGGTTAAGCCGTTTCAGACACATAATGAGGTAAGCCGACAAAGAAATAAACCGAAAAAGAGACAAACCTAATTTTTATCAAACGTCTTCCATGTGCCTACAGAGCAATTCCCGCGGCTCCGCCCGCAGTGGTAGAAGGATGAAAATTTAGCTTATTTAATAAGTATTTTTGAAGCCTAATCATAAGAAATAAAAAAATAAAACTTGGTAAAAAAATAAAAAATCTGGAGAAGGCCACCCTAATCACCTAGGGGATTAAAAAATAGCCTACGACCTATTCTGAGACCTACCAAATATACACAAAAAATATATAAAAATCAGTCAAGCCGTTTTGGAGGAGTTCGATAACAAACACAGTGACACGAGATTTTTATATATTAGTTTGTAAATGTAAATAAAAATAGTATTTATTAAACTATTGTAAGTAGTACAAGCAAGGATTTTAGAGATTATAATAAAATCAGCGTCAAGAAAATTAAAGTATACCATATTTCATTTAACAAAGCCCGGTACAATAAACAAACTTCACATATACTTAGTTATTGTGTCATTTGGTAGGATAATTGAATTGAATTCATCGAAGCGTTTTCTACGGACACCAATTCGACGACGCGGTAAACTAGATAATGAGTGAGCGGATGCACGCGTCATTAAGGCGATTAGTATATGTCCTTTTCGTCTGATTTTTTTTTATACCGGACTCAGCCAAGAAAACGTTATATAGGCATTTTTTTAAGCATTTTTTTCTAAAGAGTTCTTATATGTAGAAAGAGAATTACCGAGGTAATTACTCGGTGGTGTAGTAGCGCCGATCCGAAGGTACTATGTGCGAATCCTGGGTCGGGCCAAGTAGAGTTTCAAGAAAGTTTCTGTGGTCAAGAAATTCTTAGTATTAACCCGGAGTTTGGAAGTTGGCGGTGTTTCACCCCTGGCTTCAGACAGCAAGTAAAGTTGACATTCCTGCACCCAACTCTTATTGAGAGGGAAGCGATTACTTGTGCCTTACTACTATATTGCTTATATAACCTTTACTATATCTAAATGTAAAATAATAAATAATGATAGTTTAAAGAGAAAGAGATAATAAAGAATGTATGCGTGTTTAGATACTCACTTGCAGTGAATGTCGGTGGAAATTAATTTTATAACAAAAATAAAAAAAAATCATAAACTATACATTATCTACATTTCAAAACTTATATAAATTTAATCATTGTTAATTATTAACATTAAAAACTTAATGATAAATGTTTTAAAAATCATTTTTTTACGAAACTGAGTAGGGAATAACCCTAGATACAATATAACAACATTTGCACATTGAACCACTTTCATTCCTCCATTGTTCTTAAACTTTCGGCTCGATGAACAAGAGTTATTAGTGATGGTTCTTAGAATGAATGATAATACTTACTATTGACTGACTACTAATTATAGGCTTGTAATCAACTCTTTTTTTTAACGTCCCACACTGCTGGGCACGGGCCTCCCTTCAATACAAGGGGAATCAGGCCATAGCCCACCGCGTTAGCCAAGTGCGAGATGCGGAATTCACATGCCTTTTCAAAACTTGCTATGTTCTTTCAGACATGCAGGTTTCCTTACGATGTTTTCCTTCAGCGTAAGACAAGTGGTAATCATGTTACAAGTGATTCGCACATGAAAATATCAGAGGTGCAAGACCCGGTTTTGAATTGCATCACTCCGTTATAAAAGCGAGCGCGTTACCGCTGGGTTATCACTGCCTTCATTGATACTATACAGTTAATAATAATAACGTCACTAAAAATTACTTCAAAAAGCTTCACAAAAAGCATACACAAAAAGTGCAAAATACTTAAATAAACAAAAATAACAAATTAATATTAATTGAAAAAAAATTTTAAATAGTATGAATAACTATTACTATTTTCATATAATTACATAATATACTCGTATTTCTTATCGCATCCTGTCACGTAACCATAGCTTAGGGTAGACACTTTTTGTAACAATAATTATATAATAACCTTTGAGATGTCGAATATCTTTGCCATTTCCGTGACCATGATTGATTGAATTTAAATTGTCAGGAACCAAAAATTAAAATAATTAATACCTGGATGTAAAATAATGAGGATTCTAAACAGGTCGTCAATTTCCTACAATGCAGTGTTGCAGGAAAGGGTTGCCTGTTCTTTATAACAATAATAATATTTGAATAAATTAAAAAAAAACAAGCCTGGAGCTAATTATTAGTGACAACCCTGCTTTTTTTTTGTTCATAAGGTAGTGAGGGGTCCAACACATACTCGTAGATCTGAATATCCTACTATTATATGCATTAAGTTAAAAATCTATTTGAGCTTCTGCGTTCACACGATATAATTTACATGATTGCTAAATTTTAATGGTTTATTTTATATATTTTTTTTTAATTTTTAGTATAATTATTAGAGTGAACAGTTACAAAGAGGGTAACTCAAGTCATTTTAATATTTATATTATTAAAATCTTTAATTATATCAAATACTAAGGTATGGATGCTTCATAACAGCAGAAACAAAAATGTAAATACTTACGTCATTTTTCGCAATTCTGACTAATGTCGTGAAATGATACAAGCGTACACTGTATTGTTATGCAAAAATGACATCAATTTATAAGAATTTTTATCCTTTTATAAAAACAATAATTGTTTTACTATGTTGTTTTGAAATCAGCCCATAAAAAATAACTTAATAGTCATACTTTATTTAAATATTCTATGAATCAAGCAATATTTGTATTTTATAATACCAGCAACTCGCCCTCGCCGTAGGTCCACAAGTTATATACTAAAACTTTACACGAGAACCACTATGTTTATTAGTGAATAGCATGAAAATCAGTGTAGTAGTTTTTGAGATTATCGCAAACAAACAGACTGCTGGGCATGGGCCTCCCTCAGTAGGAGGGGGATCAGGCCATAGTTCACCGCGCTAGCCTAGTGCGTTATTAGTAGTTTTTATTTGATAAAAGTCTTATATAAATTATCTTTGAAAGTAAGTAATTTTAGAAACTGACTACCAAAGGCAATGTAGCTTTACATTTCAAAATGTGTAAAACTGATTCTAAAATACTTAAGGATCTAACTTTTTATTTATTTTTATTCCTCCTACATACATTTTATTGAGAAATACTTACAAAATATTTTTACCTTGTAAGCCTAATGGTCAGCGCTTTTTGCTACATAATCGCCGACTAGTCGGAACATCTCTACCATCTAGATATTTAGTGCGGTATATACTGAAGTATATTAAGTTTCGTTATGTGAATGATTAAACCTAAATGGTGTCTTTTCTTATGTACTTTTATATATAACAATTAAACATTAACAGCAACATAGCTATAAGTACATAAATAAATCGTCAGATAAACACATTTATCGTAACTTCAAAGTTAAACAAGACGTAGATTCTTGGAGCTAATTGCTCTAAACAACTTGAAATCGTTAAACGAACCAACTCGAAGTTTGCAGAGTTCATCAGAAATCAAGCGAAAATTAATTTACAATAGCAACTTTACCAATGAAAATGTATTTTCCTAGTTTATATATTAAAATAGTATAATCTTTTTAGTTACTTTAATATAACAAATCTATTATTAATTATTATAGATATTTTAACTGGATATTCTTCTTGCTGTAAAAAATAAAAAGCTCGAAAGGAAGCTTTGAAATATAATATGAAAAACGCCATCTATTGATTAGTCGTTGAAATAAAGTGTTCTTAAATTATTTTAGTTTACAGTAGTATCAAAGAATAGTGATTATACCAAAATTCATCTAATTTTTTCATCTTATTCGTATAATTATAACCTGACAACTCAGTTTTAACAGATTTTTTATACAATATAACACTTATTTTATGTTAGTTTTATGTATAAATAATACTATAGAATAGTCAATGAAACAGTAGTCAGCCAACGGACGTGTCTGGACAGAGCAATCGTGCGGGGTTTGCGGGGGCGGTAGCCGTACCGAGCTGCCATACATTCCGCTCGGTACGCGTTAGCTAGGGTTGACGCTTTTGTTTTAAGTGTTTCGTTTGACTTGTACTTATCTATAATGGTTCGTACTACATGTGCTGTGGGAGACTGCATGACATTATCTCTTTTAGATAAGAATTTAAAATTTCATCCGTTTTCACACACTGAACAAAGGTAAAAAATATAAGCCCAGCGATATTAGGCTAAATTATGCATATTATTGTTTACTAGGTTTTTGTCTTTTCTTAGAACGGTTTTCGGGCCGATTACGAATATGACAATATACTTCAAAGGCCGAGATGGCGACGCGAATTTTTTCATAAAATCAATATGTATATAATATATATCGTTGTTTTATCATGTATGGTATCGTTTCGATGGTTTTTGGAAGTGCCGATTACGAATATGACATATTACTAGATTTTTGTCTAAATTCAAGATGGCGGACGCGAATATTTTAATAAAATCGATATGGGTATCATTTCCATGGTTTTTGGGGGTGCTGATTACGAATATGACATATTACTAGATTTTTGCCTAAATTCAAGATGGCGGACGCGAATATTTTCATAAAATCAATATGGGTATCATTTCCATGGTTTTTGGGGGTGCCGATTACATGTAGTATATTACACATATTTTTAAATTATTATGACAGTATATTTTTAAATTACTATGACAATAATAATATTTCAAAAGAAAAAAAAAATAATGAAATAAATATTTTCTCAAATTATTTAATAACAGTCTGATCTTCATTTAACTCGGGAGAAAATATTAGTATTATTGAATATATATTATTGAAAGGTTTATTTTACAAAATTGAAAATTAAATTTAGAACAACTTCACTATCACTCACAAATTAACTCGATCGGTCAATCACCTAGGCTATTGTACTCCTTGCGTGTTATCAGATAACAGATTGCTAATATATCATACCACAAATATAATCGTGCCAGTAATATAGTGTTAATTTTGGTAATCAAAATTATAGTACAATATTACAAAAAATATAATATTGGCTATATTAGAAAATTAATACTTAAGGCGAGCAAACCAAAATCAGCCTTGAGCTTTCTGCGATCATACCTACCAGCTATTTGGATGATATTTCTAAATAATTTATATTTAAAATAGGGATAAAGATTTGAGATATTTTTTTAAACAGTTGAAATTGACGGTTTTCCTTTAAGGCTCGTGCACAAGCCTTAATCTTACTAACACATTATTATCATAGTAAAACAACTTTTCATCTTAAACTTTTTAATGTTCCCTCAATTTGAATTAGAACAGAGTTCAAAAATTAATATCCTATTACGTTAACGAAAATCTACTTGTAATATATATTTTAATCTAGCTATATTACTAAGGCTTAGTACCAAAATAGCTTAGCTTTTATCTCTAGGGATAGTACCTAATGTCATATTATCTACTTATTATAATAAGGTTGTGGGACTTCTTGTGACAATAATTTTCCTATATTTCCTTAGCAAGTGTACAATAAACGATAAGCTTAAATACTATATTAATATTTTCAGATTCGTAATAATTACACAATTGTACCGAACTTGTACTTTTAGGAGCTATAGAAAAGAGAGTTTGGTTATTTCAAAGAGTTCTTAATGAACGCGTGTTGATATCCTACTTAATATATTACAAGCGCGAAAGTCTATGAAGAGGATGGATATATAATATGATTGTTACTCTTTCACGCAAAATCAAATAAACGGATTTTGATGAAACTTCACAGTTATATAAATTATATAATATATAATAATTGAACTACGCAAGCAGCGACATAGGGAGGACTTATTTTAAAATTTTGCAAACTACAACAAAATAGTCTAATCCTGACGTCATGTAAAGCTCAGACGATTTTTCTCACGCACCCTGCTATCAGTTAATGAACCAGAGTGATCGAGAGCGCACGTTCTGCGCCTACGCAACTAAAATATGTACATCGCGAGTTAAAATGAGCAGATAAAATTATAATATTTTCGGGATTTGTGTACAAGTTAAAACCTATTTTGGAGAATACAAAAATGGCGATCTTATATTGGACTAAATATTATATATTTATTTTGTAAGTACTTTTAATTTGTATTAAAAATTTAATAATAAGTTATAATAATGCATTATTGAATGAAAATAAAAAATGGGTGTAATGAAAAGAACGTTTTAAAATTATTAAAATTTATTTATAAATATTATCAACCTTATAATAACACATAATATAACAGAATGTATGATGAAAAAAAATTCTAAATTCTTGAAAAAAGTTTATCTATGTCAACGTATTATTCCTTACATTTTATAATATGAAATTGGTTATGACATTTAGTTCTTAAAAACATCTTAAACCACAATTTTAAAATCGTCGTTACCTATTAGATACATTCTATTTATATTTTGATGATAAATGAATGCATGGCTTGCTTATATATATACAAAGATAACAAGTTCGTAACCTTTTGTCGTTGATATAAAAATTATGAAATTGAACTACACTACTGCCTTTTAAAAAAAGAAAAATGTTTACGAATATATTAAAACTTGTTATTATTCACTTTTTATATGTAACTAAAATAAAATCAAAGGCATGCTTACCGGTTTCCATGGCGCCGGCATTGACAATGACTCTATATTATGTAAATCTGAACGAAATAAGACAAGATGAAGATACATTTATTTCAAAATGACGCTGAGTTTTAGATACCATTTAGTAATTCAAATTGAAATTCAAAATATTTTATTCAGCATAAAATTATTACAATTTTTTACTGAACGTCATGAGTCTACTACCAATTATTCGGAAGGAAGAAACCTGACCTGAGAAGAACTGGCGAAAGAAACTCAGCGGGACTATTTTTTTTGTCTTAGTCTGTTTTTATTTTTTAAATTAAATTGAAATTAACAATAATTCTATAAGTTGAAATAGCGTGGAGGCGATCACATCATTCCTAAGGCGTACTGTCTTCCAAAAAATCGTTAATTGAATAATATCCTTTAGTACATAAGTACAGTTCTTTCACAATTTTTTGGCAATAGTAATAGTTTTTTTTTTTAATTTGGTAATGTACTATAAAGTATTTTTATATACCCTTTTAGCATATCACTGATAGGCAAGTTCGCACGATCTCCCTTCAATATGAAGGGGTTCTCTTAGACATGCAAACTCTCTTTCAAGACATCGTGAAGAATATTTTTTTAAAGGTATCCAAAATGTAACACAACAATATGTGATAATTTTCAGTATTTTCAGTATATATTTGTCTTTTACGTGTTATTTTCTTTTTAACTTTTTTTTTCGAGTTGGAATAAATTATAGCATAACAAAAGTTGTTGTACAATGAGGACTCGTAGATATTATATAAAAAAATGTTTTTAAGTTGGCTCTACAACTACTTAAGACATGTGCTTCTATGAACAATATGTACATTATTTAGACATACTTTCCCAGAATATTATTAGTGTGATAGAATTTTACATAATAATATTAAATTGCTTTCACTCTCAATTGACAAATTACAGCTGGCTTTAGTAATCAGTATTATGACCCTTGTTACCTAAGATAACACACCAGGTGTTCGCTGCCACGCTTCGAAACATAAAATACTACTCTATAAAGTAGCCAACTAAAATAAGTGCATGCAAATTTTATTAACAAAGGAAAAAAGGACCTTAATCATTTTTTTATTAAATAAACCTAACCCAATACAGTTTTCTAAATTTTAAATGTGTGTGAATGTTGCCATATTAGGTCAAGCAAATTAGAAAAATTAAAACTAAATGTGGAAAATACTTCATGACAAAAAAAAGAATCACCTTCTTTTTAAATCGCTAAGAAATTAGAAACGTGCAAACTTGTCGAGGTTAAAATAATAATATTACCGTTAGTTTTTAACTGAGGCGGCACACTGACTTTAATATGGCTTTAAATTATTAATCTACAATATATGTATTATATTATTTAGATATGTATTTGTGTATACAAACATGCTCAGGTATATAGGCCGTGTTATATTTCCTTATATTATACATTAGAGTAAATCGCGTTAGCATGGTTTTCATCTGTCTATCTCACTTGGATTGACTGAAAGATATTTTTTCTAGTCATAAGACGACTCGTTTGGCTCAGTGGGTAGCGACCCTACTTTTTGCGCCAGCGGTCGCGGGTTCGAGTCCCGCTGGGGGCATTCATTTGCTAATCACGAATGTTTGTACTCCAGTCATGGGTGTTTACATTTATAATATGTATGTATTTAAAATTTATATATGTAGTATATCAACTATCTGGTATCCGCAACACAAGCACGTTACGTAGCTTATTGCGGAACTAGATGGCGCTGTTGTAATAATGTCCCAACATATTTATAAGTCCTTTGACCTTTGATACCAAATACCGTGATTAAGTGCAGTAAATAGTAGTAATTTAAAAAAATATATGATAAATCCTTGAAAATAAGTTAATTATTATATATGTAAGTATCATATATTATACACAAGAAACATGTAAATAAATTGTACTTCGTACTATTTCTGGAAAATATATAACATAAAATATTGAGCTGTAAATTAAATTTACTAAGTGTACAACTCCTTTAGTTGAAAACAAATATATGCTCCGTAAACATTAGTAGCCCATTCACTTACTACAACTTTGTATACGCTAACAACGTAACGTACAGTAAATTCGGTTGTAGAAATTAGCGGTTCTTGGTATTTTGCGTAGATCTTAACCAAAATTATATACATATGACTAAAAATTCAAATATTCGAAGGCATTTGTCATTAAAAACTCTAAATTTATTTTATATTAGTTATAGTAATCAGCATATTATGAAGTTTTCTGATAGCCAAATAAAGAAATAGCCCAAATTATAAATAGGCTGGTCACATTTGTTGCAGAACCGACAACCGATTGAGTTTTAGAGTGAAGACCAAACCAGCCGAGAAACGACTGCCATTAAAAGTTGGAAATGTAGGGCTGATAATCGAACTTGTAACGTATAATAAACGAAGCAGAAAGCAAACTAGTTATGATGGTAATAATGATACGTCCAGCGCCACGTTTAGTCCTCGGACTAAAGATTTTATTACGAGATGTAGCCGATGTGATTCTTCAGGTTACAGCCTACCAGTTTCATTATAAGAACTGTCCGGTGTGACAGACATACACACTTTCATACTAACAATAGTAGAGTGAAATTACATGAAGGAAGTATTTATGAATTGGTTTAAAATTATTTCAATATTTAAAATATTTTCATCAGACAAATAGCAGTAAGTGTAGAGTAGGAAATAAGCGTTGAATCGTTAAAAGGTTAGTGACCACTAACCATTATCAAAACACATGGTCTAAACTGCCCCAGGGAGCCCTAAACTTTATTGCTGAAAATGGTCCAGCTTCAGACGATAAATCCAAAGTTTGAAAAATAGCTATTCTGTTTTTCGGATAACAAAGTTTCTATACAAATATTAAATACAATTTTTATTTATTTAAGCGCGCGTCTAAGTATCCATTTGTGTTTGTGTAAAAATTTCAATACTTTTAGATAAATGGTTTAGAGTTTTCGATAAGTGAATCCAAATTTTAAATGACAATAATACCATATAATATTAACTATTTCGAATAAATTCAACATTAAAAAAGCGGATTACATTACTATTCAAGAGTATGCTAATGAATCTATAATAAAACATCCTCTTTGACCACCGACGTACACTTTTAAGAATAATTTTTAAATTATTGTCTGCTGAGTAAAAGCTTAAGCCGTATTCACTTACATAAATAGGTCATACTAATTTTGCTCCCAGCTCTGCTTGCATGATAGCTAAATAAATAAAAATAAGCCTATGCCAAACAGTCAAATCTATCGAGAACACTTATATCTAATAAAAATCTCGTGTCACAGTGTTTGTTATCGAACTCGTCCGAAACGGCTTGACCGATTCTTATGAATTTTATTGAATTTTTTGTGTGTATTTGGTAGGTCTGAGAATAGGTCGTAGGCTAATTTTTAATCCCCTAGGTGATGAGGATTGCCCTCTACAGAAATTATTTTTTTTTATTTTCAGACCAAATTTTTTAATTTTGTACATTTTTATGATTTAGCATCAAAAACAATTTATGACCCTACATTTTCAATGCGTCCGAAGGAACACGGGTGGAGCCGCGGGAATCGCTAGTATTATAAAATATATACTATTATGTTATTAATTTATTTAAATATATATTGGGAGGAAGCTTACTTATAATAATACTGTCTGACGACTCTCGCTTCGCTCGGTTGTGTGTCTAAATAAAAATACTTGACTTACGGATCCGTTTAAAATGGATAAATTACTATTATTGTTAGTTTATTTAAGAATGCTATCCCGGACTTTTCTTTTGATTTTTAAGACCCACAATTTTTTAATGCATTGTTTTGATGTTATATTTTATATTGCAAGTAATTATTCATTCTTTCTGTAAACTAAAATTATTACTTAAAAATATAGTTAAGGCATATTTTGATCCACATATAACACAGCATACCTAAATGTTTAATTGGATAAGTATATATTCTGCATTTTTTATAGCAAACCTTCCGAAAGTTTTTTCTAATGATAGTGAAAACCCTCTCAAAATCCGTTGCGAGGCTTAGAATGAGTTAGCTTAAAAACAGACGGACAAAAATAGCTTTGCAAACATAACTTTGCTTTATAATATGTATAGATATAATTATTAACGAGAAAGATCACATGTGTGGTCTAAAATTCCCTTTTTAAAAAAATATTAATGAAAACCGACGTACTTGTACTAATGGGGTATACCGAAATTATCCGAGAATTTTTAGAGCGCTCTTTCGAGAATCTTTGGATACTTTTTATTTTAATACGTCAAATAGTTTAAGAAGAATATGCGGTGTGTGTGGGTCGGTCATAGTTCATTGGTAGGGCCTAAGCTAAACGAGATTAGGTAGTAATATGTCAAGTATACTGACACTTTTCTTGCTGTTGTATTATCTTCTTTCTAATCTATTATATAAAAATCTCGTGTCACATTGTTTGTTATCGAACTCCTCCGAAACGGCTGAATCGATTTGTATGAAATTTTTTGTGTATATTTGGCAGGTCTGAAAATAGGTCGTAGGCTATTTTTTATTTCCCTAAGTCATAAGGGTGGTCCACTCCGGATTTTTTATTTTAAGACCAAATGTTTCTTTTTTACTTTTTTATGATTTGGCATCAAAAATTCTTATAAGTTATAACCTTAAATTTTCCTTGATCGCGGGCGGAACCGCGGGAATTGCTAGTATAAAAATAGATTTCATTTTATAAAAACTTGCTATATAAACGTCAGTCTGTCTGTCAGAGGACTTGACAAGGCGAACTGACATATTGCGTTATGTATACAAACGTAATGCTTTGAATTGTGCTGTCGAGTGTCGACATCGTAAAAGTTCAATCCGGGTTATTTGTGCTTCTTTTTTCTGATGTTAATAAATATTGAATTATAAACAAATTATTTTAATGCCAGCGATTCACCCTCACTCCGCTCGAGTTCGTCATTGGTTAGGTAGGTACCTACCTGATGGACGGAGATGTAATTTTTTTCCACCAGATAACCAGCTTGTAAATTATTATTATTTCTAATTAAAACATTTACAAATGTTGTATGGAATTGTACGTACTTACACACTAAAGTTCGGTTGAAATCCAAGTAATTGTATTCACTTAAAACACGTGTGAAATAAAGGCCGTAATGCTTTATTCATATGTATATGTATTATGTATATTTAAACAAAAAGTATGAAGTATTTAACTGCGACAATTTAACAAAACGACCGTTATTTTACGTTAAATATGTTAATTATAGCCTATTTAACTAAACAAATAAATAAAAATTAACTACCTAAGTAGTTTATTTCGTAACAGAATTTAAGTTTACATACAAAATATTCTATTCAAAAATGTTACGATTTGCAATCTCTAACGCACAGACTGTTACGATAAGTGCAACAGATGCTTTCAGAATACGTGACCGCACGTACAACCCTCAAGTGCCGGAGCCGGTCCCAAAGCCCATTTTAGTTATAAAATATATTGTCCAATTACTTAGATTTTTTTATATAAATTTCTTTCGTCCTAAGTTCACGCTAAAATATTATACCTACTTTATTCTTCTTAAAAACTTGTATAACTTTTGATTGTTTTTTTTTATGTGTGCTTATTACATCTTTTTACTTTTTTCATTAAAATATTCCAGTCATTTTTAATTAATTACCTCTAGGGTGGTCCATAATATGAACTCCAATAAAATATTTCATCCTGTAAGGTGAAATATTTATTTACATATAAAGTCATTCCGTAATCGTGATTTTTTTAATATTGTACTAATTAATGCTCATTAAGAGATGGAATTAATAATAAACACACTTTTGCATTCATAATATTAGTTAAAGAAGATTGTCACAATGAATGTTGGACTCAATGAAGTAAAATCACTTATAATAAATGACAGTGGTAACGCGCTCGCTTGGATAACCAAGTGATGCGGGTTCAAATCTGGGTTATATTTTTATGTGCGAATTACTTCTAGCATAATTACCACTTGTCTTACGGTGAAGGAAAATATCGTGAGGAGACTTGCATGTCTGAGAGAACCTAGTAAGTTTTCGAAAGACTCGTGAAGTTAAAAAACCCGCACTAGGCCTGTATTATGAACTATGGTCTGATTCCCCTCGTATTGAACGGAGGACCGTGCCCAGTAGTGGGACGTTAAAAATACCTCAGTATAATACTTGTAATACAAATATTTTGAACATAATATGTGTGCATATATAGTAAATTTTAAGCAATTTACGAGTATCTTAAAATATCAATCTAAATAAACTGACAGAGTGAAATCTTTAACTTATATTACTTCGTTAACTGTCACTATGATTATATCGTATTTAAAACACTATCAATTGAGGGTTAAGCATTCTCAGAAAGAACATGCATGCTTGTCGCTCAAAGTTAAGTCATCAAGTTATTTTAAACAAAACGCCTTGACTTTATAACTTCGATGATATATAATTGAATTGCTTATTTCATTCATATTAACCGGTTTCCGCTTTAATAAATTTAGTTCTAGTTAAAAATGAATCAAACGTCACGGATAATTTATATTAAACTCGATTTTTTTATTAAAATAATTTATTTGTTTGTTGATTTTGATTTAAATAATTTTACATAATGGCTCGTACTTATATCTTATTAAATATTTCGTATTCTGAACGCTGGGTGATAGTTAAAAATTGCGTCATAAGGTGCGGGATGTTTAATAAATAACTTAGTACTCCATGATAAGCTAATTACGACATGTATTCTACTCTTCTTGATACAAAAAATGCAAGTTACTGAAGTAAGAATATATCAATACAATTAATATATCCAAACAAGCACTTATGATTAAACTAGCGACATTAAGCTAACACTTTTTCTCTGCTCGAGTTCTTTCCTTGATACATTATAACAGAAACAAAACATTTTTCCGCAGTAAGAAGCATCCTAACTACTCGTATATATTGACCCGGATACCAATTTTCATCAAAATCTGTCCTAAAGATTTTCTCGTGATACCGTCACAGACACAAACATATAGACAAAGAGAAAGAAAAAAATTGTAAAAATTTTAAATTTAGTCTCTGTATCGTTAGTAATTAATATTTCAATAACATTTTTCAAAAATATTTTACCTACGGATTCTCGCTTCGCTCAGGTTTCAGTCCGAGTGAAGCCGCGGGTTCCGCTAGTAAATGAACACAAAACTTGATAAATTATATACTAAAACTTATCTCGAGAACCACTCTATCCATTGGTTAAAACATCATGAAAATCGGTGAAGTAGTTTTTGAGTTTATCGCGAACAGACAGATGAGCAGACGCGGCGGAGAACTTTGTTTTATAATATTATGTAGTGTAGATTAAACTCAAACGTACGGTACATTAATAAATTCCATCACCACTACACTGACGCGACCTTTATTTATTCTATATTGTGAATAACCTACATTCAGATCTTCAATGTCATGAATTAAGTCATATTTAATTCCTAGGCGCCCAACTAGCTATAAATATAAACTATATGAATAATGCAACGCGTCCATTGTTGCATACATATTCTTTATACAAAATGGTATACTAAATAATATTTTTCTTTAACACCATTATTGTTAGTGATATTGCCAAGTGATTATTCTATTGACATAAGTAGAGATGAGGTCATTCATAGACTATGATACATGTTAATGCAACACCAAAAACCAGTTGAATCGTAAAATTTCACTAATATTGCCGCAACATGTTTAGTGAAGTATAATAAATCTTTTAATACATGACATATCTACTCACTTAATACTATCGTAATCGTTGAGGTTATTTAAGCAATAAATTGTACAATAATCTAGATATTCATTACTTAAAATTAGTTATTTATAGGTATATACTTTCTTAGATTTAAGTGTCTTTTTTAATTTTAATTTAGTATCTGTTCACTAAATGCATATGTAAGTATATACGGTATCTACTTAAAAAAATTGTCTATATGAAACTATATACGGTAACTACATAAAAAAAAACGATTTTGGTCTGTCTGTTTGTTCCGGCTAATCTATGAAACGGCTAGACCGATTTGTTATAGTGTAACTTAGGCTATTTTTTTTTAAATTACGCCCAGCGAAGCGGACCGGGTTTACTTATTATAAATAAAACTCTCTTTTTGCTTTTATTCGAGGATTTACTTTAATTTTCGGTTCCCTGACGTTGTGAATGGAAGCATGGTCAGGGAAATAACTAGTTTTAAAAGTCTCTACGGTCATATTATATACAAGCCTAATCATAGCTTTAAAAAATAATTTTCAAAAACTCAAAAATAGCACCAAAATACCTTACAATTTTTGGTGATTTAAACAATTTCATATAAATGTAGATTTAAATTACATTATTATACAAAACAGTTAATAAAAAATTAGGCACTCCGGTGATATATATTTAAAATATGCTAAAATACTTAGCACGAGCGCTTTTTTATTATCAAAACCACGCATGTAATTTAGTAGCTTTATAAGATACTAATGTCCTCCAGATCGATTTTGGACATTACGGTCAATCTCACTGAGATTAGATCTGCGCAAAAGCCACAACACATGTATTATCTGTTCTTTTGTAACTGACATACAAGACAAACATTTTTATATATTTATGCATCTATAATAAAGAGGTTTGCTGAGTTTCGTGGATATTTAACTATGATATTATTATTTTTATTGAAAATTTGAGGTAAACAACGTACTTTAGAAGAGTTAAATTGTGTATCTACGAGTATATAATAAAAATATTACGATTGATAACACGAATAAAGCTCGTCAATAGCAGCTACTACTATTACAAAAAAAGAAAATTTATAGGCATACGGAGGAGAGAAAGATTCCGAATGTTTTGTCTTGACCTATTTGTATATCGATTGCATTTCATATATTATAACCTACATATTAATTACCTTGATATTACGGTAAACTAAAACATCGTGGGGAAACATGTACGTTTGAGAGAACCTAGCAAGTTTACGAAAGACATGTGCAATCCTCCGATTCGCACTTGGCTGTCGTGATGGATTATGGCCTGATCCTTCATATTGAATGTAGGCTCATGCCCAATTGCAACAGCGCCATCAAGTTCCTTGGTAAGCTACGTTATGTGCTCGTGTTACGGATACCAGATAGTTGATATACTACACATATCAATTTTAAATACATACATATTATAATTATAAACACCCATGACTGGAGTTCAAGCATTTGTGCTCAACAAATGAATGCCCCCAGCGGGACTCGAATACGCGACCGCTGGCGCGGAAAGTAGGGTCACTACCAACTGAGCCAAACGTGACGTCAAACATATCTAAAGATATTATTGACTATTAAACAAAATAAGGTAAGGTACAGCAATTATCAATTTAATCAGTTTTAACCCTTTAGGGAACTGCAAGTTATTAAGCTTGTGACATTATTATCTCTACAAATTGCTTAAATTATAATATATAAAGCACCGCTCCACTCTATTACATGAATAATGAATAGTGAACGATAATGATTTACACGGCATTATGGCTAGGTACTAACAACACTAAATTTTTCAATGACATACATTTTTACTTATTGTAATTGCAAAAGTTTGTTTTATCCTTTTTTTTGTATAGGAACAAACAGACAAATTGACAGAACTATTTTAATAATCGTAAAGTAATAGGGGCATTTGTATTCCTATACAAGTGACTCAAGATATCTTTCTCAGACACCCAAATACGTTACAATTTGTAATGTATGTATTTATATAACAGTGTTAGCTTATAAACTTCGAACATTTGATTCAAATGAGCAACGAAAACTAAAACTTAACATTTAATACCACTTAAAATGCAGCACTCAAAGCAATCCACTAAATCAAGTGGATTTTGGGCATATTTGCCTATCGAATTTATTTACATACGTTTATACGGCTAGTTACCGCTTCCTTCATCACAACTCACTTATCCAAATGAATGAGAACAATAGAGTTATAGAACTAACTTGCATGTTAAGAGCTCGAAACTAAGTTAAGCTTAATAGAGTGGTGAATGCTAAATGATATGTTTTTGTTTCTATTTATTTATTACTGTTTAAGTTATATAATTATATATAGTACTAGCGACTCACACTTGCTTCGCTCGGGTTCGCCCCCGGTGTAACCTCTTTAGTATAGTTTAAAAATGACGTAATTTCCATATATTATAATAGCGTAAGAAACGCTGTCATTCGACCGTTTTTTCTCCGATTCACTTTGCAAAACGGACTACCACGTAAGAGCCTTTTTATTTTTCGGTTTTTTATAAAACCTATAACACTCAGCAATAATGTGGCTTTCTATTGGTGAAAGAATTTTTAAAATCGGTTCAGTAGATCCCGAGATTATCCCTTACAATTTAACAAATATACAAACACACAAACTTTACTTCTTTATAATATTAGTATAGATTTATTCTAACTTAATCGTATCTGAACATTCAATATTTTTGATAAATGTTATTGAAGTAGTAATTATAATTCATACATACTCGAAGTACAAATCGATGGGAACTACTGGACAGCTTTTGATGATATTTGGTATGATGATAGCTGGTTATTTGCTTCAGTATTAAGGATACTCTTTACCGCAGGAAAGTATCTCATTTCTGACAACCTCCATAGTAACTGTTAAAAGTATCTAGTAAACTTAGTATATTAGTATAGCCTTGTGGTAATGAGCTCGCTTAGGAAACCCAATGAAGCGGGTTCAAATTCCAGGGCTTGTACCTATATAATTTTTATATACATATCATTTCCAACATGATTACCACTTATTTTACGTTTAAAGATAGCAATTATTCTATGAAAGTGAAGTGAGTTCCAAGTAACAATAAGCCAGATGCTAGCTGCGAAAGTTAGTATAAGTACTAAACAAAATAGTACTTGAAAATTTAATAAGAAAAGGCAATTAATTTTAACTCTATATACTACTAGAGACCTAGATGTAAAGACATCTAGGTTCTTCCATAAGCAAATATTATCAAAACCTATTTAGTGATTTTCTCGTAATAAATCCACACAAAGACAGACAGGCAAAAATACAGACAAATATTATAAAAACTGTGGATTCGGCCTGTCTATTAATAATAATGATTGTTTCACTGAGAGGCAGTGGTAGCCCAGCGGTAACGCATCGCTTGTATAACCCAGTGATGCGGGTTCAAATCCGGGCCTCGCACCTTTGATATTTTCATGCGAATCATTTCTATCCTGATTACCACTTGTCTTACGGCGAAGGAAAAACATCGTGAGGAAACCTGCATGTCTAAGAAAACCTAGCAAGTTTTCGTAAGACATGTGAAGTCCGCCAACACGCACTAGGTCAGCACGGTGGACTATGGCCTGATCCCCCTCGTACTGAGGGAGGCCCGGGCCTACCAGTGGGACGTTAAAAAAAGGGCTGATGATGATGATTTCACAAAGATTTTACAAAAAATTCGTACAGATTCGACTAAGATATAATTTTACTATATGTATAGATTCGTAATATCTTTTACCACACATACCGTGTATATTTTTTTTTAGTACATAACTTCTATTATAAACTAAAACCATAACAGAAAATATATTCTTAAAACAATTTTAGCTTGCGCGGCTCTCACGTGGAAAAGCCATAAAATTTGCATATAAATATTTAATTGCATGCTGTTGGTATGCGCTCCCATATAAGGAAAAGATGAATCAGTAAATTGTCTACTGCATTAAGCTTCAATACTGGTTGTAGTGAATGTTCTTGAATGAATACTATCAGGTACATACGAGTATGTTTACTATAAAATATAAATAATTATTTAATTAACATTTAGTTTTTTTTTGGTATTTTTGACGAGACGTTTGGCTCAGCTTGTAGTTTCAGTCAGTCTACTTTCTACTAACGCGGTCGCGGGTTCGAGTCCCGCTGGGGGCATTTATTTGTTGAGCGCGAATTTTGTGACTCTAGTTATGGGTGTTTATAAAAATGAAGGCAGCTATTACCTAGTATTAAAAAGTTTTAAACGAGTGTAGTTTTATAATTAAATTATTTATATTATGTAAAACTCGAATGAATGAATATTGTAAAGGTGACACTACCAATAATAATACCCTAATGACCTTTGACTTATGTTAAACGTGACATCACTGCACAGTGTACTTGATTCACATTAATTAACCTTTTAAATGTGCTTTAAAAAGTATACAAATAAATCTTAAGTATTAATATTAGTAGGCGTAGCTTCGGCGTCGTGCTTTGATCTATACTAATTGACAGGAATGATATCTTACGGTTTCTGAGTAGGGCTGACGACTTTCAAGTGCATATTATGAAGGAAGAATGTGAAGTTACAAATTACACTTGTTATTTAACTCTTTATTTTTTTCTTTATTTTACTTACTCAATATTATTATGATGTAAAAATTGCACAGTGGTGATACGCTCGTTAGGAAAAAAGGGTGAAGCGGGTTCGAATCGGTCTTGCTTCTTTGATGTTTTCATGAGTGAAGTATTTATATCATCATCAGCACTTGTATTACGGTGAACTAAAACGTCGTGAGGAAACCTGCATGACAGAGGAAAGCTAGCAGGTTTTCAAAATACACCTGTCTGTCTGACTGTAACGACGAAAAAACCACTGGGCAGATTTTGGTGAAATTTTGTACAATGATAGCTGGATATCCAAGTCAACATTTATGTTACTTTTAAATGCAGGAAAATATAACTTTTCTGAAATCTATAATAACATTTAAGACGTGGGGACGATTCACTAGTATTTTATATTTCTACACTAGTGTATAATTGCTAACCCTACATTCAAACATCTGAATTAAATTATAAAATTGGATGAAGGTTGGGAGGTTTGAACATCGTGGAATGTTAATAACTTACTACGGTTATATTTTATTTGAAAGGGTACGATGTCGAAATAACAGCGGATATGATCGCGCGAGACTCATGTGGATGAGAATTTAATTTCCATTAAAAAATCTTTGATTTCTATGAATATTGAAATATCTGTAAAGATGTCGTAAAATATTACTACTATGGTGATTCAATGTAAATTTTTTAAAACGTTCTCATGCGTCTTCTAGTTAATGAAAACATTTTTGAACTAATACGATATCCGATACTCCATATAATTTAATGCAATAGTCATCATTACCCACGACGGAACGGAGACGGTACATGCGTTTGGGGTGAGAGGTTGTGTGTGCAAATACATGTTGCCATTTTTCTCCAAAACTACTAGTCCGATTTTGATGCAGTTTTCAGTTATGGGTTCGGGTTAGATTGCTGCATGTTCTTAGATAGGCGGGTGAGGTCGGGCGAACGCCCGGCTCGGCGCGTTATGTATATAATATTTTGTATATAATATTTATGTTCTCTAAAATGTTTAAAATAAAAAAAATATATACAAAAGCATATGTAATCTACGGTTTTTAGTAATTTTGCCTGTCTTTGACCGTATTACGAGAAAACCACAGATTTTGATGAAATTTGGTATGACGATAGTTGGTTTAGAAGTCAATATATGGGATACTATTCACTGCGGGAAAATATTTAATCTCAGAGAAATGTACTGTAACATAATATGTACGAGTGAGTGTGTATGTAGGGTCAAACCCGAGCGGGGCAGGGTGCGTCGCTAGTCTTACATATAAAAATGAATTGCTGTTCGTTAGTCTCGCTAAAACTCGAGAACGGCTGGACCGATTTGGATAATTTTGGTGTTGAATTATTTGTGGAAGTCCAGAGAAGGTTTAAAAGGTGACGTACCTAGGGACGAACCCGAGCGAAGCGAGGGTGAGTCGCTAGTCTACAATAAAATTCAAACTCAGTCCACTCTATACATTTAATACTTTTTTGGATTTTTTTAAAATTATTTTATTAAAATTATAACGAATCTATAGTTTTAAGATTTTTTGTCTATCTGTCTGTTTGCTTGTCTGTTGATCGCTTCATGAGAACCACTGGACAGATTTTGATAAAATTTTGTATGATAATAAATTTCATCTTACATAATCTTTGCAAAATTTATACTTTCAAATAATCTGTACCTATTGAACGAACTCGAGGAGATCGAGGGTGAGTCACTAGTCTTAAATAAATTTACTGACATACATACAAAATATTTTAAAAGTTAAAAGACTGGTTCTAATTTCATGTTAAACGAAAGTAAGAATTACGGAAGTATTTTATACAATTTTTTAATGTATACATTTTATATGGACGATAATATTGCACTTTACATATTATACTGAACAAAACGCCAAAAACATTCAGAGCAAAAATCACGAGAGACGTCAGAACCGCTGCATGACGTTTTCACTAATAGTAATATAGAAATAGATAAATATTTACAAAGGAAAATATCCCTTAGCGCATTGTATGTATGTTCTTTTTTGCTTGAAATGTCGCAACGAAGAAACATGAAACTAAGTTGACAGCTTCATGAATATGGTATTAGGGGAAATACGTTAAAGGTAGTTTCAGGTGCTATTTTATTTGCTAAGCATAAGATGATGGTAATAAAAAGATCTTAGTATTGTATTTATTGACCGACTTTAAAATAGAGAAGTAACACTATTTTTCATGAATGTAATTGCTATGGCATACTGGTCTTCATATCGTTACCGGTCTCTAAGGTTGTATCAAAAACACTCTCTTGAATAGTAGATTCGTAAAGGCCTTCTTCTAGGTTCATATATGCTAAAGAATTGCAAGCTTTTTCCCGACGCTTTAATTATAAAAAGATAAGATAGAGAAAAAAAAAAGGTAATATTTATTCATACTTATCCAATAAGCTTTGCTGTATGTTGATGTAAAATCTAAATATAGTCGATTGTATTTGCACATGTTGTATATTATTCTATAATGTACTACTAATGATACTTCTGATTCTAAGTATCCTAATCACTAGGAATTCCGTGGAGTGTTTTGGCTCAACCACAAATACAATTTTGTTGCGATATCTTATCTCATAACGTTTTGAAGTTGCTATTAACCCTTAGTTACTGCTGTAAAAAAAATACTTATTTTTATATTTGAATCTCACTTTCATATGTTTATTTTATAAATCAGGACTTAGGCTCTGGTAGCCTAGTGGTAATGCGTTCACTTAAGTAACCGATTGAAGCGGGTTCGAATCTGTGTCTTGCACCTTTGATATTTTCATTAGCGAATCATTTCTAACATGATTGCCATTTTTTGTCCTACCTTGAAGGCGAAACGTCGTGAGGAAACCTAGCACGTTCTCGAAAGATACGTTAAGTACCCTTAGTATTCAACGGAAGCTCGTACTTAACATATTGTGCACTACTTTAATAGTAGTCAAGACTGTATAGTAACAGTTATTGAAAATTTAAGGAAAACATATTATTATAATACTAGCAATCGCGGCTTCACCCGCGTTCTGATCACTATAAAAAATAGGAATTGGTGGTAGAACGTTGAAAATTCTTCGCTTGACAAATTATATTCTAAAACCTTCTTGGAGAACCATTCTATTCATTGGTGAAAACTGCATGATCGGTGCAGTCGTTTTTGAGTTTATCGCGAACAGACAGACAGACACGATGGAGGAGTAGAATTAACCATTTTTTTAAACACTATGCAATTTTAAGAAACGTCAAAATATTTTTCACTATTATGTGTATACTCGAACTATAAGCTATTACTTTAAACTTCTATCTAACACATATCAGATTTAATTTATTTAAAACCCATAAAATCCTCATATACATAACCTGTAGTAAAATAAGTTAGTTTTGTAATTCAAATCAATATTGAAAGTATTTTGTCCTACACTAAGCTTGTTAGACCGACTTAATTAATAGTGGAATAAAATACTTTTTCAAAATATATTTTGGAAGCTAATTCTCTTTTCAACGTTTATAATAGGTAAGGCAATATAAGGTACAGGTAGTAAATTAGGCTAAAATACATGAAATTGTTTATTGAGGTTTAGCTGTTTTACAATAACGTAATCTTTTTTTTTTTATGGGATAAAGGGGGCAAACGGGCAGGAGGCTCACCTGATGGTAAGTGATCACCTCCGCCCATGGACATCTGCAACACCACAGGGCTTGCAGATGCGTTGCCGGCCTTTCAGGAAAGGGAGGGAGGAAGGAGGGAGAAGGACGGGAGTAGGGATGGGGAGTGGGCCTCCCGGACTATCACTTACCGGACGAAACGCGACAGCATAGCTGCCACTTCACGCCGGTCTTCTGTGAGAGAGTGGTACTATACGGGGCATGCCGGCCCATTCGGCTGCTACCCGAAGGTAACAAGCATGGCACTACCACTTGGGAAACAATAACGTAATCAATTTTCAAGAGAAATTCTCAGAAATGAGAGTAAGCTTCAAAGCAGGTGCTATAAGAGCCTCTTTATCTTAAAACGATGATTAGTTAAGTATGAACCAAAACTTAATTATATTATTGAAACACTAAACATCACTTTGTGTTTAATTCATTTTAAAATAATCACGTTGGCTTTTAGCCATGAGTAATCTACTCCATTGACTGAATGGAATTAATAAATCAATGAGGAAAAGTATAAAATTATACGTATGACGGTGTGTGTATTTCTGTTTAGTTCATCACTAAACGTTACCAATCAAAACCCAGACTCAGACTAATTCATTGTGTATGTGATAGCCATTCTATATTTAATCTTTATAAATAAACTGAGCTGTTTTTAAATAAGAACACGTAATTATCTGTAACTCCAGTGGAATACAATTCCATTTTTACACATTTATTTCGTTAAAATTCTATAAAGTATGTAAATTGTCTACTTTTTTATGGAGTATTAAGCCCTTTATAACGTCCCGTACGACACAAAACCCTTCAATACAATTGGGATCAGGTTCTAGTCTATCACGCTAACCCAGTGCGAGTCAGACTTTGCCTGTCTTTCGAAAGCTTGCTAAATTTCCTCAGACATGCAGGATTCCTCACGATGTTTTAATTTGCCGTAACACAAGCAGTAATAATATTAAGAATGATTTGCACACGTAAATAAAGTCTCCTGCTAAAGGTGCGAGACCGCTAATTTGAACTTTACTCCTTTTACAAAGATTTTGGCACTATGCTGCCATTGCTTTCCCTTTTTAAATGTATACACGAATCATTAATTTTATTTTTTATTTTATAATATGCAACAACAACAACAACCTACTAAACTACAACTTTTGCTTCATCCTCTGCTCTATCCTCTAATTAACATCCGCTTTGTATAAGTAGAATCAGCCTAATAAAACTAATACTCTGAAGGTTGGTCAGAAACAAAATGCTCGCCTAGTTTTAATTAAAATAAAATGAATGAAATATGTAACAAAGAACGTTTCACATTAAAATGGGCTTAATATCAAGCTTTCAACCCAACAATTATTGCATTTCAACATTTACAATAAGCTATCCAGGCTTATAGCTGATACCAGTAGAATAATTGAATTAAATTAAAAGGTCATTCAATTACAAATCTTTTAGTCACAACATCACAGCTTTTGTACTATCCAATTAAATTTCAACCACAGTCTGCAATGAAGCTTAATGAAAAAACTTTATACTCTGTTAAGCTCTAGGATAATACCTTTGTATTGGGATGTTGGTGTGCTTTAGTTTAAATTAAAATTAATAACTTAGTTGTTTTTTTTTGTGTAATATAAAATATCTACCAATACCTTAATTTGTAAGTTCGCTAACTCAAAAACTGTAAAAAAGATTACTGAGATGGAGTTAGCAATTTTGACAAGTATCCTCATGTTTTTCTGAATTTTTAAATAATGATGGAAAAATTTTGACAACTGGATTATTAGATGACCACTAGCATTAATAAAAAGGCAATTGACAAAAAATGACTGCCTAATTTGCGAAATCCACATAAATTGGAAATATGTTTGTGTGCGAGTTTTGTAAGTTATGATAATTGTATCTTTCTTATGCATTCTTTTTCGAAGCACAGCACTTTATTTAGATAACTTGAAGAAATTCTAAAACTTAATTATAATTTTCTTATGTTTACGTAAAAATATCACATTTTAAATTAAATTATCTATTCGGTTTTATTTGAGGTGCCAAAAACCTTAGTTTCTCCGTGATCATGTTTGTTATAAAGCATTAGAAAAGTGGTCGTTGATCAAAAACGTGCACAAACTTATGTTAGTGTAATGATTTAAACATTAATTAAAAATACTATAGATTAGTAAAAGTATTAGTCACTAAATGCTTTCCATAACAAAACCCACAAACAAATCACGTTGGATGTAATACAAACATAATAATGTATATTCACGATTTATTTGCATAAAATTAACATAATGTTAACAAAACTATAAATAGCGGATATGACGCGATTAATGTACATAGGATTCATAGAAAATGAACACAAATTTGCAGTAAATGATTTTAATTAGAACTTATCGTAGTGAGAAGATCCTCTTTGACATATCGCTTTGCTTAAATCCTTCAAACACTTCGTCCATCTCATCAACTTTGGTACACTCGTATCGTCGTCACGTACACGTCTGAGTACATAATTGCTTGAAAAAAGAACCTCAAAAACTGAAAAACATTTTCATTTTCACATCAAATTTTGCATTTATAGTTTTAGGTATGACTGGTATTGTCTAATATATAAAAATCTCGTGTCACAGAGTTTGTTATCGAACTCCTCCGAAACGGCTTGACCGATTTCCATGATATTTTTTGTGTATATTTGGCAGGTCTGAGAATAGGTTGTAGGCTATTTTTTATTCCCCTAGATGGCCTTTTTTATTTTTAGACCAAATGTTATTTTTTTATTTTTTTTTTATGAATTGACATCAAAAAATACTTAAATACATTAATTTTTATCTTTACCACCGAGATTAGAACGCGGGAGGAGCCGCGGGAATAGTTAGTAATTTATAACTTGCGAATACGGAGTTAAAAAATTATTTCTAAGAACTGCATTTCTAAGAAAATAGTGCTTAAAAAGCCCCGCATTTATTTTGAAGTCCCGCATTTTACCAACATGATGGATCACGTCCTGATCTCTTTTAAATTTATATCTATTAATCAGCAAGACCAAAGTAGTTCAAATATTTTTTATAAACATATATTTACAATACTGTTTTTGAACGTATGAAATATTTAAGCTTCATTCAAGATCAACTTTATAGGTGAAGGTTACCGCTATTTTATTTGAATCTTTTATAGTCATGATTTTAAATTCGTAATACGTATCTCATTACATATGTACATATATGTCTCTCCTTTGTATTATACCACCCACATTTATGACCTTTAGCGTCATATGCATCAATACTTGCGTCATGACTCAATCAATCATTCAATCATTGAAGTGTATTTACAAGACACACTGTTTAATTCCTCGTCAGCACTTCTCAGCAAAAGCTATGTTTTGAGCTTATTTGTATATCCTCATATTGAACGGGATCAGGCCATAGTCCGTCACGCTATGGGTTGGTGCATCTCACATACTGTCTTTCGAAAACTTGCTAGGTTTTCTCAGACATTCAGGTTTTATGTTAATACTCTTTTCTTTTTAACCATCAATTATTAAAAGAGTATTTTAATTTTTGCTTTTGCTCAATTTGTAAGAAAAGAAACTGAACTGTTATATACTCGTATAATAATTATCTACAGTCTGCGATGTTATAATTAGCCTAAGTGGATAATTATAAGTATAGGAATAATTTTACGACTACATACTAGTGTACTAGAAATTATTCACATAGCGATGTCTTGGAAGGTATTATTTATTAATTATTATCTTAAACATTCGTGTAATCACAATTGAATAATTTGGTTCTTTTTTAGATTTTAATGGAACAGTTAAAATTAGTACTGGTTAAAAAACAATGACATTTTAACTAAAATAGTACACTGACCCTAAAAGATTATCGATACATAGATGATTAAATTCTAGATAAATTTCACCCCTTTTATCTATAGAGTCCATATTTTTAGAATTGATTGTTTAGTATTTGTAATAATTATATTTTTAATATATTTTTTTTTTGAAGTAAACATAATATATGAAAAGAATTTAACTATTCTTAATAAAGTACCTGTATCTATTTTTCAATAGCTCAGGTCGCCTTATAGGCATAAACAAAAAAATAGAAACGTAGGAGAAAAAGGTACTATTGTTTTATCTTTCGTTGTTTATATGTAGTAGTGTCATTAAAATAAGTACGGCGGGTTTTCATCCTTTAAGTTTCCTTTCGATCGGTTAAGGAACCTATATATACAACTTGAATTACCAATTTTACGAGCTCGTATATGAAGCGAGGGTCATGTTGCTTTTGTGGCCTAATAAAAAAGGACATATACGTGAATCTACAAGCAATATACTATATTATTCACTATTCTAACCTATTTAGAATTTGCCCGTGTCTTCGGTTCGATTCTAGCATATAATGGATTTGTGTGAGTCTGATTCGCACATCGATGGTTCCGTAGCGTGAAATATTATTTTTGACCTATCTAGCTCAATGGTAACGCGTTCGATAACTCGATAACCATTGTGAAGCGGGTTCAAATCTGAATCTGGAACCTTTAATATTTGCGCATTATTTTTAACATGATTACCACTTGTCTTACGGTGAAGGAAAACATCGTGAGGTAACCTGCATCTCTAAGAAAACATAGCAAGTTTTCGAAAGACATGTGAAGTCCGCCAACACGCAGTAGGCCAGCGCGGTGGACTATGGCTTGATCCCCCTCTTACTGAGGGAGGCCCATGCCCAGCAGTAGGACGTTACAAAGGGCTGAAGAAGAAGATTGCCACTTGCCTTACGGTAAAAAATATCGTCAGGAAACCTGCACGTCTGAGAGAACCTAACAAGTTATCGAAAGTCTGTAGTTCTGTACATAGTCCGTCAACCTACACTTGCGTGCACTTGCACAGCGTGGTGGACTATGGTCTGATACCCTCGTATAGAAAGGAGGGCGGTGCCCAACAGTGGGACAATTAAAAGTGCTGAATACAATTTACTATCCATTGAGTTATTATTACTACGTATAGAGTGGGCGCCTCAACTAGATTTATTCAAACACCTGTATAGGCCGATCGGCATATACGCGTTTAGTCTGTGCCGAGCGGCTGCGGTAGCTTGACGCATTGGAGTAAAAATTATTACGTCTAAATATGCCGTCATGTGTAGTGAGGTACTGTACAAACTGTTCAGAAAAATCAAATAAAAGTCAAGGAGTGACTTTTCACGCGTAAGTTTACTGCATTTTCGTTTAATCACGCTTAATTTAATAATTTTGTATATATATATATTGTTACGTACTACGGGTTCGGGATCGGAAATTAATAGCGTTCTTGCACTAAGGATGTTTTATTTCACTTTGAATACACGCACAGTCTGTACACAACACTAGTCTCTGAACACTGTATTTCTCTTCTCAGTACTCCTTTTCAATGCTTCTTCAATAATACTTCAACCAACTCTTCACCTTTCCACTATTTCGTTTCGCTTCTTAGTCTTCACTCAACTTCGACTCGATGTCAACTGAACTCTCGACACACTGCCGGCCTTTTTATATGCATAAATATAAGAACATTCTAGTATCGAAAATTCAAAATGTTTCTAGTAATTTCGAATCTTTTCCCGAAAGTGTTTTGTCCCTCTCTAACACATTAGAATTTGTAATAAGCTGTTTCTGTCATCTAATTGACATAAGTTAAAATTTGACATTCGCCGTTCTAAGGCATGGTACAAGCGTGCTATTATGACGAGTTCACACCATATTACGCGACACTACCCCCTCCTTAGTTATGCTCGTCTCGAGCATCGTTGTTGCCGTGGTATTTCGCCAATCGATCCACATGTACGATTTTAGCCGGGCTTCTAGATGTACGTTGGATTCGGAAAGTGACGTCGTTAATTTTCGTTACAACCTTATAAGGCCCCTCCCAACTGGGTTGTAGCTTTGGTGATTTACCCTTTCTTCTCACTGGGTTATGCAGCCATACCAAGGAACCTTCCTCGAAGTTCGTTCCTGTCGCCTTCCGGTCGTAACGCGTTTTCATGCGTTCACTTGCTTGTAGCCCCGCATCTCGTATCTGCTCGTGAACATCAATCATCTTCGCTCTTAGACCACTGGCATATTCGGTGATACAACTGGGGGTATCTGGCGGGCAACCACTTAACAGATCCGCTGGCAACCGTAGTTCTCTTCCAAAATTGGCAAAGGCAGGTGTGATAGCAATGCTTTCATGTAGGGCGGTCCGATAAGATAGAAGAAACAGTGATAAGTACTCGTCCCAATCTTTTTGATGACTTTCTATAACCTTGGCTAGATGTCGTTCTAAAGTCTGATTAAACCTCTCCACCATACCATCGGACTGTGGGTGACAAGGCGTAGTTCTAGTTTTATGCACCCCCATGATCTTACACATTTCTTCAAACACTTGTGATTCGAAGTTTCTTCCTTGATCACTGTGCATTTCTAATGGAATGCCAAATCTGCAAAATACATCTTTTACCAATTTATTTGCAACAGTAACTGCTTCTTGATTCGGTATGGCAAATGCTTCAGGCCATTTAGTAAAATAGTCCATCACAACTAATATGTATCGGTTCCCAGAGTTAGTAATCGGAAATGGTCCCGCCACGTCTAATGCGATTCTCTCCCAAGGTGCCCCAACGTTGTATAATTTCATTGCTCCTCTACTTCTGGTTTGCGGGCCCTTGACGGAGGAACATTGTTCGCATTTCCGACACCAGTCTTCGACATCATCTCGACAATGCAACCAGTAAAATCGCGCCTTGATCTTGGTTAACGTTCTTCTTATCCCTAAATGTCCACCAGAAGAACCATCATGGTAGGCTCGAAGTACCTCAGATACTTTTATTTTAGGTACAACTACTTGAAGATGGCTATCATTTCCACGTGTTGTTTCCCATTTGCGGCACAATACTCCATTGTGTAACAACAAACTGTTCCATTGTGCCCACAAACTTTTCGTAGCGGTACTGTATTGTGCTATATCAATCCACTTAGGTTTTGGCCTACCACTCCTTAACCATTCCATGATAGGTCGAAGGTCTCGATCTTCTTCTTGGGCTCTCTTCATGGCGTCATCACTCCAACGCTCGTCTATGGAGTCTGTTCTAATAATTTTAATTGATTCGAATTCCTTCGCCTCTTGCCGTTGACAATGCTTGCAGTCTTCTTCACATGGTCTTCTAGATAGCGCATCGGCGTTGCTGTGATTTTTACCCCCCCGATGTTCTATATCAAACTGGAATTCTTGCAGTTGCTCTATCCATCGTGCTACCTGTCCTTCGGGATCCTTGAATTCTAACAACCATTTCAGGGCAGCGTGATCGGTTCTTATCAAAAACTTGCGACCTAACAAGTATTTCTTGAAATGCTGTAAGGTTTTGACTACAGCAAGTAGCTCTCTTCGAGTTACGCAATAGTTCTTTTCCGGTTTAGATAGGGACTTACTAAAGTAAGCAATTACCACTTCCTGATCACCCTTCCGCTGGGATAATACACCTCCAATACCAATATTGCTTGCATCAGTATCCACAATAAACTCTCCCTTTGTGTCTGGATACCCAAGGATCGGTGTTTGGCAAAGATGTTTCTTTAGTTCTTGGAAGGCTGATTCGCAATTATTGTCCCATACAAAAGGTCTCTTTTCTTCAGTTAGTTTATGAAGCGGTTTGGCGATGTCAGAAAACCCTTTCACAAACCGTCGATAGTAAGAGCACAATCCTAGGAAGGCTCTCACTTGTGTCTTGTCCTTAGGGGTTGGCCAATCTTTCACAGCAGTGATTTTGTTGGGGTCCGTTTCTACTCCGTTTTCCGATACAACGTGTCCAAGGTAATTCACTTGCTTCTTGAAAAATGAGCACTTCTTCGGACTTAACTTTAAATTAGCTTCCCTTAGTTTATCGAATACTTTTTCTAGTTTCTGAAGATGGTCTTCGAAATCACGTCCCACAATAATTATGTCGTCCAGATAAACAAGGCAGGCTTCTCCTAGTAATCCAGCAAGAACACGTTCCATTAATCTCTCGAATGTGGCTGGTGCATTGCATAACCCGAACGGCATAACCTTAAACTGCCACAACCCTTTTCCAGTTGAAAACGCAGTTTTCTCCTTATCCACGGGGTCCATATCCACTTGCCAGTAGCCACTCTTCAAATCGAGAGTCGAAAACCATTTCATACCGCTGAGAGTGTCTAGGGTGTCATCGATTCGAGGCAGGGGATAACTATCCTTTTTGGTTACATCGTTGAGCCTACGGTAATCGATGCAAAACCTTGTAGATCCATCCTTCTTCCTTACTAGTACCACTGGCGAACACCAAGGACTAGTGGAGTGTTCGATGATGTTATTCTTTCTCATGTCTTGGATCATGTCGTCAACTTCCTTTTCCTTAGCCCAAGGAATTCGTCTAGGTCGTTGTCGAATAGGCGCTACGTCCCCAGTATTAATTTTATGCTTAACTATTCCGGTTCTTCCTATATCGCCATCATGTTTGGAGAACAAATCTGAATATCGGTACAATAAATTTCCAGCTTTCGCCTTCTGTGAACTTGTGAGATCTTCCTTACAATCTTCCAAAAGTTTCAACGCTTGCTCTTTATCCTTGTTCAACACCTTTTCTTTCGGTTGACATCTGCTTAACCAGGCTATCTCTTCACAAGTCCCCACAACTTCGCCTCTTCGAATGGTTTGAGTAGAATTACTGGTATTCAGAACCGGAACCATAGATGTCGAAGCTTTACCTACAACAACTCTTGCCGGGATCCATGAGCTCTCATCTTCCATCTTCTCTATAATAGCACATGACCATGGACGGTCTGACTTGTTCTGAGGTAAAGCGACAGGTACTAGAGTCTGCGATCTTGGTGGAAGAGTGGTGTCTTTCAAGCAACAAACTTTTCCGTGAATTCCACCACTTATCGGCACTTCTCTATTTCTGAATCGTAAAAATCCATGTTTCATGTCAATCGTACACTGGTAATTTCGAAGAAAGTCCAATCCAATGATGCAATCATCAACGATATCTGCTACTATAGCGTTATGCCAATAGATGTTGTCCCCAATTTTGATAGCAATTTTTCGTTCTCCCCAAACAGGTATGCGCTGGCCGGTGGCTGTCATGAGAGTGATATGCTTTCTGTCTTGCAAATTATTGTCCGCAATGTGTTTCAGCAATCGGTTGTTAATAACGGTTCGTGATGCTCCGGTGTCCAGCGTCAGTTTACATGCTACTCCATTAATAGCGCCATGTATAACCAAAGTGTTTCCATCTACAGTCTGCTTCACTTCTATTTGTAGGGTTGTAGATCCCCCGGCCAGCGCCCATCCCGCAGCCCTGGCTGGAATTAGTTTTCCTACAGCCACATCTGTCTGTCTCCGAACGTTCATTTTCTTAGGGCAGTTACTTCGAAGATGGCCCCGCTCACCACACTCGTAGCACCTTGGGTTGAAAAGACGCTTCCGGGTGGATAATCCTTCCGTAGTGACCACTTCCCTCACCCTCCAAGCTCTTGTGTCATGGCGTACAGCTTCAACCTCTAGAGCATGAGCGACAGCTTCCTTAAGACTTGTATGGTGTCTTAGGCGCACAGTGGCACGTACCTCCGGGTCGCGAATCCCATCCACGAAAGCCTGCAGAAGAATCGTTTCTACGGTGGAGGGCGAAGATTGATACGCCTTCCGCACGAGCCTCTCTATTTCCACGGACCATTGCTGCAGGGTTTCATTAGCTCGTTGAGAACGATCTTTAATTTGAGCCCTGTACACGTGCTCCAGGTGACTATCACCATACCGCGACTCTAAAGCGTTCAGTAGCTCAGTATAAGTAATCTCACTGTTGGGGTCACTAGCACAAAGAGCCTCCAAAACAGTCAAAGCCTCCTCTCGAAGTGCGACGGTAAGGGCAGATCGGGCTTCTTCATCCGTCCATCCACTCGTCTTCTTAACAGTCTCAAACTGGATCTTGAAGGCGGCCCAGGAAGACTTGCCGTCGTAGTAAGGGACCTTAAAGCTCTTTGATGATGGGCTTATGTCGACAATACGCGGTAATTTGTGAGTTTCGAAGTAATCCATCCTCTTCTCCATTTTAGAGAGTTTTGAGTCGTACTCCTCTAAAGCCTCACCGAGTGTCGTCTTTATGCCCTCAACTTCTTTCTCAACGGCTTCCACCCTTTCCACATTTTGTTGGAGAGCAGCCATGACATCCTTGTGAATGCCCTCTTGGAGTGTGCGAAGCTGCTGAGACTGTTCCTCTTTGAGTGCGTGCAGCTGTTCCTCCTGACGACGCGCGTGCTCCTCTTGGAGTATACGTAGCTGCTCTTCTTGGCGGCGGGCTTGTTCTTGCATCATGAACGCCATTTGTTGTAGAAGGGCGTTCATGTCTGGCGCGGTGCTTTGTTGAGCAGCGGACTCTCCACTTACAGAACTAGCACCAGAATCTTCCCTGTGTTGTTCTGCCATTGCGCGTGTAGTAACGCCTTCCTTCTCGTGCCTCGGTACTAACGGCATTTCCGATCCCACTTCTGACACCAATTGTTACGTACTACGGGTTCGGGATCGGAAATTAATAGCGTTCTTGCACTAAGGATGTTTTATTTCACTTTGAATACACGCACAGTCTGTACACAACACTAGTCTCTGAACACTGTATTTCTCTTCTCAGTACTCCTTTTCAATGCTTCTTCAATAATACTTCAACCAACTCTTCACCTTTCCACTATTTCGTTTCGCTTCTTAGTCTTCACTCAACTTCGACTCGATGTCAACTGAACTCTCGACACACTGCCGGCCTTTTTATATGCATAAATATAAGAACATTCTAGTATCGAAAATTCAAAATGTTTCTAGTAATTTCGAATCTTTTCCCGAAAGTGTTTTGTCCCTCTCTAACACATTAGAATTTGTAATAAGCTGTTTCTGTCATCTAATTGACATAAGTTAAAATTTGACATTCGCCGTTCTAAGGCATGGTACAAGCGTGCTATTATGACGAGTTCACACCATATTACGCGACAATATATATATATATATATATAAAGAATGTCTTGGCATGAGCACCTAGAACAAGTTATGACTAGAATTCGTAAGCTGATTTGGACATTTAAAACTCTAAGGCACATCGCTGATAAACATCTACTAAAACAAATATACACATCGCTGGCTGAGTCAATTTTAGTGTATTGTATCCCAGTTTGGGGGGGTGCTACAAAAATGAAGTTCCTGGAACTGGAGAGGGCACAAAGAAATTTACTAAAAGTAATGATGTTTATGCCTTATAGATCTTCCACCTCTGAACTATATGCCTCTTGTGGTGTTTTATCGGTCAGGCAACTGTACATTTTTTGGACAACCTTAAGATTGCACAAATCTCTTAAATATGACGGTCAACAACTAAGCAAAAGGCGCAAATATACTGTCGCTCCAGTTGAGATAACTAAATCAGTTTTCGCTGTGAGACAATTTCGATGTCAAGCTGCTAAACTATACAATAAATTAAATAAAATATTAAATATATACACTTTGAATACACATGAATGTAAAACGTCGCTAATTAACACCCTGAAAACATTAAAGTATGACGACACTGAAGCCTTGTGTAGGTAATCATAAATCATTGTGTAGGTAATAACACTCATCCTCATAAACACACAAACACACACGCGCATGCACACATACACATTACACATATACCAATATTCACGTCATTTACACCTTATATTCTCAGTAAATTGTTAAATATATAGTACTTAGCTTATTGTGAATTTTTTACTAGTACAAGTACCATTACAGTGTTATAATTATTAGTTAGTACACTTATGTAATGGAAGAGCGGGTTCTCCTAACACAAGTGCTTATGCGCTTAAAAGGAGGTCCCAATCACTTATCAGATATTGTAAAAATTTTTGAGATATCGAATAAAGATTTTTATTATTATTATTATTATAATTTTAAAGTCATGCCGACGCGCCATGCGGCGGCGGCCATGATTGTTGAAATCAAAGAGTAAAAAAAAGGTCTACGCAGAAGTGACAATATCGAGTTGCTATGTTAATTAAATCAGATAATGAAATTATTTTGTAGTTCCCTATCAGATAAAACATTTTATATTATTATTTATATACTTTTTTATTAAGCTATTGCATAGCTTCTATCGCGGGCTTTGAGCGCGGCGACCGAATCGAGAAATTCCGTAACGAAAAAACCTATTACCTAACACCAATAAGGTTTAAATAATGAGGTCTATTTTCAAATCCAAGATGGCGGACATCCGGTTTTTTTTCAATAATGACATGGACCTCATTTTCGCAATCAGCACCCCGAGAAACCTCGAAAATGACACCCATGTCATTATTGAAAAAAAACCGGATGTCCGCCATCTTGGATTTGAAAATGGACCTCATTTTCGTAATCAGCACCCCGAGAAACCTCGAAAATGACACCCATGTCATTATTTAAAAAAAACCGGATGTCGGCCATCTTGGATTTGAAAATGGACCTCATTTTCGCAATTAGCAGCCCGAGAAACCTCGAAAATGACACCCTTGTCTTTATTTAAAAAAAACCGGATGTCCGCCATCTTGGATTAGAAAATGGTCCTCATTTTCGCAATCAGCACCCCGAGAAACCTCGAAAATGAGACCCATGTCATTATAAAAAAAAAAAATTTAGGATCTTGTGGCTCAGTGGATGTAAAGTGGGTTATAGGTTCGATACAATTACAGAGTATAAAACCTTATTGGTGTTAGGTTTTTTCGTTACGGAATTTCTCGATTCGGTCGCCGCGCTCAAAGCCCGCGATAGAATCTATGCAATAGCTTAAAAAGTAATTGTAATTAAAATAATTAGTTGTATGCTCATTAGGCAGAATATAAACAAAGTGTCCGTGTCCCTTCTGCATAGTAATCTTGCAATTTATGATGCGGTCGCCTCCTCCCCCGCGCCCCGGGCGGCCGCTTGTGGCGAACAGATTTTGTTCGCGGCGTCTACTCTAGTAATAATAACTCAATGTTACTATCTAATATATTGACATGAGAATAATCGAAATTAATATTATGGTTACAGAATTATCTTAGATATACGTCATATTACGTTAGTTTAGATGAATGGTCTTGTTACTGATTAATTATGTAGTTCTGATTTTCCACGCATTATGATTGTTACATCCTACCGGCTTTATGTTCCGGCCGAAGATAATAATATATTGTCATCAATATAAACAGCGTTTATATAATTTATTTTATGATATAAAATTTATTATTGTATATTAAAATATCGACAATTGTGACGAATGGCGTTGTAACTTAGCATTTAATAAAAATAATTTTTATACTCAGTTAGGCTTATGTTATTTCAGGTCTTGATATCATTTATTTTTAAGTTAAAAATGTTTTATTTTAATGTAATTCAATGTTTTCTTAAATTTGTTTTTTAGGGCTAGCCACTATTTATTAGCCATACAAAAAGGGATGGTAATTAGGGTTCAGTACCTAAAAGGTAAAAACGGGACCCTATTATTAAAACTCCGCTGTCCGTCCGTCTATCCGTCTTTTACCAGGCTGTATCTCATGAACCGTGATAGTAAGTATGTTGAAATTTTCACAGATGATGTATTTTTGTTGCCGCTATAATAACAAATGCGAAAAATCAGAATAAAATAAACATTTAAAGGGGCTTACATACAACAAACGTGATTCTTATTGCCGTTTTTATAGATAATGGTTTGGATCCCTTCGTCCGTCCGACTCGCACTTGGCCGGTTTTATATATTTTTCAGACGATTACTAAAAATAGCCTAAAGGAGCCGGGGCATGCTACTAGTATAATATATAAGGCTTAATGATTGATGAGCTTAATAATTCTCCAGAGAGAGATCGTAATCAGTGATTAAGATGATTACTAATCTCAACTTTCAGAGTAGATAAGTTTATAACTTCAAATATATTAGGTATCCAATTTATTATAATATAATATGTAGTAGCGGATCCGACAGACATGGTTCTGTACACATTGAATTTTATTATAAACTTTTACTCCCGGTGAAATGTTTTAGTACGCATGCGCAAAACAACGTTGCCTAGCAACGACTTATTTATAATTGAATATGTCATTTACTATCTAAATGTATAAATAACTAATAATTTCAAACATACATTTTGTAGTGAACCAAATTTTTAATTAAAGCCATTATCGAATCCGCTCGAACACACAAAACATTTCATCAAAATCGGTCCACCCGTTAGGGGGAGTTCAATCTATGCGATTGAATTCAATCACATACATTAAACTCCCCCATACGCACAAAAGTGCTCTATAATTTGTATATTACAACTTATTTATAAGGCAATGGCAAAACAATTCAGTACCATTTCGTCTTTCACTTGTTTGTTGGTCGATATTTTTTCTATTGTTTTGCGTCTGTTGTAAAGATTTAATGTTGCTCATAAACTAAATTTTATTTTTCTTATAAAAATAGGTAAATTCTATTCATAGATATTTTTAACTCTTCGAAAATTTCTGAAGGTTATCACGATATAATATTCTAAGTAAAATTTTAAATTGCATAAGACTCATCATCATTCGTTATCATCATCTTTAGATGTACCTTAGAAATTATAAATGATATATTATGTATTTAAAAGAAATATTTAGATAATGAATAGTAATGTGACTCTTAATCAAATGATGGATAGATCAAGTACCTATATAATAAAAAAAACATATAATATGACCTAAATTGCTAAAGATCTAGGTTGCAAAATCTTAAGTATTGAATAGGTATTATATAAATTGTTGAATAGGCAAAATGACTTTCTACAATCTATGACGGTGTTAGAAAGCTGTCTGTCATTTTAAAGAAATATTATGTCTTCAATTAGCCATAACGATGGTAAAATGTTAATATCTATATATATAAAAATAAAGCCCGTTTTCCGTTGTCACGACATAGCATGAAAACGGCTTGACCGATTTGGCTAATTTTGGTCTTGAATTATTTGTGGAAGTCCAGGGAAGGTTTTAAAGGTGAATAAATATGAAAGTTGTGCGGGAAAAAAAGGAAATTAAAAAAAATCTTTATAACATTGGCGTTTGACGTATCATGTTATTACCGTTGCCATGGTGCGTACAATGGTAATTAAATCAGCGAATACATACTGGGAGGTGCGAAGTAAATGTTATTTTGCGAATGCGTAATAAAACATTCCACCGGGAGGAAAAGTTTATAAAAAAATTATATGTGGACAGAACAACGTTTGTCGGGTCCGCTAGTATAGTTAAAAAAATGTATTTAAAATCGTAACTGTTTTCAGTTTTTCTTTTTGAATATATTAATTTAAAATAATTAATTGGATATTTTATCGGAAATATTTGAGATTTAAAGTATTTTTAGCATTTTTTATGATTTCATAGCATTATACAACATTCTGGAGAACTTACATTGTTGCAATAACTTTTAGTACATAATTACCTTTCTATTTTTTATAAAATTTGACATAAGTCTCGCCATAAACTGTTATATCATATAAATTTGTATTAAAGAACGAAATGCTTAATTTAATGGGACGTTTCACGCCAACCTCGGCTCAGATGGCGCTACCAGCGCATAACGTCACCAACGAAAACCTCAATGCCGCCTATTTTGACAGACGTGTTTATTATTATAGAATAGTTTAGTTAAGTTTTGTAAAATCAAATATAACATGGAAAAATACGGTGTTTTAACTATTGCTGAATTAAAAAAATTGACATAAAATTTGTAGTGAACCAAATTTTGAATACATACTTGACGTTGTTTACGTTATGCGCTTGTAGCACCACCAACGGCTAAAACTCGCAGTGAGACCTCCCATTCAAGTTTAGTAGTTTATTTCTTTGAGTTAACCGCAAATTATAGTAGTCGGCCAAAATAGCCAGTTAAAATTTAGATGCGGACGGACGAACAAACGTGTAGGCTTACTTATAGGCTCCCGGCTCACAAGGAATACTACTAAAACGGATTTACGTTAATCATAGTAAAAAGTTATTGTATCGCAAGATACCAAAATACAAAGGGTCAGTGTACTATGACGCCATATTTAAGAAAACATACCACCGTTATAAAGTTGCCGTGACTGTTACTTGTTAGTATCCAGCCAACCCAATTACAGATTCACGTATGGAAATATTTAACGGAAAAAAAGCTTTATTAAAAAGTGTTAAAGCTCAAATTTGTAAAGCATCATTTGAATTCCTCTGGGTCGTGGTATCCAAAAACCATGTTTAACCTAATCTAGTTATGTTCTTAATTTGAAATTTCATAAATTTACAAAAGGTATTGTTATTTGATTTAAATCAGACTTATTTATGTGTTGATAATAAGGTCTTTAAAAAATAAAGAAATATTTTGGGACAGTATTACACACAGCACCATCTAGTTTCGCGGTTATTAACCAGATAGTTGATAAAGTACACATATATAACTATAAATACATACCTACATGTTATAAAAATAAACATTAAACCAACCCACCCATGATTGGAGTACAAACATTCGTGCATGCCCCCAGCGGAACTCGAACCCGCGACCGCTGGCACAGCAAGAAGCACTACAAACTAAACCAAACGTGTCGTCATAAATTATAATATTATATACATTATACATACATATGTACTTATATAGATGACCTATATAATAAAATTAACTAGATGATGTAGTCTAGAAACAAGATATAAAGTTTATGATTCTCAGAAGACTACTTATTTTAAATATATGCCATAAGATATTTCTCTGACATGTTACGTACTAATGAGGTCATGCTGTAATCAAAAATAAATTGATAGCAAGCTGGAATATTTATAAGAAAAAGGTTATTGTACTTCTATAATGTGATCAAAAGATCAATAAATTAATAAAAATATATATATTTTAACCTTTAAAATTAAATAAAAATATATACTTAGGTGCAAAACTGTCCCAACCATACATGAAAATCATATTTATCGTAAAAAAAGGAAGTGAAGTAATTATTCAAAACTTTAACTATATTTTTACAATAGCAGACATGACACAAAGTAAGAAAATGAAAAATTAAATAGTTACATCTCTATTATGTATTCATAAACACAAAATAATATTGGGACACTTTTGCACCGCTTTGAAAAAATAAAAATTCGAAGCTGTAATGTTTAGTCCGAAGACCTTTTGCTCTCATCACTTCTGCCAATCTCTTCGGCATACTTCTAACAATTTTTAAGCAATAGTCAAGAGAAATTTTATATCGTTCTCGTACTCGTTTCCATAAAATATTGACATCAGTCAACTATCATCAGATGGTGGTGAGTCGTAATCCCTTAGTAAAGTCCTATTCAAGTCTATTCTTAATTTTTTTATGGCTTTAAGCTCTGTGCTCAGTGCAGGCTACTGTAGCACTTCAAATTCTTGTTTATTCAACCAATTCGAACCAATTTTTGCGCAAGTACTTGAGGTCTTTATCATATACTCGACCGGTACTCAACGAGTGATGAGACACCTGACTGCGGGAGAAGCAAAATCAGCCTTAAATGCATCAGTACTAGTTCGCAGAGATACGAGTAAAATAGTAAGTAAGTGAATAGAGCAATGGGCTTTATATTCGGCTGGCTTTAGAGCCGTATAGTGAAAAAGAAGAAGCTTTTACTGTCGAAAAAAAATTAAAAGCTCGTCTTAAGTTTGTGAAGAAGTATTAGTCGTGGACAGCCGGTGATTGGAGTCGTGTAAAACAAAGATTAACAGATACTCTACACACGGAAGGCAATGGAATTGGTAGAGAGACGAAGAGAAGAAGAATGTAAAAGATTTCATACAAACAGTGAACCATGGAGGTGAAAATGTCAAAATTTTGAGCTGCGTGGCTGACAGAACTGGATCTGTTAGAAGATTTAACGACATAATGAAAAAAGAATTGTATCTCAATATTAAAGATACAAATTTGACAGAAACTATCGAAAATATGTCGCTAACTGAAAAAAAAGTACTTTTACAACACAATAAAGACTTCAAGCACTCTCGAAAAAATTTGTTCGAATTGGTTGAATAAGCCAAAATTTGAAGTGCTACAATAGCCTGCACTGAGCACAGACCTTAAAGCCATTAAAAATTTAAGGATAGACTTGAATAGGACTTTACTAAGGGATTATGACTCACCACCATCCGATGATGGTTGACTGATGTCAATATTTTATGGAAACGAGTACGAGAACAATATAAAATTTCTCTTGACTATTGCTTAAAATTTGTTAGAAGTATGCCGAAGAGATTGGCAGAAGTGATGAGAGCAAAAGGTCTTCGGACTAAACATTACAGCTTCGAATTTTTATTTTTTCCAAAGCGGTGCAAAAGTGTCCCAATATTATTTTGTGTTTATGAATACATAATAGAGATGTAACAATTTAATTTTTCATTTTCTTACTTTGTGTCATGTCTGCTATTGTAAAAATATAGTTAAAATTTTGAATAATTATTTCACTTCTTTTTTTTACGAAAAATACGAATTTCATGTATGGTTGGGACAGTTTTGCACCTTAGTGTATATTAAAACCTTTAAAAATGTTGTTATAGATCAATATTTCTTTACGCACGGCTGAGGAGATTTGTATGAAGTTTGGTAATCAAATAGAATATGATTTGGAATAACGATGCTTCTATTATTTATAAAACGTGCTAAAAGATGACATTTACTATATATTATAATTAAAAGAAAAATAAGAGTTGCTTGAAGTAAGAGCTTGAGTGAAGCGGGGGAAGTCGCTTGTTACTAATACCACACTAATACATTGTATTTTAAGATGAGAGAACAATAGAAATTTCGTGTTAAGCAAAAGCCCAACAAAATTCAATTTACAAACCATTTATTTAAATTTACCTATATATTTCACGTGAGGCAAACACTTTGAGTGCTTAATAAATCGTTTAAATACTTTTACTTTTTTATTTTATTTAAAAAAATCCTTTGATCCGTTCATGCTGATCTAAATATATAAAATTCTGAGTTGAAACTACAATGTACGTTAAATATTTTTGTGGAAAATAATCCTATTTATTGACGCGGATAACCAGCTATCAACATACAAAATTACATTAAAAACTGCCCAGTGGTTTTCTCGTAATGCGTTCAGATAAACAGATTCGGATGTGTTTCTATACATATTATAAAACAAAGTCCTCCGCCGCGTCTGTTTGTCTGTCTGTTCGCGCAAAACTCAAAAACTACTGCACCGATTTTCATGCTGTTTTCACCAATGGAAAGAGTGATTCTCGAGGAAGGTTTTAGTCCGAATTTTTCAAGTATTTTTATTTATTTTTACGAATATCTTAGTAATTGAAAAAAAACGAACGCGAGAATGAAATGCAAGTGCTGCTTCAAGCACCGCTTCGCTTAAGGCAATCGCTGACTAGACCCCGCACCGTCTTGCCTACTGTTTAGCTAATAGATTTGATTTGGCATCATAAAATACTTATTATATTTTCAACGTTCTACCACCAATTCCTATTTTAATAGTGATTAGAAGGCGGGCGAAGCCACGGGAACTGCTAGTATAATAATGAGTGTTTAAGTAAGATTTTCTATACAATATTTATGTAATGAATCGACTAGATCGATAACATTTTGTAGCTTTAAGATACCCTTATTCAGTATAGCTTAGTTTTTTAATTTATAACTTGCATTAATTATTTACCACATACGTAGAAATTTGTATGCCATTAAATATTTACTGTGTTTGTGAAGTTCATTCACCGACTAGTCAATCAATCTTGCAGTGTTGGCTTACACAAAGTTAGCTCGTAACTTGTTTTCCAAATATCGTCTTTATTACTGACAAATACAGTTCATACTACATGCAGGAAAATATTTTGTATTCGTCTTTGGAGGCCGAATGTCGCAAATGTTGACGCGAACTCTTCAGAGATTTCCAGTCGTTCCGATGACACTTTCGAAGCATTGACCTGGAATTCAATGAGTTTATAAAACTCGATAGAAATTATAACCTTTTTCAGAAAATTGTGTAACTGTAACATTTACTTGTTTAATATTAAAACGTTTTCATAGTGAAAATAAAGGAGAAGAAATTACATTATAAATGAAACTACCTTTTCGGATTTTGTCGCGGATTTATTTTGATTTTTAGTTCCCGACGTTTCGAATGCTTTACAGCAATCATGGTCACGGGAGAGATCGTGACCAGTCTCTCCCATGACCATGATTGCTGTATATTCGCGTAAATCTAAGAAAGTATTATTAGAAGAAATTACACTTAAAACTCTATAATATTCAAATTAAATGGGTGTTACAATCGTCAGTCGTGTCTAACTACTAAGTTGATTTATCTATACCGTAATTATTATCGATTTTTGTCAGTGTGTCGCCACTACACCAGAAAAGCACGCTATTTCGAAATATGGGAGATGGTCAACTGTCAAGACATACTAAACGTCAAAGTGTCCGCCTTCCCCATATTTTTTTTAAATCGGACTAATATTTGAAGTTTTATATTGACAGTTAAGCAATTGAGGCAGTGATAGCCCAGCGGTAACGCGCTCGCTTGTATAACTGAGCGATGCGGGTTCAAATCTGGGTCTCGCACTTCTGATATTTTCATGTGCGAATCATTTCTATCACGATTACCACTTGTCTTACGGTGAAGGAAAAAATTGTGAGGAAACCTGCATGTCTGAGAAAACCTAGCAAGTTTTTGTAAGACATGTGAAGTCCGCCAACACGCACTTGGCTAGCGCGTTGGACTATGGCCTGATCCACCTCGTACTGAGGGAGGCCCGTGCCCAGCAGTGGGACGTTAATAAGGGCTGATGACAATTAAATGAACAAAAATATACTCAGTACATTAAAAAAAATTTAAAAGATTTAAGTATTGTGTCTTGAACAGTATACCCATAATTCAAAGTAAACCTATAAACCTATATTCTATTCTATATTTATTGTATTTAGCCTTTTTTCACGTCCCACTGCTGGGCACGGGCCCCCCTGTCATACATGGGAGATCAGGCCATAATCCACCACGGCGGCATAGTGCCGGTTGGCGGACGGCTTCCTTCACCGTAAGATAAGCGGTAATCGTATTAGAAATGATTCGCACATAAAAGTATCAGAGTTGCTAGATCTGGATTTGAACCAGCATCACTCGGTTATCCAAGCGAGCGCGTTACAACTGGGCTATCACACAAAAATATTGAAAGCAATAAGGCACGACGAACTGATTCGTAAAGTATTTTGGTTATAACCTTTAACAACCAAACCAAGTTCAAGTTTATTCCTCATATAAACAATTCTTGGCTCAGTGTGCCAGTTTCGCATATTAATAGTTGTATTTACATACTTCAAATGTTATTTATTGTTATCAATTATCTTGTTGGGTGGTTCTCTAAGTAAATACATGTTATAAAATTCTAAGTCGATACATGTACATTGAATATTTTTTGTAAAAATATTATTAAATTTGTCTGTCTGTGAACTTTAAGAAATGTACAGTGTACACTAATCGTTAAAATTACATACTACTATTGTCATAGTGAAACGGCTGACAAGTTTTAGATGACATTTTTATTTTTGTACTAGCATTTCTCGCGGCTCCGCCCGCGTTTTAAAGACCAGTAACTAAGTTCTTAGATTTCATAATATACCGGGTGATGTTTTACAGCCAGTTTTTAACGGTTACTTGAGATTTCTCAGAAATGAGATATTTTCCAGCAGCAAAAAGTATCCTATATACTGACCCTGAGAACCAGCTGTCATCATACCAAATTTCATCAAAATCTATCCAGCTGTTTTCTCGTGATGCGGTCACAGACAGACGGACATACCAAAATTCTAAAAACTATATATTCGGCCTCTGTATCGATAATAATGACTATTTCAATAAGAATTTTATTATTTGTATATAGATACAAATGGACATTTATTTGGACATATATATGTTATTGTAAGCAGATCATGGTTATAGATTATTGTTAATGATTGTAGTCGATATTATTTTATTTATATTTATTTTTAGTAACAGCAAATTGAATTTTTAGAAATTGTAGTAGTGTATTATAGAAAAATTAATTCCTCAAAATCTAGGTTATATTCTAACCAGATTTTTGAAAGTTTAGATAGCCAGACCACAGGGCTTAGTATTCAATATTTTAATAAAAACACTTTCCTTGCCTTAAACGTTTGCTTAACTTCATTTATTAATAAGAACAAAATTCTTTCAAGCGATAGTGCCACTGCTGGCAAAATTCCAAAGATTTATTCGATATGCCCGGATTTTCCACTGATATTTTTGTCAACGCTAATATAGTTCATTGGCTTCTTAAAATTGTGTTTATTTAACAGCTAATAAAGAACAAGAGTATCCATTAACAAAATAAATTCTGAATTGAATCTTTAATGTCTTTGCTAAGATTGAACTTCAAACGACCGTAAATACGGAATGTTGTTATGACAACACTTTAGTTTTTATCTTAAAACTAGCAACTCACCCTCGCTTCGCTCGGGTTGTTCCTAGGTACCCCCTTAAGTATAAAAATTTTTACAAACGTTGAATGTCTTACTTAATTATATGTAATCAAAAAAATAAGTTTCAAGCTTCTAGCTTTACAAATGACGTAATTTCCATACAAACTGTCATCCCCTATTTCAACCTCTTACAGCCTTTTTTTCGCTTTTAAAAGTCTATGCCTATGTCCGTCTCCTGGCTCTAAGCAACCTCTCCACCAATTTTCAGCCAAATCGGTACAGCCGTTATTGAGTTATAAATAGTGTAACTAACACTATATATATATATATATATATATATATATATATATATATATATATATATATATATATATATATATGAAAGATATATATATATAGAAAGATATATAAGTGAGATATTTTCTTGCGGTATAATAGATCCTATACCCGGATAACAAGCTATCATCGTACCAATTTTCATCAATATATGCTTTTTTCGTGATGCGGTCACAGATTAACAGACAGATAGACAGGCAGATGAAAATTCTAAAACCTAGTATTATACTAGTAATGACGGTCTACAGACTCGAGTAATTAAAATTTTATTATATTAATATACAAAGGAAAATATTTACCCGTTTAACTGCTTTTCATAATTTAAATAGATTGTCAATCAGTTCAGAATCATTAAATATTAAAGATTTTGTTAGTAAATATACATTAAATAGATCAAAAGTGACTCTACACGGAATTCTTCTTGCAATATAAGTTCAAAGCATTCGATGATAGCATTTCGATACTTCAAAAGTTTAATTATTTGCAGAGATAATAATTGTTTATTGGAAAAGATCCAAATAATAAATTCACAATTTCTATCTGTAAAAAATAATTAAATGGCAAATGTTATTACGTCAATCGTGTCATTTTAAAATAGCTGGATTGATTTTGCTAATATTTTTAAATGTTCGTTATATTCATAGAAAAGTAATATCAACTATTCTAGGAAACTAAAAGAAGTTTTAAGCTTTAAAACTAAGAGCAAATTGTGATATTTTATTTGTGAAATTGTGTTATTAAAGTAAGGAAATGACTATAAATTAAGTTTTTTATAAAATCAAATAATATAATATTATGATTATATTATTTTAAGCTGACATCGTACGCTCATCGGTTCCAAGGCGGTAGTTTATGAATACTAGCGGACCCGACAAACGTTCTCCTGTAAACATAGGCATTTTTTATAAACTTTTGCTCCCGGTGAAATGCGCAAAACAACTTATTTATAATTGAATATGTCATTTATTGTCTAAATGTATAAATAACTAATTAATTCAAAAAAATACATTGTATTGTGGACCGAATTATGAATCTAAACCATTCTCGAATCCACTCTAACACAAACAAAACATTTCATCAAAATCGGTCCAGCCGTTTAGGAGTTCAATTACTGACACTAGCACAGAAGTACTCACAGCATTATATAAAGATAAGTGAACAAATTATTGTATTAACATATCTCTATAGATGACGTCAATTGCATGGTTATCATTCATACGAAGAATACCGACAGACATATTTTTTGTTACTACGTAAGGTCATCTCCAAGAGTTTTCTAGATGGTTTATAAGAATTTACAGAGATTAAATTGATCTAGCTCTCTTTACAGTAATAGCATAATAATTTAAATCTTCTTCGAATTGAATTATATTTTAATTTCCACTATGTTTCGCCCACGGCTTTGCTCGCAAATGATAAAGTGTACATTTTGTCTCGTGTCTTGTACTGATGAGACATTTTTAATGAATTTGCTAAGTTTGATTGAAAATGGTTTAGCGTTATAGTTTAACATATGTGTTCATAGTTATTTATACTTGTATTCTTTAATTGTAGTTTTATTTGTTCTTTCCAGTCAATTATGTAAACTTTGATTATACATAGTCTGTTCAAAAGAAAAGGTGAATTTTGAATTTTCGCAGGCTGTGTACATTCGATTGTTGAATTTTTTTTCTTGTTATATTGGTACATATATGTTTAACATATGTTGGCATTATCAGCTAAATTGGATTAGTAGTTTGTTGTTGACAACCGAAAAGGTGAGTTACGTTTTTGTGTGTTCTTCGATTTATGACTTTTGAAAAAAATGGATCAAAGAATATGTATTAAATTTTGCATTAAAAATGGAATAAAGTGATCCAAGGCACTTGAAATGTTGACTGTGACATTCGGCGAGTCCATTTTGTCTCAAAAAAAGTTTATAAGAGGTATAAGCGATTTACAGAAGGCCGAGAAGATGTTGATGACGATGAGCGTCCTGGAGTTACAACCTCGTCAACAATCGAAGAAAACATCGAAACAGTGAGAAAAATTGTTTTGGAAATTCGTCGAATCACTATTAGGGAAGTTACAGAAGATATTGGCATATCAATCGGCTTATGCCATGCAATTTTCTCAAATGTTTTAGGCATGAAACGTGTGGCAGCAAAGTTTGCAAAATTTTGAGCAAAAGCAACGTCGCATTAGTATCGCTCAGGAGTTGTTGAATGACGTCAAAGACGATCCAGGTATGTTCAAAAGGGTCATTACTGGTAACGAAACGTGGGTATATGGTTATGATGTCGAAACCAAGGCCCAATCATCCCAATGGAAGCGGCCAGATGAGCCAAGATCGAAAAGAGCACGCCAAGTTCGATCAAATGTGAAGGTTTTACTCACTGTTTTCTTCGATTACAATGGCGTGGTGCATCATGAGTTCTTGCCAGCAGGTCGTACGATTTATAAGGAATACTACAAGGATGTTATGCAACGTTTGCGTGAAGCAATACGGCTCAAATAACCGGAGTTGTGGAAAAACAAATCATGGATTCTGCATCACGATAATGTTTGTTCGTGATTTTTTGGCCAATAACTACACAGTAATAATGCGTCAACCTCCGTATTTACCAGATTTGGCTCCCTGCGACTTTTGCCTATTCCCAAAACTGAAAAGACCAATGAAAGGAAAGCGTTTTGCCACAATTAATGAAATAAAGTCAGAATCGAAGAACGAGCTAATGGACATACCGAAAAGCGCATTTCAGAAGTGCTTCGAGGATTGGAAGAAGCGCTGGCATAAGTGCATTAAATCTGAGGGGGATTACTTTGAAGAGGACAAAATGAATATAGATGAATAAATAAATACTTTTCAAAAAAATTCAAAATTCACCTTTCTTTTTGAACAGACCTCGTATATATTATGTCTATATAATCAAAGTATTTAAAGTTTAAAATGGTCAAGTACACGACACTTGCTCTTTAATCTCAATGTTTCTATAACTACAATTATCAATAAAAATTATTTTAAATTGCTTACATTATATTCTATTATTTTATCAATTGTGTGTTAACATCGATATTTTATATACTAATACTATACTTATAAGATAACACATTTTTTTCTGTCTATTATTTGTTTCCGCTAGTCTCTCAAACGCCTACACTTTTGCCGGGGCTTAGACTTTGACACTGGTAGACTCATCAGCTGTTATCAGAATTATGTTAAGCTACTTTTAGTTTAGAAATAGAATTATGGTACCGTTCATAAAAAAACGTACCTAGGAATGTACCTAATGTAGGTATATACGTCTATAGTATATAACTATTATAAGTTGGAATAAATAATAAAATTTTTTGCATTTGCAAAAACAATATATCTGCTTATTTTAAAATAAACGAATCGCTTCGAACATTTGTAATAAAAGTATACATTTGTGTAAAAAATAATAAGAAATGACTGGAAAAAACATTGTCTTGGGGAAAACCCGTGATTTCGATAACCTATAACATTTTGTAATCGTAATAGCCAATGATATCATCACATAATATTGTAATATAATAATTTATATAATTATAATAACATAAAATTATATTATTGTAATTTAATTACAGTACCTACACTACCTTATACGTTTTTATTTCTAATTCATTTTCTAAATTGATGCCTACAATGTGAAGGGGGACAGTTCACCGGGTGGTGGACTGTCCCCTTAGCCTTTCAAAAAGTAATATTAGTATAAGTTCAGAATTGGACAAACGGCAAAAGTTATAATAAATTATTCACACAAACAAAATGTCACAAGTGTATTAAGTTTTAGGGTTAGGAACCGTTTTCCCTTGGGTTTCAAGCGACCAGGTTACCATTGGGCTACTGCAGTCCAATTGCAATAATTTCGAACGAAAAACATTCTGAATTTACCTGCACGAACAAGTTTCTAGTAATACTATTAGAATCTTATGAATACGTAGGTCTTTCTGCAAATAAATATAATATCCAACCTGTTTAGTTGTAAAACTTATCGATATAATAGAAATAAATTAATTTTGTACTTGACATCCATTATACAAAACGCATAGCTATACCAATATTTCTACCTTGTTACCCTTCAAATGCGCCATTCAACCGAAATAGAAGGAGCTCATATATCTCAGCTCGGCCGTAAAGCCGAGAGTACTCCAGTCATGAGGCCGTTCAAGTTAATTTCATTGCATAATTCTGGTTTACATCGCACAATAATGTTGAACGTTGATATGTTATTGAGTGCTTATTGAACGGATTTTCAATCGTCAGATAAATTTTATTCATAGAATAAATACAGTATTAAATATTTAAAAAGTTATTTTTCGATCGTTTTTTATATATTTCTTACTACTTGTTTACAGTTTATAAGACTAGTGATTCACCTCGCTTTGCTCGTCGTTCTTAGATACATTTTATAGAAATGAGTTTTTTCCCCGCAATTAAAAGCAACCAGTATGTTATAGACAGATTTTGATGGATATGACGATATCTTCTTATCGAGTAACATACAGGATACTTTTCGACGCAAAAATTAGAATTTGCTGAGAAATCTACACTATCAGTCAATTTATTTAGGGATGAACTCGAGCGATTACGCGAGCAAAAGCTTATTCAATGTACTAGATATCAAGCAGAACGTGAGCTTTTAGTTGTATGTGAAGAGAGAGCGAACGCATAATTAAGTTATTTTAGAAAATGATTTAATAGTTCTGTTTTCAAACCATATCCCTTGTTACTGTATGTGTCTTACTTCAAAAGAATATTCTCTTATAATTTGGAAGAGATTTCAGCGTATTCAAGGCTTGAAATAAATACAGTGCTTGAAACGCTTTTCTTCTAAGAAATAGTAACATTAGAAAATTATAAATGGTATAATTTCTAATTAAATATATAAAATATTTTATTTATTTAGGAATTTTAGATAAGATTCGTCTATCATCTATTGTCATAATGAAACAGCCCGAAATAAGGCTTTTCACATGTTTTGTGGGATCTGTTCCAAAAAGGAGGAGGTTCTCAATTCGTCTGTATTTTTTTTGCAAGTAGAAATTTAAAATAATTTTTAAAATGGAGATTTTACTTATAGATTTACCCTTGAGCAAAGCGAGTGCAAACCTTCCCTACATGATACATGCAAAAATTTGTATACTATCCCACAAATCACTCCTGTAGTTCTATGTTTTGGGTACACCGGTCCTCCATTGTTATATCTTCTTCCATTCACGACTAATGTTTTTCCAATATCCGTATACTTTAAAGTGCATTTCAATTCCCATGGCTTTTCATGGCTTTTTTATTGCGACGCGAATGTCATCACAATTGATATGCGTATTCAATTTGGTGATATGCCTCTCTTATTATATTTTTTGGCACTTAATTAAAAAAAACCTATCTAGGTGTATAATAAGTAATCCCACAAAGGTCAAAATGTGATATAAGTCATAGGATTTGCTATTTTTAGACGCTTACGTTGTTGTTTATATTATTTTACTCGATCACTCACATTTTACTCGACTTCGAAAAGGAGGAGGTTTAATGTTTATTTTAATAAATGTTAACTTGGATAGCTAGGTATTATCACATCTCTTAATCTTCTTAATCTTAATTGTTTTGTGATTTTTTGTGTTGCGGAGAAAAAGACAGAGACAAAGTATAGATTCGTCTTCTGCATAAATAATAAAGACTTTTGAACAGATTTCAACCGAAATTTTCGCTGAACTGGTTCCTTTATAAGTATAATCAAGTGTTTCTAATATTTTATATTAATAATAATATAATAATAGTAACAATTCCCGCGGCTCCACCCGCCTTGAAAAATAGGGATTAGCGCTCGTATTAAGAAATAGGGATTGGTGTTTGAAGGATGAAAGTTAAGGGTTAAAAGAATCTTTAGATGCCAAATTATAATAAAATAAAAATTAGGTCTAAAAATAAAAAAAATGAAGAGGGCTTCCCATATCACATTTGCTAAATGTACGTTGGGACGATCCTGAGAGTGAGGCTGAGTCGCTAATCTATACCAACATATAATTAATTAAAAGTTAAGTGATGACACTTCACTTATTTTTAAGGTAAAACGTAATTTACATATGTACGACGATGTAAACGATGCTCTCTCAAAGGTTGTCTATTGGTTTGATTCGAATAATTTATTATTAAATAACAAAAAAACAAAATTAATAAAATTCACAACACCTAATGTTAAACTTATTGATAATGGTGTAGTATTAGGCGGAGAAATGTTAAAACCGGTACAGTCAACTAAATTCCTAGGTATTATCTTAGATTCGAAATTGCAGTGGAATCTCCATATTGAGGAGCTAGCGAAGAGGCTTAGCTCTGCAGCGTTCGCGGTTAAAAAAATTAGACTTATTACTTATTATTATGGGGAAATGCAGCTACCGTTAATACAATTTTTGTCCTGCAGAAAAGAGCTATTCGTGCAATTTATAGTTTAGGCCCTAGAGTATCATTAAGAGATAAGTTTAAAGAAATAAAAATATTGACTGTTGCTTCTCAGTACGTGTACGAAAATGTTATATATGTTCATAAAAATATACACGAATTTCCCAGGAACTGCGACATGCATAGTATTAACACTAGGAGTAAAAATAAACTTGTAATGCCTGTGACTCGCTTACGACGAGTCAGTAATTCTTTTTATGGACAATGTATACGCTTATACAACAGGATCCCAGAAAACGTTCAACAAGCTTCTATTGCCAAATTTAAAAAAATTGTGAAAGAACGTTTGTGTACTAAAGGATATTATACGATTAACGATTTTTTAGAAGATAGTACGCCTTGGGAATGATGTGATCGCCACCAGGCTGTTTCAACCTATAGAATTATTGTTAATTTCAATTTAATTAAAAAAAAGAAAAAACACTAAGACAAAAAAAAACAAAAAAAAATATACATTAGTCCCGCTGAGTTTCTTTCGCCAGTTCTTCTCAGGTCAGTGGTTTCTTCCTTCCGAACTGGTAGTAGACTCATGACGTTCAGTAAAAAATTGTAATAATTTCATGCTGAATAAAATATTTTGAATTTGAATTTGAATTTGAATTTAAAGTTTACACTAATGTTTCTTTGAAAATGTAATCGAAGTAATAAAAATAAAAGTTGTCATTATTAACGATACCGAAGCTGAATCTAAAGCTATTGAATTTTTTACCTCTCTGTTTGTTACCGCATCACGGGAAAACCACTGGACAGATTTTGATGAAATCGTATGATGATAGCGAAGCATCCGGATCAACATCTTGGGGTAAACCCGAAGGAAGTGAGTGTGAGTTCTTAGAATAATTAAAAAAAATGAAAAATAAGTTAAGAATCTTACTTTATATATTTTTATTCTGTTTTAAAAAGAGCTGAATATACGTAAATGTTAGTGCAGTCTCGTGAAAGTACATATCATTATAGCTCATAACGGTCTGCACTCGCATTGCACTGTCAGCGAGATCGACGGGACGACGCCATCTAATATTAGATGCACAGAAGCTGGGATGTATTTATATTGCGAAATAGTAAAATACTCTGGTTTAAAGACTTTTAATGTTATAAAAATATGTTTAACAATTTTGACTAACAGAGAGCTTAGTAATATGTTGTTTTAAATGTAGTATAATGTTGTTTTAAATATAATATAACACAAATTTTAAATAATAATGTATTTCATTCATAACAATGTATTAACCAAAAAATAAAACTAATGTCGAAACACGTTCGAATTAGTCTTAGTTTGTAGTAAGTATCGCTAGTTTTAAGTTGAGATTGTATGTTTCTCTTAGTCTTCAAAGAATAACTTAAGTACTATTTCCACAATAATTAATTTGCATATGTGTAATTTTTATTTAAGTTACTTTTTATTACCCGATTGCGTAAGATAAGCTCATCTGTTCCACATAGTATATCTTTAGAGAACGTAAAGCTCCGTACTAAAACGAAAAATATTTTTAAAATGCAATATTATTCTTAATCAGGTTTAAGATTTTTAACTTATATCTTATGTCAGCCTATGTAATTTCTCAGGCTTTAGACTACATATTATTAGTATACCGAATTTCATCAAAATCGGTCCAGTAGTTTATTCGTTACATATAAAAATACAAATCTTTGCTCTTTATTATATTAAGTATATATATAGATTTAAGCTTGAATATCTACCAGCCCGGTAAACAAACAAAACCACACGTCTCTAGACTCTATAGCTTTATCCCTTGCATTGGACAGATAAGGCAAAGCTTTGGCAAGAAGCAGTTACGAGTACATAGCAATGTTATTCACTTGTAGACTGTACTTTGAAATCAGACTCGTGACTACAGTCTACATTCAGTATTAACAACGCTCTGGTTTAATTAACATCTTGATACAGCATTGCAATAATATTGTCAGCTAAGGAAGCTATAAAATTAAGTGAAACAACCAATTGGTACATATGTATAATACTGCATATAAATTGTTTTTATGTTGGCAATGGACTGTGATCGTTTAAAAACATTGTTACTAGCTATTCCCGCGGCTCCGCCCGCGTTCTAATCACTATAAAAAACTTATAGTCGATGTTAGAAGGATCATAAAAAATAAAAAGTTGGTCTAAAAATAAAAAATCTGGAGAGGACAACCCTTATCACCTAGAGGAATAAAAAATAGTCTGCGTCCTATTCTCAGACCTACCAACTATACACAAATTATTTTATAAAAATCGGTCAAGCTGTTTCGGAGGAGTTCTAATATGACTAAGTATTATTAACTATGGAAACATGAATATTTTGCCTATCTCCATCCTTACCTTCTATATCTCATCTCTAATTTAATGTTCTTTCGTATATTTTTAACAAACTCAATTCTCTCGATACTAATATAGTGTTATGTCGCTTATTACTAACTACGAACTGATATTTAGGACTCCTTGACATTAAATAAATTACTTGGCCTGGGACTCGAACCTTTTACCTCCAGATCTGTTAGCAACCAGTTTCTAAGATATACAAGTCAAACTATTTATATTTCAAAAGATCTTTCGTATATATAATTTATATACATACATCATTTCCTTACAACACTTTTCTTTCTCATAATGAGAAAAAAAAATATGAACACGATCAGTAAACCAGTTTCGGAGGATGCATTAAATCCTGACATATTTATGGAAAATGTTAACAAGATTCTGCTTATTTCACTTAATTATATGTAACATGACTGACAGTGTCATTATTCGAACCTGATTTTCTCTCGCAATTTGCTAGAGGTGTAGTACATTGCCATTTTGCGTGTAATGAACGATAAAATTTACATAATACCGACTATAAAGGTTCAAAGCGAATATTAATAAAGTAGAGACCATTTGCTATGGTAGCTTTGGCATACAAATTAATTATTAAATAGCACAGTACTATTGTTACAAATACTTTTCTTTAATTATTGTCAAATTTCAACCGTTCGTATTCACCCCTTTTGAACGTCTCTTCAACACGCTGGCTAAGTGCAAGTTGAAAATGATACTCACATGAAAATACAAGTTTATCTAGGGTGTCGGATTTGAAGCCGCTTAACTAGACATCCCTATCGACCGCGTGACCACTGTGTTACCTCTATCTATAGCTTTAAAGATTACAATATTTAGTTTGAGGAACTAAAAAAATACTCGGCTTTTTATATCAATACTTTGTAATTTGAAAATTATTGTATTTAATAATATGTTCTCCGACCGATTCCGGCCATGGCGGCCAATCTCATTGAGACTGGCCAAGTACGCAGGAGATATTATAGTGCACAAGTGTACGCGCAGACACAAGTGCACTCTCTATTCCTATCACTCTCATAATCCGGTGGGACGACTACTCGACACGACCAGTGAGAGCTAAGGCGCAGGACCGACGGCTTTACGTGCTCTCCGAGGCACGGGGGTGAACCACCACCAACTTCCCAACTCCGGGCTGTTACTGAGGCTAACGAAACAGAAAGATTCAATAACTAAACTTGACCCGACCCGGGACTCGAACCCAGGACCTCTCGGTGTGTGACCGTACATGCTAGCCACTACACCACCGAGGCAGTCTCAGTAATAATATAATGATTTAATAAAATTAACTAATTTAAATTTAAATATAACATACATTTATTACATAATAAACACTTACAGAATAAATACATTCTATAATAAACGTTACAAAAAATATTTTTTATAAAAAAGTTATACCCATAACATAAAAAATATTTTTTGTTTGTACAATTACATCTTGCAAAATGACTGATGCAGAAAAAAAGTCTTATTTTCAGACACGCTGACTATTCTAGGTCGTGAATAAAACTGACCTAGATACAAATGATCTGGCAGAATTCTAGAAGTAACATTGTACAAGTATCGCATTGAAACTACCGACGTTCAATTGCCGACCCGTTTACTAGAGAAAATGCTAAAAAACTAAAAAAAACATTGTATATAATATATAATATTGTATCTAATCAAGTATATCTAATATTTATATTATTCAATATTGTAAAGTTGGTAAGTTTATGAGATTGCTTGTAATGGATAAAATAAAAATCCGCTCAACCGAATTGAAATATTTGGTATGAAGGCAGATTCAGATCCTGGGAAGGACGTGATTATTATGATGAGCTCCTGACCGATTTCATACGTTTTCATATTCATGTAATATGTACGCAATCAATACACGCATGCATTAGGAAACGAAATGGCTGTTTAGAGTCGAAGGTTTTTTCAATAGATTTTCGCTTATTCTCTTTCTCGTTTTAAAGAATGTCTATAAGGAAGATTAAACATGTTAATATCAATGCATATTATTAAACAAAGTCCTCTGTCGCGTCTATCTGTCTGTTCGCGATAAACTCAAAAAAAGACTCCACCGATTTTCATGTTGTTTTCACCAATGGAAAGAGTGGTTATCGAGATAGGTTTTAGTATATAATTTGTCAAGTTTTTGTACATACTAGCGCAACCCTTCTTAATCTTAGCGCAGCTTCGCTCGCCCTAAATTTAGGGACGAGCTCGAGGAGATCGGGGGCAAGTCACTAGTTTAAATAATACATGAAAAAAATGAATTATATTATATAAGTTTATTTAAAATAAGTATCGATTAAAATACGACGAATTAAATAATAGTTTAAAATATGAATGAAATAATGCTAACTTAACCAGTGCATATTGTTTTATAATAAAAAAACACAACTTCTCTAACAATTACCTTTAACTATTTTAAACAGCTTCAAGCTTCCTTGTCTTAAAGTTTACATATATTTTTGCTTTAACAGTAAAATTTTATATGCGCCACACAAACATTTTATGCATATTAAAGTAAAGAACTGCGATTCAGACCGCCATAAACACGTGTCATTCGAGATAGATATGATAACATATATCTTGGAACTGTTACGACATTCATTAAACCAAGTCGTAAGGATTATTATAGAGATTCAAATATAAATAAATTGCGATATGCGAAATTTGAGTGAGTGGAATTTTAATTTTTCACACGGTTTGACAGTTTGTTTGGATAAATTCACTGCTTCGACTTCTATTTGTTTTAGCTTAGTAAAAGCACATTTATACTTTAAATTATGTATTCAATTGCATGCGATATATAATTTATATCTCCCAGTTTCTATTATTACTCTTTAGTACAAAAATATTTGTATTTAAATTTACTGTTGTCAAGTACAGTCGTTTAAAAGTATAAATAAAAATAAGTAGGTACATTTCTACGACAAGAATGTACAACGTACAAGTGCTTAGAATTTTGTTATTTACTGCAATAACCCAGTGATTTACAATTATAAATTCTCTACGCGTAACTTTTTATAGTTGAGAGCTTCCGTTTAGTATCTTTATAGCTTGTAATCTCATGCAAATTTTATAAGTACTTGTTCTTTGTCTCTATATTAAAAGTCGGTATTAATAAATGGAGTGGACCTATTTCAAGGCTACTATATATAATATAATAAATATATAAAATATTAAAGACTTCGCAATGTAATCCCTCGGAGCCGTCAAACAGTGAAGTTTATATTAATTAATAACACTATACCATGGAGGTTAGAGACCAGAAGAACCATCGCTTCATACTAAAGCATTACCCGCCTGTCTCTGAAAATTTGTAGAATTTATAACGCGCTGTCGTCGGTAAGTAGTATTTGTGAAGTTAGCTGTTTATGAGTATTGTCACTATTGTGACAACGTGAAGTTAGGCATTGAGACAAAATAGCGATCGCAGCGCCTCCTTAGCTTAACAATATTTCTGAGACACTACATTCTAGGGCAATGGTCCTCCTGGTCTCTAATCTCCATGCACTATACAATTATAATTTAAATATACTTATTGACTCTATGTTACCGACCAATCTCCTTCGTGTCTTCTCCATTCCACGTGACATTGGCGAAGTAATCAATGCTCAACTGGCACCCTTGAAGCCATTAACAAGAGAATTGAATTGAATTAATAACACGGTACAAAAAATTTTTGAATGTTATAATATTCTTTTGAGTATGAGAAATAATATGAGTCGACATGCCATTGCTATTTGCAATCTGGTAGGCTCGTTCGCTTCATTCGTTCTTTTTAGCCGTTCTCTAAACCTTTCAACTGAACGACACTAACGTCAGAGAGACGTCCACAAAGTGAAATGTGTAATCAAAGCATGAACATAGAACATACATTAAATTAAAAATGTCATCTAAAATATATTTTTCATTTTTTACATTATATACATTTACAAAAATCTTCCGAAACGTTTTAACACCATAAGCTTTTCAACTTCTACCTGCAACTTTTTGCTTGACAGAATAAAATCAATTAGTTTTATTGTCCTGTGGGCAAGTATTTCTACTGATCAATGAGATAGTCATTCCTGTTTTTTCAAATCAAGTGGTATGTAGCGATTTCAACTGTCCATGTAATCCGATGGCTCGGTTTATACTTGCTGTGCCAGCGGTCGTGGGTTCAAATTCTGCTGGGGGCATTAATTTATATGATTTGATTTTTATTAATTAATTGTGTAATTTAAATTACAGTCATATAAATGCCTATTACGTCTCCTTCAAAAGAATCAAACTAATTATGTAATATAATATTTCAATGGAAAACGTATTAACGAGGTAGTTATTAATAGTATATTATTAGTTTATAGTATATATTATATAAATTACATCAGTATATAGAGTATGCTTGTCATTTTCTATCACTAGTACGTGCTTAAAAATTAAAAGTTTCTATTATATACTATAAAATTATCAAAGTATCACATTAAAGAAAAAGCATTTCGTGTAGATATTAATTATACGTTAAAACTAGTGATACGTTTTCATTTAAATCTGACATTTACCGGTCAAATATTTTAGAAAATACTAATACTCTATGTAAATTATGTAAACACTACGATAGGTAATCTACCAGTAAAATGCTTCTACCCAAAATTCGTGTCAATACATTAATTCCTACGTTAAAAGTAAACCGACTTGTAACTACCATTTTTTTTCATATTTTAATAATTAGCATTCAATTAAATTTACACACATAATATGGTATGAAGACGAATATATTATATAAGTGAAATCATATTTAAGTAAATACTTTCTATTTATCTTTTAATTTCTATGTGTAAAGAAATAGACGCTGTATGTTACAATAATTATACTTATGTCGACATAGTTTTGTGTCTTTGTCTAGACGCTATTTAGTATTTGGGTCATAATGTAAGCTTTCGTTTTTAAATCCTGGTAATGAAGGTTGAAATCAGCGGTCAAACATTCTTTTTATCAATTTCGGTCTTAAAAACACTTCAGATCGCACACGAATATAACTAATATAACTTTTTATTATTTTAATTACAATTTATTTTCGATTTTAAAAATAACGTTATTGTGTAAGTTCTAGCATAATCATACATATTACCATCCTTACGATGGTAAACATGATAAAAACAATTTGAAAATGAAAATATCAGTAATGCAGACTCCTATTTAAGCTTACCTTCCACTTGGATAATCGCCAAAATATAATTTTATTTCAGTCAGTTTTCTAGACTCAAACGAGAGAGAAAGAGAGAGAGAGAGAGAGAAAGACAGAGAGATTAACTGTCAATCAATACGATATTATGTAAAGAAAAAAGCATATTTACTTGTCGCAAGTCGAAAAGGAAGCAAATATGTAATTTATTTTTAAATAGGTACCTTAAGAGCGAGTAATTTTCAAAGTCACTCCACAAATTGTTAATTTGTCTCAAGTTATATGATAAATGAAACTAAATACAATCTAATTACCCAAATGAAGCTTGATCAAAGCCAGTCGAGTAGGATGAATGCCATATATTTCAACCTACAATGTATTAATTTACAGGATAATTTTAGTTACTGTTGAAAATCATATTAGTTTACGTAACTTGATAAGTCAACATTCGAGATTTAGCTATTTATGAATCAATATTTTAATTTATTTATATTAAGCTTAATAAATCGGTTTCTGGGTTACGATTACAATGTATTTTTCCAAGAGATTTATTGTATCTCATCAGTAATTTTTGTATGTATATACTTAAATCTGCTTCCAAAGATCAGTGTAATGTCATATAGCGTTAAATTATCTTTATTTTCTTGCTTTTACATTTAAATTGTTATCTTCTATTTAATTTTGTCAAAGTTGGCATTGTTGTCCGCATATCAAATAAAAGATCGGTTCATACATTACGACTTCTAGAATCGGTTTACATATACATATATTTTGTATACATAATACATATGTTAATCGTTAAGTATGGTTATGTCGAGAATCTCCATACTAAAGAACGACTTAATGGTTCATTAAGTGACTCTGAATGCGGCCGTTCGTCTACTAACTATTAACTACCTCCTGCTATATCAAGTGATTTTCGATATTTGTAATAAGTGAGTGAGTGATTTAAATGAATTGAATATTTAAATTCATTTTAGTTTTTACCAAGCCTTAAAAATAGTGAACCTGTTACTAGTATTTTGTACTGATCAAAAGAATGCAATTAATAATAATTATAACATCTTTTTCAGATTGTATATATACCTGTCAATAAATAACGTGGATGCTGAACCATGTAAGTCATAAACCATGATATTACTATTTATTCATAATCCTAGCAAAATGACAAAAATATTTTCTATTTCAAAAGAGAAAAGTCAATCCTCTAGAAAAAATAACCGTGTAAGTTTTATTTTCAGATAAGTTAGATCTTCTCCAAGAACTAAAAGAGTATTCGGATTTCTTCAAATATGTAGATGATGAGAAATCGGCTATCACCTTAACAGATAAAGAGTTTACTTCAATACCAATTACTAAATTGCATACTAGGATGACAGAACTGTACATTCCATTTGAAATAATCGCAATTGTTACCATGAGTAAAAAGAAATCTTGCTTGTTCTCTATCAGCTTGGAAGAAACAATTGTACTTGAACTATGTTTTACACAGACTAATGATAATTTAATGGATATATCATTAAATAGCAACAGTTTTGATAAGATAAAACTTTCTTTTGATTTTTTTGGAAATGAGACGTCGCTGACAATAGCACTTCAAGTGACAGAGAACAGTGCCAGCCTGTATGTGAACTGTGTGCTAAGTGATGAAAAAGGTATCGAAATCCCGTTAACGAGTTTATCGGTGCCTCAGGAATCTAATCTTTTTATTGGGAAGATTGACGATTGGAACACCAATTTATTTGATGTAAGTACATTTTTTCTTTGAATCGTTATATAATTAAAAAAGTAAGTAATTAACTAAGTATGTACTACATAGAGTACATAGTTGTACATCCAGTACGTCGGTACTGAGTGCCATCTTCCATCACGTTATCTTTTAGTTTTATAGATAACGCGATTTTATTACTGTAAAAAGTAATAGCGTAGCAATACATAAAAGCTTCCAAAGTTAATAATAAAGCCAGGATGGACAGATTTATCTTGCCTTTGCAATGGACTTTCGAACGGAATTATGATTATGCTTACAAATTGGAATATGTAGGTATCAATTTAAGGTTATATTGCTTTGGCTGGCACCAACTTCAAAATTAACTAAGATCTTAAAAGTATTATTTTCTACTTTTTAGTTTAGATTTGTTTAGTTTGAAAGTCGGTTTTTGTTTTTTTGTTAAAAATAATTTATTTTAAAATTTTCAGCGGAACGTAGATACGTATTTTGTTTATTTAAATATAAAGTGGGTATAGGGTAGGCCAACTAAACCACTGCTCTCATAAGCCAACGAGGATTCGGATAAACGTTATTAGGCAATAGAGATTTGTCCATGTCCAGTTTTCCGGTTAACTCCCAGACGTTAATGATTATAAAAAATTACGAACTGGAGAGTTCCGTTACTTTATTATGGATCCCATTATCAGAACCTTACAAAACTCTCATCAAACTACCCAATTTCCAATAAATAAAATAAAATTTCTAAAATGAAAGTAGCCCAATATACTCCTAATACGAGTAACATAAGCTATCTGCAAGTGAAAATCCCGTCAAAAACGGTCCAGCTCTTTCAGAGATCAGCTGTAACAAACATACAGACAGACAGACAGGCTTTTTGATGAACATTTTTTTTAAGCTAGTATATACTTTCATATGCATTTAGTGAAAAGCTTATAATTTGAAAGTAAAAACAGACACTTTAATTTTATTCATATGTATAGATAGAATATTATTATATTTACAATTATATTTTTGAAATGCCAACAAATCCCTATAATACAGGTAGGCATTCAGACGGACAGGCGTAGCGGAATCACAATTTCACTTTTTCCATATAGCTGCGAAACGCATAGAAATATAAATATAGAGAAAAAAAAATTATATTACAAAATAAACCGAATGCATAAAAGCTAACTAAAAAGATTAAAACAAGTTGACAAAGGAATATAGTATTATGCAATCGGAGATATACACGTTTCATCCTTGTCGCGAGATGTACATGTGGATGCAAAACATAACCATCCTTCTGGTGCTGCGGGTAATAAAATACAATTGATAAGTTACTTACACAATATATTTTCCTCACACAATAAATATAGTATAGTTATGCGTTCTATTGAATAAAACGTAGCTGTATTTTAGATTCAAAGCACTTTGAATCAACGAAAGATTTATAGCTTTCAAAGTTAATAATTAAATAATAAAAAAATATTATATAAAAAAAAATTTCAAATTTTTATGGATAAATTAAAGTTAGTTAACAAATAAAATGGAGGAATGGTTCCTGATAAATGTCCTGAAATGTATTAATTACATCTAAAGTATAATTATACTTTATTTTTTACATTTATGATCTAAATAATTATTTAGATCATAAATGTGTGTAAACTACCTTATTAAACGTTTACTTAATTTCTAGTATATATTTTAAAGCGGTTTTCAGTCTGCGTAATATTTATATTAAAAAATATGCTATGGTTTTATGATTTCTATTGAATTCGAAATATAACTATCCTTTAGTTAAACAAATTCAACTCTTTACCACCACAATGTAACGGTGACTCGCTCGCTTGGATATCCGAGTGGTGTGGGTTCAAATCTGGGTCTCGCATCTCTGATATTTTCATGTGTGAATCATTTCTAACAATATGATTGTCATTTGTCTTAAGGTGAAGGAAAACATGCATGTCTGAGAGACTTAGAGAGTTTTTGAAAGACATGTGAAGTCCGCCAACCCGCACTAGGCCAACGCGATGCACTATGGCCTGATCCCCTCGTATTTCAATACGTATATCTTCAGATAGGCCCGTGCCCAGTATTGGACGTTAAAAAGGGCTAAATACAATACAATATTACAGCAATGATGGAAATTAATGGTGAAAGCAAATTTTATTTAATTTATTAATTAAAGGGTGATTAAACATTTTATTCGGATGTATAATTTTGTCTTTTAAGGGGTTAAAAGCTTAACGCTTTTTGAATAAATATATGGATCATAAATTGAACCAAAACGACTGTACTTGTTTACTGAATAATTTCAGAACACATGTTACAAAACGATAATACACATATCCAGCTACATAAATTAATTTTAAAGTTTTACCTTTGTTATGTTTTTTATTAGTATTCCGCGCTTTATAACGTCTTATTGCACTATATTTCTTGAATATAAGGGAAGGGGGATCTGAGCATAGCCCACCACGCTGGCTTAGTGCATGCTGACGGACTTCACATGTCTTTTGGAAAATTGATGCATTCCCTGAGACATGTATGTTTCCTAAAGATGTTTCCCTTCACAGAAAGACAATATGAAAGTTAAAACAGCAACAGATTTGAACTCGCATCTCTCGGTTTATCAAGTGAGCGCATTAACACTGGGCTACCACTGCATTTTTTATTACAAATAAAATACATTATACATGTTATCTTCCATATTATAGTTAATATTCTGCATACGGGAATCAAATACGTAACCAACCTATCTAAAAATCAAACACAATATTGTAAACGTTAGCAATTATAATCGGTTTACTGTCGCATAAAAGCGAACATAGTGCGTATTGACAGCATCTGCAGGGTGAATTTCAATTTCCATTATTACATAAGTACGTACGCACTTACACAGTAATCGCAGCGGATTACATGGAGTTTGCAGTTCTCATCTGAATAGCTATGAGAAGACACACGGACTTGTAAATGCGGGCTGTGCAGGTGATTAAAGATGTCAAGGTAGCATCGCTAAGGTTACACAATGTATTAATTATAAGCTACAGGCTACAGCTGTTAGAGAGGGACGCCCGTTAAAAATTATACTTTTAAAATGGCTTTTTGTGTGTGTCAGTGTACATGTGTCTGTTTGTTTGTTTCTGCAATTTTATAGCTGTTATTATACACATATAAATGTAGGTACCTACTTCGTAATAAATATCCTTTTTTACTTTGAATTTGTGGATTAACCACAAATTATAATTCAATAATAAGAATACACGTCGATAGATAAAAAAGCTTTATATTTCAGTATTGTGCAAATAAGCTAGCTCGTTAAGCTTAAAGAACTTAAAAACCTTACTTTTATTTGGATGTGTTCGAAACAAAGTACACGTAACTCGAAGGAAACAATTTAGTTTAGAATTAGAGCAGGAAATTAACGTTTTAACTGGTGAAATTATTTTGAAATTCCATGTGGAAATAAACAAACTTTGTTTGTGAAATTAGAGCAAAGTTGAAGTAATGTATGACAGTTCTATTTTTGTACTTACAAATAAACTTCTGGTACTCTGTGTTGATATACTTGTACTAATTAAGTATGGGAATGGAAAGATCGGTATAAAATATAAATAGGATAGATTGATTTAGTAATCCAAAATGTGTATGTTAATTTTGTTTTAAGATATATGCAATTATTCTTCTGCTAAGAGAATACAAATCAGGTTTCAAGATATTTAAGTTAAATTGTATAGAATTTAAACAGCCGTGTCTGGAGCACAAATATTTTTGCTCATTACTCAAATGATTGCCCTTGAGCGGGACTTGAACCCGCGGCCGCTGACGTAGCAAGCAGGTAAGCACTACAAACTAACCTAAAACCAGAAACCTGGTTGTAAAGCAGTTGAATAATAAATATTAAACAGTTGGATTACGTGTAACGAAAGTCTTCCGCCGCGGCTGTCTGTGTGTCTGTTCGCGATAAACTCAAAAACTACTGCACCGATTTTCAGGCTGTTTTCAGCAATGGATAGAGTGGTTTTCGAGGAAGGTTTTAGTAAATAATTTGTAAAGTTTTTGTATAAATTTACTAGCGGAACCAGCAGCTTCGTTCGCGCTAAATCTATGAACGAATCCAAAGGGGATGAGTCGATAGTATGTTTTTTTTATGCGACAAAGGGGGACAAACGGGCAGGAGGCTCACCTGATGGGAAGTGATTACCTGCGCCCATGGACATCTGCAAGACTGCAGGGCTTGCAGATGCGTGCAGTCTTGCAGATGCGTTGCCGGCCTTTTCGAAAAGGGAGGGAGGGAGGAGGGAGAAGGACGGGAGGAGAGAGAAGGACGGGAGGAGAGAGAAGGACGGGAGGAGAGAGAAGGACGGGAGGAGGGATGGGGAGTGGGCCTCCCGGACTCTCACTTACCGGACGAAACGCGACAGCATAGCTGCCACTTCAAGCCGGTCTCCTGTGAGAGAGTGGTACTATACGAGGCGTGCCGGCCCATTCGGCTGCTACCCGAAGGTAACAAGCATGGCACTACCACTAGAAAAAACACAAGACTCACAGCAAGTATAAAACATGAACGTTCGTCTGTCATAACATTAATAATCGCAAAGGTTTTAATACGAGTATAATGAATGTATTTAATCTCAAAATGTGCACTGGAAGCTCAGCAAAAATCGAAATTTTGAAAATACGGCAAATGTTTTTTACCTCATTACTTTTAAATATTATTATTTATATCTTTAGTGGCTCTTAGAATTTCTATTTATACTTTTGTTCAGAGGAACTCAGTGTAAGTTACTTAACTGGGATCTACTTTGTATGACTTTTTGGTAGCTTGCAATTTGCTCGAACTTTGCCGTAGCTGCATCCATTAAGCTAAGTGGACGCTATGAAAATGATTTAAAAGCGAGACGTTGTTTGACTAAAAAATATTTTATGATTATTTTTCTTCAATTTATGAAATGAAATAATATTTTCATATTAGACATATTTTTTTCAAAAATTTTATAAAATTAAAGTTCTGGTAAGCTTCATATTTACTTTACGTCTAAGTTAAATAAACTTATTTTAGATACTACCAGGTTCTAAAATGCTTGTACAACACTTCACGATGACGATAAAATCTTTATCTGCCCTACTGATGTATAATGTTAATGGTAACGTATAATAAAAATATTTCTTTTTTCATTAAATAACCGGAAAATGTTAAATATGCATGTAGAAGGAAAAAAGAGTAGAGGAAGACCGAAAAAGAGATGGATGGATTGTGTATAAGAGGATATACGTGTAAAAGGGGTAGATGTTACGTTGACGAATGACAGAGGAGAGTGGAAGAAGAAGACAACATGTCTTCTTCTTCCACTCTCCTCTGTCATTCGTGCCGACCCCACATAGCTTGAGATAAAGGCAGGAAGAAGAAGAACCTATTTCTGAAAAAAATTAATATAGTACAATTAACATAGAATTGGTACCTCAAAAACGGGGAAAGTAGACAGGAATAATTTGTTAATCTTCAGGATACTCTATGCGAGATGCATAGATGCAAATACATATTGTTTATTAAGTCAATGTATATGACATTTTAAAGTTATTTCCAAATAGAAAAAACCATCAAATTTTAAAAATATTCTTGTACTGTGAGGTTTGTTCTTAGCGTCGCTCAAAATTTGTATTTTTCGATTGCAATATAAACAACATGAAACACGATACGTGTCACAGTAATTTATTTCACGTAAGTAAAGAAATCCTTTATATATAAATGACGGACCCTCATCAAACTTTTCTTAGGATAAAAGAGAAATGTTTCCCAAACTTCGCCAGCCCGTCACCCCTAAGCCCGCAGATAAATCGAGTGTTGCATATTCAAGTGCGAACTTACCTTAACGAATGTTATAAAAACGTATATTTCATGAAAAACGTGACATTTAGACTTTCCTCTCTTAGAGTATTTATATTTAAATAAATAAAATATTCTAAGCTTTATGCTACATATTAATATGGCCAGATATTTTTTTAAATATCTTTAATATATTGGTTCATTAGTATTTTTTGTGTTTGGAGTTTTAATAAATCATATTTTTTTACTGTTTTTAATGCCAATAAGTATTTTTAATTCTACTTACTTTTGCCATGATTTTAAAAATAGTTGATCGAACGCCACTGGATAGCAATACCGCATGAAAGAATGCTAAGTACCTGTCTATGGGTTTGTTGTCTCCAATACTTGAAAGTGTGGAATTTGAAAGGTATTACTGTATATAACGTGGTGTTCTACTGTGTATATACTGTAGTATTCAATTATCTTCTAGTATATAAAAATCTCGAATTTGAATTTGAATTTCATCTAGTATTACCTATATATTATGTTATTGAAACGGATTTGTAGTCTAGAGAGACTGTAGCTTATTACATGTGCTTATTTACTTCCATACATTTAAATAAGTAGATATTTTAAAACAAACGCACTTGATTATATGAGACCATGTAGTAGAAACACTTCTCCCCGCACAATTTTGCCACAACTCTCTTTTTTATGTATAAAATTTATTTTAGAATATCACTTCCTAGTGCTTAGAGCAAAGAACAACTATAAATCCATACACTGACATGAAATGAGGTCACGTGGCCAGCGTGAAATGATACTATCTTCGCTTTATTCTAAACTTATATTTTAAAGGAAACTTTGACATCGATGGCTAGATGTTATTGTTGAAATATTGCACAAAATTTAATTTCATTCGTAAAGTTTTCTTATAAATACATTTCCTTTTACAGTTCCATTAAAAAAATCATAATGTGAATCGAGTATGTGTGTCATCAATCATTTATTATATTTATCAAAGGTAAAATATAAAAATAATATTAAGCGTATAAAATATTATAAGAAAATCAATATCGAGTGGTATCTAAAGCTCTTTTGAGAAGTCGAAAAACCAAACGACCTTACAGGTAGACCTCGTTCAAATCTTCCTTAAAGAGTCCTAGTCATCGTTTCGAACACGAAGAGTAACTGTTGGTTCAATCTATAAGCCATAGCGTATTAAGTACTAAACATTATCCGAGTGAATCAAGGAATCATGAAGTTCCTAGTAAGGTTATTAGAATAGTAATTATATACTAAAACTAAATTTAATAGAGCAGATACTAACATACAACAATGTAACATTAATTTTTAAATAACATGCACATTTTTTTAAGATTTTTAGGTAAAATGAATAGATTATAGTAAATTTTTGAATGTTTTTCCAAGATTTTTTATAAAATAAATAACAGTAACTAGTAGTTATGTATTTAATAATGGTGGCTCGTTCTCAAATTTTCCATGATTTGGATATTGCAATAAGGGCTGGCTCTAAATGACAGATTTCCTAAGCAACCATCAACACAGACTCGAAGTTTTACACATTAAGCATTTGAACTAATTGCATTCAGTTGACCTAAATTACCCAACCATGACTTGTAACTTAATAGATCATTTTTATAACAAATTTAACATAATAACATTACTTATACAAAAACAACTGATGAAGGCAACATTTTTAATTAATAAAATCAATAGAAAAATCTTTAAGTGTGATGTAACTCATGACATTTGGTGTTTGATGCGCAAGAAGTAGCAAAAAATAATCACAAATTCAATAAAAGAACGTAAAATTACAAAAACCCAGCGAATGGAGTTAGCAAGTTAACATATAAATAAAACAAAGAACTGCACAAAGTTTTCATTTAAAAAGATTAAAATTTGAAAAATAAACGCTTTCCTCCTACATTACATTGCATAAAAGGCCTGAACTTTGCGGCTACGCGGACATAGTTTGTAGTTTCGCTCCACCTTCGAGTACGTGAGTCTTAACTCCAGAATACAATTTGTTAAGATAAGTTAAGACTACACTTTAATATGCAAGAACCAAGTAAGCTTACTTGTAAGCAGTAAAATAGCGAAACTTTCATAATAACTTAGCATTTTTCGCTGTAAATATTGAAGAAAAATAATAAATTTGGAATATAAATTTAAGCTATAGAAGAAGTTTAAGTGCATTAATTTAGTCTTACAAGAAAAGTTGTTTTTTAACTAGCTATTTCCTACGGCTCCGCCAAAAACAATATAGGTACATATAAACATAAAAGTTTATTAAGAAATTTTGGGAACTTAATGATTGATTGAAATAATAACATGATGATGACAGTTGACTGAACTTGGTTTATGTTACTTTAGATGAGGTTATAATATCGGAACGTTTAAAAGCACTAAAAATGCCCCCTAATCGTTCTCAAACTTTAGTTGGAAGATACCGACACATAGACAACTTCTAAAGGGATAAAAGAGAGAATTTTAAAATATCCAATAAACCCATATTATCTCATGTACTCGTAATTTTTCCTATAATTATAAATAAATATTTTAGCATCCCACTGCTGGGCACGGCCTCCCTTCTACACGAATCCACAATCCTAGTATAATTGATAGTCACCAGGCTGGCCAAGTGTTGCTTGGCGGACTTCACATTGTACTTCACTCTCAGACATTTAAATTTTCCCGTGATCGAACCTGCTTCACTTGGCCCACATAATAATCATATAACTATGTACAGAATATTAAAATATTCGTATAGATGATGAAGAAGAAGACCTATATGATATAGCTGTAATATTGATACGAAATAGCTACTCTTATAAACGAAATAAATAAAATTCAAAGGGTCGTCGTAAGTCAAACTAAAATTTTTACAATCAGAGTACTCCACTCGTGCTTCTGCTGAATTCAAAGCGCGCAGATTGTATGTAATATTGTTCCATTCAAAGCACAACCACAAATAAGAAAAGGATCGGGAAAGATTCAGAATTGGATTTTCTTTCATACTCGTTCAAATGAAATGAAACCCGATATGAAGTATAAACTCAATACGTAATTGGTCTTCGGAATAATAATATGCATTGATAGTTGTAATGATTTGTCATTTAATATATATATATATATATATATATATATATATATATATATATATATATATATATATATTTATATATATATATATATATATATATATATATATATATATATATATATATATATATATATATATATATATATATATATATATATATATATATATATATAACCAATTTTCTACACTTCGCGATACACTTTTTAGATAAAAGCTTCCTTTTAAATATGTTTTTTACATGAATTTTATTTCAAATTCCATTTCCATGTACAGACTTGTTACTACTTAACTATATGTATATATAAATTTAGTGTACATAAAAAAATATATACAGGACGAACGCGAGCAGCAAGAAAAAGTCGTTATCAATTTTTTTTAGATTGATAACAAAAAAATTGTCATCAATTTATACTTATTAATTTATTTTATACTACTTATTACTTTAAATGACTAGCCAAGATCTTGTTATTTCACTTAAGAATAAAATAAACGCTCAAATTTTCTTATAACAATACTAAATGAAGTAATTCTATTTCACTTTAATTGCTTTTATAACTCCTAATTGTTGTGTTAACAAATAATTTAAAGTGAATAATTTACAAAGAGAATCTTCAACTTGAATTTTTTTCCACAAAGCAAAAACGAGTTAGCTCTTGACAGATAACTGAACTGAAACAAATTTAAATAACAATCTTGATAATAATAGACGATAGTTGGGACCTATTGTAGTTGTTACAATTCAATTTTCTATAGAAAATAACGTTAGTTACCATAATTTAGTAACAGCGGTTCATTGGTAACGCATTCGTTCGGAAAACTTAGTGAAGCTGGTTCAAATCCCAGTTTCGTCACCACTGAAGTTTTCATGTTTGAAATATTTTCCACATGATTATCATATCATATCAGCTTAGCAATCTTACGGTGAATAAATCTGACATGACGTCCTAGGCCAGTGGCCAAACGACTTTGGCATGGTGGGCTATAACCTAATTCCCTCGTATTGAAGGGAGGCCTATCCGAAATTAATTTATAAATCAGGTATATCATCGATATATCAGTGTTTAAGATACGAGTACATTCAATGAAGAGCTAATTTCATATTTCAAAAAAAAACTTCTTTAGATATATACAAAAAATGAATACTATGATGTTTGGATGAATAGCAATTTTACTAAATTTTATTAATTTGTCTACAATTTTCTATTCTTGTATATTATGTTGTAGTTACATTCACATATTATTTTAATATTAGTATTTTGTTATGGTTTCTATACAAAGTAGCGCTTACTATAATTTATGGCGGCTATATTTACACAGCGTCGCTAATAGCAGTTTGAATTTGACAAATGCTCGAGTTTCGTTATTTATATTGTTGTCATACATTCTATATGGTTTTGTTCACATTTTAAAGTTTCAAATGAGTAACGTCTACTTTTATAGAAAATGTTTGTTTATATTTTACTCCTTCATGCTGTAAATGCTCGGAATGCCTATAAATAAATTCATTATTACACACAGTGCCATCTAATTCATCGGTAAGCTACAATGCTTGTGTTACGGATACGAGATAGTTTATAAACTACACATATATAAATTAAATACATATATATTTGAAATTATAAATATTAACACCAATAACTAGAATACAAACATTCGTGCTCAATAAATGAATGCACCCAGCGGGACTCGAACCCGCGGCTGCATACAAAATGCAGAACAAAAACTACAAATCTTGTTAGATGTTTCGTGTCACGTGAAAGAGAGTATGTTAAGGTCTCTAGTTAAGCAAGTTTTACTGCTCAGTTTGTAGTGACCCTATCAAATTCCGGTCGCGGATAATAGTCTCGCTGGTAAATTTATTTATTTTATAAGCAATATTTGTGGAGTACAAGTCATGGGTGTTCATTATCCGACTTCAAAAAGGAGGACGTTATATGTTCCACTGATATATTTTTTATAATACATACCTATATGTATTTAAAGTTATATATAATATGTAGTGCATCAATTATCTAATAAAGGTACATAACACAAGCTTTTCAGCTTACAATGGAACTAGATAGTGTCGTGAAAATAAAAAATGTGAAAAAAAACACAATTTCTTTTGTTTAGTTCATGCGTTAACGAGCAGATAATAAACAAAAATAGTTTTCAACAAAATTATTGCAATTTCTTAATTTAATTATTACAATTTCAAAAAATAAATTTGACGAACAAACTGAATTTCATTATACTATTTTAAATATATGATAGATTTCCTGAGAAAATTCATTCAAATTCAGATGATTTCAATATAAGACGTTTTATTCGTCTCGAGGATCTAAAGATCCTTAAATTTGCCTCAGTTCTCAAGCAGAAAATCCGATGATATACTGAGCTAAAAGCCTTATCATAATCTCGCACGTCCCTCATATTTCACACTGAGTTAGTGGTGAGGCCGACTATTTGCCCTATTCAGATATTTATTCACCTTTACTATAAGTTCTTTGCATTATTATACATAATTTGCGCCAGATATTACATATAAAGTAATATTTAAACTGCCTGGGAGACCAAGTTTTGCTTGACGTTTTTCAAGGAAGGAAAAGACGAGAAAAGATGTAGTTAAACTTAAAATATTACTTAAATACAAAAAATCTTTCTAATCCTTAGAGCTGAGCAAGTAAATATATACAAGAATCGCTCGCTTAATATTATAAAATGTCTTAAACAGTCGAATTGACTACAAATTCTAGATTCTATTTGGGTACATTTTTTATTTTTAATATGATGATAATATTCAGATAAATAAGTCTGTCTGTGTTCAGCAAGTTCTTCAAGAATGAAGTTTTTCCTTCCAAGCTTTTTTCGTAATTCTGGACAGAAATAATAGCTAGCTTTAAAAACCCTATTAGTTTTTTCTTGTGGCTAAAACTACTACTAGTAGTACTATTACTAGTATAAATTTACTATTCTAGTTGTAAAAGAGAAAATTAACAAGATAAAACATGCTCCAGGCTTATTATAAGGTGGCACCTTCATAATTGTAAAATCTTAATTAAATTTCTTTGCAAGAAGAAAAGTTCTTTAAGACGTTAATAATCTCTGCTAGCCTGAAAATGCGTGTAGATGATAAGTTTAGAGCTAGTTTACACTAAAGGAAAATTTCTCAGCAAAATTAGTAGTGCTAACTTCTTATTACCTCTCTTTACACTTTCATTAGAAATTAGATTTTCAGCATATTCTAAGTTAGTTTTGCTTGTGTGTGTGAAACCTGGATTAATATATAAAGTAGTCTTTATTTATATCAATACAAGGGTATTGAAATGGGCAAGCCCTTGCAAGAGAAGTTGCAGATAAAATGAAAAACAGACGATTAATTCATCTAGAATCTAGACTACAACAATCCCTAAAGAAATGCTTAAGCAAACGCAAAATTAACTGTAACATTAAATACCGTAACATCGCGCATTTGTCATTTCGATATTTGGGACATGAAACGTAACTAAAATGCATAACTGACAGAATTCAGTTCATTTGTTTGATTAACAGAGCAAGTTACGCGACACAGCTAAATACATTAGCAACAAACTCGCTCAACAGCTCTACCGCAGTTTGATTCAAAACGGATTCGTACCTCGCTTGCGGGGATTGCCAGATTGTTATATTAGAAGTAACTATGTAGGTCAATCCACTACCATTGGAATATTCGATACGGCCTTACGTAACGTGCATAGATCTGACAAGGCCGAATAGTATAGTCTTTAGAATTTTTGTCTGTTTGTATTTGATTTGATAAATAATTAAAAACTTAGGAATATGTATGAAAATTAAATGTATACTTGAAGGAAAGAATTATATGCTTGTTGTTGATGAACCTAAAAAAATTCCGCAGATTTAAATGAACTTTGGCATTAAGATAGTTCTAAACTGTAATTAGTCTTCGTTTTTTCCCGGAAATCATTTCTTATGAAAAGGGAAATTAATCATGTCTCAAGTTAGGAATATAAAACGACTTATACATACTTAGATACAAAGTCTATCTATTCCATATTAACCGTTAAATCTCTAAAATAATATTGTTACAATAATTAATCTTATAGTTGGTGAACAGAGTATACTTTTACTATAGACTCAGAAAACTTAACTTTCCACGTCTAGTTCGGATGGCAATTTTCGTGAACCCCTCGTATGGGTACTGAAATTTGAAATTATAAAAATTGAAATAAATATTTTGAATATTAAAATAAAAAAAGCATTTAACAGTTCTTATTATAATTAATAGTTATAAAAACAATATTTTAGTATGCGAGTAAAACATTTAAAGTGATATCTGTGACAAAATACAAGATACATTAATATACCCACCAAAGTACCTGCCTATCACCGCGCCGTTGGCTTACTTATGAATTACACCTCACCATGATGATAGTCTATTAGTGTGAAAAATTTCATTTAAAACTGTCTAATCGAAAGAGTAAGAGGCAAAAATACGATACAAAACCCAAAAAATACACATTTATAATACAGTCCGATTAATTTAAATTTCAAAACAATAAAATAGCAACAAACATTTCAATGCATGTAACAGTTTCATGTCAAAAGCAGATAAGTAAGTGAGTTTCCTAAACCCGTGCTTAACGGAAGCAAATCCCTAACAGCTGCGAAGTTACGACATAGCGGATATTACCTAACCTACGAGAGCTACTGTACAGATGCCGAACTTTTTACCTGACTTGTTTGCTTTACAGTATATATAAATCATGTTCAGGAAACTTTCGAAATTTTATTTTGATGAATATAGAACAGTTCTTTTGTAACATCTACTTTGATTACTCGTGAGTAAGACGAATATGTGAAAGTTTGTAGGTTAATATGTGTTTTGTTTTTTCTTCATCGTTGTTGAAGATAATTAGATAAAAGCAATCTTTTTTCTACTAGACTTCAAGACCCAATGGTCCATATTTCAAAATTAAAAATCAATGTTAACTATTTACCCATCCTTATAAAATTATTGTAAATAAACTGACTTTAAATATACGCGATATATTGTATTATAATTCGTTTTCAATAACGACCGAAATATTTATTTTAAGAGATGTTAATATCGTAATGACGTTTTTTCAGTTAAAAATAATAATTATATAGTAGAGCACAGCATAGTGAGGTTAAATGTTATAAATAAGTATTTTCCCGCACGCTCTATTTGCTTACCGGTTACTCGGTTATCAACATTCCAAATATTATCAAAATAGGTATGTCTATTTTTTTTTCGTCATTCTTTCACAGACAGATAGGCAAGAATGAACTATAGATTCAGTTTCAGTATCGTAAATGATTAATTTAATAAGATTTTTTTTTAAATATTAAATGTATAAATTCGAATCACTTAGTATTTTAATATAATTATCAGACCGAAATGTATTATAGAGAAATGATTTGGTCATAGAAGCTTGCTTTGAGCATTTAAGTAAGAAAATACGATAGTTGTATTGCTGAAAAATATAACGGTACAATCTTTTTGTCTGCTGATAATATAATATTTTATATACGCGTGATATTATTAATGTCAAGGACTAATAATGCAAAGCTAAGAGGCACAAGCTCTACTCGACATAACTCTACATTACTAAATACAAGTACCTGAAGTGAGATAACTCTACACTCTACAATTTTTAAAAGGAAAAAATGTCCCCTTTGACTTTATATCTTTTAGCTTTTAAGCTTGAGATGTTATGCAGATATGAGACGAAGCTTCAGCAGGAATCTTGAAATTCTAGACGTTACAAAGAGTTTTTTGGCTGGATGAGTCTCAGCTTTTTGGTTACGTACCTTGCAAATTTCTATTATAGCGTATTACGACATATTTCTAACGTACTGTGCTTTAAATATTATATAATTCGTTCTAAAGTATATATTTTGAGTTTTACCATTTCTGAATCAAGATATTTCGTACGTTAAAAAAAAAAGAACTTTAATGTTTGTTATATTGTCAAACTATTATTTAGTATAATGTATTGATTTTTTGAATTATCTATCTATAACTATTAATTTATCATTAAAATTACAGATTTTTGGTCGAAGCTTTTAGTTTGTGTCAACAAGCTTTAAGATTAGTATTGACAAAGTCAAGAAACTTGTAAAATTTGCATTGTAGTTTAATATTAAAATATTATGCTTCACTACATTCACTATATCATTGTACTTAATACATCTCCAGCTTCAGAATACAAAAGAAAAGATGCTATTTAAATGTTAAAGGTATTTTCATTGGGCGAAAATATGAAGGGTGAACATTAAACTTCTATCCAACGGTAGATATGCTATGTAATGCGATAATATAATATAATATTTTAAAAAATAATATCATTTCGCGTATCCATAATATATTTTTAATTATGACGATAACTTAACGTGAAGTAGGTACATATTTATACTATTAAATATTATATATCATCTTAACCGTAATTCTTACAGGTGGTACGCGTAAAATCATTTTCCCAACAATAAAAATGTTTACCGTGGATAATCAATAAAATTATTGAGAATAAAGTTAAGTTTTATTACTAACAAAATGCTAGTAGAATTATTTAGCACATTAAATAATTAATAACACTATCTAGATACTATTTTTTATAATTACCGTAGCTTGATTCTGTTTAAGTAAATCAAATCGGATGATAAAATAAAATACTATTCACTGGACATCAGACTCAATTTGAAAAACCGTGCCCACCAAAATATGTATCCTGAATGTAGGGCCTAATTTGTGAGTGTGCCTCGTAAATTTGCTAACTTCCGCAAAAAGTACCGTCATATATCCCGGAGATAAATCACGTGACGTCTGAATACTTTCAAGTGTTGCGATTTTAATTCTTTGCAGCCACCGGTACGAATTTTTAGCTATTTCAGTTGACTTGAAGTTAGGAATTTATGCTATAAAGTTTTTATTGCTTTTTATGTTACTTCGCGAAGAATGTAATGGCCAGTTTATTTCAATGCTTATAATTTATCTTTTTTAATTTTTATAATCTTAAAATATGTTTTTTTTTTATTTTTAAATTTTTTTCAATAACATACATAATGAAGAAATTACCGAAAAAAGGTACGGAACTTATATATGTATTTTTTCGCTTTAATCTTTTCTAGGCATCAATCTTCTCGATCATGTTCAACAAATTCAAAATAGTCTGTTTTAAGCACGATGCGATAATACCATTCTATACGATGTTAATCGTGAGAATAGTGCAGATGGGATACCAAGATGCAATCTGGTGTAGGGCATATAATGTCTTTATGTAATGGCGCAACTTATTCACTGTAATCTATTTTAATTAATGCTTTATATCAGTTTTAATTAATAGAAATCTTGAATAAAATGACTTCTTATTATACTACTTTCAACTTAATTTGTAGAAAAAGTAAAGCCGAAATTCCATCTTTGTAGGTGTTGCGTTGTGTATACACATTTACTCATTTATAATAAATATTAGTTAGTTAATAAAAACATATTATTCATATAGTAATATAACAGCGAACATGATCTTTGAGTAAGCAAGAGAAAAGTTTGCTAACTCATACATAGCAGCAAAGGCAAAAAGCATATTTTTTGACTCTACATCCTCTTAAACCCAGAATTTTATTAATGCGCAACCGTCTCATTATATAAAGCTAAAACGCCGCAACGTTTAACATGCGCGTTCATATAAAAATCCTCCTTTTAAATTCTATAAATAATATAACTTTCATCTGAGGCTTCTATTACTTTCCTTGTGTTTGTGACGTTTATTTGCATACGCTCGTTCTAAGGCTCTATTTACCGAAATTACAATTTGTGAGCTGTCAGCATTTCTGGCTTGGATATGATGAATATATAAGGAGTTGTATGAAGTTATTGTCATATAGTATGGCTTGTTTACAATATATTATGTAATCACTAATCATACATGTATTTGCTTTTATGAAGTAATAATTACAAGTATATTACGAGTATAACAGTAATTGTTGCAACAGTAAATTCTTTAGAGAAGAGAATTAAAAAAAATCGGGAAGTATTAAATAATAAATAAGATTGAATTTTTTTTATAGAGTTATGTTTATTAACGACTTCGTCTCACTCCGTTTGGTTTCGTCCATAATACGTTAGTTTAAATTTCTCAAAAAAATCATCTTTCATCATCATTCTTAAAAAAATCGGGAAGTATTAAATAATAAATAAGATTGTAATTTTTTTTTCATAGAGTTATGTTTAATAACTACTTCGTCTCACTCCGTTTGGTTTCGTCCATAATACGTTAGTTTAAATTTCTCAGATGTCATATATTTTCTCGCAGTAAAAAGTAAAGTATCCTACTCTTGAATAACCTCTCATAATACCAAATTTAACTAAACATTTCCAGTGGTTTTCTAGTAACAGAAAAACATACAGACGGATCGATAATAATAATTATTTCAATATTATATATTTATAAATAGTGCAGATTTGACTCAGTTAAAATGTTGTTATTTATCACTAGCAATTAACCCACAATTTTCTCGGGTTTGTCTCCAAGTAATTTTTATTTTCGAGCCGAAACTCAATCTATTTTTTATATAAAGTAAGCTAAGTTACTCCCATATTTTTTCAAACAGACATTTCAACTTTATTATAGCTGTATAGACTTATACATAATATCTTAATAATAATATTTTTTAAATAAGATATTAATTTGTACGAAAATTTCATTTCCTTTGAAAGATATTTTTAACACGAGCGGATATTAAGCTCCGGTAATATTTTGCATCTACTTCGAAGCTCATAAAATCTGTTGTGGATCCATTCCTTACGTTTAGTATTCTACAATGTCATTTTTATTACATACAAACTAAAATATGTGTTATTAAAATTCCGGCGACTTTTTACTTTTCTATATCACTTTGCTGTTACTGGATTAAGTATAGGAGCTTCATTCGATATATTCGTTTAATATATATTTTCGAATAAAATACTTTGTTTAAATGGTTTTATAATCAAGAACTATTGTTTCCCCGCTATTTTGTCTGTGTTGTTTAATTTTGTAGAATTACTTCATTCATAGATCGTAATAATAGGTAATTTCGCCTATAACCTTCCTCAATAAGTAGCATTTAAAACGCTAAAAGTGTTCAGTATTCAAATTGATCCAATACATATAGAGCGCATTCAAACAAACCAATAAACTCTTCGGTATTAATATAAGTATAGTTACATTACTTAGAGTTTTCATGAAATTTGTTTTTTTTTTATTATTTCAAAATTCAAAATTATATATTTACCTAATACACAAGCATAATCTATACTCTAATTGATAAGTACATAATTAAAATAAACAGGTCCTACAGGAATGTTTAGACTTTAACGCCATAGAAATCCTTTGAGAACCATATAAGTGCATGGGTAAATAATACTTTATGCATCGTCACGCATGTGAAACCAGGCATAACCTAGAATAATATTATTTTTGTAGGAAAGTTTTGCAAAATAAAAATGTCTATAAAAGCTCTTTTTTTAATGACACTCTAAGCATAGAATAAATTTCAATGAAAGGGGGCTTATTGTTAAGAGACGATATTTTTCATACATACTCGTAACTTATAGCCGTATCATCTGAAAAGCTAAAGCAGCGGCTTTAATGGATAACTTTGTTATGCAACTCTATTGATAGCATTGTCATTTTGTTATTTCATTTCGGTCTACTCTTTTAGTTTATATAGTAGTGCCATTATACAATTTTTCTTGTTATTTGTTTTTAAACGTTTTTTATCTATCTATGTTATTTATAAAGCTGAAGAGTTTGTTTGTTTGTTTGTTTGTTTGTTTGTTTGTTTGTTTGTTTGTTTGTTTGTTTGTTTGTTTGTTTGAACGTGCTAATATCAGGAACTACTGGTTCGATTTGAAAAGTTCTTTTTGTGTTGGATAGTCCGTTTATCGAGGAAGGCTATAGGCTATATTTCATCCCGCTACGATCGAATGGTCAAACCAACCAATGGTCGAATTTTGAGTTCTAGGCAATATCTTAATATCAATTGAATGTACAAATATTCGTACTTCTTGTATATATTAGCTGACCCGACAGACTTTATTTCCTGAAAAATTTCATCTAAATTTAGCGATTGTTATAAAAGTTGTTTATTTTTTACAGGGGCAAATAAAGAAACTTGAAATATTTTCAGACTCATCTTATGATGGAAAATTTAGTCTTTGCGCAGATGTAAGTAATTTAACTTTTATAGTAATACCATAATTAAGATATATTTTAATAACTTTAGCATTTAACATAATATTTTCTAAAAAAGGTGCTTTCGAAATCTTCTACGCATCTGCAAAATAAAAACTATCTATATATACATAAATATTTTATCTTGCAGGACTTAAAGCTACCAGATAGTGTAAGTTGTATTTGCAAAAGTTCTTATAAGCTTTCAATGTCTGAACCGCGTTCATTGGGTTTTTTACTATTTATTATATTATTATAAGTAATATATATACACACTTAATTATAAGCTATTTTTAACCTTTAACTATGGACGTTCCATTTTTGTTACACTATTATGGACGTGCGGTCTCACAGACCGCTACATTTACGGGCTGGTTTCTATCTTGATGAGTAAGTATTGTATTATTTTTTGTTTTTATCCCTTAGGAGAGTTACTAAAGATAAATAAAAGAAGTAATTTTAATGAAAAATAGATTTATTATAAACTAAATCTAACGATATAACAATCAAAGGCACTTTTCAGACTTTTTAGTTTGAGATCACTTTATAAGTATATAACCACAGTAAAATGCCTTTTTTAATTAGTTTAATTTCTTTTACAATAAAATATAAGAAACAAAGAACATAAAAATCGTAATATAATCTTCTCAGAACTAAACATAAAAATTTTGACAAGGACCCAAGTTGGCCATATTTATTGGCAGTCTTTGCAAAACGGCTTAGAGCACTGTAGGCATATTGGCTGCTTACAGCCTACACAAGAGTGGGTCGTCTTTCGTTTTATCTTTGGTGGGCATAGTTTACCATTTGTAGCGATTTTTACCATAATACTTTGAAGGTCGTGACTCTGCTATAGGTATATTGTCGTCATCTGAACTTTCACTGTCCAATATCCGTATGTCACCGTCAGCTCCGGAAGTACTACCACTTACTTCAATAATCTCTTCTTCACTCAAACGATTTTCTTCAATGTCGGCTTCATAAAACAAACAATCATCAACATCCCCATCGCTCTCGCCCTGATCCGATTCTAAAAGCAATCGTTGAAACTCGTCTTCAAAAGTAGGATCATCTAATCGCAATATTTTACTGGCTCTCTGAGTTGACGGACTCGATGTTCGTTTGCCTGCAGTCGTAAATTGATCGTTTTTTGACATTTTGACTTACTAAATCTAAAACAAACAAAATCACCGTCAGCGGTAATTTACAACACAAACGTGGACACGCGGTCTCACAGACCGCACTCAAATTATAAATTGAATTTACTTACGCAATATTCAGCCGGCGACGTTACCTTCACTCTCAACAGTCGTTTCGCCACTAAAACCGAAGCTACTGACGCGGGCATACGCGTGGGGTACGCGGGAGGTGGGGGAGGCGAGAATCACAAACTGCAAGCGGCCTGTGAGACCGCACGTCCATAGTTAAAGGTTAAGTATTATATACTACAGTTTTCCACAACAACCATTTTTTTCTTGGTTGATGTACTATGGGCACTTTACTTTAAATAACAATTATTTCTTTCCTAGATTGACGATAAAAAGGGCAGCATCAGCGCCGTAAGTTTATATAATATATACTAATACTTAGAAAATCTATAACTCTTTTGGTGCATATTCCTTTATTATAAGTATATTAATTATTTTATTTAAAACTCTAAAACCTAGTAAAAACACTTGGTTACTGAAGGAAAATAAAACACTTTTTAACATTATCTACTTTGTCAGGCATTAATCAAGTGCGTTTACTAAAGCTATTTATGATTAAAGTTAACATTCATAGTACTAATGTAGAATAACCAACTAGCTTACAATACGAGTAACTTAATTAACCTTAACAAATTTTAGGGAAGTGATGAACCAGAGAATCTTGAAAGGGTACGTTTAACAAATTCATTCACATTCTAATAATAAAATTTATTATAATAAAATATTAAATAGTCAAAATTCATTAACACTTAAATATTCATATCATCATAGGTAACTAAAAAATATCTATGATATGAAAATTCTGTATAAAACCTAAAGATATTTCTGAAATTACAGTTTACGAAAACATCCGATACTACAAAAGATATAGCAGATGGCTCTAGCGAGACAGGTATGTTATAATACATTAACTACTTTATGTAAATGTAGTTGGGCATAAAAAGTTGATCGAATATCAATTATAAAAGCCGATCTGAAGAAAATATATTTTTAATTTAATTTAAAGCTTATATTAATTCCCCACCTAACGGTAAATAGTAAATATAAAAAAAAGAATAAAAAAAAACATGGATTTGACATATTGTAATATGGACTGTTTAATTGTACTTGTTACTCTTTCATACATGACAGCTACTACACCACCGAGGCAGCATGTTAATAATTCAAACTATGATTATTATTATTAGCGACTCATCCCTACCCCGTTTAGGATAAAATTTTTACAAATTTTGAATGTCTTTTTCTTAGTATTAAAACCTTCCGTGGACCTGAAGAAACATACATACAAAAAAAAATTAGCCGAATTGGTCCAGCCATTCTTGAGTCATGCGCTTACCAACATTCATTTTTATTTATATAGATTATACATAATTGTCCGAATGTCGCGTTCATATTTATTTAAAGCTTTAATTAAACTTATCGAGTTCAACTGCCCCGGTGGTGTAGTGGTTAGCATGTATGGTTGTACACTGGGAGGTCCTGGGTTCAAGTTCCGGTGTTTCACCCCCGTGGCTCACGGGCACGTAAAGCCGTCGGTCCTGCGCCTTAACTCTCACTAGTCGTGTCGAGCAGTTGTCCCACCAGAGTATGAGGGTGATAACGAACAGAGAGTGAACTTGTGTCTGCACATACACTTGTGCACTCTAATATCTTCGTTTTCTCATCATGACTTACTCTATTTAGCTTATAAAGTGCGCCCTCCAAAGGTTAGAGGCAAAGTTGTTCTTCAGCGCAATTTTAAGCAAATGGATCTAGCACGTTTGAGAGAGGATGTAAAAAAAAATTAACTGGTCGTCTATACTTGCTTCAAACAATATTGATTTAATGGTAGAATCTTTAACTGCTGAGCTGATTAACTTATACGATATCCATGCACCAGTAAGACCTGTACGAATGAAACATGCTCCTGCTCCCTGGCTGACTCCTATTATAAAGAGGACTATGGTAAAACGCGATAAAGCTAAAGCAAAAAATAAAAAGCACCCATCATTGGAAAATCTAACCACTTATAAGAAACTGCGTAACATCTGCAACAGAATGTGTAGGGATGCCAAACGTCGCTATATTCATTCTTCAATTCAGGATCGTTGCCAAGCGCAAGTTTGGCGATTCCTACGGTCACTAGGGGTTGGCAAAACCACAGAGACTTGTCAAGTTCCTGTGGATATCCAAAGTTTGAATCGTTATTTTACTACTTCACCTATAACATTGGATCCTACCATCAAAACCGCTACTCTTTCGCTCTTATCTAATTACACCCCATTGGACCTGCCTCAATTCTCTTTCAAAACAGTCTCGGATAATGATGTCAAGAAGTATGTCCGTTCTATAACTACTAAGGCTATAGGCAGTGATAATATTAGTATGGATATGATTCTTCCTGTGCTGGAAGACATTGCACCTGTGATCACACACATAATCAACTTTTCACTTTCATGTAATGTTTTTCCATCACTATGGAAACAAGCTTTTGTCTTACCGTTACCTAAAACCTCAAGTCCTGCTAATCATACACAATATCGTCCAATCTCCATACTTCCTATACTATCCAAAGTCCTTGAATCCATTGTTCACAACCAACTATACTCATATTTGGCCTCCTATAAGCTCCTTTGCCCTTATCAATCAGGTTTTCGTCCATCCCACAGCACTGTCGGTGCTCTATTGAATGTAGCAGAGGATGTGCGGTGTGCTATGGACAATACCAAGCTTACTGCAGTCGTTCTGCTGGATTTCAGCAGTGCTTTTAACTCTGTAGACTTTGACATACTTCTTGGCACTCTTCGTGCGGTTAACATTTCTCCAGAAGTTATAGACTGGTTTCATTCCTATCTCTTCGGGCGCCAGCAGTGCGTGAAATCCAATGATAGTTTATCAGATTGGCTTGATCTCACTACTGGCGTCCCTCAAGGCGGCGTACTTTCACCATTATTGTTCTCGATTTTTATTAATAATATATCACGTGTCATTTCTTCTCCCTTCCATCTGTATGCAGATGACTTACAGCTATATCGCCACTTTGGGCTGGCTGAGTTACATGAGTCTATTCAAGCCGTAAATAACGACCTGGTTGCTATTCAATTATGGGCGGAGTCCTTCGGCCTTCTTGTTAATCCTGCCAAATCGCAAGCTATTATCATTGGCAGCCCCCGGCTGAGAAACAGAATCGAGTGGAATTTAGTTCCCCAAATTCTTTACTCGGGGATCTCAATTCAGTACTGTGACAAAGTAAGGAACCTCGGTCTAATCATGGACTGCAACATGTCTTGGAAGGCTCATGTAAACGAGGTCAGCAAACGAATTCACTACACCTTCCACTCTCTCAAACGTCTTCAAGTTTTTCTCCCTTTCAAAACCAAAATTATGCTTGCGCAATCCCTTCTCTTGCCTATCCTCGATTATGCTGATGTGTGCTATTTGGATGTGAGTGAGGTGCTACTTAATAAATTAGAGCGCCTCCAAAATCTAGCCATACGCTTCATCTATAACTTACGAAAATATGATCACATTTCTGATTTTCGCGCTGAACTTAAATGGCTTCCAATTCGCCTTCGCCGTGATATGCACATCCTGTCCACCCTCTTTAATATTCTTCATGATCCTAGCGCCCCTCCTTACCTTCGCTCCCGTATTAACCTGCTACCTACTTCCACACGCTCAAAGCGTTCTTGCATAACATCAACGCTCGATGTACCAAAGTGCAATACCAATTTCGGACTAAAATCGTTTTCGGTACGTGCTCCAATACTATGGAACAAGCTTCCTAAATCTATTCAAGACAGTACTTCTATTGAATCCTTTAAACACCGTGTTAAGGAATATTTTCTATCTCAAGTTACTGAATAATCATCAACTTTATACATATTATGTATTGTGTGTTTGTATGTATATATGTATGTATGTATGTATGTATGTATTGTATATATAAAATATAATATATGTATAAGTATATATTGTATTTAATATAAACAACTATGTATTTTATATGATTGTTTGTTTTCTGTATTTTATGTACATTATCTTTTTTATAATCTTGCACTTTCTTGGTCTGCTAAGTGACAATCTTTCTGACCCCATAGGTTGACTGGAAGAAATCTCTGTTAGAGATAAGTCCACCTTTGCCCTCAAATTTTCTGTTATAATTATATATTTTGTTTCTTTTTCATGTGCAATAAAGAATATATATATCTCCCGCGCAGATGACTAGTCTTTATGAGATTAACCGCCGTGACCGTAATCGGTCGATATTATTTAAAGCGCAGTATTTACAGTATGCGCTAGCTTGGGAAGCCAAATAAAACAGCTTAAAATCCCGAGTCTCACACCTGCGATATTTTCATATGTGAATCATTTCCTACATCATTACCACTTGTCTTACGATGAAGGAACATATCGAAATGAAGGAAAATATCGTGAGCAAACCTACGTTGTTAAGAAATTCTGGTCGGTTTTCAAAAGACATGTGCAATGTCAGTCTGCCAATGGGTCTGCGTGGTGGACAGTGGCCTTATCTCCGTCGTATTGAAACCAGCGTGATGTGATGAATACGTTTTATAGAGTACATTATTTGAAGGGGCAAACCAAGGCATGTCAAAGAATAATCCTCGAAGTTACTCATCGATTTGTTACAGCGACATCTACTTTTCTTGTACTGATTTTTGATTTATATTCTAGATGTTAATAGAATACGATTTACTAATTCAAAAAAATTTTACTTTAGTATCTACTGAGTCAAGCGAATGGAAAGCTGAAGAGAAAGGAGAGAGAGGAGAGAAAGGAGAGCGAGGAGAGAAAGGAGAGAGAGGAGAGAAAGGAGGGAAAGGGGACATAGGTGACAAAGGTGACAAAGGTGACATAGGTGACAGAGGAGACCGCGGTGAAAAGGTAGACCTTCGTATTATCTTCATATTTAAGTTATTTATTGTTTTATCATCAAAGTTTAAAAAAAATCTTGTCACGCAATCTCACAAGACATTGCGTTTTAGTTTTCGTAGTCTTAAAATCCATACCGACCAAGTAAAAATGTGGAGTTGACTTTTAATTATATGACACCTTATCTCCACGTCCACGTGACAATACTCGTTCTTAACAGTTTACGTAAAAATGTGTTTGGTGTCGTAAGATAATACACAGTCACTACAAACAACATTACAAAGATAAATACATCAAAATTCTGCAATGTCAAAATGACGTCCTAAGATAATAATGTGTGAAATCTACTTGATGTCACTGAATCACCTCTATCATAACACCTCTTCTTGAAGTCGGTCTAAACCTAAATCCTGTCATGGTATTGAAGTTATTAAGATTATTTATTATTTCAGTTTTTTTTTGGTTGCTTAAAAACACATTTACAAAATATACAAGTTAGATTACGAAATATAAGCGTTAGCAAAATATTAACTGAAAGTGTTAGGTATTCAAATACTAAATTTTATACTATAATTACAGGGAGATAAAGGAGAAGGAGCAGTTGGCAAGGTAGGACCGCAAGGTCCAATAGGTCCAGGAGGTCACCAAGGACCGGCTGGAGATAAAGGTGCTGAAGGGGTAGGACTGAAATTGATTTTTTTTCAAATTTTGTTGCTATTTATTATTTTACTTATCTTTTAATGTGTTTAATATTTAAACATAGTATGTTGTTCTACTATGATTAAAAAAGCTTCTTTTAACAATATCTCAGCACAATAGCACAAACGGTAACATAGCACTCTTATATAATTATTTCTCTATAATTCAAATGTTAAATAATTATATATTTAAGCTTTTTATTTACAGTCATGTCAATGCTCCGAATCAGTGGTAACGAAATTGTTATTGAATATGCCAGAAATGAAAGGTCCTCCTGGTGAACCAGGACCTCAAGGAGAAGATGGACAACAAGGCGTTGCTGGCCCAACCGTAAGTTTTGTAGACCTTGACGACAAACCGTTATTTGATTTTTATTGTATATTGTATACTTTATTTTATTAATACTTTAAATGGATGGATATTTACAAGGGTCCCCAAGGAAAACAAGGGGAGACAGGACCAAAAGGGTTAGATGGTAAACCAGGTGACGATGGTTTTCCTGGAAAAGATGGCGATAAAGGATCTAAAGGTGAATCTGGAAGAGATGGAGACCCCGGTCCTCCAGGACCCGAAGGGCCTATGGGACCTCCTGGTCCACCAGGAGAAGCATATAAGGTGATTTTTATTGCATTACATATATTTGGTGGTATACTTTTAAATTTGTTATTTTAAATAGAGTATTGTTCATAAATTTAGTTTAATTTAGTTTAAAGTTATATAATAACGTAACTACTATTTTAAGAAACAAATAGTGTCAGAGATTATGTTGACAGGAAATAGAAGAGACAAAAATCCCTATTGCTGGCGAAAAAGGTGACATAGGACCAATTGGGCCTCCAGGTTCCCCAGGGTCTAAGGGTGTTCAGGGGCCAAAAGGTGAAAAAGGAGAGCAAGGCATAAAAGGTGACAGGGGCGAGCAAGTTATCATACGAGATAAAGTAAGCATAATTAACATTATTTAAAAGTCAAGTTTGTTTTAATCGTTATAAAATAAATTTCATGCAAATTTATAGGGACTTGACGGTAAGCCTGGTCTACCTGGAAAGCCAGGAGAGCCAGGGCAAAATGGTATACCTGGACAACCAGGTAACCATGGTCGTCATGGAGAAAAAGGAATAAAAGGTATGATATTTGAAATTTGAAATATAATATAAACAAGAAAGTGATTATAATACAAAATGTTAAATATGAATTATTAAGGAAAATTTATTAGTGTAAACGAAAAAAAATCAGAAAAATGTTCTCGATATGCATACACATTTTTGGATATTACTGGTTTTATTTTTTTATTATAGGCGATAAAGGTGATAAGGGAGAACTAGGTCTGCCAGGCGTATCTGCCAAGCTATCTGATATACTCTATGACTATATGGATCCAATCGAAAGTATGTAATTTTATTATAACCTTAAAGGTAAAGGCATATTTATATATAAAGGTATAATACATACATTTTGATATATTCGTTTTTATATATTTATAGAGGAAGCTGTAATAGAAAAATTAAGAGGTTACAAAGGCGACAAAGGAGAAAGTGGCGACAAGGTAATCAAGGCACAATTAAAAAAAAGATGTGGATTAAAGAGAAAACAAAAAACAAAACACGTAACTAATTATACTCGTATTTATATCATAGGGTGATATGGGAGATACAGGCGATAGAGGTCCTAAGGGTTCTGCAGGTAATGATGGACTTCAAGGTCCACAAGGAGATAAAGGAGCTCATGGTCATAAAGGAGATCCTGGTCCTGAAGGCCCTAAGGGTCAAAAGGGAAACACAGGAGAACCAGGCCCACCTGGAAATGTGCCAACATCTGATATAAGTTTAATGAAGGTAATTATATAAATTATTTTAAGTCTATAATTTAGAGTCTAGCAAAAGGTGTGCAAGTCCAACAAGTCGCATACTATAATAAAGATGCAAAATAACATTTCACATGCTTATAGTTACATTACTCAGTATCAATAATAATTGGTGCTTCAGTGACTAAAAAGTGTAATTCATTTTATAAAAAATAATACAAAATGTATTTGCGTTTTGTTTTCTTATAACAACAAGTTCTTATTCTCATCAATACTAGCAGCTGTATCGTATTCTGTTAAAATAAAATATATTTACATTTTATAAAAGGGTCCAAAAGGAGATCAAGGAGAAATAGGCAAAACAGGACCGCGTGGTCCAACAGGTCATCCTGGAAAAAGAGGTCCTGCTGGGCCACGTGGTTATAAAGGGGCCAAAGGTGAACCAGGCGATACTGGACATAAGGTAAATACAAAATATAAAAATAATTAACAAAAACAATCGGTTCTTCTGAGCATTTTTTTTAAACAAAACGAAAGTAATAAGAAAGAATTCCACCATATTATGCTATTTTTTTATCTATTGGGGACGGGCCTTCCTCACATTAAGGTATACAAGAGGCGTCAGTCCATCTATGTACACCATGATGGCTAAGTGCGGATTGGCAGACTTCATATGCCGAAAATAAGTTAAGTTCTCTCAAACATGTAGGTTTCCTTGCGATGTTTTCTTTCATCGTAAAATAATAGGTAAATAAAAACAATAATACTAAACCCGCATCTCTTAAATTTTCAAACAAGCGTATAACCATTGTTTCACAACTACCTCCACTTATGGGAACCTACTAAAACTTTTATAATAAAGTAGCAACTCACCCTCGCTTCGCTCGGGTTCGTCCCCAGGTGTAACCTCTTTAGTATAGTTTAAAAGATTTTCCCGCTTTTCTGTTGAATTTTTTCCTGAATTTCTTCTTCTTTGCTATAAACCTCACGGAGCCCGAGACCTTTCCAACGAATGCAAAACCGTGGAAATCGGTTCGTGCGTTCTGGAGTTATAGCGTCAGGAAGGAAAACCCAACTTATTTTTATATAGTAGATTATTGTTAGTACGTAATAAGAACAATACCTACATCTAAAATCGAATAAGATGCCTTTTCTTTGTCAATTTTTTTTATTTAAAATAATAAACACCTGATGAATTAATTTATTTCAATGAAAACGTCATTATAACGGTAAGGCCTTATTAGGGCTCCATATCCAAATGGCTCAAAGCTCTTGTAATTTTATTATGTCCATCTATTAATATGAAACAGCTTTTTCTAACAAATTCTTTGGTCAAATTTTAAAATAATTCATATAACTGAGGGGACCTTTTTTAGTCCTGTAGACTTTTTAAAATATGTGGACCTCTTTGAACAGTAAATAGGATATTAAATTCCCATAAATCTTTCCGACTAAAGAGTTATATGTATACTTCTATAGTAGTAAATGTAACACTGCTATGAAATATGAAAAGAAGAAAATACTCGTATAAACTTCATTTTATTCAATTACGATTATTTTATATTTAGATAGGCTTAAAAAAATGTTATGTACTTAGAATTAAAGGAATATTGTTTTGAATGTTTAAGGGTGCCACAGGATATAAGGGTGAAGTAGGTCCAGCTGGACCTAAGGGAGAGAAAGGCGAAACTCCATTTGTTGATACTAAAAAGGTATTGTTAAAATTGCTTCTTTGGCTTTAAATCTTTACTGAGTAGTTAATAGTATATACTTTTTTAATGTAGACATATCTTAAAAATTATTATTGGTTTACAGCTAAAGGGCGATAAGGGAGAGAGGGGTGAAAGTGGTAAACCAGGACAGGATGGAAATCCTGGAATACCCGGAACTTGTGAAGAGTCCAATTTGCTAACAGTCGCTGGACCTCCTGGCCCACCAGGTCCACCTGGTCCACCTGGAGCACCGGGTATATCTATAACAGGCCCAAAAGGGGAACCGGGAGGAATAATATCTAAAAGCACATTATATTCTTTCAATGATGTAAATGATGGTTCGAGTAAGTTTTTTATATTTTAAAAATATTGTAGTTTAAAATTTTCTTAATACGTTCAAGTGCTAAAAAGAGTTAACTTAATTAAAACATAAACTCTATAGTTCTATAGATATTTGAAATACTCATAATGTACAAAACGCAGAACAATATTGATTGAATAATATTTGTGTTATATTTTAGACAACTCGAATGAAGACGATGATTTTTACACTGCGGCAACAATTATATACAAGACAAGCACTGCTCTATTTAAGGTAACACATTTAAAAAAATGAAAAAGAAGTTATGGTTGACAAAAGCATTTGCCTTGGTATAATGTTTATCGCCAATGGAATACGCAAAAAGAAAAAAAAAGAGTATCGTATCTTAATATTTGCTGGATGGTTTATTTATATTTCCTTATATTTTAGCTTTTTATTAGTAGTAACGATTAGAAAATTATATAAATAATTTAGATATTTTCTGTAAATTTATGTTAAGGAATAACAAATATATCTACAGTCGTTTTATTAACATTGCAGAGGACATCGACAACGCCATTAGGAACATTGGCTTATATTTTGCAAGAAAAAATATTATTATTAAGAGTTGAAAATGGATGGCAATACGTAGTGGTGAGTTATTGTTTTTTAAAACATATGACTTATAATTTAAAACATATAACGCGGACACGACTTGTACAGTAATAATTAAGTGTACATTTGCTTTATATGTATATAGTTAAGTTTACTTGTAATTTCCTTTATTGTAAATAAATATATATTTCGTTTAAAAAAAAATAATATGATTATTATCAGTGAATAAATTTATAAATTTAAAAACTGTTTTTTATTATATTCCGTTCTAACATTTTATTTTATAATTACGTACTGTTTTACAGATGGGCTCTTTCCTACAAACAAGAGATTCACATACAATTACATCGCCGTCACCTACGAGTAGCTTCCATACAACTACTGTACCTACAAATCCCACTGTAGCTGGCAAACCATCGGATAGTAATTACGTAAGTAGATATATTTGCAGTTATAATTTTGAACCCTAGCTTGCCTCGGATGCCACATAAGATTTGATTTCTATAATATAATATTTAATTCACGATATATTCCAAATTTGACGTAATTCAATTTAATTATTAATAATGTTAAATGAATTGATTGACATCGTCTTATATCGACATACAAGCTTTTTTTTTAATTTAAATTAATGTTAAATTATATATTTCTATTTTTCTTTGCTTACTTAGCTAATATGTTATATCATTTTATTTTGTTTCTTATACTATGTTTAGATACTGTAAAGAAAACTGTTAACTTTTTTTATGGACTTCTTGTCTAAAATAAACGTTATTATTATTATTATTATTTTCACATTCTTTAAACCTCAGTACTAGGTACTGGAATAACAACAATCACGGACCTAAGCCAAGTGATTGTCGATGTACTACGGATTATTATTTAAAAATTTTCTCACTAAACGGCATGTATTAAGAATAGCTGCTTTTTGTAGGTGCACATAAGTTAATGGAGGGAGACCTAGTAATTTAATAGACTGATGTAGATTCTTGGGTACAACACCTGTGGTGGATATAACAATTGGTACTATTGTAACTGTCTTTATTTTCCACATTCTCGTAATTTCGTCTTTGAGATCCTGATATTTAGTAAGCTTTTCTATAAAAATATTATGTAAATTATGCGAATTAGGTATGGCAATGTCTATAATGGTGGCTGTATTGTTTAATTTATCTACCAACGTAATATCTGGTCTATTGTATGGTACAGTTTTATCTGTCAGTATAGCACGGTCAAAGTATAGCCTATAGGATTCGTTTTCGATTACAGATTCTGGTGTATATTTATAGTAGGGTAATGGGGGTGCGGAAGTAAGATTGTATTTAACAGCTAACTTTTGGTGAATAATAAATGCAACTTGATCGTGCCGATGCTTGTAATCGGTTTGTGCAATAGATTTACAAGCACCGGTTATATGCTGTATGGTTTCTGAGGCACAGTTACATCTTCTACATGTATCAGCATGGAAGTTTGGTTTCTTAATTATATATTTTTGATAATTTCTTGTTTCTATGACTTGATCTTGAATTGCCAACATAAACCCTTCAGTCTCTGGAAAGAGTTCGCCACGTCTGAGCCATTCGTTCGATGCTGTTTTGTCGACGTTATTCTGGTTCAGTTCGTTTTGATGTCTACCATGTAATGACTTCTGGGTCCATTCCCGGATTTTGCTTTGTTTATCTGTTTGTATTTCGTTATTTTGTGGAAGTTGTTGTATCAAATTAAGAGGGGTGAGATTTTTATCATTCTGAACTATTGCATTATGAAGGATAGATGTGTTAATTTTTGAGTAAAAGTACTTTCTGAGAGTTGCTATCTGTTTGTTATGCAAATTTAATATATCGATTATTCCTCTACCGCCATCTAAGCGTGGGAGTGTCATTCTTTGTGTACATGATCGTGGATGGTGTTTCCTGTTTTTAGTCATAGTTGTACTTATTACACGTTGAAGATTCTTTAATTCCGTTCTGGACCAGTTAATTATTCCAAACGAATATGTTAGTGCCGGAATGGCGAATGTATTTATCGCCTTTGTAGTATTTTTTGCATTAAGAGATGATTTTAATATAGAGTTAAGTCTGTGTTTAAACTGTTGTGTTAAATTTAATTTAATTTCTTTGTGATGTATCAGCTTTGATTGAATATATCCTAAATATTTGTATGTTTCATTTTCGATTAATGGTAATATACATTCGCCATTCCTTAATTGATATTCATGTTTCAAGTTCTGTCCAGCCTTAATTGCATTTACTTTGCATTTATTGATACCAAATTCCATACTAATATCCTGTGAAAATGTGTATGTTAAGTCTGCTAGATGGTTTAATTCTTCTTTTGATTGCGCATAGAGCTTAATATCGTCCATATATAAAAGATGGTTAACTATTTTTAATTCTGATCTTGGGCTATTAACTAAACTGTTATTAAACCATAGTTTATATCCAGTATTTGTAAGATTTAGCATATTAGATAAAGGATTTAAAGCAAGACAAAACCATAATGGACTTAAAGCGTCACCTTGATAAATTCCACGTTTTATTTTAATCGGTTCAGTGTTAATGTTATTATTTTGTATACTTAATTTTAATGAAGTTTCCCAATGAGCCATAGTATTCTTCAAAAAATGTATAATTTGAGGGTGTATTTTATAAATCTCTAATGTTTGTAGCAGCCAAGAATGAGGAACTGAATCGTATGCTTTTTTATAATCTATGTATAGTGTAAAAATATCCTTCTTTTGTTTTTGAACTTGTTTTAATATAACTGAATCTATAATTAATTGCTCTTTACAGCCCTGACTATGTTTTCTACATCCCTTCTGCTCTTCCGTCAATGTATTATTATTTAATAAATATGTATAAAGAATTTCAGTAAGACAAGACGTTATTATTTTATAAATTGTTTGAAGACAAGTGATTGGTCTATATTTTTCCGGATTTCCAAGATCACTATAATCTTTCGGTATCATATATGTTATTCCAGTAGCTATATATTCGGGCATATCATGAGGGACTTGAATAAAATGATTTATAAACTTATGAAGATATGAATGTGCGTATGTAAAATGTTTATACCAATAATTATGAATAAAATCAGAACCAGGTGCTTTCCAATTTTTTAATTTTTTGATGACTGTATGTAATGTTTCCAAAGGTATACTATTGAATTCCATACTAGGTTTTGATGAATTTTTTAACTTTTCAATTTTAATCCATTCAGCATTATGGTTGTGACAAACAGGGTTATCCCATAATGAAGACCAATATCTGTAAAAGCTATTTTCTGTGGGTGCTCTACTTATTAAATGATCAACATTGTTAATTGGGTTAATGTGTGATGATGTAGAAGATTTAAGATCTCTGTAAAATTGTTTTTCATTAGATGTAAAGTGATTATTTTGGTTCTTACGAAGTGTACATATTTTATATCTCTGTAGTCTACTATTTGTTAATGCAAGTTTTTGTTTTAATGTATCGAGAAAATGTGATATTTGTGTGTTTGGTTCTTCATGTGTAGAGTGTATTTTATAATTAATCCGTATTGCATTTACATGTTTAACTACCTTTTTACTTCGATTACCTTTTATGTATTGTGTTAACCTGCCTATTTTAGCTCTTAAATCGTCTACTTTTTTTTCTAATCGAATTTGCCATTTTGGTTTTTTCTTCTTAAATATTTTTGACGTGTTATCTTGTGGTTTATTTTCAATTTTTGCACCATTTACTTTAGCTGCTGTCCATGCAGCACAATAAAGTACAGTTTGAAAAGATTTAAAATCAGTATTAGGATCTAAATTTTCTGGTAATATTATCTTATTTATGTAGTCAATTATTTCGGCTAACCTTTTAGATGGTCTTTGCTTTGGGATATAATTTCTCTTAACAGGATCGATATTTATGTAGTATTCTAAGCATGTTTTAAATATCTTATCTATTTTCTCATTCCTCTTTGCTGTAAATGGTTGCTCTATTATTTGGTTTTCTGCATTCTCATGTACTTCTGGCCTTACAATACTTACAACATTTTCTATATTATTGCGTGATGATTCTAATTCTAAAGCTCTAACTTGTAATTCTGAAGCTACTTCACATTTTATTTTTTCAATTTTATTACTACTAATAAGCTTATTTTGTATGATGGATCTTCTTTGATCAGCTATTCTTTGTTCTGAAATATGAGACAAGTGAGGAAATTTACTTATAAATTCTTGATGAAGGTTCTTCCTGTAAGTTGTTTTGTTGGTTTCCAATTCCGTTATTTTATAATATGCTCTAATTATGGCTTCGTTCAATTCTTCGGTCCATTTCATTCGCTGTCTTATCTGTGAAGATGATATTATGTTCTTATGTTGTAGTGTATTTGTAGTTTGAAGTTCTCGTTTTACTTCCTCATATATTTTATCTATTTCAATTTGTGGCAATAACTTATTACGCAAAATGGCTCTTCTTTGGTCTCCTACACGTTGGCGGCTAACTTGCATTTCAGGAAATTTTTCTACAAACTTTTGATGAAGTGGAAAAAGATATGTTTTCGTATCGGTATCTAACATTGTGAGATGAAAATATGAGCGCATTATAAACTTATTCATTTCAATTGTCCATTTATTGCGCTTCTTAGGGTAACTGGTGGTGGGTTCAGGTAAAGCGGCATCTGCCTCCTGCACAACATCCTCCAGAACCATGCTATTTGTGACTAAGCTAACGGGAGGTGATGATGGATATGAATTATTTGATGAAGAGATTGATGAAAATGGGTCGTATGATGATTGAGATGCTAAGGATGAAGGTGACAATTCGGCTGTATTATCTTCGGGATCTAGCCCGATGAGGGCCCGCCTGCTCAGCTCCTCATCACCGACGGCTCGTAAGCTGAAGCACCCAGCGTCGGCTCCAGGTGCGCCCCGACGAACTCCGGGAAGCGGCCGCAAATTATACCTCTTTTCGTTGTTGTCCATATCATAAAAAAGGGGGTTTGGGATCGTTGGTTTGGGTATGGTTAGCCTAGTTGGAAGTGGCATTAAGAGTGATATGTATTGTATGTTTAAGTTGTTGTGACATACGATAATAATTACCTGTACCTAATACCCGTAAGCCCCCCCACCACGACAAGGTGATCCCTTGGGGGGGTTATTATTATTATTATTACGTAGCCTGTATACTAATACATCTAGGTAATCTGTGTACAATCCATCCAACACATACACACACACACGCAAACAAATGAAAAATTTCATGACGTATTAAGAAAAATCGATGTTTTCCACAGACCTTCCAGTAGTCTTGTAAAAGTACCACTCATCCAAACAAATTAACAGTTTACAGCTAATATTGATAAATCTATATTCGAACTTCATAGAGCTTGAAATTTTAATAGTTCAATCACAGAATGTATTTTATCGAATTAACTTTTTATTGTTATTAATGTGATTGGTGTTGATATAAACCAATCTAACTTAATCTATTTTATAAAGTTCGTTATTTTTTGAATAGACTGCTTGAATATTTATAGAATTTCAGAAACGGATTTGCAAATAAGTTTATTATTGGTGACTCCACTTAAGCTTTTGTTCGTTACTTTTTTATATGGTAGATAATACGTACCTAGTACCTACGTATATACTAGTATATACCATAATACGTACCTAGTACCTACGTATATACTATGTATTGTAAATTAAGAAATATTAGAAACTCCCTGCCAAAAAAGTTAGTAGCACAATAAAAAGGACTTTCATACAAACACCAGAGAGCCTGAGACATTCTTAATTTACCCCTTCGCAAAATCTGTTTTTAGCTGCGCACAGGTACTAACTATAAACTACCTCACTGCCCAATTTCATAATTATACATCAAACGGTTCTCTATATTTCGTGATGACCTATCGCTTTTATATATTTGGATAATTATGATACTCTGTACATTTGTTTAGATACTAACATCGTCACTTCTGGGCGGATTTTCGAAATTCTCTTATATATAGAGTTTAAGACTTTTTAAGCTATTTAAGCTAATTGGCTGGTCTACTATAGGCTTTCCCTGATATGCAGATTTTCTTCCAATTTCTCCAATTTTTTCATTCACCGTAAAACAAATGGTAATCATGTTAGGAAATGATTCTCACATGAAAATATCAGCAAAAGCAATACCCGAGATTTGAACCCGCTTCTTTTCTTAGCGGGTGCGTTACCACTGGTTATTACCACTGCTTTACGAGTATGTACCGAAATTAGAAGCTTAGATATCACGATATCGTTCGGACATTGCCAATATTTTTTTCATAAATTAGAAATTAAAACTCAATTTCACACTTCTAATATTAACTCATACGAATTTCAATATAAAGTTATTCATAAAATGTGGTAGCACACTATTTAGAAATTTCCATGTTTACGCTATGTGAAGAATTCGTAACATTTTGTGGTGAATAAATAATTGTGACTAAAATATCGATGCGTTTAGTTTTCATATACATTATATTATACATGTTAGATTAATAAGAATTAGTTAATATCAATTTGCATGTATATCCAATATAACATTATAAATATTTAACTTTTTTGATAATATTAGCAGTAATGCTATATTTTGTAACAGGTAAGATACTTGCGTAATACTCGTATATGGATGACGCTAGACAGGTAGATTTTTATCTTTAAAAGAAATGAAAATATAATAAAATAAACATATATAAAACATAATTATACTGGTTTAAGCCATAATATACATTATTATTATATATGTAATACATACTAATAACGCAAGCATTTACAATTAAATGACAATGTCGATATCTACTCGATACTACTCGTACCGTGTTTGGTGTTAATCATAGAAATGGCTGCCCCATTTTGTATGAATAAATGAGACAACCTCTGTTATATTCTAAGTATTTTTTATGCCATTATTATTTCATAATAGAATCATCGCTTTTATTTGCTCTCAAGTTTCATTTTAAAAACGTCATCTTCAGTATACATATAAGTAAACAGTAAGATTAGAGTTTTAAACAACAAAGTCTTAACACCATAACGTCCTTCGTCCTTACAGTCCTTAAGACCTTAATCTTCTTGTGTTTCTCCGCTTGAGTTACAGCGTTTCATGAGAAAATAATATATCATAATATTTTCTTACAAAGTAAATATAAAATGCTACCAACCTCAGAAACAGACTTAACTTATATCAGCTCAAGACGTTAGTTACGATAGTAAATATTCTACTTTTATTGAAGCCCAAGAGCCTCGAACTACTTATGGTACAAATGGTGGTGGTGACTTTATCTGTATGAATTTTGGGACGGAATGAAAATATTAATTCGTAGTTTGGAACGGGAACGTTTTCAACTAACTTTTGTAAGTCAATTTAATATGTACGAGTACCTTCTTTGTAGTAACTTTTCTATCATCAATTCTTTTGGATTGAAAAATAAATCTTATTATGCTATCCTATATAAACACCAATCTATTGTCAACGTTAATGTACCAAAGCAATTCATTAATTGTGTCAAAATAATGAAATTTAGAAAAAAAAACAATTATTTTCTTTACCCTGTGCCATTACAAATTCTACATTATATTGTACTCTACAAGAAAATAGTATAAAAAGATGTAAAACCTCCATGAGGTACATAGATGCAAAACCTCCTAACGACACGTTTGGCTCAGTTTGTAGTGACCATACTTTCTGCGCTAGCGGAAGCCAGTTCGTGTCCCGCTGGGGGCATTCGTTTGTTCAGCACGAATATTTGTACTCCAGTCATAGGTGTTTATTTATAATATATATGTATTAAAATTTATTATATATGTGTAGTTTATCAACTATCTGGTATCCGTAACACAAGCCTCGTAGCTTACCAAACAAAAAAAAATTTTGATTATATGGTCAACTGTAAATTTCGAGCTTCATATTATTCTCAAAAGAAGAATTTTGAAATAATATTATAGGACATCAAAATTATGTTTTTGTACTAGATAAATTGTGTAATGAGATCACTTTTTTTCAGATTAGCTTAGTGGCATTGAATGAACCATATGCAGGGAATATGCTGACTACTACAAATAGGACGGGGCGAAGCGCGGTAGAGCAAGAGTGTTATAAGCAAGCTCAAAAGTCCCACAAGAGAGGCACTTTTGTTCCTTTCATATCAAACAAGTAAAGTATTTGTATTCTTTGCTCAATATTTTATGTAAATTTTAATACGTTTTATTTTTCTTTTGTTTCTAGTACATTTATTTTTATATTTATATCACTTTCATACAAAATTGCTGCAAAATAAGTACCTAAGTATGTTCATAGGAATTTTAATAAAAGCTCATACATTTTTAACTCGTTAATATGTAAAAAGTTTGTACACTTCTTAAAACTATTTGGTCATATTTCACGTTTAGTTCTTCTTTCCTGAACAAATATTTCTACTGAATACAGTTTCCGGATTCGTTAACATGTTATTTCTGTTATTATTTTAAATTGGTTTTTCATGGAAAATTCAAATTTAATTTTCACACAGTGCAAATATTGCGAATGTTTTTATTGTAAACGTTAAAGTGTCTAGTTTGCTTAACATTTGTAACTAGCGCAGCGTTTTATTCGAATCGTAATTTCAGTAAAATAATCAAACTGTTTTTAGTCTGACTAAGAGTTTTAAAATTTTTCAGGTCAACCAATTTGCCCACTTTTCCTATTTATACCATTTATCTATAAAATTTCTTGATAAATAAAAAGAAATTAAATGTACAAAATTTCTTTTAAAGACATAGTTAATATTAATATTATACTTAAATTTATATTATTATACAATTTAATAATTATATTCCTTAAATACCATGTGATGTTAGTGAGGGTGGAGTATGGCAAGAGATTGTCTATTTTATATACTGGCTCTCACTTATACTCGTATTTAATATATTATTAATCATTAAGTATCCTGGTGTCTTATTCTGCTTAAATTGTATCATACAATATTCGTTCCCGATTGTGATATCATTCAGTCATAAAAAGTTGTAAAATTCATTCGCAAAATCCAAAGTTTTTGTATTTTTCATCAGACATCTTGATTTAGTATAAATATTATTTTAATTAAATATTAATTTCTGTTTCAGTATTGTAGACTTAATATCGATAGTGAAGTCAGGACACGATAGAAATTTGCCGGTAGTCAATTTGTATGGATCTGTACTATTCGATTCGTGGTCGAGCATGTTCAATGGTTCTGGCGCTCCGCTAGTAGACAGTACTACAAGTATTTATAGCTTCAACGGCAAGAATGTATTTATTGATCCAACTTGGTAAGTTCTTTTTTAATATGGTACAAAGTTGGGGTAGACAACGATGAGTCATTACGTTTGGTTTAACTGGGTAGTACTGGCTTTCCTACTCAGTGAGTCCCTTAAATATCTAAATTCATACAGTTGATATGCGTTAATGCTTTTCCCAGCATAAAAAAATGTATACAAACAAGGAAAAGTATTAGTTCCTTCATTTTGGAAAAATGACAGAGCTGAAAAATAACTGGCTTAAATGAAACTATCGTTTCGGATTTTGTCAGATTTTGTACAGTGATCATCTCTCTCGTGTCTCTGACGTGACCATGATTGCTCTAAAGCATTAGAAACGCCAGGAACCAAAAATCTAAAAATCAAATCCTCGACAAAATCCGAAAAGATTGTTTCTTTGATGACACTCAGTTGGTAGTGACCCTACTTTCTGCGCCAGCGGTCGCGGGTTCGAGTCCCGCTGGGGGCATTCATTTGTTGAGCAGTGAGCACGAATGTTTGTACTCCAGTCATGGGTGTTAATATTTATAATATCTGGTAACCGTAACACAAGCACATAAGGTAGCTTACCACGGAACTAGATGGCGCTGTTGTAATAATGTCCCACAATATTTATTTATTTATAATGTTGAATGTTGCGTAAATCTAAGAAAGTATTAACTGACTTAAATTTTAATTCTAACACCACATTTTATATGATTGCAATACGTTAATTTGATATTCAATACAAGATATTAGTGTACAGACAACTAAATGACTAGTAAGTATTTTATTTTTTTTATATTCTAGGCCAACTAAAGCATTATGGCATGGAAGTAGCTCATTTGGTTTTCGTGTTAGAAGAGCATCCTGTGAGGAGTGGCAGAGTGACAGCCCTCTGAGCAATGGCGCCGCGTCAACGCTTTACAATAATAGACTGTTAGATCAAGTGCAGTGAGTAGTCTATATATTACATCATCATAAGCCCTTTTTTTAATGTCCCACTGCTGGGCACGGGCCTCCCTCATCACTAGGGGATCAGGCCATAGTCCACCGCGCTGGCCTAGTGCGTTTTGGCGGACTTCACATGTCTTACGAAAACTAGTACTACAAGTACTAGTAAGACAAGTGGTAATCAGGATACAAATGATTCGCACATGAAAATATCAGAGGTGCGAGACCCGGATTTGAACCCGCATCACTCGGTTATCCAAGCGACGCGTTACGGCGGGGCTACCACTGCCATAACACAGTACAGTTATCAAAATTCAATATAGATATTCTACTAATATTATAAAGCGAAAATTTTGATGAATGGATGTTTTTTAATTAATTACGTCAGAATAGCTGAACTTATAGTTTGAAATATCTCATATCTTTTATGTCGGGAAATGTGTGGTTCCAGTGGAATATTACTGTTTTTGTTTCTTGGGTAAGGACGAACCCGAGCGAGGTTGAGTCGCTTGATTCATATTTGAAGATGAAATAAATTAAACGGTTTTTATAATTTTCTGATAAATTAGCCTAAGTTATTCATTATAAAATTATCACTCTGCGAGTAAAAGTCCCGTCAAAATTGGTCCAGCCATTTCACAGCTGGAACAAACAGACAGACAAAAAAATAAAAAAATGATTTTTTGATTTAAGTACTGTATATACTTTTATATGCATTTAGTGAAAATCTGTTCATTTAAAATTAAAAACAGACACTTCAATATTTATATGTCTAGATGAAAGTAGGAACGATTTCCAAAAATATTCTATTACAAGAATATTTTCCAAATAACGTGTACCATATTATGTGTAATGTGCATGTGTGATTTGTTTACGTGGAAGCAACAAAACACCTAAATTACAAGAGTTAATTTCCTATCGTAGGACCAAGCTTGTAGCAATATAGTTGCGTAACGTTGTCGCAACGTAAAATAAAATATTAATAACTCAGAACTAAAAAAATAACTTCGTATTAAAAAATATTTAATGATTTTTAAATTTTATATACATACATAATAGTATATATACTTTTTTCATTAGCAACAAAATGTAAACTGAAAATGCCAAGTTAACACCAGATTCCAATTTATTAAAGACGTGTTAATATAAAGTGATGTGGGATTATTGATCGCTGTTAGCCTTAAACATTTATCGAGTCGAGCCCACTCATCCTCTTTAATCTACTTAACGTAATTAGAACTAAATAAGCTTCTAAGCATTATTTACTGCATGAAGAGATTCAACTCAATTTTAAGTAAAGCTCAGTAATATTTGAAAACCGCTTTGCGTAGTCTTTGTACCGACCTCTACGGAGTTCACAGCTCGAATCGCATTCAGACTAAATATACAAATATAGAAAGATATACTTGCGACTTATTCTTAATCGCTTCGCTCTTTTAGTGTTACTTCTTCGCTTCGCTCAGGTGCGTTAGCTTTCTGTTAATTGTTATACACTGGGCAGGCCATAATTTGGTGAAATTTTCTATGATTCAGAGCACCCTAGTATATTGTAATGTATCGTTAAACGTTAAATGTTGTAAATAAACTTTTAGTTACACTTACACATAAATACATAAAATTTAATAGATGATAGAGACATTAATAAAATATTATTTAACAAACTGTATTTGTAATAGAAGCAGTCGTATTACATAATTATATTTTATAAAATCTTAAATTCACTTTACGTGATGCAAATGTAAATAAGTATAACGAAAATAAGAATAGAGTGGTTTTTGGAAAAAATTGCCCTCTAACGAAGTTCAACAAATAATTTTGTCATGAAATTTAGTTATTTAAAGCTAGAAAGATGATAGGAATATGGAAATAGATGTGTATTTTAAGTTCTGTTTGTACACGTTAACTACTTACTATATAAACAGCCGCACGACTGGACCTGATATAGGCAATTAGAAATGTTAAATGTTATCTAAATCCGTCCAGCCATTTCGCAGTGAAGACGTATTAACAGACACGTACACAAATATATATAATTGTCCGATTACATAATTCGAAACAATCGTAGTTTGTGATTATAATTAATGACAAAATAATTGATACATTCCAAGCATGTTTCAACGAGGCTTAATATCCTAGTTTTAACGGCTTACCCTTGTCCATCCATGTCTTATGTATGGAAAACAAAAGCCGGTTAAATTAATGGCTTGTCCGAGTTAGACATTTGAACGTTATTTTGAGAGAAACTCTGTTTTAATTCTTAGACTCTAAAATATATTTTGACGACGCGTTTGGCCTAGTTTGTAGTGACCGTACTTTCTGTGTCAGCGGTCGCGGGTTCGAGTCCCGCTGGGGGCATTCATTTGGTGAGCACGAATGTTTGTATTCCAGTCATAGGTGTTATTTATAAAATATTTATTATTGTATATTTATTAAATGTATGTATTTAAGGTTATATATAATATTAGGTAGTATATTAAGTATTTGGTATCCGTAACACAAGCCTCGTAGCTTACTACGGAATTAGATGGCGCTGTGTTTCATCGTCTTATCATTTTTTTTGCTCTTTTATCCACTTACTTAAAAATGTAATACGTTAAAAAATGTAATAGTTCCAAGTTCCAGAGTTAGTTCCAAGACAAGATAGTACTCATTTGTGAATTTGACTTCAATGATCTTCATTTATATTTATATTCATTAATTAATGGTGGTCGATTTAAAAAACCAAGATCAGATATATACAGGAACTTGATGATGCACATGACCTTAAACTCCTTGTAACTTGTTAATTAATTAGTAAAAATGACATATCAATCCCACTGTGCTATCGAGTCGTGAGAAAATTAATGCAAAAATAATATATAAATATATAAATTTTGTGAGGATGGATGGATGGATGGATGGATGGATTTTTGTTATTCTTACAAGCCTGAACGGATGAACAGATCTGAATGAAAGTCTCTGATAGATTATAGTTTGGATTAGCACATAGGCTACTTTTAATTTCCGAAAATGTACGGTTTCTGCGCTAGGGATCCGAAGCAAAATGAGAGAGAGTCGCTAGTTTGCAATTAAAATACCATTTTGTTAAATTTTTCGTTATTCTAATTTTATTACAATACTAATAATAATAAAATTATTTTTAGGTACTCCTGTGATAACAAGCTTATCGTCTTATGCGTGGAGGCTACTTCTAATGCGCATAGAAAATTAAGACACGCCCATCCGAAGTAAGATCTATTTTTTTATATTATTCAAAATTTCTTTAAATTGGTACAATGTAACAAAATAATATTAAAAAAATAACAGAGAGGTTCAGTAAGATAGAGAGAATAACGTAAAATTTTCCATCGGATTGAAGCTCTTTAACTGGCTTAGTTAGTACAAAAACTGTTCTATTTTTGCCGTCTTGTTACTGGTAGTTTTATATTTACTCGTTGGATAAGAAACCTAAATGTGACATCATTATTAGTACCAGGATATCAGTTTCGGTAAGTGCTATTACTATGAGCCAAGGCCAGAAGAAAAAGAAATTCCGTTCTACGACATTTCTCGCCTTTGTATTATGTTATACTTTTATTTATTAACTTTTACTCGTAAATATAAAAATATTTAAATTATTTTAAATAGTAAATATTCACATAATCGTAAAATCTTCAAATTAAGTCATTTTAATTATTTTTTCTTTTTCAGGTCGCAAAAGAGGCCAAACGATCACAATATTAAAACGTTCGACAATCGAATACAATCAGGATTATAATATTCTAAGTCATACTCTAATTAAGTGTTTTTGTTGACTTCAAACTTCATTTTAACTGGTAACTAATATATTATTAGTTAAAATCTTAATAAAGTGTTAATACGCCAATTATATATAATGAAACAAACAATTATTTAAAAACGGTTACGTTATTTAATTTAAAAATGAACAATCACAATGAGTAGAGCAAAATATAATATAATCAACTCTAGTTTACAGAGCTTGTTATTCGAAGTATTTATTTTCCTCGCTTGAAAAGTATTTTCGAAATTCTATGTCATAATTCTCGCTTGTTTAATCTCTGAACATTTACATAATGTTGATATTATATTAAACCCTTCATTTAATTAAGTGTATAATAGGTATACTTTTTAGTTTCAGAATTCTATAAACTATATAAGTAATACAAAAAACGGGCAATTACGATTGCGTACATAAATTATATAATATATAATATTCATTTGATTCGATTCTACGTAGTTCTTTCAATAAGTTTAACGTCTATACATACGTGTTTTATTACTTTAATAACAAAAGAAAGCCTATAAAATATGTTTTCTTTAAGGAATTCCGTTGAATTTTATAATATTTTTATATATCATGGTTCACACAATTCCTAAAAGAATGTGCTGAATCCCTACAAAAATACGATTGTGCCATCCTTTTATATGTAGATTCACGGTATTTTAAAATTTAGTTTTCATATTGTAAAAATTATTCACTTTTTTTAACTTAATTGGTGCTATTATCAGCCAGTTTGAATGGAGTCTAATTATGTTAAGTTAATTTTCTAGTTATTTGAAGTATAGTATTATACTGTAAGTTTTATGACTAAATTCAATGAAAAATATTGAAAAACGCTTATTAACTTTATTTTTCACATTATACTCATAAGTGCTTTTAATTTTATTACTTTGCTAATCGATAATTATTAAAAATATTACGTAACGTCCTATGTATCTACCTCATTTGGATAAATTTAATATCCGTCAGAAACAAAATAAATTTGAAAATAACCCGTCTTCTGCCGCAGTCGGGTAAATAGGGCAATTCTAGACATTTTCATATAATTATATTATGTCATAGTATATTATAAATGAAACTATCTTTTCGGATGGACTCTCCCGTGACCATGATTGCTGTAAAGCATTCGAAACGTCGGGAACCAAAAATCAAAATAAATCTGCGACAAAATCCGAAAAGATAGTTTCATTTATAAGGTCGAATATTCGCGTAAACTTAAGAAAGGATCATGGTATATTCATTTAAAATCAACGTGTCATTATTGACAGTTTTTTTTTATTTTATACTTAAAAGTAAAGTCAAAGGTGTTACTCGATATTAGTTTAATATTTTGTGTTCTTCATGCTTTTAAGTTTTAGCTAGACTTATGAAGTAGCTATAAAATCTAAGTCAGTCTAATTATTATAAGCAAATGGAAAAAAAGTTTTAAGAATTTTAAAAATTATAAATAAGACTTACGTATTTCTTTATATGATAAATATATCACTTAACAAAATCACTTTCAACATTATATTACATACTAAAGTAGTACAACCAAATTAGGTGCCATAATGATTTTTTGTACGATTTAAATAAAACATTTAAACTAAATCAATGACTTTTATTTACAAAACAAATCTACAATTATAAAAACCTCTACTTTCAGTACCGGACTTGTATTACTTGCCAGAGTGCTTGCATATAATTATGTTAATATGATATGTATAGAAATAATTAGCTTATGTGACCATAATATAACGGTTTTATATAAACAGTTATGTGGGCATAAGAACAAAAAAGGATTCCTTTGGGTTTCATGGGATACTTCATGATACTGGCTTTTTTGGTGGGGTATAGGGTAGGGATAAGTCGCAGAACCGCTTACGAACGCTATCACAACACCTTGATGTTTGGTCTACCAAGCCCGACCATGACACTCTCGTATCCACACTGCTGTCAGAGAAGTACCGGGAACAATTTACTTGGTACAGCACCCACCGAGATAAGCCACCTTCCTATGGCTTTTCTTAGCTTTACGTCAAACACATCAAGGGGATCTGTTCACGCTCACACACTTTCGTAATAATTATAAGATTTAAAATTGATATAGAGATGAAATAATTAAGTCTAATTACATTAATATACGAATAAAAATAATTTATTTGAAATTTAATTATTATCTTTTTTTAATTAGCCCACAAATTCTATTACTTAGAAAATAAAGGTGTACTAACATGTATTGTTATCGTATAGTATGTTCTAACCGTGTTAGTAATTTAAAAAAAAAACAAGGAAGTGCGCAAAGCTTAAAAAAATATATTCTTAGTGTTGAAACAGAAACTTACTATGTAGCATACAAATATGTAAATTTTTGCATGCATCATATAAAATTCGAACCCATTATAGCGAACTGCTCTACAAACTAATTTGCAATAACAGTCGCAACTCTTAATGCCTCTGAATAACTGACGCAAGATTGTAATAACCAGAGTTTTAAAATAGCCAGATTTTCTTTACTCTTTTAAAATTGAACTTGAAATTAGGTTGATTCTGCCAAATGAAAATTCATTTTTTTGAATGGTGGCTGTTAAAATTAAAATTCTAAGATTTTAACGTTTTGGCTCAAACAAAGAAAACTTACTTATCGGGTTCAATTTAAAATTACAAGTAGTTTCTACAGCCACACGTATTAGAAAATAAAAAGAGAACGCAGAGCGGAGTTCCTTTCTCACTTCTCCCTCTTCCTCTATGTTTCTCTCTCTTTCTGCGGGAGAAAATTTGAACATAATAAATGAATAAAATATGAAAAAAATATAGATATTGATAGTTAAAATTCTGAATGTGTGTTATAACAATATTTTGGCATATTTCCAACTTCTAGAGCCAGTGTTTTAAACAAAAAACCCTTGTTATTTATATATTCGTAGATCATTAAGTATCACATGCTTAGATGAAGACAAAATATTACACTTTAATTACTAACTGTAGCACAATCGTAGTACAATATTTCGTATAATGCAATAATAGCGTCATCGTAAGGCATTTACATATTTTTTGACGTCAAAAGTCTGAATGTACTCGTAGCTATCGATAGAATCCATTTATTAATTAAGAAATTCTATGTATAATTTAATAGCGTAGTAATAATAACTCAATGTACTCAACTCACTACTCAACTTAATAGTAAGATTTTTTTAAGAACGTACCACTGACTATTTTTTTTTCGATATATAACGCTATTGAGATACATCGACCTCTCTATATTAATACTTCATACTTACTAAATTAAGGCTTCGTGCTACCTACTATCGTCGTTCTCGTACATAATGATTCGAGTATTCGATACCTTGATGATACGATTTTGAATGATGATTTTGACAAATATACTTGAACTACAAGCCGTAATATACAGCGTCTGTAGTAGAACGGTCTTAATTCATTAGTAAAATACACACACACGTCCACAAACAAAGCTTATTTATAGTGACTTAAAAAGCCCACACTCATTAATGTGTGCTTTAGAGTTTTTATGAAAGATAAAATATTACATAGTTCGTTTTAAATGCGTTAACCGACAGATAATAAATGTATATTTGTGTTATTTCAGTATAGTTACTGAAAATGGCTGCATTGTTAATAGATTGGTGGCTGGAGTGGAGCCAAATTTGAAATCGTTAGTGCTACCAGTTGAACTCGAACTTTTGTGCATTCCGTTAGGAATTTGTAGATGTTAGAAACAGAAAGCTCAATTTTGGTAATAGTATTGCAATTTTCATTTCTTGTCTGCGCGCTTTGTTTGCTTTGCCTTGCTTTTATCGGCTTTAATCGTATTAGAATATGTAAAATTACATTGAATATTGAATCAAATTTTAGATATTCTATATTATATATAGATTCTATAGTGGTAGTGCCATGCTTGTTACCTTCGGGTAGCAGCCGAATGGGCCGGCACGCCCCGTATAGTACCACTCTCTCACAGAAGACCGGCGTGAAGTGGCAGCTATGCTGTCGCGTTTCGTCCGGTAAGTGAGAGTCCGGGAGGCCCTCTCCCCATCCCTCCTCCCATTCTTCTCCCTCCTCCCTCCCTCCCTTTCCTGAAAGGCCGGCAACGCATCTGCAAGCCCTGTGGTGTTGCAGATGTCCATGGGCGGAGGTGATCACTTACCATCAGGTGAGCCTCCTGCCCGTTTGTCCCCTTTGTCCCATAAAAAAAAAAAAAAATATGAAACTGAAGTATAGCATATAAGCGCTTAGTGTATAGGTATACATTATATTAATAAAGTACTAAAACTATTATCTTAGTATCTAATATTCTAATAATAATTATTTCAGGTTTAAGATCATTTATTTCTCAAGAAGAATATTACAATTCACTTATATGAGAAATTAACAATTACTAAAACTAACACTATTGGGTACATCGCAAATTCACAAGCCAGACAATTTACAATTTGAGGGTGAAACTAAAAAATGTATACACAAGTTTACAGAATAAGCGCAACTGGAAGAGCCTTTACTCGAGATTTTTGTTGTAACGTTTACAATGTATTACTATTTGGATAATATTGTACCTACTACATTTTTTTTTATTATTACTTTTAGTATTATTATTTATTTTTATATTTTTTTTTATTTTTTTTTTATTATTTACAATTTAGTAAATTTAATTTAATTTTATATTGTTATTTTTTTTAGTTAAATATACTTTTTATAATATTTGTACGTTGATTTTTTATGTTAAATATTAATTACAATTTATTTTACTAACTATTTTTTAAATAATTTTTGAGTAATTTTTTGAAAGTCGGTAATGATTTTGCTTCTTTAATACTATTTGGCAATTTGTTGTATAGTTGGGCTCCTTCAAACATTATGCATTTTTTGCCATAGTTAGTGCGTGGCTTATGGAGTATAATATCGTTGGCAGATCTTAATTTCATTTTTTGTATTTCTTGTTTTTTCGTAAATGAAATTTTTGAATGAGTATTTTTATTTAATATTTTACGTACTAATAGGCAATTATAATATGTGTAGGTTTGATAAATGTTCATAACACCCGTTTCTTTATAGATTTTTTGAGTAGAGGTAAGAAAATCGTATTTAAAGAGAATTTTTATCAACTTATTTTGTGCTATTTGTAGTGATTCTAAATTTGTTTTTGCTGCTGAGCCCCAGATCTCAATTAAATAATCAATATGTGGTTTAATAAGGGAATTATATATAATAAAGCGTACCACACGTGGCAAACAACGTACAATACTCCTTATAGCACCCATCAGAGAAGTCAATTTAGCTTTTATTTTTTGAACATGTGGCTTCCACGTTAATTTACTATCTAAAATTATTCCTAAATATTTTTCTTGATCAACTTTAGTGATTGCTTGATTATTGATAGTCAAAGATACTTGATGAGATATTTTTTTATTTTTTGCAGCAAATATAATATATTTAGTTTTTGATACGTTTACTGTGAGTAAGTTAGATTGGAACCAAATATTTAAAATGTCTAAATCGTGTTGAGCATCCTTTGTGATCGATTCTAGTGCATTTCCATAGTAAAATAGGCATGTATCATCTGCGTATAACGAAATATCGCCACGCAAATGAAGTGTATGAATATTGTTAATATAGATAAGGAAGAGCAATGGACCTAATATTGATCCTTGTGGAACACCATATGTAATTTTTTCTGGTTCACTCTGTGTGTCTCCAATCTTAACTACCTGATACCGATCAGTAAGATAGGATTGTAACATTTTAAATGCAGTGCCTGAAATTCCAATAGCTTCCAACTTTTTTAAAAGAATATCGTGGCTAACGGTATCAAATGCTTTTTTTTAGATCGATAAAAATACCTAATGCTACCTTTCTATTATCAATATTTAGTTTGATTTTAGTTACCACGTCTATAGTTGCTGACAAAGTGTTGCTTTTTGGTCGAAACCCATATTGTTTATCATAAAAGAAATTTTGCGAATTAAGATATGATTCTAAACGTGTATATATAATTCTTTCAAAAATTTTAGACAAAATAGGAAGGACCGATATTGGGCGATAGTTTCCTGGGTCAGATTTATTACCAGATTTGTGAACGGGAGTTACTTTAGCTTTCTTGAGGCTATTGGGAAATGTTCCGTCGTCCAAACATTTGTTTATACAGTTTGTGAGTTCATCTAATATTAGGAACTTAGAGCATTTTATAGATTTTACATTTACACAATCAAGTCCTGCACTTACGTTAGATTTTAAGCTATCAATAATGGATGCGACTTCGTTAGTATTTGTAGATTTAAATGTATTAAGCGTCTGTTTGTTAGAACCAGTTGCGCATATTTCTGTTGTAAGGGTAAGATTATTACGATATCGTAATGGAATTTGGTTTGCTAAATTTGAACCAATGCTACAAAAAAAGGTGTTAAAATAATTACATATTTCTTTATCATTTGTTAAAGGTCCATTTTCTGTTATGAGTGTTTTTGTGACTGTTGTCGTTTTAATTTTGTTCACTGATAGGTTGTTTATTAAGTCCCACATTTTCCCTGGTTTTTTCAGACAAGCTGTAAAGGATTTTGTATAGTATATACTTTTAAGTCTTTGTATATTTTCTGCTACCTCATTTCTTTTCTTAATAAATGCCTCTTCTTTAGTTTTATCCTTTGGATTCTTTTTATGTTGATTCCAGAGGTAGTTCCTATTCTGAATATCCCTAATAATTGTTTTATTTATCCAATCCTGTCTTGGTGGATTTAATGTTTTAGTTATTTCATCTCAAAGATCAAATTAATAATTATCTATACATTAAAATTCTACAGTCATTTAAAATATTATGAATTATAAGAAATCTTAATATTTATCTTTAAAGTGGCTTTTTGTAAGTTTATATTTTGCAACATAAACTTTAAAATCGATTAGACTAACATAACATCTATCTCGTAATTTAACTAGATAAAAAGTAAAGTTTCGTGAACATACTTCAGTATGAGAGCTTTAACATGATGTAAAGTACATCAAACTAAAAGTTTCTGGTATCAGCCATAATCTATCTAAAATATTCTGTAATATTTTAATATTTTAAGTGTTTTTAAAGACATTATAAAATATTTGAGTTATATAAAAATATGGTAGCCCAGCGGTAACGCATCTTTTGTATAACCAAGTGATGTGGGTTCAAATCCGGGTCTCGCACCTCTGATATTTTCATGGGCGAATCATTTTTACCCTGATTACCACTTGTCTTATAGTGAAGGAAAACATCGTGAGGAAACATTAATGTCTGTGAAACCCTAGCAAGTTTTCGTAAGACATGTGAAGTCCGCCAACAGGCACTAGGCCAGCGCGGTGGACTATGGCCTGATCCCCCTCGTACTGAGGGAGGCCCGTGCCCAGCAGTGGGACGTAAAAAAGGGTTGATGACATTTAAAAAATATTAATCTACCAACAAAGATAGATAATCTATTGTATCTCTACAATGCAGCTCATTTGTGTGGACTCTACAGAAGGTTCATTTGTTTCATTATTTATGTAGCACTAATACATATAAAATGTTGAAATAAGTACGAAATAATACGTACTTACTAATTTGTTTTTCACTAAAACTAAAAAATCATTATCAATATCAACTAGAAACCTTGTCATAAATTGAAACTTGCTAAATTTTTCACTTTTCAAGTAAAAAAGAAGCTTTAAGTTAAAAAGTTAAAGTGTTTGAAGTCGCTCTAGTATGTGAGTGTGCGGCAACATGATGTAAAGTGCAGTTGAAGTTAAGTTCAGTGTGGGCAATGAGAGCTTTCGCCGCTTTTTATTATTTGCATTGCCTTAAATGCTTGCAGCTAAAATTTGTAACTAGTTTTATTAAATCTAAAACTTGCTGATAATATTTTTGATTCAACTAATTGATTGCTTGAACTTTGTTTTATTATAAAATCGTATATTTTATTAATTAATAATATAGATAAATGTTAAAAATGTGTTTAATATTACTAAGATACCGTATGAAATAACTTGGAGTCGTTAAATAGTTTAGTCTCTCTCAGAAAGTCGGGAAAAATATCTAAGCCAAAATCGGGAGAAAAGCTGTTTTTTTTAAGCAAACGAGTATGTTCCTTGTATACACTAAGGTGCAAAACTGTCCCAACCATACATGAAATTCATATTTTTCGTAAAAAAAAGAAGTGAAATAATTATTCAAAACTTTAACTATATTTTTACAATAGCAGACATGACACAAAGTAAGAAAATGAAAAATTAAATTGTTACATCTCTATTATGTATTCATAAACACAAAATAATATTGGGACACTTTTGCACCGCTTTGGAAAAAATAAAAATTCGAAGCTGTAATGTTTAGTCCGAAGACCTTTTGCTCTCATCACTTCTGCTAATCTCTTCGGCATACTTCTAACAAGTTTTAAGCAATAGTCAAGAGAAGAATACGATTTTCATGTATGGTTGGGACAGTTTTGCACCTAAGTATAAATGATATTATTTTATCTTATAATATAATATTAAAAATTATTATTGTGTAACTACGTAAGTATGTTTTTCTGCCACTCTGTGGAACCAGCTGTCGTTGGCGGTCTTTCCAAACCGTCACGACCTTGCAAACTTCAAGAAGAGAGCATATTCTTTACTGAAAGGCCGGCAACGCATTTGCAAGCCAAGTCCTTGGGCGGCGGTGATCACTTCCATCAGGTGAGCCTCTAAAAAAATGTAAATATATTGGTATATTTCAGAAACGGCTGTGACGGTTTTTATAGTTTTCCATTTCTAATAAACCTTTTCCGAAGAAACACCGAGTGAAGTTCTGTCAAACAGGTACTAATAATAATTAATAAGTGCTATAAAATTTTCTGACCCTCAACCTCTACATTAAACAAAGCTATCGTGTTCAATCATTTATTTATAGACTGACCCACATTTAGACCATTCAGGCAATCGACGGTTTACGGAAATCAATTTGCACCTGTTACAACGAGTTCGCCAAATCGATCTCAGTTATGTACCCTGCCTAAGCCAGAACTTGCGGTTGGCACTCCTCCAGGTTTGTTAACAAAACCTAACGTTTTTTGTTTACCTAGCAGTGATTAGCGGAACATAGTAAATTCAGGTAACAGCTATCTGTTCGCGATATAAATCCTCAGTCGGAAAAACGTAACTCCTCACGTAAATTACGTTTCGTGTTCAGAGAATTATTATGACGTTAATACTGTTTTAGTTCTAGACTTAGGCTTGATATGTTAATTTTGTATATAATATGTTAATAATTTAGCTTTTTGTAATGAATTTATTTTGCTTAATATATATTAAAGCGTGAGTAGTCGTATGTGGTCGTGAATGCGAGGTTTATTTTGATGTTACGTAACATGGTTTCGTAAGACAATGATTTTGTTTGAATTCAAACAAATTCCATTGTAATAGAAATTCCATATTATATACTAGCGACTTACCCTCGCTCTGCTCGTGTTTGTATCTTCGTACGTTATCTTCGTACCTCAAAGCTGAGATATTTTCCCACATTAAAAAGTTTTATATAAGTTGACGGACAAAACTTCTAAAAAGATATAGATAATGATGACTATTTCAATAAGATTATAAAATAAAATTAATGTAATGATTCGACTCGTTTAGAGTTTTATTATAATAATGTAAAACATATATTGTATATGTAAATAATGTACTCCACACAATGCAAAAGCTTGTAGTTTGTTGCTTTGGATGAAATTGAATACACAAATAGATTTTATGACCTATCTTAGCAACATTTAGACTACGTTAAATACCTAGGGACCGACGCGAGTGGAACGAGGAAACTTGATATCAAACATCAAAAAATAACGCCGAAAAAATAGGGAATGTAGCTACTTACTACGGATGAAAGTGCTTGACATTCTATCATTAATAACACATCGACACGTAAGAAAGTTCATTTTTCACAAAGTCACTCATTTATTTCAAAGATTGTAGAAAATTGATTCACTAAAGTGTTTTCCTTTTAGGAATTTTTTATTTAAACCCATGTATATTATTTTATTTATCTTTAGATATTTGTTTTGTTTATATCAATACCGTTGGTATCAAACAGTAGTTGATAAAGGTTAAAATTGAAATTCAGAATCAGCAATCAATCTTAGAAGTTTAATGTATTGTTGTATTCTATGACTTTTGGGATCGGAAATTAAAGCAGGCCTTTTGCAAAATAGATGTTTCATAAGTTTTCCTTCACAAAAGTTACTTTTGGCTATTTACAAGCATACGCAGTATATGGACATTTTTACTTAACTAATTTTCCACCACTTCTACACTTGCACCTATGACTTCACTTCACTTTTCCTAAATTTTAATGTGTTTCGTACTTGGACTTTATTTTTCTTGATGTCTTAGCTCTTTATTTTAAAGAACTCTTTACAATTAGCTCTAAATTGCATAAATGAAGGAAATTCTAGTGTTCGAAAAACTAATACTTTCTATTAATTTCTTTTATAGAAAACATTTTGTTCCCTTCTCTTAAATGGCAGTTTACGATTAGCTATAAATGTACGATTAATTTAATGTACCTAGACATAATAATAAATATTATGATAAAAAACAAGTACAAAACACAGTTTTATCTCATATAATATACAGTATAAGATAGTACAAAATATCTATTTTCAAAGAATTCTTCGTAACTTAAACCAAATATGCCACATTAGTACCTATATAAAAACATACTTTCCTATTCTTAGATACGTTACCATAGCTTTTATTCTCTCTACATCCCAAGCATTACTCAACGACGCCATTTCTTGGCGGATATTACAGCATCCCTCAATGCCTGCACTGCGCTTGATATACGACTCGTAGTGCCCTTTCAAATATCCGCGATTGCTCTCAGGATCTGTTGGTTTGGATAGTTATGAATTTAGATCTACGTTCATAGTTTATGAGTAAGTCGTTAATAAATGGTATATCTATGTAGCTTTAGAGAAGCTTTAGTGAAAACAAAAAAATTACTATTGTCGCTTAGGTCAAGGTATGGATATAAGGCCTTCGAAATTCCGCTGCGAATAGCGAAAAAAATTATACATAAGACATAATGTTTCTTATAAGAAAATATATATATAAAAAAATTAAATTACCACTTGTGAGTTACGAAATTTTGGTCTAGCTAGTAACATTACCTCGAAATTGAGAGATTTTCAATAACATTTCAAGTTTTTTTTATAAGAAATTACAAAAGCCTTTTCGCTTTAACTTTTTATATTACATAATATATTTAAAATTTGTAATGCTTTCATATTTCCTTTCTACCATTGTAATGTACCTAATTGATTGATAACAATCATTTATCGTAACGAACGTTAAAAAGTTTCCTGTGGCTAAATAATAATTATTGTTTGGACACGTGATTTTTTACGTTCGTTACGATAATTTACTGTTATTAACAAACCAATTCTTTTGTCTATATTTTCAATATTTTATCGGTAGTTCAAATAATAATAATTTGCTCGGACTCTGTGTCTACAATCTTTGATGCTGAAATAAAACATACTTGCGTGACTAAGCTATTCGTAGTTGAGAACAAACGACTCTCGTGGTCTCCTAATGCGTTTGGGCTCTAGATATGGGTAAATATTTACCAAACCATATATGAACTGAATAGCTAGTGGTGGAAGCCCAGTGGTGACGTGATCGCTTGGGAACTAAGTAAAGTAAGTTGAAATCCGCGTCTTTCAATTTTGATGTTTATTTTGCGAATAATTTCTAACATGATTAGCATTTTTTTTTTTATAGTTGGGAAATCCTGTTACGGATACCCCCGACTTCCCCTGGGGGGTTATGTGGTGACTCTCCGGACGCATCCGGCATACCCACTAAAACCCAACTCCCAAACCCCTGCCGCCATGAATGGGACGCCACGGGATCGCTTTCGCATACAACCGCGACGCCCCGACGGTTGGCCGAAGCCACCACCATGAGGCCGCCCTGAAAAGGGCAGCCCCATTATGGGAAGAATTTACAACCACTAAGGACTGCTCCGAAGTCCACCCCAACCATAATATTTGGTGAAGAAAAACATCGTAAGAAAACCTCTATGTTTGAGAGTCCTCCAACCCGTACTGTCAGACCCGTGACTAGCATGGTGGACTATGACCTGATCCTGATCGAATGGAGGTCCGTTCGCGGCAGTGGAATGTTAAAAAAGGCTGAATACAATATGAAATAGATCATTATAGAATTCATTCGCAATATTTTTATATAAAGACAATTTAACGAAAATTCCATAGACGTTAGCATAACACATAAAAACTAACGACACAAACGCCCATCTAATGTAATATAATATATAAGAAAATACAATTCGAATAGCAGTACAGTATCCGATGGAAGTAATAAATTCCAGCACTCTATCCAAATTTTGTATGCAAATGGTCGAAGTGAAATCACAAGGGTAAGATAAGGAGGAAAAAACAAAGAGTATGATATTCAAATGTAAAGTCGAACGTTATAGCAAACGTCAGAGAATATTCGGTCAGCCACTCGGGAGGAAAATTGAAATTTTTATTGATTGACTTCGTTTCTCTTATTTGTTATTTCTTGCTTCGCATCATTCCTATCCGTTAGGCGTTACAGGATAATCAATATTACAATTTTAAAGCTTCGCAAAGCTTCAATTTCGTCTACGTTGATTCAATATGAAGAATTTTTTAAATTTTGTTATATTAATATGCTCTCACATAAGCTTAAGCTTCCGAATAAGATTGTATTTGGATATAAGTCTTTACCATTTTATTAAAAAGACCAGTAAAGTGTTGCTAAAATAAATAACACTAACGTTAAGAGTGATGTTAAGTTTTAGTGGATATTTAAGCTTATGATCCCTATACTTAAACGTTCAAGGATTGAGGGCCTAATCCAAACGTATTTCCTAATATTACAAAAACCTGTTTTTCCTTTTACGGCTTAATTTTTTATGTTGATTTTTGTATGTTTAAATTACTATTATTTACAAAATATTAGATTTTAAGAATACTAAGCGAACCCAAATGTTTTCTTTAAACTAATAGTAAACGCGTTGCTGTAGCACACTTATACATTTTTTTCTTTAGCTTAGGGATAGGATACGTAGTAGGTACTTTCTCAGATTCTATGTTCAAAATCCCTTTCCAGATATGATATCCTATCATTTAAGTTAAAAAAAACCATAGATTTCAATAAAAATACACTCAAATCGGATAATTTGTTAAGAAATTAATTACGGACGAAAATCGTAACAGAATTTTTATATTAAGATTATAAAACTTATACAAAATTCACAATATATTATGTAAACACGTGGTGTGAAACAAGTAGGCAATTATGTTGTGGTGACTGTATTAAAAAACTTTGCAGATTGGCTCAGTTGGCTTGGTCATTGCTATTATTGTTATGAGGACCTCATTTTCACGTTAAGCTTTTAACTTAAACACTTGTTACTTTATATATTTTGACAATTTATTTAAATGTGAAAATATAATAATTATAAACGTAATAATGAAAATATTTAAAATAATATACGCTCAGTAATATTGTTAAAATAAAGCTTATTCTCTCTTTGTTTTAATAACCCATTGATATTAAACTGAAACAGGACTTTACCGTATTTGAATATGTATTGTATGCATTTCAATCACTACATAGTATAAAACAAAGTCGCTTCCCGCTGTCTGTCTGTCCCTATGTATGCTTAGATCTTTAAAACTACGCAACGGATTTTGATGCGGTTTGTTTATTAAATAGAGTGATTCAAGAAGAACGTTTAAACGCGCTAAATCTAGGAACGAACTCAAGCGAAGCGAGGATGAGTCGCTATTAGAACTATAATATAATGTGAGAAGTCAGCTTTCTCTGTGAGTAAAAGAAAAAAGAAATTGCTTTGAAAAATATATTCTGGTTCTATTTACTGCTATCTTAGACCCGCAGCTCGAGTAATTTATTTATGTACGACTATCTCCACTCTTAAGGGCTTCAGCGTGATTTTAGATGACCTCTTATAAAATCTTCAATAGTAACCTTATATTATTATAAATACACTTTATATTAATAAAAAAAGAACTTCGACTATAAATATAATAAATGGCCAATTTGATGTTTTAAGTATGTACTTTACTAAATGTGTTAGCTTTATAAGCTGCTTATTTTACAAAAGATATTTTCTGATTTTAACGTGCATAAACAAAACCCTTTTAGCGGTCGTCGATCATGACCCTACTGCGGACTTCAATTTACATAAGAGATATATGGTGAGCAAACTAGGTATGACTGCTGAACACTGCCAGTCACATACTCGGTCCTGGGTTCGAGTCCCGGGTCGAGGCAAGTTTAGTTATTAAGTCCTTCTGCTTAGGAAGCCTCAGTAACAGCTTGAAGTTGGGAAGTTGGCGGTGTGTAACCCCTGTGCCTCGGAGAGCACGTCAAGCCATGAGTCCTACGCCTTAAATAATATCTCCTACGCAGACCAGGTGAGACTCAAATAAGATTGGCCGCCATGGCCGTAATCGATCAGGAGGACATCATCATTTACTGAGTACCATAAGTAAGACCATTTATATTTCCTGCAATGTTTGCGTTCAGTTTGCCGATATTACCGTTTTCTAGCTAACGTACTATCTGAATTTATCAAGTCTCAATGCATTAAGATGTTTTCATGTATCCTCGGAAAAATGCAGGTGCCCAGTATTGATACTAAGTGCCTAGGAAAATGTATTAAAACTTACAATAGTGCGATATAATACTAGTAAATAAAAATGGCGATAATACTTTTAAATATAAAAGAAAAAACAGGGACTCTTATTAATCATTTTAAGAATAAGGTAAAATAATAAATAAATAAATATGTTGGGAAGTTATTATAACAGCGCCATCTAGTTTCGTGGTAAGCTAACGAAGTTTGTATTACGGATACCAGATAGTTGATATACTACACCTATAAATTTTAAACACATACATATTACAAACATAAATACCCATGATTCAAGTACAAACATTCGAGCGGGACTCGAACCCGCGACCGTTGCCCAGAAAGTAGGGTCACTACCAACTGAGCCAAACGTGTTAGCAAAATAAAACACTTTGGTCAATTAGGTTAAGAAAGATATGTTATTTTTATAGAAAAATATCAAAAATCTATCGACCTAATATTTGGGCAAATAAAATTTATCATACATGTCACTTATCTTCCTTGAAGGCAGTTTTCCGACTCATCTATCGCGACAGGTGAGACCGCTTGGGCATCGGTCGGGGACATTGATTGATGTAGCAATAGTGACAAGGTATAAGCAAAATTTCATACAGTACTTTTTGCAATAATTATATGAAATTATAAAACTATAGTCAAAGTATTTAACAAAATTATTTTTCCTAAAACTTTTTTGAGAACTACAGTACATGTATGTACCTACATATTGTATTATATAACCATTATAGTGCAATGAAAACTATGACGATTATAGGTCCTGATATCGAAGCCTGGGTCGGGTCAAATATTTATTTGTCTCAAAATATTCACTACTGTCTTGAGTTGGGATATCAGCTGTATAGAACACTTTAAAATCCTGTGCCTCTGAGGGCACGTTAAGCTGTCAGTCTTGCGCGTTATCTCTCACCGGTCATATCGAGCTGTTGTCTAACTGGAATAGTGAAAGTTAATGAAATAGAGTGTACTCTAATCTGTTGTAAAATAGTTTACTAGCGACTCACCGTCGTTTCGCTCGGTTTCGTTCTTAGATTAAGCGCGAGCGAAGCCACGGATTCCGCTAGTAAATTTATTCAAAAACTAGACAAATCATGTACCTTAAACCTTAAACCTTACCTTAAAACCTTCTTTAAGAAACACTCTATCCATTAGTCAAAACAGCATGAAAATCGGTCGAGTAGTGTTTGAGTTTATTGTGTACAGATAGACGGACAGACGCGGCGGAGGACTTTGTTTTATAATATGTAGTAATAATTGGGTATATTTGTGAATAAACACACTAAAATACACACGTAATATATGGATTATACGCCCATGTAAGAGGCCACTACAACAATATATTAATTTGGGATAAGAATTTAACGAAACTATAAAGCCTAACTGTATATCACTAGACAATTGAATTATAAAAATATGGCCTAAAACTTGCCGAAAAAGCAAGTAGTTGCGGTTATATAACCGCATAATGCAATCGACAAAATTGCGCGAAAAAATAGACTATTTTAACTTAACGCGTTTAACTGGTGTCTACATTCGTTTCTGCGTACTTAATAAATAAACAAAAAACTAAGTAAATTTAAACTAAGTATAACTTACCTTATAAAATTCGTAACATGATAGGTATAAATTATAACTGAAGAAATTTCAACTCCATATATTAGAACAGGTGGGACCCGTTTGGGCATCGGCCTCTGACATTGATCGATGTACTCATATTTAATACTTACATGCTAAGAACAGACTATTCTATAAAAAATAAAAAATATACACATATATTTATTTATTCATTACTTAAAGTTTCAAACCCACTGAATATGTCGCCAAAGTTAAATTATATGTTAAACGAGCATTTCCCGCGGTTCCGCCCGCGTTTTAAAGAGCGGAAACTAAATTCTTAAATTTCATATACCATGTGATGTTTTACAGCCATTTTTAACGGTTACTTGAGATTCCTTAGAAATGAGATATTTTTCAGCAGTAAAAAATATCCTCACCCGGATAACCAGCTATCATTATACCAAATTTCATCAAAATCTGTTCAGCGATTTTCTCGTAATGCGGTCACAGACAGACAGACAGACATTGATAATAATGACTATTTCAAAAAGAATTTCCAAAAAATATTCAATGCACAGATTCGACTATCTTAGAATTTTATTATACGAGTATGTATAGAAGATGTATAGAAGATAATATTTTCTACAAGAGCACATGCTATAGTAGTACGTACTTTAGCTTTATAGAAGCTAGATGATCGAGCTTTGTTTGGCATTTGTTCATGCGTTCTGAAGAAGTGTAAGCTTTCCAGCTTTGGAGACTATGACGATAGAGCTAAGTGGAGAAGCAAAATAAGGAAGGTCAAACCCACCTTTGGGATATATAGCTAGAAATAGAGAGAGAGATAGGTAAATATTAGCCAAAAATATGTTCTCTATATATTAAGATCATAAATAGAATTAGTTATTTTTTAAATATCAGAGAACTGTAAAGTACAGGTACAATAAGTAATAAATGGTAAAGCAATATAGCGATATAATGTCCGATTAATAATCAGTTTTTCGAATACTTGTGCTGAATGTAGTTTTTTTAGAATCTATTCGTTGATCGTAAGTAAGACTGATTTTGTCTATATAAGTGTGTAAAGAAAGTCTGCGTTCAGTAGCGTTTGACGTAAGAATCATTTATAAAAAAATATATTTAAAATATTATATTAAAAATTATAATTAATAGTAGCATCTTGTATTATTACAGATAAAATACTAAAAGTTTTCCCTCCATTTGTGAACGAAAAGCGGTAGCAATAGAAATGAGCAAGCCCAAAGAGAGGCTGAAACTTTTTTAATATATCCAACCGCGACATAATTCCACTCGCGGCTTTACAAATTTTACTCTAGTAAATTAAAATGTTATGACCTTACTAATGCATGCTACGTTTAAAGTAATTTTCAAATTGAGATATATTTAAACTGAGTGATATTAAAATCATCAAAGTAATGCAAGTAAATGTATATTTTTGATATGTGAAAAAAAATAAAATATTATAAAATACATATTTTGTTACGAGCTATACGGTTCTGAGACTGAAAATTAAAGCTAAATTTTTACTGTCCATTTTAAGTAAAAATGACTCGTAACTATGTGGAGACATACAGTAACGGCTAAAAGTCATGGATCACTTTATTTTCCGGTATCTCATCTCAATTAACTCATCTCATCTCAAGTAACTTGCAAACGCGTCGCTGGGCTTAAGATAAAATAAATTAAACGGTTTTTATAATTTTCTAGTAATCAATATTAGCCTACATTACTCCTCATAACATGTGAAAATAGTGAAAATCCCGTCAAAATCGGTCCAGTCGTTTCAAAGATTAGCCGGATAAAATAGACAGACATGCAAAAATTTAAAAATTGATTTTTTTGATATAAGTACCGTATATACTTTCATATGCCTTTAGTGAAAAGCTATTAAGAAATTAATAACAGACACTTCAATTTTATTCACATGTACTGACATCAATATTTTATGAAAAACTTTTGAGTGTTTGTCAATCAAAGCCAATAATGATTACACTTTTCTTAGGCTTTTAAATATTTACCTACTTCCTAAAAAAATTTGAAACTACCTATGTAGAACACGAAATGGAATTATCAATATGACCACTTCACGTGTGTTGAAGTTGATGCATTTCAAAAGCGTCTAGAGGCGAGTCTGTATAATAGATAATACTCACATTATATACATATTTCAAAGTGATTTATTAAAATAAACACAAACATTTTACGAACACTTATGACATTAAAAATTCAGTCCATTAGAAATTTAAAACGGTTTGGAGTATAGTGTTGCAGAGAAGATCTGTAAAAAAACTTAATTTGCCTTTTTAAATGCCATTTACTTTTATTAATAGTCAAGTCAGTCAATTCGAGTTAGTACATAAAAGTCAATAAATTTTATTAAGTGAGTCGTAGTAAAATAATTTTCAAAAGTGTACCTTCACGTTCTACGTCTACGTAAAAAGTGGATGTGTGAAGACGTGGATCATATTTTATATGGAATTATCCTTGTCTCACCGTACATAAAACCAATTCTCAACAATATACTTACTTATACTGGCCATAAAAGAAACAAATTTTTATAGTATGCTTTCACATGCAATACAAAATTCAAAGAATGTAATAAATTTGAACATTCTATCGAAATTCAATATGCAAACAGCCGCACACAACATCCAAAAGGAAAATAAAGAGGAAGGTTACAGAAAATGTGTGATAACGGGGCGTAGTCAGATTTAATGTAATGGTGAATTATATTTACATACTAGCTACTTGCCCTCGCTCTGCTCGTTTGTTTTTATTACCCTGTTTTTTGTACTAAAAAAGAAAGTAGCCTAAGTTACTTCTAGTAACATCAGCTATGTACAAGTGAAAGTCTCTTTGAAATCCAACTGATTCGGAGATTAGACGAAACAAACAGACAGAAAGGTAGACAGACAGATGGACGGACTAACAGGCAAAAAAATTTAATATTGTAAGTTTCTAATAAGCATTTGTGTATTTATATAATTGCTCGATCTCCTTTCAATGCGAGATGCAATGCGGGGGATCAGGCCATTTTCCACCAAGGTAGCTAAGTGCGGGTTGTTGGACTTCACATGTCCTTCGAAAACTTACTAGATTCTCTCATTTATTTATTTATTTTATTATATATTACATGATATATTATTTATACTATCTATATATTTATTTATCATATATTATATACTCTTTTTTATATCAATAATTCTGTTTTGTATTAATTATATCATATATATAATATTATGTTTATAGTTGTATATTGTTGTATTTTATTTATATTTATTTATTTCATAAATAATGATTATTATTTTAATATATTTAATTTACGTCACTCATTTTGTTCGCACCCCTTCCCTAACAGTTTGTCATTTCCAACACTTTAAGGTTGCCTGGAAGAGATCACTGTTTTAGCGATAAGGCCGCCTCATGTACATAATCCTTTACATATTTGTATTTTTTTTTTCTCTTTCTGATTGTGTGTACAATAAAGAGTATTATTATTATGAAGATATCCTCGAGATGTTTTTTTTTTACTGTAAGACAAGTAATTTCATATCAGTGAAAAATACTACGCTACACTACCCTATTGGCTGCCACTATTTTAGCCAGATTTATATTAATATCAACTTAATTTCGCTTATTATATAATATATATACATTATGCCATTTGCCATTTCACTTGGAGTCTTTATCTTAGGTATCGCTAAATGCCAGAAAATCTTCGGCCAGCCACTGGGGAAGCAAATTGAAATATTAATTGATTGATTTTTCCTATAGTCGTTTACATCTGTACATTTTCAGTGTTCCAGCTAAAATAAAAAGTGTTTGAGAGAGATAAAACTAAAAACAACTTTTTGAACCTAATAATTTACTCGTATTTTGAACTTTATAATATTATATTTATTTTATTGCAAAGAATATAGTAACCTACGTTCGCTCCTCTCATGTTTTCCCGAAATATTTTTTTTCTATATTCAGAAGCAGACAATTAAAAATTCTAATAACTATAGATTCCGTCTCTGTCCATTGTCCTTTTTACAAATAAAAATATATTATATTTTTTGAAATACATAACTATTATTAAAATTATTAACCTTCAATAATAATATTTAATACAAATTATATAGGAAAATCAAATGTAATTAAATTGTTACGAATATTACACATAATACGCTCCTGGATATTGTATCATGACTCAGAAAATCATTATATAAATCAGTATCTTTTCCCAACAAAGAAACCGGTCAAGAAAATAGAAAATTGTTTTCATATTTGTTTAGAATTATATTAAGAAAGGGTTTCTTATTTTCATTACCGTTGCCTTTTAGCTAATAAAATCTCTTTGTTCTTGAGGGATGGAAAATTATAAATACTTTGTATCGTTTATTGTTTAGTGGGTGTTTAATCATGGTCAATTTATGTTTCGAAGTTGCTACAATTTAACAGTGGCCCTTCTATTTTTTAAGTATACTTTATAACTCTTGAATGATATTTAATATTTTTACTGTTATTTGCTAGTGGTTTAACCCTCTAGTGTATTTTGCAAAAGGCTCTTGAAGTACATTCCTATATAATATACATTTAGAAATGTATGTTCACAATACAATTAATAAAATTGACTGGTATAATTAAGAAATCCTCTGTAAAAAGTTCCAGACAGATTGATTAACTATCTAAAACTAACAAATTATGGTCATTTATCATATACCCATTATTATTTACACCAAAACGTACATATACGTAAAAATAATTACAATTCCAGCAAAATAAAATATTTAAGTAAAGAAGGAAGCGATACTTTAAGCTCTCAACCTATTTCGCCTTAATTCTCCTAGGAGATTGCAAAAAGCAATATTCGATTTGTCCCTGTCAACTCTCACGAGGTAGACGGATGCTGCAGAATGAATGAAACATCCATTGTTTGTAATGATACATGTTTCTACTTCATCAGTATAAAAAGCACATATCAGATAAGTCCTTGGAGCTTTGACAAGATGACATTGCACTGTAGGTAATAGAAAAGTGAAAAATTTATAGCAATGAAAAATCGAATAGACGTATTTGAATAATGATGCTGTAACATAATTAAGATTGCGTTTTGGGTTTGATTTTTTCATCGATTAATTTTGTTTTTTTTTTGTCTGCGCCGCAATACCTAAGACACCGTCAATAAAAAAAGGCGATTAAGAAGACATTTTTTTAGAGTAACACCTTTTCCCTCGCTTTCTTGCAATCTATGGGACTGATATTGTGAAAAGGAACGGAAGTATGTACCTATCAGGAAGACGGGGAACCGTGTGATTAAGCGCGTGTGGTAAACTTGTAATTATTGTTGATAATAAGTGTTTGAAAAAGTGCAGATTATTGATAGAAATGAAAGTGGTTTTTGATATTTCGAGGTTAATTTCTGTCGCTGCTAATTTGATAGTTTAAATCTTACTCATATGCTGCGACTATAATGCTCGCTGGTTTTTTTACTGAAGATAGCAGGAGAAATATATTTATTACAATAATAAACTTGTAATTTTATTATTATAGTTAAACTTAAATTTATTTAAGATAAGTTGTAAACTATGAACAAGGTATATACAAAGAGAGCACATAGCATTTCGGTGAACCAACAAAGAACATTATTACCAAGATAACTGCGGTTGTTTTGCCCACTATAATTCCTTCTTAATTGAGTCATATATTATCAAAGAAAGTAGTTGCTTGGTCCTTGTTGGACAAACAAGAAATATTTACGCCTTCTAAATGACCGTTATATTAATTTAATGAAAAGTTTCTTAGTAAAATGCGTTATACATATTTTGATCTATACTACTACATATTATTAAAGAAAATGTATGAGATTAAAAATCCGTTAAACTTATTTTGATTTTGATGAAATTTATTAAGAAACGATATAGGATAGGCTTTATTGCCAGAATCATCCCTTTAGGGGGTGAAAATTGGATAGACTTGTTTTTGTTTGTCACTAAAGATGAACCTGAACGGAGCAAGGATATTTAACATTTCTTGTTTAGTAATTGTACTTGACAATGTACATAGTTTATTTTCGATTACCGACTGAATGTCTCTCGAGGAAAACGTAAGACATGCATCTAAGTTAAAACGTGTAAAGTTACTGTTTTAATTCCCAGAAGGATAAGTTGCTGCTTCCATATCCAGCTTAATTTTTGAACTTAGTTCTAGTTCTTAATGTTTCATTACTACAAGTTTTTCTCATAAAACAAATTGTGCGTTTCACTCTGAAAGTGTTTAAATAATAGCGCATGTTTTATTAATAGAAGAATTTATTTGACTACTTTCAAGTAGAGTTTGTCCTAAAAAATAAAGGCTGATGATATTTTAGTTTGATCATGACCGCTCTTTTTTAAATGTAAAATTCGCTGTGATACCAATAAAATTTGAAAAGATGCCATTTTATAATCGTAAAAAATATATCGTTAATAATTATATTTTATGATGCCGAGAGTAACTTTTTAACCCACAACCTTACTTTTAAAGTACTATAATATATTTTTATAGTAAATTCAACTAGTAAAAGCATAAAACAAAAGTAGCCAGGTTCTTATTATAATTTTTTTGTTTAAATATTTTATTCTTACATTTTTCTTCAAAAATAATTTTCTTCCTAATGTTGATTGTACTTAAAAACGAATGTACTTACAAGTACACCGCACGTCGCTTTCGTGGTTTCGCGTAGCATGAATTGCATCTCACTTGTAGTTAGCTAGACCACAATTCCGAGTTATAATCTACTTGCATTTTCAATTTAAAGACCTAATACCCTTGTAATAGAGGTCATTTTCTCGACACAATACTACATTCTACGTCTCCGACTTTATGCCTTATAGTACAGAAATAAGGACGCTGGTCAAGCTATAGTCCACTTTTAATTATTCTATTTTGGTTCTTAATACAATAAAATAGAGTTCATATTAGATTTAGAATAGATATAAGAATCCTTTGTAACATTGGCAGATTCTTAAGCACTGAAAGTTGAGGTACTCAATAGTTTTTAGCCATTGGTTTTAGCTTAGAACAGATTTTGCTCATCCGTCAGTTTCTAGGATCTATTACATTAGTGGTTCTTTTGATCATCTTGCCTCGCTCATATATTTTCGAGAGTTTGAAATAAGGGAATTTAAAATTTCAGCTCTTTTTAAAGAATTATGACAAAATTATAATTCCATAATGTTTTTTTTAATTATTAATATAGGTACTACTCGTATATAGAGTTTGATTTGTCGAAGATGCCTGTATATTTGTTGTTATTTTGATTTAGTGCTGACTGATCAGTATTAGATCTGGGATTGGATTATTTTTTTATAGGAATTTTGTATCAAAAAATTCTCATTTTTGTAAATCTTGGAAAACAAATAAAAGATCAGACCGATCTCTTTTATTAAAGGTAATTCAGGGTTCACTTTCGTTTACGCACACGCTTGTACTCTGTAATATTTTCAGCGCAGGTGACAAATTTCAGTGACATTAGCCCTGAAACGAAATAGGTTAGGACGACATTATTATCATTATATATACTCTGCCTTAGAAGGTGATGTTAATGGCTAATGGCTAACTTTTTCTTTTAAAAAGATAACTTAAAAATGCATTGTCTCCTATATAAAATACACATTATGCAAAACATGCAATCACTATGATAATTAAAGAAGGTTGTATCATTAAGATAATTAAAGCAGTTTAAATTTTCAAAATAATATTCAAGATACGGTTGCAGCCGAAATTTACTTCATTTGTGTAGCTACAATAAATTGAAGCTACGTTTACATTTAATCGAATCGTTAATTTTATATTACTTGAATGGTTTTTTTTTTAATTTTTAGTGCTTCCTAATATTTCATCAAGAAATTGATAGATGCTAATATTCCAAGCATTGTCTTGTACAAAAACAATTATATTATTATTTAAAGATAGAGTCGAATTGTTAAACTAGAACACCTTTAAGAGGTTAATTATAGTTAGTATAATAGTCGTACTACCTGCGTACATCTTAACTTAAACATGTAAACGAGTCAAAGTTAGTGCAGGTAAACGATCCCGGGCCAACGGCCAATTAATTATATCTAACAGCTGCAAAGGAGAAATTTCCTTAATATTTAACGCTATTTTCTGCACACAATACTTAAAGGTACAATTAGGTGCCTTTAGAGCTTAAAAATATATTTATAAACGCTTAATTATAGGTGAGTAAAATAATTAGCGTTTCTAATCCTCGTATGTTTTTTTAATAGGCCCGAAGTAAATTATTCAATGCCTTTAATAGAATATTATTTAATTGTTTTTTACTATTCCTATTTAGCCCTTTTTACGTCCCACTATTGGGCACAGGCCTAGCTCCAATACGAGGGGATCAGGCCATGAGTCTTTAAGCTGTCCATGTGCAGGTTCGTGGACTTCAATGTCTTTTGAACACTTTCTCTTACAGACATGCGGGTATCCTTGCGATGTCTACTTTAACCATAAAACGAATAAGATAATCATGACGGAAATAATTCAAACATGAAAATCTCAGAGATGTGAGACCTGGGAATTGAACGTGCATCACTCGGTTACCCAAGCGAGAGCGTTACTACTGGGCTACCACTACCTTATATTATTTATCTTACTTATACGAGTACAAAGCACATTTCATATCACTACAGTCAGGTAAAAAATAATATATTTTTTATTTATATCGGTGACAAACAACTAAACAAACAATACTTTAGAAACGGTAAAATTATTTTGTAATCTATGCAAGACATCACATAAGTTTCAGTAAAGTTGTTAAGCTTACTTGAAAAAAGTAAACAGAAATAATCTGACTGCTGCATTGCGGTGCTAGACAGCGCTATCATGAGGAGCGATAATGTAACGATCGTTGTCCAGTTCAGTTTTAGGACACCTAAAAACCTTATTTTTTAGAACTACTATATTTAATGTAGTTATAATAAATAATCTGTATATATAAAACTCAAATGCAGTTTGTTAATCTTGCTAAAATTCAAGCACGCCTAGATCGATTTAGGTAATTCTTTCTTTTATTTTATAAGGGGTGTTCAAGTTACAGAATAAAAAAAAAACTTAATTTTATTATTATAATTTAATAAACAATATTTTACGTATCACGCATCGGCATGAGATAAATCATTTAAACGGTGAATGTCATTATTACGCACAGGAGGCAGTCTGCGGAGATACGAATAAGCCACTGCTCACCCAGTTTTGTTTGTTGCCAGATATTCTAAGTAACTGACGCTTTGATATTTACTCAAGTAAATTACCATGACATTATTCCTATAATACCTTCTTACATTGACACGAATATTTTTGCAAACTTTGTGGGTAGTCTGCGTGTAACGGCTATATAATGCTTTTGAGACCTCTAAAATCTTAGTCTCTCCCGTGACCATGATTACTGCAAAGTATTTGAAACGTCTGAAACTAAAAATCAAAATGTATCCGCGAAGAAACCGAAAAACAGGTTTATAGTACGCTTTTAAATTCTAATAACATTCTATATTTTAATAATTCGTACGACGTTTTTTAGTGTAGGAAACTGATTTATATTTTTAAAATGTAAATCATAACAATCATATTTTTTAAATCATATTTTTAAAATATAAATCAGTATGTAGTACTACCTTTTTTGAAGTTAGATTTGTTTCAGCGAGGAACAATTCTTGCACCTCTTCCTGTAACGACTTCGTGTATGCTTGCTGTTAATCTCTAAAGTTGCCCGTCTATAGCGTCTAGGATACGACTTCGTTTTAACGGGATTCCTGAAAGAGATCTCATTTTTTGTTAACGTATCGTGTCTTATATTGTTTTATAGTGTTTTATGTGTAAAGATAATCATAATAATTTTCGTCGTGACTAATTATTTATCAGATCCAATGGATTATTTTTAGAGTTAACTTTGACTTTTTACTTAATTAATTATGCCTCATAACCGACCTTGTATGAGCATGAATATGCTTGATGATTATCAAGCCTGACCATACCAAAAATCTCGTGATAGAAAAGTTATAATACAGACCTACAAATATTTTGACTTTAGACTAGACCTTTTAAATTAGAATCTCATAATCTACAGCCTCTAAAATACTCGTACTAAAAAAAATATTTTTACCGATTCCTTCCGATCACGGAATCGACTGCCAATCTCATTGAGACGAACCAACTGCACAGGAGAAATTATCATATTTTACAATATAATATTTTATAGTGCTCTTACTAAACAGCAAGACTCAATACCTAAACTTGGTCCGACCCGAGCCTCAAGCCCAGGACTTCAGGATGTGCCTTATTTTTTAGCATTGATTTATTAAATTGTACGTCTGCTTTTTTGTCACTTTTTCGGAACGGCTTACCTATGCCTAAGAACCCTTCGGTACTGCAGGCATGTACGAGTATGTATGCATTATTAATTCACTGTAATTTTTCCCTTTGTTTAACCTTAAAGGTAAATACATAGCTTCAAAATATCTTCCTACACAGCGAAGGCAAAGCTCCTTATGTGGAAATGCGTATCGCGACTTAACCCAGTTTTCGCTGCTGTATTGGAGTAAAAGGATACTCTAGTACCTCAAGTAGTGTACTTATTTATAATAGAATAACATTCCTTAGGAATACAATGTTTAAGTTTTTTTTTAATTTACTAAGAGTAATCTAGTGGTAATGCGCTCGTTTGGAAAACCGAGTGAGAGCGAGAGAGAGCGGGTTCAAATCCCGGGTCTCGCATCTCTGAAAATTTTATGTGGAATCATTTCCAACATGATTATCACTTGTGAAGGAAAACATCGTGAGGTAACATACCTGTCTGAGAGAAACTAGCAACTTTTCGAAAGACATGTAGTCTGCAATTGACTTACTTAACACTTACTTTATACTTATTTTGACTTCAAGGACTAACATAAGCGCTCAGTCTTATTTTTAGTACTGATTCTAATAAAATCGAATATAACACTAAAATATATTGTCGTTATAAACCAAAAGAAAGACTTTATGTAAATGGTTTAAACTAAATCTTAAGCACTCGTGACTTCCCTAATTACAGTTGAAACTACTTAACATAAAACGATTTCTTATCTTTTCAAAATCCAGGAGATTAAGTTCGTTTGAATTGCTGCAGATAGTTTATTAATGTTGCAAAAAGAAAAAAATGTTAAAAACGTATATTGTACAAAAAAAATATAATAACTTTTTCTTACTTGCATATTATTATCTAAGTATCGCGACAACAACAAATATAAAAAATGCTGATTATGTTTCATTTACTTTTTAATTATTTATTTTATTAAAAAAACTATTTAATGAAATTACTTTATAATAATTATTTTCTTTATTTTTGAGTATTTTTATTTAATCGAGGAGGCTAAAAAAACGTATATGCAAACATTTCTTTTTCCAATGCCTTTTCGAGCACCATTTCCTTCCGCGATATCGCGTAAACTGGAGAAGATACTTTATATATAGAATGATCGTTAAAAAGAGTTTAAAAATGCATGTAGGAGGACAATTTGATACGAGCGATGAGAGACCACATTGGACTTTACGATATACCTGCTCTCCTTTGCACGGGAGTGAATCCCGAAACTCAAACACAGGACTTTCAAATCTACAGCCGCACATACTATACACTGAACCTTTGAGGCCTTAAATAATCAATCTTCCTTAGAATTAAGATACGGTCCATTCATGATTTAAGTAATTTTCAGTGCTGTACAAAATAAACAAAGCGATTTTACTGAATAGCGATAGATATTTAATTATCAATACATCGACTATCGTAATTAGGGCACATCAGCGCCCCAGCCATTTGTCCAGCTCTAATCAGTCAGACCCCTGTCTATCGACCTCTTTCACTGATATGTAATTATTCTCCCGTAATAGATGTGGAGGAAATTCGGGATAAATTAATTATCTTGACTAATGATGCCTTTTATTTCGTATATACTGTAGAATTTTAATATCAAAATAACTTTTACGTTACTGTAACATATTTTCAAAAGTATTTTGTAGATCTAACGTCTATCTTAATAATGTTTTGATATACTTACCGGATTAACAGGCACTTTAAAAAAATACTATTTGCAACTTGAGCAAAAATCGAATACTAAAATAGTTGGTAATAAAAATATGTACTTTATAATATAAATAAAATATGTAGTTAATTCAAAAGCACCTAAAATAATTTAATTTCGACCTAAATTAATATTGGCACCTTAAATAACTTAATCGTATTCAAGCTCGAGTGTATTCTGAAAGCTTTGACCACGTTATCGCATTTATCCTTAGCATTAGACACTTGTAGTACTACTTACGATACTGGCACAAATTGTTACCTGCCATTAGTCACGATTTACTAAAGAGAGTAGAATTTAACTAATACATTGAAATATTCACCTTAACTTGTAAGAGACAGATGTTAAAATAGCTTGTATCTCAAAATACTACTATGATACGCTATATTACACTGGCCCTATAGACAAATCGCCGTAACTGTTCCCTTGATTCGTTCAAATGTTTTTTACCCCTTCATTCGCCCACTTCAGTTGTGAATAGCCAACTGAGATAACGGACCCTTTAAACAAAATTCACATAAAGCCTAATGGTATGTTAAAGCTAAGAGTTTATTCTACTGAGAAATTTGTTTTAAGCACGATAATTTTTATATTTGAATGTAATTTACTTATACTTTTAAATGAAATTTACCAACAAAAAGCTAGACCGGCTTTAAAACTTATAACCTCTATGATTCGAAAGTATATCTTAAAACTGATAAAGGTATAGTATCATTGAAAAAAAGAATCGATTCGAAACGATTAGGATTTCCATTATCTTCTTTTTTGATTTTGGTTAAAAACTATGCATACAAATGCAATGCGATACGAGAAAAATTAAGCCATAATCCACAGTGCAGCGTGCAGATTGACGTAGCTCACATGTCTTTCAAAACTTGCTAGGTGTTCTCAGGCAGATTGGAACACATGAATATATCAGAGATGTATTTCCCGAAATATGAATCCGCTTCAATCAAGCGCGGTATCATTGGGACTCCACCGCCTTATCTAAACAATATACTAAGTAATTACAACAGTTAAATTATTAAATTTACTATATAACGAAGTATTTGATTCTGTGATACACACTATTCAAAAGCCGCAATAAACATAATTTTACGGCAAATCAAACAATTTATATGAATTATAAAGGCAGAACTAAAACGAATGCTAAATTCCTCTCACGTTTCCTTTTTATGACAATTACGAGCAAGCACTGCCTTCCAAAATAGATTCCCGACGAAAAAATATCCTTTTCTTATTTTTTTATTTATTGAGGAGTATTAACTATGCGTTATGAATGTAGAGGTATTTTCTTTTGTGCTAGTATTTCTTTGACTTATTTTTAGAATTTGGCACATCATATAAAAAACTGGTCGTCTTTCAGAACTATTTCTGTATCGGTCACAATGAACCAAATCTAGCATCAATTTTGATACGACCAACCAAAAAAGGCATTCATAAAATTCGTTAGGTAACTAAAACTCTATTTAACATAGAATTTTCATGTATAAAAATATCATAAAACTTAATATATAGAAGCAAAAGCTCTATACCAATAGCTGAAAGAGTTTCCGTGAACATTTAACTTACAAACGAAGTGGGTGGCGAATGAAGCAACAAATTCGCTCGGCTGATGCCTTTGATTTCTGCAATTCACAACAACACTGCTCTAGTACTATTCATATAAATACTTTACGGTCTACAACAGAACGGTTTTTACTGGATACGATGTTATTATAGGCTGTAGAGAGTAAATAAAATAGTAATTAATGTCGAAACGATTTTGATGTTTATTTTTATGTTTTCTAATTATTCGGGTCAACATAATATACGATACTATTCACTGAAAATATCTAATTTCCGAGTAAAAATAATAATTATAATATAAATATTTAATAATTCCGAGTCTATACTGTACTTAGTGACGAACCGGAACATGGCGTGGGTAAATCTGTAGGCAAATATGAAATGAAAATGATTTTTTTTTTCATTCAAACGATGCTTTACATCTATATCTAATAGCAGAGATAGTATATACCTTTATAAAAATTCGCTTTTTAACTGACGAAAATGTATAAGATATACATACCCATTATCCATTGACTGCTTTCACCATTTTTAAAATAGGTTAAAATTGAAAAAGTTGCAAAATAAAGGATTATACGTTATTCCTTTCTCTGTTCTTGATTTTTACGCTTTTTTTTCAATTATAAAAATGTTACGCCTCAGTTTATTTGCGATATACATACATTCATAAATTAAACCATTTAAGCGTTGCAGTTTTAAATATCGGAATATTAATACAACAGATACGAATATAAGTACAAATACTCGGCAAAGCAAATCCATTTCGACAATACGCAGCCTTGTTTAACGCTTCGTGATGCTGTAGGCCATCTTTAAACATAATATTATTTTTTAACATACTAAATTTTGCCCATGGCATTGCTCACGTTAATTGGCATACCAAAAATATTGTCTATACTTGTTACTAATGTGCGTTTTCATGTCGATTTTCACCTAATAAATTGACAGTTTAATTACTTTATTAGGCATTTCTTTTGATTATCTAAATTATATTTTAAGACTTAAACTATGAACCACGACTTGGATTTCGACCACATAAAAATTATTTTCTTGGACTCTTCCATCTTTTTTTATGTCTTTGTAACAACTAGTGCTCATTTCGCACTTACCCATTGTCGGCCCTAAAAAAAGGTTGAGTTCATTTGGCGCCGCTTCGTGCCTGAAATAAGACGCGCTTGGTTTAGACCCTAACATTCAAACTTAACATTTCCTTTGAATGTATGCCTCGTTTGCCGCGCCGACTTCTTAACAAGTCTACTACCGTGTAAGTGACTTTGTATTGATCGCAACTCAAGTAAAGGACTGATAACACAAAAGCAATAACTTGAAAATATTACATCAGTCTCAGGAATTTGGTGTGGATAATTAACATAATATGGTAATACACCACGTTTTCTTTTAGCTATCTATATAAAATTCAAATTGTGTCGAATTTGTGCATTAGTTTTTTTTTTAAAAAACCCGTATTTACTGTAATAATTTTTATTATAGGTACAGATAACGAATCTATAGTTTTATAATTTTTATTCGGTTTGTGTGCATGTTATCACGTCATCAGAAAATCACTGAACGGATTTTGATGAAAATTAAATGATGGAAATGATGACGGATGTCCGGGTATAAAAGATACTTTAGCAGTAGGTTTTTACTGCGGAACAAGATATCATACCTCAGAAATCTGTATTAACCTTTAACATGTAAGAGACGAACGTAGGCGGAGCGGAGATAAGTCGTTTGTATAATATAAAAAAATTATATCATTAGTATTATATGATGCCACTTAATATGAACGAAAGTAGTTCAAAAAAGTAATAATGCAAATTTTTCGTAATGCTCTCCGAAAAATGTATTTTTCAAATTAAATTAAGCCGGTAAAATATAACCGTACTAAGCATATCGGACATTAAAAGTCATCTTAAAAATGGCAGTGCTTATGAGAATATGCAATGAAGTTGCGACGACTGCGATTTAAAATTCTAGTACTGACTACATTAGATGCAGCGCCTGAAGTCAAGACGTTCTGAAAAATTTGTATCACGTGCTTTAGTTGAATTATAATAAAATATTATAATCTGCTTTTAAATTGCTGTGTACATTTTTATAGTTGTAACCTTCTTGAGTTAGTGCGGATATTGCTTAAACTAACTATCTACTTTAACTAAATAAATACTTTATTATATAGTTAACTAGTTTACAATGTAAAGAAATTTATTATTATAAGTATACATTTTCAAACCAATTATTTTTAAAGAAAAATAGAGCTTTGTTATTAATTAGTAGTTATATACCATGTTTTTATAGTATTAATTCTACCTAGCATCGTTTCTGATACTTGAAGATATGTAAAGAGCATTAATATAATAATACAGCATTGAGAAAAGGAACGAAAAGGTCTGTGAAATATAAAATAATAATTAAGATGAGGTTGAAGTTAATGTCTCCTAATTTTATTGGATATGGCTGAGTTGAGATAAAAGGCAGACATTTCGTTTGAAATTTGCGCGTTTTAGTTGAAAATTAAAAAGCATTGGCTGGATTCGGGTTCTCATTCAGGTCTCACCTCTGAGAATTTTATTTGCAAATCATTTTCAACTTAATAACCTGGCTACACGGTGAAGGAATCGTTAAAAAACCTACATGTTTGAAAAGCCTAATTAATTTTCAAAAGACATGTGAAGTCGGCCCACTCACATTTGATCTCCTTTGTATCAAATGAACCGTGGGCATGAGAAGTTAATTAGGTTTGAACTTTTTTAGATTTGCCATCTTAATATTTTGTATCTATATGCTGAAGTTTAAAGTACAATCAAAATAACCTTTCAAAGAAATTGGACATAAATCCTAAAACAAAACGAACCAAATACTGGTAGAATTTATACAATAATACTCATTTTTACTACTAAGATAACAAACGCTGCATATATTCGTCTTTCTATGCTTCTAAAGATAGTGCCTATGGATACCAAAAATGTATAGTTATTTTATTCTTTACTATTCATAATACATAACTCACTAGCAACCAGCTTTTGTCATGATTACGTATAAGAATTTTCCTTAGCAACTCCCATATTTACCCCAGTTCATTCTTTATTGTTGAATTTCTTTTTTTCTCTGTCCCTTCAAACTTATTCGACTCATTTTTAATTTTAATAGTATATTGATTTATCACTAAACAGACGAACAGAAGTGTTTTTTCCATATATGAATATAATGCTAACATATATAGACATAACACGAAAATATCTCATATAAATGTATATGTATCGACACGGTATGCTAATGGAATTTTACCCAAACACTAAAGATAACAGGTTGAAATGCTTATCGCATTTACGAATTTTATATCATTTACTAGTAATGTTTGCTGAATTAAATTAACCTCTCGAGAATTGTAGGCAAGTAGTTTACAAGCGGTTTAAAATATACTTACGTTCGTACTTGTCTAAGAAATATAATGTATGTTTAATATCCTAATAACTATAGATAATATGATTAAAAATGCGAGAATAATAATAATTAGGGAACGCTATAAATGTAAAAATAAGTAAAAATAAGTAATCTTACAGTGCATTTAAAGATAGATGAGATATAACGATGGATATAATATAATACAATACGGTCTTCCTGCATCTTAAGCAAAATGTAAGCAAACTTTTTTTGGCTTTCCCTATTTTAATATACCACCTCTAAAATATCCCCAACAAAACATAATTATTTCTACTTATATATAAGTTACTTAGCTTTAAATACTTATAATTTTTCTTCCCTTAAAATAAATTCAATGTCATTTTATTTTACAGGGAAACGGATGCGATTTGGAGCGAGCCATTTTGACTAGGCTGTAAGCCGTTAAAGCTATCGCCTGTTTGTAATCCTTTACCTGACGGAAAGCAATCCCCGCTCCATCGGGCATAAGATTCCTCTTTCCACTTGTTATATTTAAATGCAATTTAGAAATAGAATAATAAAATATTCACGGTGTTATTTATTTTAACATTTACATAACTTCACTTGGGTGACTATTGTATTTAAAATACTTCATCTTATAAATAAAAATGTAAGTTCCTATACGCGTACCTTAAATCATCGATTAGATTAAAATGAACCTCTGGTGAGTTCCCCTTTATACAAGAGGCATCCAACTGATATATAATGCACTGTTATGTGAAACTATAATTTGACCTAAGATATATTTGTATGTGTAACCTTTTTGAGTAATAAAGTTATCCAAATAAAACTATTCTCGGTATATATAACACCGGTGAGCAATCACAAGCCTAAGCCAAGTGAGAGCCAACGTTTGAGGAGTTATTTAAAAAGTTCCTTACTGTGCGACAAGTATTACGTATCGTAGCTTTTTGTAATTGTATGTATTTTTTTAACGTAAATGGCTTGGGATTGCGTTTACAGACACAATACATTCTGCCAGTGTCGCGGTAATTGTATGTAAATATAAGATGGAAGCTCTTGTATTTTAATGGACTGGTGAAGAATTTTAGGTATGACTCCTGTGGTAGAGATAACTATTGGTACTATTGTCACTTATTATTATACATTTGCGTGGTTTTGTGGGATTTACCGGCAAAGCTAGTACTACTCCCTAAAATCCAAAGGTTCCTCATCATTTAATGGCACGTTGCAGGATCGCTTACGCACTTTACCACGAAGCCCCAACAGCTGTTCTTGCTCTCAGAGAACTCTGCTATCAGAGAAACCTGCCCATCAAAATGGGCGCTTATTTAATTTGAGGTAAATATGTACAAAAATAAAATAAAACTCAAAAAGGACTTATTTATATACAAAAAAAGTCTCCATTTTTTTCATTGATAACACTAAAGCAATACCTTCTAAGCAAAAAAAAAATAGAAAATCAAACAGAGGAGAACAAAAACACTCAAATGTTTTATCTTTGCCTATTTATATATAGTTAGTATAAAACCCTTTAAAAAGTCAATTAATTGTAGAGTGCGTTACTTCTGAAACTAGGATTACAAGGGATTAGAAAGATAGCAAGCAATGTTACGTTTTAAGGCGATTACACGAACAGATATACATTATGTTTATTACACTCGTTTCACTTAATTGTTACGCTTTGTTTTGATCAGGGATATGGAAAATAAGTTTATTTTACATGGAATTTATTCGGGGCTGTGATTTCGTTGGCAAAATATTAAGCAAGACTTAAAAAAGCTTTCATTGAATATTAGCTTTTAAGTGAAACAATTGAATTTCTCAAACATTTTATCATAAAAAGGTAGATTAGGTAAATATACTACATAATAACGGTCAAATAAAATAACAGTTATAACGGTAAGTACAGATTTTTCAGAGGTGTGTTATTTTCCCGCAGTAATAAGTATCCTATGTGCCACTGATTACCTTATTACTTATCGTCATTCTCAATTTCATCAAAATTTATCTAGTAGTTTTCTCGAGTTACGGTTACAAACAGATAGACAAAAATTCTAAAACCTACAGATTCTGCCCCTGTATCAATCAATTTCAATAATAAAAATATATAAATTCGATTCTGTTAGAATCTTATTATATTCATAGGTTATTAGAATTTAAATAGTTAGAAAACAAATCATTTTTTAAATAAAATAAAATATCGTACCTATGTAAAATATTCCAAGATATCGTATGTTATCCTCAACTGAAGTGGCGGTACAAGACTTCGTACAGATGGGTAAAAGTATCATCTTCAGCACATTTTAACGTTCCACGGACCACTGGCATGGGCCTCGCTCAGTACGAGGGGAATCAGGCTTTAGTCCACCGTGCTGGCTTAGTGCGTGTTGGCGGACTTCACATGTCTTTCGAAAACTTGCAGGGTTTTCCTAAGGCATGCAGGTTTCCTCACAATGCTTTCCTTCACCGTAAGACAAATGTTAATCATGATAGAAAATGATTCGCACATGAATATATCAGAGGTGTGAGTCCCGGATTCGAACTCGCAACACTCGATTATCCAAGCTAGCGAGTACCACTGCCTATGGGTAAAAGTATAACAAAGTAAAATAGCAATTAACAATGAAATCTAGCCAAGTGTCTCGCACTTGACCGAGTAAATGAATTACATCAACATATATGAAATTTGAGAACACAATGAGTTTTCAGAAAATATTTAAAGAGCGTGATGTAAAATGAATTAATGCGATGTAAAGAGCTCTCGCCGCGCCGAGGCCGCAAAAATTTAATTTTGTATATTGACAAAAGACTCGTTTCATAATAATTAAAATTTCGAAATTCCGTATGTATGTATGTAAAGAGGAAAAAATAATAATCAGATTTTTAATTGCTTATGTGTAATTATAGAGCGGAATTTTTTTTTGTTTGTTGTTGTCTTTACATCTAGTCTCTTTTAGAGGAAAATTTAGTGATTTACATATATAAATAAAGGAGTGAGCCCACGGGCTTATATTAAATATATAGAGAGTGCAAAAGCTGGTACCCTGAAAACGGCTGAACGAATTTTCTTAATTTATAGTTAAGAACACTCTCGATTAAGTCGCATTTGAAACTAAGGAAAATTAAATTAAAATCAGTTCATCCGATGCCCCAGACAGATATACCTATACGTTTAACTTATCACACCCTTCTTTACTGACGGGGGTTAAAAAAATAAAACAGCTAGTATGACCTGCAAAAACCTATGTACCTACCATTCTTTTTCTTCAGTCAAACATTAGGTACTTTTGATACAACCTCAACGGTCTTGGTTGGCCCTAAAGGGTAATTATTCCAGCATATAAACGAGTGACGACCCTTAAATTTCATTGTCCTGACTTTTGTTTCACTACACGTATGGGATGTGGGGGATATAAAATTATTTTTACGACGGTCATCCGGTTTATTGCAACGATAAAAGGTCACGTTTGGTGCAATTTAAATTTTTATTTTGTACAACCGTTCCACCATCGCTGTACTTAAACCGCAATGATTTTCAAAGGGTATACTGTTTATTTGGCTTATAAATACATTATTATGTGAGAGAGGAATATCAATAATAATATTTAAAAAAAGATCTAAGGACGTGATTTTTAATGAACTTAATTTTCTACTTGTAGAGGCTTTTTCTTAGTCTAGTCATAATAGGTTATCAAACTTTTAAGTACTTACATAAAATTTTAATCTAACAGCTGTTACGCTCAAACGCCATACTAACCTATGTATGAGAAAAGCCATAGCTTTATGCTATATATAGTAACTACTCTAGCCTATCATTATTATTATTTTTTATTCTCTCCATCTCTATTCTCTATCATTATTATTTTTGATATTTCGTGATGAGTGAATAAGCTTTAGCTTTTATATATTTAGTAAGAGTATAAAAGTAACAATACAACTTAGATAGTTATTCAATATTAAAGTTGCCGAATGAAATAGATCAGGAGCTGGCATATAATGTGGTAGTTATTAAGTTCGTGTTACAGCCGTATCCGTACGAATATAATGAAACTATGCAGAAGTTACCTTAGCTTAATCTGAAGTTGAGAAATGCGGTTAACCTGAGCGAAGTTAGTCGGTTTATTTCTTGCAAGCGCTTATAGTTGTCACATTCAAAGTCGAGATTACACAGCTTTTATACTTACTAAATAAGATTAAAACTGATTTACCGGAAATTCAATTGTTTTTGAGTGAAAAACTGGTACTTCTTCTTCTTAATATATTGTCGCGTAATAGAGTGTGAACTAGTCATAATAGCACGTTTGTACCATGCTTTACATTAGCAAATGTCAATTTTTAACTTTTGACAAGAACAATTTATTACAAACTAGGGGGCTTACCCTCGCTTCGCTCGGGTTCGTCCCTAGGTACGTGGTGCATATGTTTACCTCGCACCTCCCGGTATATATTTGACTTGATTATATGAATTACCCAATGATATTCTAACAATAGATATGTTGTGAGCGCGCAATCGTGAAGACTCGAAAACGTCCTAATTGGGACGTATTGCCTTTAGTCTGTGTCACGCATGGCGACGAGTGGTACGCTGCTACAAAATTAAAAAAAATGCCATCCTGTGTATTTAGGAAATGCACCAATTATGATACCAAAGTTAATAAAACACAAGGGATCTCATACAACATGTAAGAACGCAGTATACTTCGATTTATTAATATATTTCAATTATTTGCCTAATATTCTGATATGTCGGTCGCTAGACTAATGTTTGTTTACATTGACGCGCAATTGACAACACTAGCTGTCTCTTTTTTTCTTATTGATTTTATCGACTATCCCCTTTCTATCATTTTGACTTGTAGTGAAATGTACCTTGAATGAAAAGTGTGTATGTGTGCTGCGCGGAACACTTTTTTCGGTTGTTTAGTGAGCGTATAACATATCTGTCTATTAGAATATCATTGGAATTACCATTGCACGCACCATGGCAATGGTCATAACATGATACGTTAAACGCCGTTAATTTTATAATCTTCTTAAAATTTTCTACCTTCTTTCGATATGGTATGTTATCCTTAAGAGATAGGCATATGCCATAGCAGACTTTTTATAGACCTATATAAGATACACAATTCCACCATACATCATTTAGTTATATCTCAAAGGGCTTAGGCAGCGTTTTCGTTCAAAGCTCCCAGACGGCTTATTTTTTTCCGACACTTCCAACAAATATCATTATATTTTGGCCAACTTATACAAAAACTTGACAAATTATGCATTAAAACCTTCCTGGAGAACCATTCTATCCATTGGTGAAACCTGCATGAAAATCGATGCAGTAGTTTTAGAGTTTATCGCAAACAGACAGACAGACAGACAGACGCGGCGGATGACTTTGTTTTATAATATGTATAGATTTTTAATGTTTCACAGAGAGACATAGCATTTTCAAGAAATAATTCGAAATTACAAAAAAATGTTTTAATTTTTGATACTCCAAAGTTCTATATTTATGCTTATTGATATTCGAAGTTGAGTGAAGGCTCGAATATATACGAAATAGTGGAAAAATTAAGAAAAGTTGGTTGAAGGAATATTGAGAAGAGAAATACAGTGCTTAGAGACTAAAATAAATTAGTGATGTGTACAAACTGCAACTAATAGCAATAAAACAACTTTTTAGTGCGAGAGACTTATAATATCCGATCCCGAACCCGTAGTACGTAGCAATATGATGAACACCAGCTATAGAATGTTTCAAATTAATATGTTTATTACCCATATTGCCTATGTATTTTCCACATCCACACATTTAAGATAGCGACCGCCCTAACAATGAATAATGGTAATTAAGTTTATAAAGCAAATATTTTGTTAGACCTATGTTTAGTAGGCATATTATCAGTATAACAAAGCGTGGTTTTTAAAGATAACTTCATTTTTGATGTTAATTCAGCCTTTTTTAACATCCCACTGCTGGGCACGGGCCGTTCAATACGAAGGGGATCAGACCATAGTCCTTCATATAAAACAATTCTAAAACCCTTTTAAAATATTGTAACTTATAAATATTTTAATTAATATTAATATTAATTATTAATTAATGCATAAGGATGAAGATATCGTCTTTATTGTTAATCACCACTTTGTTCAGTCGTTGTAACGTTAGACCGAACCGTATCGATATTGTCGGCTTAAAGGTTCCATTTCTCTTACTGTTAACGGCCTTTTCGGAAATTTCCAAGTCATAATTAGAACTTTATATCGTTCTGTCAAAGAGGAATGTCACGAAGATTTGCGTCTTCATAAATTGTACAGAAACTTTCTATGGCATTTAATTGGGTATAATTACGAATCGTAAAATTTGTTAAATTATGTTATTTACTGAAATGAGTGTATTATATATATTGGATTCTCTATCTTGTTTGGTTGAAAGGCCTTATCGTTATATTCATATTTAATAATTTATTATTTATTTAGTTTTATACCCGTGTCCTTCTAACAACTGCCTATCCGGAGATTCTGGGTTCGAGTTTTGGGTCGGGTTAGTTATTGAGTAAGCCACAGTAACAGCCCGGAGTTGGGAAGTTGGTGGGGTTCCACACTTATGCCTCGGTGCTGATCAAATTGAGTGGCCCTCCCACCAGAGTATGAGAGTGACAGGGAGTGCACTTTTCTCTGCGCCGTACTTGTGCACTTTAATATCTCCTGCGCACATGGCCAGTCTAAAGATTGGCCATCGTGACCCAAGTCGGTCAAGATTATTACTAATAGTTTTAGATAAATAGCTTTAATGAAGGCTCTGCGATAATAAAACATTATTTTTAATTAATTAATTTATTTCATTGTCTTTCCTAATAATAAACAAATGTAAATTTAAAGGCGAAAACTTTCTAATCTACATTTACATAGCATGATAAAGTATTAATTACATTAGAAATACATACAATAAATACATTAAATTTATATATAACCCTATAAATATCCAATTACTATATTTTCCTTAAGACTAGTCAGGAAATTACTTTGATGCTTATTATTCTTCAAGTTAATCCTTTACATAATTACAGAGTTCAAAAACAATGATTTTTTCGATAAAAGTCTGGATATCACAGCTATTAAAGTTAACTATTTACATATATAACTTTTTTTTTACTTTTTTTATTTTTAATTTAACTGTCTATAGTTAAAAGTTAGGGCAGCGCAAACAGTATCGAAACTACGATTTGGTATAAGCTAGACTAAACTAGTGGCAATTTCTTACTAAATACATATAATAACGCAAAACCAAAATATATTAAACAATAAAAAAGTGAACCATGTATTAAACTTCCCAACTACTGTTAAAACTATTGAAAAATAAAATATATGTTATTGAGAACTAAAGTAAGTTTATTAACGTGATTATATTTATTATCTGTGGCACTTCGTATGACAGGTCGCTGTACGATTTTGAAAAACTAATACTTATAAAACAAAAAGAACAAAAAGTCACCGTAAATTGTAAATTTTTAACTATTACCAACATAATTGATAACATTTGAAATATGAAAGGGGCCAGTAGTTTTATAATAAAAACTTTTACAATATATTGCGTGTGATAAAAATATACAAGTTACGATGGCTCTAAGAATTATTAACATTTGAAGGGTTCAACAATATAAGGAGTTAAGCAACAAATTAATGAGAAAAGTATCCTTCACGTTCCTTAAATTCTTAAAAGCTTCCATTCTCCTAATATAATTAAAAATAATTTAAACACATGTAAACGAAACCTTCGATATTGAATGCTGTTCACAAAAGAGTATCGCATTTGTTATTGAAATCCTTTCATTCAACCCTTCAAAGTTATAGAAAGAAATATACTGTATTATTAAAAATTTTATTTCGAATCAAATGCAATGTAATATTCAGGCGGGTTTAGTTAGTTCCTCGTAAGCATTGGATTGATCATGATGTTTGCGAGCGCGTTTCTTCGTTTACGCCATGCGCCTGCGCCTTGCGCGTGGTATTGCAGTTGTCGGTACCAAGTGCGAGTACGACCGTTTTCTTCTGCCTGTAATGTTTAGTAATTAATAGGTAAATATGTTGGGACATTGTAACACACGGTGCCATCTAGTTCCTTGGTAAACTACGAGGCTTGTGTTACGGATACCAGATAGTTAATACACTTCACCTATAACTTTAAATACATACATATTACAAATAAATGAAAGTGGGGGCAGGAGTCGAACCCGCGGTCGCTGGGACTCACAGCAAGTAGAGTCACTACAAGTCAAGACACAGCGACAAACACGGTATAAATATAAGAAATAAGGATAAAATTATTGTAAGACCCAGTTTTCGCCTCCAAAAAGTAAATAGATCTTTTATGGGGCAAGATGTACTTATTTATAATAAAATTCCACACTCATATTGAGCTTGCCTTTGAAACAATTCAAATCTAAAATTAAAAATACATTATTGAATAAGGCTTATTATACTATCGCGGAATACTTAGAAGATGTAAATGTGTGGGATTAATGTCTTGTTGTGTCTCACGTAGGATAAATAGATAAATATTGTAATCAAATATTTTTTGAAAAGAGCAACTGCTGTTTCTCACCGGCTCTTCTCGGCAGAACAGCATTCCGAGTCGGTGGTAGCTTACTCCCAGACTTACAGAATGACATTTAATTTAAAATTTAAAGTTTAATCATGTAAAAATGACGATTCAAAAGAACTTGGTAAAATTCTATTTGAATAAAGAATATTTTGATTTGATTTGATTTGACTACAAAGTAAGCCCAACGTGTCGTTTATTACTTTAGGTAATATATTTATATGTTATATACGGTGTGTCCTTAAAAAATTGTAATTTACAATATAAGATATTATCTCGTGTTTTCATTTCATGAAAATGAACGCGATACCAAATAAGCTTACTATACACTTTTTGTCCTTATAAATAAAAGTTAAACTATATATTATGCACTAAATCCATACAAATATTAGTTTAGTTAATTGCTTATTACCAAAATAAATCCGTTCATTTATTCAAAGTTTATTTTAGGAAATTTAACACGCTAGCAGAACATAAAAACAGATCTAAATAATTCATACTTTTATTCCTCTTCTCGAATTGTTATACACGGGTTGTTCAAAACCGCGATGTAACAAAAATATCGGGTGCCAAACAAAGCGACGTGTACCGTCGTAAATAGAGTGCAATGGCTTGTAGTAAATATATAGCTAGGGAATGTCGACTAAGCTTAAAGCTGCGATGCACTAATGGTAGATATGCACATGCTTTCACGTTCAATCTGATGGAAATCTGACAAAATAATGAATAAATGAAGAAATATGGGCGAAATTTAAATGACACGATTGTTTGTGTATAGGTTTTAGTATCTTTTGCTTAGATTTTAGAACTATTAAATAACGTGTTTTATATGTTTTTTTCTCTACACATTCCATATCTGTTTGATTTTAAAAAGGTATATGATTTTTTATATTTCAATTCAATTTTATACTTTAATTTAATATCAGTTCAGCATACCTTAAATATAAATGAATCTTTCGTAGTTATTTCGTGTACTTCAAAGAAGTGTTCCGGTTCGTGATCCGCGGCTACCACGCATCGGTCTAGAAAGAGAGGCTCTCTTTGCAATGTGTATCTTCCTGCCTTTTCTCGCACTAGCAATAGTGCTGCCTCTCTTACTCCACTTCTGGCGAAAAGGGCATCGCCCTCTCTTTCTCTCGCTTCTCGATCCCTTTGTTCCCTCGTTTCTCTTATTTCGTTCGTTTTATGTGCGATCGTTGGCTAAAAATTCAATTAAGAAATTTTATATTATTTAAAACTTAAGTAACAAAATTTCAACTTAATTACACCGTTTATTAAAAAAAAGATTTTCATCTTTCTTATCATAGTTATCGAAAAACATGCATAACATGCAACAAGGTATCGTTGTAATACCTAAGAGGTATCACTACGATAACTTATTTTAGTATCCAAGGTTCACATAGTATTTCACTTTTATTTGAAAGATCTATATAATATGTACGTAAAATCTCACCTTTCCATTAGTTACCAAAAGAGCATTGATCGGCATCAATTTTATCGTGCGTCCCTTGCGCCAATTGTTGTCATTCGGTTGTGTAAACAGCAGCTTGCCTTCCATCGCAAACCTAAACAAACACACATTATTATAAACTATTCGAAACATCTATCATTGATTGAAAATAGACTTTAACTGCAAATATCCGATGGATATCCCGAATTTGTAAGAGTAAAATATTTGATTTTCAGAAAAAGTTATAATTATTGAGTATTATATTAATAGTTTTCAAGAGAACATTTTAAGTATTTAAATTTTACGGCAGTTTTAAAAACATAATATAATAATGTAAAAAATAACAAGAGTTCAGACAGTTATGAAAAATACAGAAAATTAGTAAACTATTGCACAATAAAATAAACAACGGAACAGTAATTGCTACGATCAAGAGTTTGTACAAACAGTGTACAAACAATTACTTTTTACTTTTGCAAATCTAGCTTTTTATAACATTTTTTACAGTTTCTGGATATAAACTGCTTGCCACTAGTGTTATAGATACCAAATTTTGTATAATGTGTATGATAAATGTTTGTTGCCTTCACATTAAAACGGCTAGTCGTATTAGGATTAAATCTAGTACACGGATAAACTACGATATTGAGTATCATATAGGCCAGTGTTCCGCAAACTTTTTATGTTCAAGGTACATTTAGGAAAACGAAAACTTTTGGAGGTACACCATAATTTAAAAATCAGTTTTTAAGTAATATTATTCAACATTTATTATTAATCCAAACGAGTATTGGCCGAATATTGGCCTTCACCAAACACGCAAAATAGGCGCACAGTAGTCGAGTTGCGAAAACCAGCCCGCTCATACCATACCAAATCCCTAACCAAACGAAACGAAACATATTGCTCGTGTTATTTACATTATTATATTATGTGGAATAATTTTTTTACCCTTACTTACTTACAAAAATTAAGTTTATAAGATAACCTTATTTTTCCGAGGCACACCAACTAGTGACCACGGTACACCAGTGTGCCGCGGTACACACTTTGCGGAACACTGATATAGGCTAATCTTTGTAATATAAGGCACTGACTGAAATACAAAACTTTACAATGCTCTTAAGAAAGTATACTAATAAGAGTAATTAGGTCGGCCATATAACCTATAAATGACCTATCATGTCAAATACGCTGAAAGTAACAAAGAACGAACAAACCTAGCATCATCATGATTCCAATCCAGAACATCAACAGCCATTTTCCTTAACCGGATATCTGCTACGTGTAAGTCGTGCGCAGTTCGCCTTGCAACCGCTAAGCGTCTCCATAGTGGCACATCTCTGGCGGCTGCGGCTGCGGCTGCTGCGGCAGCATTGATCTCTTCCAAGCGAGATTCGACACAACGCTGTGCACCCTTCACATCTTCCCGTTCTGTAGCGCAACTAGGTGTTGCTCGGTGCAACCGTGAGAGAAGGAGCGGATATTTTGTCACGCGTTGAACCGGCACCTGGAGGTTAAATTAGTTTATATTGTTATTAGTTTAGTTAATCTGTATATACATATAAAAGTTGATGTGAGTATGTATGGACTGCATAAAGGCTGGAGTGACTTTTTTTAATCTTCAGATTAGCTATATAGAGTTTAATTAGTGTGGTAAGTAGTAAAGGAAAGTTTGAGCACGGGTGAAGGCGTGGGTTCTACTAAAGTTTATTATTTAATAGTTTTATCATTAAGAGATTGGACAACAACGGAATCCTTATATCTTCGTCCCGTGAGTCTATCGCAATAATTTGAAAAAAATAATTGTCACTCCATACATAATACGTAACTTAGTGTTGAAAAAAATTAAGTCGAGCTTTCATAATTTTTACGAAACTTTGAAGGAATATTTTAAAAAATAGTAAGTATTTCTGAACTACAAGAAAAAATAATTTACTAAGTAGATATACATATAGTGTGTCAAATAGTGTGTTTTGAATTACACATTATTTAAATAATTAATGAAGATTTTATTATTTTTTATAATTGAGGCAAATAATCGACTCACCATGAGAAACGAGTTAAGATTCATTCGTCTCAGGACCGCATTTTCCATTTGCGAGACGCGCAAGAATATCCTCAAGAGTTCCTTCTCCTTCTCCAGACCGGCTAATAGTAATGCGGCACCAGCTTGTTTTACACAATACGACTGAAAAGCTGTCAGCATACCAGAGCACTCCAAGAGAATTTTACCAACGTTGACTGTCAGTAAATCCTAAAAAAAGGTATTATTTAGTTCAATTAACATGTAATTGAGAAAAGTAATAAATTAAGATGGTCGATATACAAATATAAGCCAGTATGTATGGAAGTCATCACACTTAATGCAATTAAAATTATGGATTGTTATTATTATCTTAAAGCTGATACCATTTTTAATATGTAAACACAAATACGTTTTTTATAGCAATGTTTTAATTAAAGTCTAGACTTAACAGAAAAATCTCGAAGACGTAAAATACGTAGAGTAGGGTTCAGCTAGCTAAAGCGAATGAAAGTCGCTTGTCAATCTCTTTCCCGGAAAATGACTTTTTATAATTTCGCGATTTTAATATATTTACCTCATCTCCTTGATCTACAGCTATCTCGAGTGCATCTCTTAATTTTTCCGATAGTACTTGATTATTTTCAATCAACTCTTCGACATTTAAAAAAATCGCACTTAATTGCTCCTGTGTAAGCAGACCAGCCACTAACATGGGTTTGTAGAATTCTTCAAGAATTATTTGTAAGTCACGTCCGTATTTCTCTTCAGTTTCAACAATTTCAGTAATAATTTCTTTTCTTTCAGTTCTTCTCTTAGAACATTTACGACATACTAGCGGTGCATAAATAGAGCCTGGAATTTGGAAAAAAATCCTAAATATCCTGTTTTTAATAAGGATAAATTTGCAAATTTTATCTAAAAAGTATACTTATTAAAATAACTAAATAAGATAAAATTTTATACATTATATTTACCTTGCTCAGTTATTTGAGTTTCAACTGCTGTATCGCAATCTTCACATAAATGTATTGGCGCTTCTTTATCATTTAATAAATTATTAGGCATTATTTTCCCTTGTAACCTACTTCTAGATGACTTGCTTGTTTCAGAACCGACCCCAGAATCATTTCTTTCAATTTCAGCTGATGGTTTTTTACAAACAATTGCTTTCTCAACGGTTTCTTGATTAATCACTAAAGAATTGTCTTCACTTGAATCAGATGCGTTTGATAACTGACTAGTATTACTACTCAGATGTGTTTTAATCATTTCTTTTTTTCCTTTCGCTTCGTCTATTAATGTTGGTGATCCATTATCATTCTCATAATTAGTAATATATGTCTCTTCATCATCAATTCCTCTCTCTTTGGCGTCTACTAAGTAGGAGAGAATGTCATACTTAGAGGCACCTTCAAAAATCGAACGCGATCCACTTCTTTTTTCGTCGTCTAACAACGAAAGCGAATTTGGCGGAGGATTAATAGGTAAAGGTGGAGGCATATCTCCTATTTCCTCATAAATTGGATCATTATTTAATCGTATAGACTCATAGTGATGGTCATCATCAGTATTATTTGCGATTTCAATGTCACATATAGCTGCATCTACCAGCATTTGATAAAATTTTGATCGTGTAGAGTTGGTATCGTCTTCCGTTGATAATTCACTCGCAGACGCGTTATAACAATCCGACATTGGTTCATGGTCTGAAAAAACTCCCATCGCACCGCTCTCGTACTCCATACTTTCATAGGGAGCAGAACAGCCTTTATCATCACGGTCAAGACATCCTGGTGTTTGAGTTCCTAAATCATTACTTTCTTTAGTTGGGCATATTGGTTTTACAACTTTATCTTTATCATTTATATTACTCTCTTTTTCAACCTCTTCTTTTAAATTAATCAGAGAGCTTTCTATAAGTTTTTCAATTGTCATTTTGCTGCTATCTGTCCCTTCTTGGTGTTTTGTTTCCTGGAGTTTTATTAAAGAGTTTTCAATCAACTTTTTGACCAATTCTGAATCAAGCCCTTCTGCTAAATGTGCGAAAAATGGATCATCAAACAGTTTTGTTATAATATTTCCACTTTCAGAGTGCTTGCTGGATACTAATTTGCTTTCTTCTATCTGATCTATGCTATCAACTAAGCTGTCTTTTTTGCCACAAACGTGCGGTATTAGATTTCTTCTCACGGCTTCGACAGGATCATTTAAAATAGAAGACATATCTTCTTTATTAAAGGAATTTGAATATCGACCATCATTGTAATAATCTTCATACGTATTGCTTTCTTCTTTTTTGTGACTTTCACCAGGAAATACTGCTCCGATGTAAATTTGACTTTTAGACTTTTTCACCTCCTTTTGGGGAGTGCCTACACTAATAGTTACCGTGGTACCAGTTTGATAAGTATTACACATATTGCTATAGTCATCATTAACGACAACGGATGATAGATATATTGGTATATCACTACTTACATTCATAGTTGAATAGCATTCATTACCATTAATTTGAATAGAAGTTCTTCTAGGTTCAAGTTCGGTGGTTTTATAAATACTTTTAATATCCTTTTGATCATTCCCGTCATCAGAATCAAATTGTTTAACTCTCAATACAGTTTTTTGTTCATTTTCATTTGTATCAGACCACTCGTCACTAGTGGAACTAGAAGAATTATTACGAATAAATCTCGTTTTAACGTAGTTGTGCTTTTTGGATTTTGATTTTAGCCTCGGTGGAGGTTCTGGCAAACCAGATATTCCGCAACGTAAGTTTTTTAACACATTGCTAGTTATTTCACTGTTATCGCTCAAATTCTCTAGATCAATGTCTGTTTGCGATGGTACATCTTGAGAAATTTTATTTGATTCTATTCGCGATCCTTGTTCAAGCCTATGCTGATGCACTGATTCAATTTCATTGACAAATTCTAAAAATACTTGACTTGTATGTCCATGCTTAGTTTTTGATCTTAATGCCATAGTATCTAAAAATTTTGGAGGCGATATAGATATTGTAGAAGCCAATCTTTCAGATTCTGAACGACGTAATATCGGAATCTTAGGTACATTATTATCTGAAACAAAATAAATATATTAATTATTGTTTATATTCTTAATATTATTGGTTACATATTGCTTATATTATAAGCTTTGTTACATAATGTAACAAATATAATTACCCTTATTGTTTGCCGTAGGCTCCTCTGTTACTATATTGCTTTCTGGATTTGTTGTTACATTGGTAGGAATATTTTCTAGTACATGGTCTACTTGAGTCTGCATTTGGACATCATCATACACTTCCGAATCATGATGCGAATTCGTAGTCTCTTGTGAACAAATAGATTCATTTATTTCTAAGCTGTGACTTACAATATCACCTTCAGCAACAATTTCCTCTTCAGTGGCAGCTTCAAGAATAGTATTTGGATTCTCATTGCTTATGTTATTTTCATGTAAATTTAAATCCGCTGTATAAATTACTTTGGTCTCTTCATTTTCTACTAGAAATTGAACACGTTTTCTTTGATTAATATTCTGGGGTGAGATCAATCCTTTATCTTTAGGTTTCGGAAGGTAAAATTGTGATGAATTAGTGCGCTTACTCTCATATAGATCATCTGATGTTTCAATTTTTATACTCGAATCTGTTTCATAGCTTTTTGGTTTCTTAAGTATAGATTTAATTGTGTCCGTATTATTGTTTTTATATTTGAAATTGCGTGAATTTTCTGTCGAAGATTTCTTATTAAAACTTCTTTCAGGTAATCGTTGGTTATCACTTTCACTGTCATCGTCTATCTTATGATTTCTTACTCTTCTCGGTGGTCTTTTTGGCGATACGCTTTTTTGTTTTGTACGGTTGGTAGACGATATACTTACAACTTTTTTACTACTATTTTTACTTAAAGATGCAAATTTATTACTTTCGTTTTTAATGTTTGGTAAGGACAACGCTGAAGACATATCAGTTGACTTAAAGTCATAGTTTTTGAGATCAAAATTAACGGGGTCGTAAACCGATACTTCATCTATGCTACTAGATTTCGGTTCATTTGACACTCGGATTCTTTGTCCACCTATAGCTTTTACATTTGTATCAGGCTTAGACTTCTTTGTGGAGCGTTCACTGTTTTTATGAGGTTCTTGAAAAACATCACTATAATCTTCTCCACTAGGTTTTACCAAGTCATATGGATTAATGTCGCATGACAATATGGATTTCTTTTTATCAACTGTATTTACTTCTTCATCAATCCACAAATCATTTACTCTACTAACGGACTTACTTCTGCTTTTATTCAGAATTTCAGGACTTGGCTGTTTAGTCTTAATTCGACAAGGGCTAATACTTTTTGCACGTGACCTCGAGGTTGAAAATTGACTACCAATTCTTGTTTCATGAGGGGGTGCTAGTCTACTTCTTCTCATTAAATCATAAGGATCAGAATCACCATTAGCTTTCAGTATAGAAGGTCTAGCTTTAGTGTTTTGAACTCGGAGAGTTCCAGCTCTTAACAATCCAACATCACGACTAACTTGTGAGCCTCTAACAGTGCCACCTACAAGCATGCGAGGACTTTCAGCTATCGTTAATGGTAAGCGAGATCCTTTACATTTCTTACATATACTGACTTTGGTTGAATTGGTTTTCTTCGTACCATTTAGGTATTCAGGACAGGAACATAATATAACAGCATAATTGTGTGGAGTAGGTTTTTGAGGAGTACTTATTAAGACCGGCCCAGAGACTTCTGGGTAAGTTGAAAAGACACTAGGTCTAACGGTAGGAGTTTGAGTCCTCACAGACCCATAAAGCCAAGTTTCTGCGTACTTCATTGATTTTGATAATGCAGATCCATCTTGCCCACTAACAGTACCATACATATAAGGACTTTCTGGTGATTTTTCTGAAGACTTAGAACTTCCTGATGTATTTAATTTTAGTTTCGAAGACCATTTTTTTGGACGAGAGTTTTCCGGTGTGTCATATATCTGAAAATTGAAATATTATAAAATAAGAATTCAATATAATAGTTATTAATTTTCTGTTAACCATTATGACATATAAATATAAATTAAGAACTAAATTTTAATCCAAAATGAAGATTGGTTTTCTATTAAATCATTTTACTTATATCAATAGCAATTATAACACAAAGCGTTTTGTAATCATTATACAATCGTTCGTTTTGTGCGTGCCCCATCTGATTAGCGAGGCCTTCTAAATTTCGAAAACTCTTGCTTTAAATAGAATGGGCAGTATTAGGGACTTAAATTGATACAATTGGCAATTGTAAATTCACACCTTTAATTAGTGATTTTATAAGAGAAACGTTCATTATTGTTTCTTGTCTAGATGGTACAGTTCGAAGATTTAGGTTTGATATGTATTTAGTATTTACTGGTAATTAAATACTTTAGCAAATTTACTTGTTGTTGTATTCGTTAAGCATTCAGATTTTCACTTAATGTTGAGGAAGCGAGCTACAATTTATGAAATAAAACAAACACACATCTATGCAATAAACAGACATATAATTAATTTCATAAAATATTACACCAATACAATTAAGTACGTTCCAACAATACGATGAAGAAAAATCCAAGCGAATTGTAAGAAATTGTAATGTCACGATAGTATTTAATTCTTTCCCTCTCCCCATCATTGATTTTACTTCCGGAAATCGGAGAAGTTCGTGTAAATAACGTTGAAATACCTTAACTTCTTTCTACTTCACTTTATTAATTGTTTTCTTTGAGGTATGTTACTACTTTCTTTCATTTCAACGAAGTCAAAATTATTTGGTAACTAACTTCATATTTGACAATCAAGTCATAAAAGCTGTTATCATTAAAAACTTTTTAAGTTCTTCTGATAACATCCTAGCTATGAAAATAAGTTTATTAATTTTTAATATACCATACCTCGTAACAATACCTAGTATCATAGATTCGTTAGTATTTAATATCCTGACCTTGTATTTTGGGTGGTCAAAGGACCTAGCATAATAGTCAGGCAGGGAAGCCCTAATGAAACTAGCAAGCCGCATTGTCCTGTGGGATGTGACCGGGCAAAGCACGTGCCCGAGTGACTCGTAATTGGAATCAGATAATCCCTGCATTTGAATCACGGGATTGCGATATGAGATATTTCGAAATTTCGGAAATTACCAATTTATGGCTAATAGAAGTACAGAATTCGATTTTCAGAACAAAATAAGCGTGATTTTAAGGTTCGTGTAGAGGTTTAATGCCTAATAACAGTTTAATCTATACTTTTACAATTTACTGACAACATTCGCTTACTATGCCCGGGAAAGACTAATTGCAATTAAAATGTTAAAAAACACAGATATTATTTTTTGGAAAATTTATTACTTATAGTCTCTATCTGTGTATAAAATAAAATTATATTAATACTGTAGTATGATAATTAGATAAAATTGATAAAAATGTATATAATACATAATCATTTCCTGAATATCTAAATGATAAAAATGAATACAATGAAAGCACTTAACAATAATATCCTCATCTTAACAGGAGCTTTTGTACTTGAAATACATTGATAAAATAAAGTATGTAATACCTTAGTTCAGAGTAACAAGAGCAAATTGGCTTTCAGTATCGTATCGAGTATTACGCGGTTTCAATTAAGTACTACAATGGGTTATCGATAAACCACTCAATTGATGTTAATAATATTTATTGTTTAATAATAATTGTGTTAAATATTACTCCTTGAAATTAAGTTATGTATAAAATATCTTATAATATTTTGTATGCCATATAGACTACATATTTTATGACATAGTGTGTCCATCAAAGGAAAGCGCGAATTAATAAATAACTTTTTAATATTATAAATATAACTACCTTTTCGGATTTTGTTTGTCTCTCCCGTGACCACGATTGCTGTAAAACATTCGAAACGTCGGGAAGTAAAAATAAAAATTACCGCGACTAAATCCGAAAAGGTAGTTTCATTTATAACTAGGGGCGTAGGTACGTGTTGTATAAATTTTCTTCGCAACACCCGGAATAAATTTGCTGATTTAATTACCATTGCACGCACCATGGCATCGGCTATAACTGATACGTCAAACCAAGCGTGTAACTAACACGACTTTCTTTTATATATATATATATATATATATATAGATATAGATATAGATGTCGAATATTTGCGTAAACCTAAGAAAGCATTATATGAACTTTTTAATACTGAAGAAATAATAAAATTATGACTTAGTTTAATCTGTACGTAAGTATTTTTTTCATCTCTGTCAAGTTCTTTTAAAATTAACCTTCTATTTAATTTTAATGTTTGCTATTGATTGATGCAAAAAATGCACACAGTATTTCCGATTGGAGCTTGCTTGTATTTTAAAAGAATGAATTTTTCCATACAACTCTAATGCAAGTTTATGTGAAGCAAATTGGGACTTTCCTCGACTTCCTCTATTCTATATATTATACATGTTTTTGCAGAAATTTATAATTCAAGTACACTTTAACGACTTCATAATATTAAAAATATATGCCAATTAGAAATTTATTACGATTTTACTTATTATTCTCGTTACTAACTTAAACTCAATATGTTCCATACTAAATTATTACTATTACTATTTACAAACGAGATTGAACTTGATAAAGGAAACTTATAGATACATTTTAATTTGAATACTCCTATACGTATTCATGATGTCAATATTTAACAAATGTTCTTGTACAACAAAGACAAAGATCCAAAATGGCAAACTAAAGCGATATAATTAGCCTTTCCTTCTCAAATAAGGCTATTCTGAACAAATTCAAGCTACGAGAACCCTTTTCAAAGTTCAACAAACAATCCGAGATACAGAACAGATTACGTGAAATTGATTCCGCTAATGAATAAGTAATTTGAACGAAAAATTTGTTTAGAGCAATAAAACGAATTGGTTCGAAAGTTGGCGCGTGCTAAGCTTTGCATTCACGCCTTACAATAGTATTAAGATAAATTATGGCGCAAAATGTAATGTTTGTCGAAATAAGATTTTATAGAGCTTTGTTTAAGGTATTTAAATGAATTCATACTATTAGAGCATTTGCATAAATAATACTGGTTTGTATATTATAATAGCTTTATGCTATTGTATCACTTAATAAGATCTTGTATGGTAAGATATTAAAAATAGGAAGTTTTGTTACACTATATGATAACACGTTTGGCTCAGTTGGTAGTGACCCTACTTTCTACGCCAGCAGTCGCAGGTTCGAGTCCCGCTGGGGACATTCATTTGTTGATCACGAATGTTTGTACTCCAGTCATGGGTGTAAATATTTATAATATGTATATATTTAAAATGTATATGTGTAGTATATCAATTATCTGGTATCCGTAACCCAAGCATGTAACGTAGCTTACCACGGAACTAGATGGCGCTTTTGAAATAATGTCCTATCATATCTATTTATTTACTATTTGTACTGTGTTTCTTAGTTACTCCTTCCTATGAATGGAATTTATTACATAGATGGACTATAGAGTAACATAGACTACAGAGTGGCATAGACCATTTTTAACGGGGTTGATTATATCATTCCCACGGGAAAAACTTTGAAGTACATTTATTTATTTATATACAGTATGTATATAAATAAATAAATTAATTAAAAATGAATGAAATTTAATTGCTTTCTGTAGGAAATATATATTTGAAAACGTGAATCCTTCTACACTCAACGCTTCAACTATCAAGCCGAGGGCGATACAAAACCCATACTATGTTCACAATTCAGAAAACTTTGAATCGCTGGAAAATATATCGTATTTTTCTTCGAGAACTCGATAACAGGATAGTTCTGAAACTTTCTTAAAAGGTTATTGGATACTGGAATGGGATCATATAAATGCTTTCGCGAATGCGTACAGAGTTTAACACGTTGCAAGCAATAGCCGAGTATGTATTACACCTTTACCAACCCTTTTCAAGTTCAGTGGGTTGAAATAACGAAGTCTTAGGTTCAAGTCCCAGTTTTGCTAAAGTTCAATTTGTCTGTAGAATTTCATAGAAGCTGCAACTCTATCAATCTTTATACGATCTTATAACCTTTTACTAAAGTAACAGTAGAAAGCAGAAGCGTATATATTATACCTACTTAATCAAATATAAGAGTTCTGGTTAGCTTAAGTAATGTGAACAATAAAAGGAGTCAACATAAACATTATTACGTAGTCTAGTTAGGAATTTTATTGATTAAACATGTTTAGTTATTATCTCTTCCTAAAATTCAATCCAATTATAAATCTATATTTTAAAATGAACTACACTAATTTTTCCGTAGAAACGAATTTATAATAATCATTAAAGCATACTTTTTATTCCCTATTACATTTATAGGTATTACATATTATTTACTATAACTATTATATATTATTTTCAATACATATATACAATACAATTAAGTTTTACAAGAAAATAAATTGTAAAATAAAAAAGCAAATAATTAATCAATGAAACTTTACCATTCGTTAAAACCGATAAAACCGTACATTGGGATTTTATTGCAGATTATTGCAATGCAGATTAATTATATTTTTGCGACACTCTGCATAAAGTCTGATCTTGTGATTATTTTATTATTATATAATTTTTCTATCATTTTCATATTTTTTCACGTGGAACTTTTTAATTGTACTCTAAGCTTCCGTTCCAATAACATTCTCCTGTTTGTGAAATCAATGAATATTGCAAGTAAGGAAATTCGAATATTTTCGAACTAAAACTCGAAGAAAACTTTTACTCATTACTGCTAATTTTAATGACTTCACGCTTTTTCATTTCGTTCTTTGACTTTAGATGCATATTACGTGATTAGCTTCCAAACGGCCTTGATTAGATCATGTCCAAGAAGATTGAAGCTTTGAAGCTTTCGCATATTTCACTTAATTAGAGAACAAACTGACGTGTAACTGTAGTACTAAAATATATATTATATTATATATATTTTAATTCATTCAGTAACTCTATTGATTCGCATAAAATTATGTAAATATATAGTTCATTTTTAGATTATTTCAATAAACAAAATAAATAATAATCTTATTCGTCGGAAAAGAAAAAAATACTTAAATTAATTTAAGCATGAACTTGTGATCATACACAAAAGTATTGCATTCAAATAAAACCTGTATAACAATGGGTATTCTGAGTGTTCAAAGCTCTCGTTTCGCGTACAGCCGCGCTTTCGAGCGATTTCCTCGCATCTCGTTACGGTAACGTTGTCGGTTAGTGAGCCATCCGTATGTATATTTTTTTACACCATTTGAAAGGCTCTGTTATTAAACACGCTTTTAAAATTATGTTAGCTATGAAAAATATTATTTCTCTGGAAAATCGTGGTTGTAATAAGTATACTCGTATTAAAATTTGAGAACATGGGCTTTCGATACCTTCTATATTTAACATATCCTTTAGTTTAAAATATTTCATTTTGAATGATAATAACTAACCAAGCTTTAGCTTTATCGAATCAGGATACACTATACGACGAAACGTATAAATTGTCACGCCGCACTGAAATAGTCATCGACGAAGTAGTGCCAGTCAGACATTTAATCCATTATACCCATTCACGTACTGTATTTAAAATGAACTTGCTGTTCTTTGTTTTAAATATACGATTGACATCGCTCAATGTGCCATTTTCATTTCGAAATCAAAAAATCATGATGCTCTTGACATTTGAACGTCACAAAATTAAAAATCTGTAATACACTGATAATATAATTTGTTTGTGCAAACCGCACAGAGAGAAGCCTCTAGAGGAATGTATTCGATACTCAGGTTACCTAGGTCACTTCTCTAGAGGCATTCTGATGGATAGTATGAATAGACATGAATTCTCGTACATTTACTGATGAAAACGAAAACTGGTTATGCGACAGTAGGTACGAATGTTAGTTCACATTTACAGATTTTAATTGAAATTAAATCTGAAAATTTTATCAATTTTGTCAGAAAATTTTCTAATTTAATATGACTTTATGTTTTGTTTCTAATTTGTCAGGTAAAGTCAATCATATCCATAATATGATTTTTCATGCAAAAGAAATAGAAATACGCATTAAATCGTCATTTGAAAATTATGTTATTATGTGATAGGGGAATAGTACTCGTACTTATTATGATTCTATGACTTAAAAATAGGAGGTATTTCTATGTGAGTACAATTTGAAATTATCTTAAGTAAGTACAGTGAGAAAAAGCGCAAGTGAAAAAAGTACTTCACTTCTTCTCGCGGAATTTAACTTAACACCTGTATTTTAACATCCAAAGCCAACTTTTCTATTATATGAGTTTCAATAATTTTTATTTATAAATGTGACAAATGAGAAGAAATGATATTTGAGTTTTAAAAGCCATCAAATTACAATCATTAATTATAAACCGACTAACAGCAGGTTCTATGTTCAACTATATATTTTATAACTAATGATTATAATATACAAATACATTTTCACAAATATATCACTCCATTCTTATTTTTTTGGAATCCAAACAATAAAAATTACTGGTATTTCCTTAAAACAACTCATCGCCAATTCACCTTCTAATAATAAAATAAAATAAATCCAGGAAATGGAAAAGAAATTATATCTTACAATCGAACGAATCGTATTTACCCAGCACAATGAAGACGGCAAACGAGCTAATGTTATTAACGTTCGTCCGATAAAATCAATTTTACCTTGGCAAATGTCATACACGTGTAATTTGGGTACAACCTGCAAAGAAATTGATTGAAACTGTTCTATGGGAAAATCTAATTTTTCTATTAGTGTAATTATGTTATTAGTATAATTATAAAAGCAGCAGCGTTTGTTTCTAAAACAAGTCATTTTATTGATAATCAGTTTTCAGGAGAATCTACGTAATTTTGTAAGTACCTACTTCAAGTCACTACTAGTATTTTGGCATAAGGCAGTGATAGCGAAGGGATAACGTGTTGCATAAAAAACCAAATCAACCTAGCATAAGTTTATATTTTGGGTCTCGCACCCCTGATATTTTAATGTACGTACGTATTATTTTGAACGTGATTACTACTCGTGTTACGGTGAAACATAGTGAGGACACCTGTGTATCTGATAGTTTGAAAAGAGTTATCCAGAGTACTTGTACTTGTACTTTGTCTTGATCTCCCTTCTATTAAAACACCTTTAACCAAGATAAAAAAATATAAGGCTCTATAATCTAATTAAGAAATAATTTTTCATAATAATGCGCTTTTGAGGACAGTCAAAAGTACTTACGAGTACATACATACGTATATAGCGAAACTTAAGGGACTTCACTTATGTATTAGAAACAACATACAAAAATACAACTTCTTTCTCTTATAATAATAGCACTGCTTAAATCATATTATAGATAACTAATTCAACGTAATTAATACATTTGAAAAAAAAAAACAATTTGTTAAGTCAAGTATTTTGACGTGTTCAAGGTTGCAAATGGCGTCATGTAATATGATATAATATGTATATTGAAAATTAAAATTAATAAATCAATGTTAAAAAAGCGATATAAACATATCATTATAATTGTATTTATATTATTAGTCTATGGAATTTATACTATGTGGTTATATTACAATGACGACTGTAGAATTCTATCTGGCGGAGAACCTTTTAGTGTACTGGTTTGAGTTAAATAAAAATAGTGATATTTTATATTCTGAATATTAAAATAGGCCAACTTTCGTCTAGTAGCTACAAAATAGAAAGAGAGAGAGGTTGAGCGTAGTCACGAGAAAATTCTTGCATTCATAAACTACCTGCTTAGACAAAGAAGTGGCTTCTTCTATGCTTTTGTCACCTTATTTATTTTTGCTTAGCAAGATAGCTTTAGTGATATTAATAAAAATATTATTACTGTCAAATTTTCAACACTGGAAGTCTGAGTTCAATTAAAAAGATAATCATTTTTTTCATAAACACATAGAAAGTGAAAAAAAAGAAAAAATGGTAAATTAACATTGTTTCATATCTGCAAAATTTTCCTAGAACCAAATAAAAAACAAATTTTCCAAGTAACAGCTAAGCAGTTTTACTTATAAAAAATCGTAATATAATATATAGAATCGAATTGAACGATGAACATGCCGAGACAATTCATATAACCCGTACAATACAAGCAGTACACGGACTGTGTTGCTGACTCTATCTAATTTTTTGGTCGATTTTCCGTAGCATTACGCCCGTGAGCCAGATAAGGGGTGTTACTGAGCGTCAGCGTTTTGGCGAAAATCCCGCTTTTTGTAACATTCGAACATTAAAGCCTCGGAAGTGGTATTGAAACAGTCATTTGTGTTCGAAACATAAAAATCTATTACGAATGAAATTACTATAGAAGCGTATAACTTAAGTGAAGGTAATTTTATTGTCTCATAAAATTGGCGATAAATTTTGATGTAGTTGCAATGGTCTAGTTTTTTAGTACTTACTTCTGTTATATTGCATTTTGAAATCTTATACTCACTTTTGGTTTTATTCCATTTTTATTTTATTTATGAAGTACCTATCTCCAAGAGAAGTACACAATAAAATACAAATAAATACTTTTTACTTGGGTTTGTCCCTAGTGCGTTTTGACGATCAGTATGGAATGATATTATATAGTTAAAATATTACGTGTAATATGATGATGATATATAGGCTTCCTCAATAAACCGCCTGGCGCCTATCTAATGTATAAATAATTTCATAAATCAGATTAGTAGTTTCTGAGACTAGCGCGATCAAACAAACAAACAAACATACAAAACTGCCTATTTATAATATATATTTTAGTATATTTCATTCGTGTCTTCCTCACAAAACGCGACACTGGCAGAATGTATAGCGTCTGTAAACGCAATCCCAAGCCATTTACGTTAAAAAAAAAAATTGTATATAATATGAGCACTTCTTGTATATTTTGTTTCGCCTAGCTAGAGAATAGTCGGACGATTTGGGCCAAATTTTGTGTTAACTAAATATTCACCCTTTTTATCTGCTGTCATGCTGCTAAGAATGTAAAATAACGCCATCTCGAATTCTTATGGCGATTGCATTTTCATTTTCATTAGATGATATAACCCACTGAACCATGCCATTCGTGTATCAGTGGTCGTCCGAGTACAATTTCTACAAAAACGATAAAATACAAAAAAACTAGTAAGGCAACAGAAAATATGTCTTTCCTCTCAGTCAAGCAAAAACTTAAAATATATATATTTTATAAAAAAATGAACAAGATTAAGCGCGAATCCTTTCAATTCGTCTATTGAAAGTGGAAAGCGTCATCTGTTTTAGTTTTCCCTTTCAGCATCAGCTTATATTCTTGTCAACGGTCGAAAATGTTGGTGTTTTTCATGTTATTTCATCGCGTGGTTTTGTTTCGGAAAAAGTTTGCGCGCTCGCACGTAAAATCCGGTACTTCGAAAAGCTGCCACGTTAACATCCAGCTTTGTTCGTATGAATATAAAAATTAGTATTTATCAGTTAAGATGTCATAATTGGATATTACGAGATTAAGATGGTATGTGTGTTCCAAATGGCTGAAGTCATCAGTTTGATTCCCGCATTAATTTAAATTCAGATTGAATAATTTAAGTATTAAACCTTTTTAACAGCCCACTGATGGGCCCTGGTCCTTCAAATACAAGGGGGATGGGACATGGTCCACCATGCCGAGGTCCTGTCCGGGTTAGCGGACTTCACTTGTCTTTCGAAAACTGATTAATATGTGTATTTAGAAAGTATATACTATTTTTATATATTATGTTTACTATATTAATTGTATTAAAATATTCAATGATAACACGAATTACGCATATTTTTTTTATCAGCTACCTTTAGTATGCAAATAAGTTTAACAAATAGCTATAAAAATTGTGAACGGACAAACTAACGAATGTGGATCTTTTAACATATTTAAATATATGCATACATATATCGTGACAACTTGTGGTATTCTGTTAGTGCTCTTTGATTACAATAGGCTTAACAAATAATCGAAATGTTTCATGCAAGTTAGGGTTTCACATATATTTTAAGAATTGAGAGGGGGAGAAGGAAGGAGGAGGAGTATATATACCTATACGTTATTAAATAATTGGACATATTCTTTAAAGGATATACTAATATACCATCGTTTTTGTTTTAAATGATGTGGTAGTAATTTTTATCACATAATAATATTATTATTTTTTATAAATTGGTCTGTTTATTATAAGGCAAAAAGTCTTATTTTAGGATTTTATGTAATTACATATGGTGTAAGAACAAGACACACGTGGCTTGAAATAAAAGAAATCGTTTTTATTTCCTTTTGATTTTAAATTTATATTTTATAATTATTCGTAAAACTCTTTCCTAATAGGATCCCTGATAAGGTAAGAAAAGCCAGTGGTAAAAAGCTAGTCTGTTAATCCCAAACATACCTTTAATACAATGGACCCTCGAGTGATACGGACTGAAATGGAATATCAAATACGTGACGTGAAAGTTTCGTGTTTCGTTTAACTTTTCGTCCGGTGTTGTGATGCTGGAACTATAAGGATTTGACTGTACGTTCTACTTTCATCGTCCAATGCCCCGCATATACGATTTTTGTTTAGATTGAGTCAATTCTATCGAATATTTTAGGTTAGGACTTGTGTAAAAAAATATATTACTTAAAGTACCTATATTTTTAAATGATGTACCAAATATTAACGTTGAACTCGTGTATAAGTTTCGTACATTACTACCTTAGTTTATGCGAATATTTGACATTTTAAATATCTTACACCTTAAGTTTCTCCCGTGACCATGATTATTGTTGCTAAGCAGACCTTTCGAAACGACAGGAACCAAAAAGTGGTAAATTTTGAAATCAGTTTCAATCAAGTTTCACTCTTAAAATTATAATTTAAATTGTTTATGCCATATCATAATCTACCGAATACAATATACATATATTACAATGCATCAAGCTTTTATTATTAAATTATTCTCGAACATCAGAGTTCTCAATAAGTTGTACCATAAATTGCTCATTATCAACAACATTCAAGCAAATGGTTTCAATTATATTTTAACCAAACATTCCGTTTAATTACACGACGAAATTTTTAACAATTTTTATTGGAAAGTGTATAAAGTGTTTTATACACAAAATATTATTTTTTTTATATTTAGGTATGTCATTCCATTTTGTTCTATATTTTGTTCTATAATTTTTATGCCAGTTGAAGTTAGAAGAGGTTATTTCACAATGGAGATACGATATCGAGATGGATTTTTTTACGTGATTAAAAAATGAAGGGTACAAGAGCAAAACAAGGAGTGTCACAGTTTTTTTTTTGTTAATTAACATTGCATTCTATAATGTTCCCATACTTTTCATCTTTTTGAATTTTATGTGACATTCCTTGCTTTACCCCTGTACCCTTCAAATAATATTTATACTGGCACTTTAGAAGCATATATTTAGAACCATAAGTGCAACTTCTATTCCTGTCAATCTCATATTCCTGTGGGATGATATGTTGAATGCACAATAAGCGGAGCTCAGGAGTTGTCCGGACGACTATAATTATAGCAGACTATAAATATATGCAAGAAATCACAGTACCATTTCAGGCTGCAAATAAACTTTTCGCACGCTCCATCTATTTTATTCCTTGAGCTTATTTATGTTATAAATGCTCCTTGCCTAATATTCTATGTATGTAGTTTATATATTTTTTCCACGCTTTCTATATTACAAAATAATCCACGCAATTTTTCTGCGTATCATATTCGTATTCAGAGCGGCTTTCTTAGCTTGAAGGAGTGTATCCAATCAATTTATACATATTGAAGGTTTCAATACAAATTGATTCTTGTTACCGATCTAAGTCAATTTATAATATAATATTGTCTATATTTGAATTTAAGCGATACCGAAAAAGTAATATGAATCGTGTATAAGCTTATATATATGGGATATACCGTTTATCTCTTTGACGACATGTTTGGCTCTTGGTTTGGCTACTTACTGCGCGCGGTCGCGGGTTCTATGCTCGCTGGGGGTATTCATTTGTTGAGCACGGATGTTTGTAGTCCAGTCATGGGTGTTTATATTTATAATAATATTATGTACCTATGTATTTAAATTTATTTATTATGTGTGGTGTTAAACTGTCTGGTATCCGTTACACAAGCCTCGTAGTTTATCGCGGATTCAGATGGCGCTATGTGTAATAATAAATATTCCAACTTAATAAATGAACAGCTTTAGGAGTATATTATATTGGATTAACAGTGATGTTACTTGTACAAATTAATTTGCTGAGTCTGGAATAAAAAAGACTTGGTTTGATTCTTTAGACGTTTTTAATAATAAAAATAACTAAAATATAACTTCCGGCGGATTGCTATAAAAGCTGATGGTAACTGTCAAACAGGGCAGTTTTGGATTAGCTTTGGTTACGCGTGAAACTTTAGTTTATTTGTTAGTAATCTAATTTGTTAATAAAAGAAATAGTAGTCAATTATGTGTGATAAAAGTGATACGGATACAGTGTTCTATAGTGAAGTTAAAGTTAAATGAAATAATAGTGATGTGAATTGTGAAGTGATCGTTAAAATCGTGGTAAGCTGTGTTGTTTCCATTTTATATAGAAAATACTGAAAGTATATTGAAGCTTTAAAATTAATATCTGAAAAAGGTGATAAAATAATGCATTATATATTCGTTATATAGTTATTTTGAAATGGTTTTTAACATGAAAGTGATTTAAAGTGATCGTTAAAATTGTGTTTAAATGTGTTTCTATCTTACATGTTAAAACGAATAGTTAAGTGACGCACACAGTTATAAAATAAAACTTAAAGCATAGTTTCTGATACTCTTAGTTTGTCTGTCTGTATAAAATTATAGGGTTACTTATGAAATTGTTTTAACACTTAAATAGAGATTACTAAAACAGAAATTATAGGTTCATTTAGATTTTTTATTGGTGAAAATTGTATATTTAACGAAGAATCAAATAAATAAATATGCAAAAAGTTATAATTTTAGTTCCGTCCAAAAGGAAATAGATGCCCCAATTATAGAATCACTTCGTTTTCCATCCGTCTATCTGTATGTCCTACTTGTCTAATTTTTATTCACATTTAATATAAAAAAATCTACGATACGTATTATACGTGAAAGTTATTTCAATAAGTTACAGCGTCATTTGAACTGTATTTATTTCGAAGACGACCCTACAAATCCGTTGCCAAATGTTAAAAATTTTATTGATCGAATTTTTATGATTCCATATAAATCGCGGCCCTTCCGATGTGTAAAATCGGTCTATTTTTATGTTCGCGAAGTCGTAACTTTTGAGTGGATTTTTTATTCGTATGACACATTTTTGAAACTGTATCTCTCGATACTATTCCATAAAAGTGACATATATTATATCGAATACTTTTTTATATCAACTTCTTTGGCTATATAGGTATTTATGGTTAATAAAGCGACGTTATAAAGGATTGGCTTGTATATATTACAGTTAAAACCCGTTCTCAGTTACAATGCGTTTTAACTAGTCAAAACTAGTTTACACGAAATGCCTTAGTAAAAACTAGAATTGATTAGAAGGTTGGAACAAAATATGGTATTCTTGACAATTTTTTTAGTTAATACTTTAAATTTCAGTTACTTTTTATGTAATCAGTTATTTACATTTATTTTAGGTATTTATGTAAGCTAATTAAATGTGTTTCTTCAGGTCAGAATTCAACAAGGCTCAAGAAAAATTCTTGCAAGTTGATGATGTAACAAAGACAAATTTACCATTTTATAACCTCGTTCGAAGTCTATTTCGATATGGAAACGCGAATAAAGCAGCCTGAATGTTAACGCAGTCTAAAATTTTCAAAAGCTTTTAAAACTTAAATAAAATATGACTTTCGTGTATGCATGAGTTATGATATCGGAGTGTATACGTGGACCAGGTCTGAGACTTAGATATTATATTATATGCATGCTTCTACTAATATATATATTTGACGACTCTTTGGCTCAGTTGGTAGTGATCCTAATTCTGAGCCAGCGGTCGTGGGTTCGAGTCCCGCTGGGGGCATTTATTTATTGAGCACAAATGTTTGTACTCCAGTCATGGGTGTTAATATTTATAATATGTATGTATTTGAAATGTATATAATGTGTAATTTATCAACTATCTGGTATCCGTAACACAAGCACGTAACGTAGCTTACCACGAATCTAGATGGCGCTGTTGTAATAATGTCCCAACATATTTATTTATTATATATTTATTTAAGGGACTAAGCACAGTATAATATATTTAATAGGATTAAAATACTGATATTAAACATAATAAAAGGTAAATTTGTGCTCGTTACAAATATTGTATTCTTTAAATGAGGATGATTCAATTCAAGTATAATATTTGTGTTTGTGTTAAGCTATATCTATTCTCCAATAGTGAACATATTTTTTATTTATTTAATAAAACACAACATTTATAAAAAATACTTAAGTTACTTTTTCAGTCACTGTTATAATTGTATTCCTTAAAAAAATTATGTAGCTCTAATTTCATTATAAGTAAACTATATTTTTAAATAAGCAAATAAATGATGTCAGAATCTTATAGACAGGCACTTTCATCGAACATAACAAATTATTATAATTTAAAATATTTAACGTATAATCAAATTTCGCTGAATATTCATAGAATATTCATAGACCAGTGTCATAAATCTATTTCGACGACAACATTATGAATAATGATTTCCGGTCATTCAATCTACCGTGGCAGATTAATTTTCCCGATTTCTACTATTACCTATCGAATTGTTCTCTTAGATGAACGCCATTTCAATTATTAGTCTTACTTACGTTAAGTACCTACCTAAATATAAAAATCACGGTTTGACATTTGCGAAATATATTTGATATCCTAAATCAAATAACAAAAAAACAAAAACCGACTTCCAAACTTAATAAATCTAAACTAAAATGTAGAAAATAATACTTTTAAGGATTTTGTTAATTTTGAAGTCGGTGCCAGCCAAAGCAAAATAACCCTAAATAGATACATATTTGATTAATCTATCAATTTGTAAGCACAATCAAAATAAATACCTGGCTGGCACCGACTCCAAAATTAACAAAGTCCTTAAAAGTATTATTTTCTACTTTTTAGTTTAGATTTATTAAGTTTGGAAGTCGGTTTTTGTTTTTTTGTTAAAAATAATACAATATTTTTTTAAGAAAAAAGAGAATAAAATTAAAAATGTCAAACAAAAAACTATGGTAAGGAACCCTAATCAATATTTCTACGTGACATTAAAATTACTGAAACTACGTTCTTTCTATATATATGTATCTTATAGAATTGTAGCCTACGCCCTTAAAGATGGTAGGAGCAGTTTTGTTATGCACATACTCGTACCTACCATATTAAGGTGCAATAATTCCATTTGAACAAAATGTGATATTTACCTGAAACAAACAAAAACAAAATAAGTAAAAATTAATAAAAAAAAGACTTTCATTTCTGCGACACTCATTATTCAAATAGACTTGCCCCATACTCAAGCCTAATTGAGGTATGTATTTCGACGAATGTATCATATTTCATTATCATAATTATGTTTTGTGCATAGAATATCATGAATATTAATAAGCATAAAGTAAAAATTTCAGAAAATATTAAAGCGGTGGAACCACAAATACTTAATATTATATTATTATTTATTTATAAGAACCGTACGTTTTCATTTTTCTATTTATAGTCAACTAGCTTGGAACAAAGGCGGAAGCGTACGTATCATTTTTTCGTTTAATATTACTCGATGCCAATATATATAACAGATTAAAATGTTAGAAATGGTATGAAGTTATGATATTTTGCCAAATTTTAAGAATGTTGACTTATAAGATAGTTTTTTAAGGACATTTCAAGCGTTTTTTAAAATTAATAATAATAATTAATTTTTCGTTTTTGTAATGTAGTAATAATGTTACTATATTATATATATATATATATATATATATATATATATATATATATATATATATATATATATATATATATATATATATATACATTTCTCAGAAATAAGACATTTTCCTGAAATTTTTATAAGAAAATACCTGAGAGATAAAATATGTTCCCGTTAAGATAGATAGATCTAGATGTCCAGCTATGGTCATACCAAATTTCATCAAAATGGATAAAAAAAATGTGAAAAATAATAAACTATTTTTAAAGTATACTCGCGTGAATATAATATAGCGAATACTATATATTATATCTTTTTAATATGTATAACTTTTTCTTATGATATTTCTTAACCATTAGTTTTGTTATAATTTTTTAACTTTTTTTTGTTTTGATGACATTTCTCATATTCCAAAATCACTAACAAACGAAACTCGAAGGATGAAAGTACATATTGCATTGACTAATAATTAAAATGAAATATTGCTTTAAGAGTCACTTTGCGAACTCCATTCATAGCTTAATGAACGAATTGAAGTTTGGCAGAAAATTAATTCAACAAAATAACTATGTAAGCACATGTTGAGTCCTAGATATATCAAAATTTAAAAATTAATAGAAAGTAAGGTCTATTTTTTACTGTGAAAAAAATCGTACACTTTGAAAATATTTGTAAGTAAATTTATAATTACACTGTATCTGGGTCTTAACTGAATTAATAGTTAAATTGCTAATAGTTAAAGTAAAAATTATACTTATTCTAGAAAAATACAATTAAAATAAATGCAGCAGTGAAGGATCGTATTCTTAATATTTGCATTGCATTCAATTAAATAAGCTTTGGCATTGAAGTTATAGTAAAAATGTAAATATGTAGCAAATATAGTAAAAATGTAGCAAATCGAGTATTTTAAAAAGTTCAAACATGTAGTAATTTAAAAATAATAAAACTTTATTAAAACATATAGAGTATAATAAAAAAGTAATAGTATAGTCTTAAATTTAAAATTATCAATTAATATAATAACGACGATACGAGTCCGTCTGTCTGTGATACAACTCAGTCGAAAATATATATCTATATTATTTGCATTTTAAACAAAATTCCAATTTCGTCTTAACACAGAAAATGTTCTATCAGATTTAACATGGGAATAATTTGACCAATCAGTCCCCGTGTGCCAAAGTGTGTGCGGTAAGGGCGTATGTAATTTAAATTTAAAGGTGAACACTGGTAAGGATTATCGGAATACAATTGTCGGTACCGTCGGGACCGCTCTTTGTCCTGATTACAATATCCACAATCAGTACCAAAACATGATAAGTATTTTTTTTTTGATTAGTTTTCAAAATGTGCGATTTCAATTCGTATGTATAATGTGATGTCGCTTTAACCACTGGACGAATTTGGGTATAATTAAGTACACAGAGATATCTGAAGGCACAAACTATTTTAAGGCACTAGCGTGAGTAAATGTTAGAAAAGTAACTTCATAGTATAACATTATTTGTAATATTTTGTAATGTTTAAAAGTATTATATTTTTTATTTAAAATAGTGATGAAAGACAAATATATCTTATTTAATAGGTAATAATAAAAAAATATGAAATCATAAGGAAAATTTAGAGATATCGCCTTTTGGATAAGAACAGAAGGCAATAATGCCCCAGGCGATTTTAAAGCTCGATTTGATTTCTTTACATCGTGTAATTTGCGTGTACCCTTTTCTCTGTGATCATGTTATAATCTAATGATTAAAACCTTTAAATGCTTAAAGATAAATATATTTTAGCAAAAAGGACGTTATAAGTAGCTTCCATTGATCTCTGATAAAATATTTAGGTGACTATTATTTTAATTACCTACAATTTACAAAGCAATAAGAGAGCATTATGACTTTGTCTACTCAAACATAAATACACCATGTTCAATGTTCAATATGGTGAAATCTGTTTTAGGAAAAACGTAAGATTATAATTTTTTAGATTTTAATATATTACTAGCGACTCGCCCTCGCTTCGCTTTGGATCGTCGCTGGCTTCGCACGCCTACATTTAGCGCAGAAAGAAAATACAGGCGTAAGTCGTCACCTCCATTTGTACCTCTATAATTATCACTGTTTCTCTACTATATTATGCATGTATTATAAGTTCATATAAACTTTCCTCTTGAATTGCTCTATCTAATAAAGAAACCGCATCAAAATCCGTTGCATAGTTTTAAAGATCTAGCATAGGGACAGACAGCGGGAAGCGAATTTGTTTTATACTATGTAGCGATGATAATTGTAATTACACAAAAAAATTGTCTTGATGACACACTAAAGAGAAAGACTGCCATTTTAACTCTCTTCAAGGCGTGGGGATTTACCATCTTTAACTTACTACCTCCTGACTGCTTGAGCTTTTCGTGACAGAAAACCATATAAGCTACCAGGTCTGAACCAGGGGCTTAAACTCGAACTTCAGATCCGCCAGAAGACTAACAACGCCACAAATTAATATCATATTAGAAATACTTGCATTTTAATAAATAGTAGCTAGTTTCAGTCTACTATTTTAGTAAGTAAGTTGAGGTTTCAACAACGCTTATAAAAATCTAATTGAATTTATTATATCGACCATATTCTATGTGTGTGTTACAATTATCTAATTTAAAATAAATATATCCGAATTCAAGAATATTAGCTTTATTAAAATACTTTCCTTTAAAGCTACAATACGTATCTAGTGAGAGTTTCACTTTCTAGGGCAAATTCATTGTATATACGTATCAAGGGCCAGTTCAACTGGTTTAGTGTAAAGCGAGTCTATGCATTGTTTGAGATACAGAACAGAGAACGTATCAGAAGACATACTATATCCGTATTTTAAACAAAGAGAAGGATGTATTAAAGAGTATCTATGGTTTTAGAACAAAAGCCTTTGACAGCATCCGTATTCAATTACAATAGAAACATCAAGTTATAATAGAAGCTTACTACTTTATTCTCAGAAAGTGATGCAGATATTAAAAAATCTGAGATAATAACATTTCATTTGAAATACTCGTGAATACATTATTTGTGATCACAGTTTACAATTTGGCAAAGACTGAAAATTTACCATATGTAAAAGGTAGTTAAGACTATTTACAGCGAGTTTGCTATTTTATAAGCGCATAAGAAAAAAAATAGTAGAAAAATTAAAAAAAAATTATGTAGTTTTTAGTTTTTTTTTTAAGTATATAAATTAATTGATTGTATAAACCTCCTAGTTCTCCATCCTACGCGACATTGGCGAAGTCAACTGTGCCTAACTGGCACTCCTGGAAGCCATTAAAGGAAATAATTGAATTGAATTGAACCTCCTAGTAACTGTTATACTATTCATATGTTAAATATTAAAATAAATGATTAAAACTAAAAATACTTAAAATTTTACTGTAGGTACTTTTGATTTCATTAAACAGGAACAAATTATTAGAACATAATATAGTAAAGCCTCCATTCACGTTCAATCTAGGATAATTTTTCATTAACATCGTTTCAGACAATACAGCTTAGTTTATCTACGACGTGATCCTGTTACTAATATGGTACTATCGCATCCAAGAACTGAGATTAGAAACTTTATCTAGAAGAACAGATTTTACGCTCACAACTTGAACATAGCATTTATATTGATTCACGAGATAGCTCACCTCTTCCGGCTTTCTGTCTTTCATTTACTCACGGAATTAAGGAATGATTTTGCGTAATGAATATATGTAGCATAGATCATTTATTTTATATACGAAGATATGGAATAACAGGATATTTTAGTTAATTAGAATCCTTTCGATACTTTTTTTTGCATTTTTAGTAATTAGAAATATGTTAGAAAATTAATACACTACCATCTAGTTCCATGGTAAGCTACAAGGCTTGTGTAATGGATACCAGATACTTAGTTGACACACTACATATAGAACTTTAAATATATTCATATTACAAATATAAATACTGAAGTGCAAGTTCATTCATGCTTATCACCATCGTGAGTCAAACCCACGAATTGCAAGTAGCAATCGTAACAAAGTGATCCATTTTTTTTTCAAATTTTGTTTCAACCGTACACTGTGAACATTGATTTTAAGAACAGTAACGTTTTTTACTCAAATAGAAAAATATTTAAGTGAAAAGAAAAAGAATAGCTGCCCAATCGCATCTGCTACAAAATATATTCTGGAAAGTTTTAAGCACCATCTGAGACAAAATAAAGAAAATACGTCCATTTGTAACAAATGTCGAATCACCGATCACGCTGGGACTTTGATGTTTCTAGATAGGACTAGGAATATATTACAAGGGTATGTTCCTGCGACATTATCTAACGTTCTGAAGACAACCGACATTAGTAAGGATCGGCCCACATAAAAATTATTCTACACTTCGGAAATGATAGGATCACTAGTTTTCTATCTGTATATGTATATAATAAAAATAAATGTTAGTTTGTTTGTTTGTTTTCTTAAGCAATTGAATATGACAACTTTCTTCTTTGAAATACGTTTAGTTAAAAAAAATAACAGTATCATAAAAATAGAATAAAGATAATTGAAGGATTAGAACAATCTGCCTGCGTCAGTGTTTCCGTGTTACAATATGGGTGTCGTCAAGGCAAGAGTGAATAGGTGAATGAATTAGTGCGACTTACCATCTACAACTGCGTTACCACTTACGAGTACCATCAGGTGGAACGTCAAGCACTAATTCAGAATAAAAAAATACACGGAGTCGTTCAAAATCTTTTATGCTATGGAAATAAATAGTGTTTCTGATCATCATTATATAGAATTTAGGACTGAATTCAATTTTCTAAATACAGACTGACCCAGGGCTGATATAAACTTGAGAGAAAAAATAATAATTATTAAAAGAACGATCGATATACCTACAATCTACATACATAAAAGCAGCATTAATATTCTTTGTTATAATATTATCTAATCTGTGCATTATTAGTACAGAGGCCGAATAAGTGAATCCACTGGACAGCTTGATGAAATTCAGTATGATGATAACTGGCTCATAGATGATATCCGGGATAACATAAAGGATTCTTTTTACTGCTGGAAAATATCTTATTCCTAAATAATCTATCCGTTAGGACGTACGTAGGGACGAACGGGGCATGGATGAGTCGCTTGTATATAAGAAATGGTCAAAACAACGTTATTATCAACCGTGATTATAAAATAATTTGGCGAAAATCAAACAAATAGTAACTTTATAGCATTAAATGTATAATTCGATCTGAACTCAGTCACTGACGAAGCGATTCGATTAAGGTAATGTCTAAGCAAATGCAATAGTCATTTAGGTAGTGTCAGGTAAATGCATGCTATTTAAGCGTTTACAGTAGAACGTTTCTCAGGCCGCAAATTCGCAGAGCTAATGCCCTTGTAAAAATTTATAGAGCGAATACGAGTACGTTTCTAGATGCACTTTCATCGTGTTTTGTTCCTTTCTATACTGATTCAACCTGAGCACGACAGATAATGTAGGAACAGAAGTATATTTAAATCTATCGTATGACTTTCTACGACAATGGAATCTAATATACTATAACGTATATTTATAGCTACTAATTTTTACTTTTATACTAGTTATTACCGCGGCTCCGCCCGCGTTCTAATCAGTATTAAAAAAATGTGATTGATGGTAGAAGGATGAAAATGTAGGGTTACAACTTATAAGTATTTTTTGATGCCGAATCTTCAAAAAATAGAAACTTGGTCTAAAAATTAAAAAATTAAAATTCTGGAGAGGACCACCTAGATCGATGAAAATTAGCCTATGACCTATTCTCAGACCTACTAAATTTACTAAAAAATCATAAAAATCGGTCAAGCCGTTTTGGAGAATTTCGATTACAAACACTATGACACGTGGTTCTTATTAGTTAGAAAATAAAGTTGAAAACGGTCTCTTTACTGCGAGTCCGATTTGGAAAAAAAGGAAAAACCTTGTATGTTAGATATATCATTAAATTACGGTCTTTAAGAAAGACGCAATTATACATAAAAATAGGAAAATACCCATTGTATTGTTGAAGACGTTAATAGGTAAGTTTTTTGTTGTTAGTTTTAAAATTAAGCGAACGATACTGTGAATACATGAATCACAAGAAAAAAAAATTTTTTTTTTTTCAAAATAAATACGCTTTTAGTTATAAATGGAATATTTCATATTATTTACTATTATTATAAGCGATGAATCATACTTTATTGTTTTATTTATGTATTTTTATCACACTATGTCAGGCAGCTTTTAGGCCATCACCATCTAAAATGCGAAGTGCACTTGAATAAAAATATATTCGAAATATATGTATGATAATTTTACGTTTTAGAATTTTCTATGGTTTTGGTTACTTCTTAATTTATTCAGATCAAATTCAGGATTCTGGTTTAACAAATGTCTCTATATACCACATCACTTCAAATATTTCTTACATTGTACATAAATACTTCACGTTACAATACTAGAAATTTCAGGCACTGGTAACCAAATACGCAAGGGTAGCCCAGTGGTAATATGTTCATTCACAAAACGAGTGAAGTGGGTTCAAATCCAGATTCACGCACATTGGATATTCACACGTGCAAATCATTTTTTAATACATGTTACAGTTAAAACCCGTTCTCAGTTACAACGCGTTTTAACTACTCAAAACTAGTTTAGACGAAACGCCTTAGTAAAATCTAGAATTATATAAAACTAGAATTATATAACTATTAGTTAAAACGCGTTGTAACTGAGAACGTGTTTTAACTGTAATACCGCATTTACATTCAGCCGTAGTGAGCAGGGAAGTGGGCAGGGAAGTGGGCAGGACGAGTATGTAAACGCGATACTTCTCATGCCACTGCCATTGCCACTCGCGCTGCCCGGCGCTCCCCAAAATGGCGGTTTTTTGTGCGAAAGTCAAAGGACCGGCAGCTTGAGCGGCAGTGCGTGTTTACATTCTGCTCCGACGCTCAGTACTCGCCGAGCGCCTGGATCTTTTTAAATTATCGCCGGCAGCGCGAGGGGCAGTGGCAGGGGCTGAATGTAAATGAGGTATAACATACATAATATAAGCTAAGCACTACTTTCTAGGCAAAGGAAGGAAATCATCGTGAAGACCTGCGTGTCTGACGTTACAGGTTACACTGCACTTTAAAAAGAATTATCTTTTTATCCAACTCATTTTAATATTTATTCCAGGAACAAATAAATTACTAACAAAGAGTAAATCGTTATTAAAATACGATTTTCAGAATATAATAATTATTATAACCTAACCACGCCATTAACTGTTGCCCATTTTATTTGAAATAGTTCACTCACGGTCTGACCAATGCATTAAATATTACCCGCAAACATTATTTATATTATATCAATATCATGCTCTTGACGGCTAGTTTGGCTCATATTATAAATGAAACTATCTATTTTATCTTCAGTGGAGAGACCGTGTCCATGTTTGCTGTAAGCATTCGAAATATCGGGAACCAAAAATCAAAATAAATCCGCGACAAAATCCGAAAAGATAGTTTTATTTGTAATGTCGAATGTTCGCGTAAACCTAAAAAAGTATTATAGTTTAGTTTGTAGTGGCTTACTCGTAACTTGCCAACTGTCGCGGGTTTGAGTTCCGTTAGGGGCATTCATTTATGTGATGAATACAAATTTTTCTACGGTCATGGGTGTTTAATACTTGTAATGTGTGAGATATAGTTACAAATATGTAAGTGTATCAACTATCTGGTATCCATAATGCAAGCGTCGTAGTTTACCATGAAACTGGATGTTGCGAGTTAATAGTTAATGTCCCAACATATAAATAAATAAAATAAAATATATTGGATTAAACTTATTGCCCCAGTTCATTAAATTAAGACTGAAAGCTTGATACGTGATATGAAATATTAATCTTTTATGTTAATTACCTTCGACCGTCTCTCTCCCTGTACCGATTTTAAAATGCAATTTAAATAATTTTATAAAATTATTTGTTCTTATGTATATGATAATTAGCTTATGATAATTATTACAAGCTGTTAACTGTTTACTTCAATGTTTGTTTGTTTGTATGTTTATTTATGCAAAATCTTACAAACTGCATTAGAACCTTTTGTTTTTATCCTACAGAGTTTATTCATTTATTTTTTTGTAACAGAACCTACAATGACAATATTTTTTTTAATAATTATGACCTGATTCTCCATCTAGGGTCGGCTCCAGAAGGAGTAACTCTTCAACAATAAACAATATGGACATAAAATTATATATCGGTCTTGTAAGTCTTGATACACTACACCAGTCATGACTGCTGCATCTAAGGGTACTTTAATGAGAGATTTACTCAACAAACAACAGCACAGATATGAAATTTTATTTCAGCATTCAATCATGTTCTACTTGATTTAAATAGTGTACATATACACAAGCTTATTGAAAAACCTAAGACTTAATAAATAAATATTTAACTTAAAATATGTCAGTTAAATGAAATATCAGTTAAATAAATCCGTTCCAAACAAAAATATAAAGTCTTCTGTTTAATATTTCCTATGGAATATCCCATTAAATCACTACCTAAATGATTCATATATGGAGAAGAAAAAACCATCTATCAATTATATTATAGAATTCCAACCGCACTTTTCGCTCTCAACGCGCAATAGTGCATCAAAACAAAATTGTTTGCCTGATACAAAAATACCACTTTTTGCGGTGCAACTGAGGTGGTATTCATTCCATTGTTCTATGCGATATGTCTATCACTCGAACAAAAAACTCGGTTGTGAAAACGATTGTTATTTTTCAAGTATCATTCGTATATAAAACAAAAGCCTTTAATATTTTCAAATGTTTTCATTTTTACCGCAATTTCGATATTTATGTGTGTATTCTCATTTATTTTTGTAGCTTTAATAAAGACGTCAGCGATAAAATAAAAGTTATAACTCTATACATTTATAAAGCCTTTGTCAGATTCATATGAATGATTTGTTATTATCTTAATACCTATACTTTAAACTATTAATTGCAAATGTGGTAGAAAAAAATTGTACATTAAGTTCTGTCTGTCTTCTACCTTTTCTTTTTGAATATAAATCTACGGTAATTGCTAATTTATAAAGCTCCAGACTTTGTTGGTTTTAAGACGCAAATAACTGGATTTGCTAGTCCAATTTTAATATAATTTTTAGTTTAATAGTATTTAAGGAAGGTCACCTTACATCGCTCTACGACTAGTGGATGATTCTTCAAAATTAAAAGATGGAAGGAAAACGGGGGGATAGAGCTAGTTTTACTATAAAATTGCCATCCAACAGTATTAAGTTTAAACGTCCGCAAACATAAGACGCTTATCTCAAAATTTGACACCACACACCATTCAGTTTATAATAATCGTTTACTTTGTAGGTTGTTTGTAATAGAAATTACACGATATGACCCATAAAGGCATATAGCAGATAATCATCACCAGCCCTGACATGTACTCAGACGTTATAAAAAACTAGGTTTCAATATAAGAAAATTACCGACACTATAACCTAATTGCTGTATAAAATATCTGCTAAGCCTATGAAAATTATAGTCAGTCATGGACGTGACAGCCAGCCCTAGCTGCTATACACTCGCTTGGGACATTAGTGTATGGCGGCTTGGGCTATCGCGTCCGTTGGCCGACTATTGGTATGTGTATGTATTTTTTTGTTGATATTAAATAATGTGTCAGTTGAATACAAAATCAAAGTGATATGAGTATTGAGTAATCAGGATGACCACGCGAGGAGATGGACCATGCGAGTTAATAAAAGGATATACCCATTACCCAACCCCAGACAGATTGACTTCAAAACTTTTGATAAACACTATTGAGTCAAACCCGCGACCGCTAGAGCAGCAAGTGTTCAGCACTACACTACAAACTAAGCCGAACGTATCGCAAAAAATATATACATCAATTATTAATACTTTGTATTTTCATTTTGTTATTTCAAATATATATGAAGGAATACTTTTTGGAATTCTTTATATTATATACGATATTGTAATTTGATCTTACATTTATGAGAAATCAAATTAAACCAGTACGTAATATGCGAACAGACAGTCAATTGTCATTTCCCAAGGCTTTGTACATCACAAGTTAATAAAAAATATTGTTGACAGCTGAAAGCTTATTCAAATTTTTAATATAATATGTGGTTGGGACATTATTATAGCAGCACCAATGATATTCTAACAATAGATATGTTGTGAGCGCGCAATCGTGAAGACTCGAAAACGTCCTAATTGGGACGTATTGCCTTTAGTCTGTGTCACGCATGGCGACGAGTGGTACGCTGCTACAAAATTAAAAAAAATGCCATCCTGTGTATTTAGGAAATGCACCAATTATGATACCAAAGTTAATAAAACACAAGGGATCTCATACCACATGTAAGAACGCAGTATACTTCGATTTATTAATATATTTCAATTATTTGCCTAATATTCTGATATGTCATCGGTCGCTAGACTAATGTTTGTTTACATTGACGCGCAATTGACAACACTAGCTGTCTCTTTTTTTCTTATTGATTTTATCGACTATCCCCTTTCTATCATTTTGACTTGTAGTGAAATGTACCTTGAATGAAAAGTGTATGTGTGCTGCGCGGAACACTTTTTTCGGTTGTTTAGTGAGCGTATAACATATCTGTCTATTAGAATATCATTGAGCAGCACCATCTAGTTCCGTGGTAAGCCACGAGTCTTGTGTTACGGATACCAGATAGTTGACATAAATAAATTTTAAATACATACAAATTATAAATATACTCCATGACCGGAGTACAAACATTTGTTCTAAACAAATGAATGCCCCCAGCGGGACTCGAACCTGCGACCGCAGGCGTAGAAATTACGGTCACTACCAACTGAACCAAACGTGTCGTCAAATTTCAAATCATTTAAATAATATCATCTAAGCGGTCTGTATTTTTGTATGTATATTGTATAGGAGTTTATTTAATAACAAGATAAGAGTAATTGGTACAGAATAATGTACAAGATACACTTATTTTGGCCTGCTTTAAATTTCTCAGCGAATTTGAATTTCAAATACGTCTCTTCATTAGTTTTACGCGGGCGGTTTCATAAAATTAGAATAATGCTTCCATAAATCGCTTAACTTATATTTTCGTCACACTTTTTACTAAAAAGCTTATACGTATAAATATTCTGGAATTTTAAATGTAAAAAATATTGTTTAAAGAAGGGAAAAATATAAAACCTATTAAATTAAACAATTACTACAGTCATACAATGGACGTTTTTGTAAAAACTTGTTGACAGATAATTATGATATCATAGAAACAAAATCAAGGGTATGTAAAGTTTTCCACTTCGCCTACACGCTTCTAGACTCGTCACATTTCGAGTGTGGAAACCTAAACATGTAAATAAAATTGAAAAAAAAAGAATTCATAAAAATCGGTCAGCCGTTTCGGAGGAGTTCGATAACAAACACTGTGACACGAGATTTTTATATATTAGATGAAAATTATATATTATTACTGACTATTATCATATTATAACTTTATAAGTTACCTAAATTAACTATTTGCAACGCCGTCGCATTCATAAGGTACATAGAAAGAGCATTAGCATTTTGAATAATATCACAATATTTCATGAATAATTCAAGTTAGTAATGAATGTAATGGTTAGTTAACACTTTTAAATAATAGTTTTGTTAAATATACTCGTAATACTCAAAGACGCTTATTTTGTTACATTCAAATACTACAATTTGTTTTCCTTGCTTGAACTTTGACTCATTAAAGAGTAGTTCGTGACTTGGCAATAGTTAAAGGAATCGTACGTCATTGTTAATCAGTAGAAAACCTAAAAAGATCACGAAAAACGTTTCGAGAAAATACTGCGACGTAGATGAAGTGATAGTCACATTCAGAACGAAGAGAAACTGCACGTAAGGTAGATAACTGATAAGACTCGAAGATAATACAATAGACCGTCATTTGCAGGAGGACTTTTGGTGTTGCTTAAAACAAGAACAGTAGTTGCTTTACAATATGATAAGAATATTTGCCTTATATTAACAAACGTTATTGTTATAGATGATTATCGACTAGATTGTATTATCGTGTAAACTACAATATGACAATGATATTAATCAAAAAGCAATTTTAATCAGATTTTTCTAAGAAAAATATATTTGTAAATAGCTTAAGAAATCAGAAGTAATAAGCTGAATAATATAAATAAGAATATTAATCCATCCGACCCGGTAGGCCTGCCGAAGCAGACCACACAGCCACGGGGGTTGTTCCACAGTCCACTCTGCCATTCAAAGAAGTACCAGGAGCAACCCGCAAGACACATTGCCCACCGAAGTGGGCCCTCCCTGCACCGCCCACCGAAGTGGATTTTCCGTACGCGTTTCTTGGCTTCGCGCCCGGCCGGATTGCTGGACACTAGTGAGCCCCCCTAAGACGACACGTTGGGGGGACCGCCGAGTTTTATGGGCCAACAATAATTAACTTATAAATAATAAAATAAAATAAATACTAATATTACCTACTGTGAAGGGAGACACCGTGAGGAAACCTATATGCACGATAGAATCTAGCTAATTTTCAAAAAAACACGTAAAATACGTTAACCCGCAATCAGCCAATGCTGATTGGAGGCTCAAGCACGTGCGTAGATATGGGATATTAAAAGGGTTGAATCTATAAATAAATAGATAGAAAAAACTTTTTCTTCTGTTAATTATTTTCAACCGATTTCCTTTTTTTCTTTGGTAGCTTTTGTAGAACTTTAGTATTATTAGTAAGGAAAATTGAAAAGTTTCTTAATTAGAATAGAAAAATTAGCTCTATTTATATATTATATTTTAAATTGTCAATAACGTCACCACCACTAATTACATAAACTAATTCAAATTCAAATTCAAAATATTTTATCCAGCATGAAATTATTACAATTTTTTACTGAACGTCATGAGTCTACTACCAGTTCGGAAGGAACCACTGACCTGAGAAGAACTGGCGAAAGAAACTCAGCAATAGAAAAAAGAACTATATCTATCACAACAATTTCTGAGTACCCCATAAAAGGAAAACTCATCTGGGTAAAAGGCATAAAACAAAAGGTAACTGGTAACTTCTACCCCCTAGTAATTAACAAAGATCCATTTATAGACATAAAAACATCTAATACGTACCAATAAAGCGAAATAAGACGCACCCATGCCGTACAAAAATCCAGCCGGCAATCTCGACTGGTATAGCGACGTAAAATTTATTGCAACAATAAAATGTGGGATGCTTCCGTAGCTAAAAGCGCAAGAGCATTTGTAAGAACAGTTATTTATATACTAACATAGAATCCTTTCAGTTGTTTTACAAATCCTCACTTCCTTACTATACGTTAATATATTTAGTTTAGCTGGTTCAAAATAATAATTAACGGCCGCACTCAGAGTCACTTAATGAACCATTAAGTCGAGAATCTCCATGCTAAAGAATGACTTAATGGTTCATTAAGTGACTCTGAGTGCGGTGGTTAGTTTAAGAACTTATTTTATGTATTGTCACCGATTTCCTGAACTGATCTGGCTGGTTAAAAGTGCTTTTGTAAATATTCCGAGAAGATCGTAGACTGTAATATACTCTCAAAAAATATTTGATGGTAGGTAAAAATTATTAAGCAATTAGAAAACTTTTTATATAGAAAAAGAAAACCAAAAAATAATCAAATATTTAAATCCAAGTCAGTATAATTAATAATTTCGAAATCTGCCAATAAAAATGAGTAAAACATTCATACTAATTTTATTAGCCTCAAATTCTTGACATTTTGACCTGTTGTCGCAGTTTTTGTTAACAAACTCCCAGCTAGCCTTGGCCAAGTTAGAACAATTGTTACGTAAAACTTTGCTTCAAAAATTACTATAAATACAGTTCTAGTAAGTTATAAGTAAAATCTATTGACTGGATAAAATGATATTTTCAAGTCTTCTTTTTTGTTGTGACACAAAGGAACTTTTTGTTTACAATTTAGTTTTAGTATTATGATTAAAATACTGACTGAAATCCTCATTCAACCTTACTCGTAGTTAGCATATACAAGTAAGTGAGTACATAATATTAGAACATTATAAAGAAGTATATACACAAAACCGCAGGCTACTAACATTTTCTTAATAGAAACTATCATTACAAATAGAACCTAAAATAACACTTTAAAATTCTATTTAGAAATCGTTAAAGTTAAAAGTTAAACGAAATGCACTGTAGTACCGACATTCAAGTAAATGCTGATGACAGCTTTAAGCAACTAAAAAATACCCAGAAACGTGTACAATTACAAAAGTTAGATTGAATTTAAAACTGTAATTGTTATTGAAAGAAATTTCATTCAAATATATAAAATAACTATTCAAAGCACGATTATATAATATGAGTGGAATCTTAAGACAATAGTGTAAAAGAAAAGTCATTTTCTTAGCACTTATCTAATTTACACTTAATGATGGCAGAAGTTTTCTTCCATGCAACGTTTAGAAGAAACTGGAAATTTTAACTTGGACTGCATTCAACGGGACACTCGAAATGGGGTTTAAAACTTTTAATACTTTGTACATTTTACATGAGCTTAAGTAGTCTAAGGAAGAAGCTTTAATGAAGTATTTTCTTTGTATAATAAAAACAAACTTTCTTCAAAATTGATTTAATTAAGTTTTTGGAATTAGTATTTTTTTTTATATTAAGATTAACCTTTATTAAATTTTGAATAATGCATAACGCTTACAACCCGGTAACAGATGGTTATGTGTAGTCCATCGGCTAGACAAACCAGTAGTACCCAAACCCACTTATACCCAACGAAACTTCCCCCATCTTAATGGGACTCAAAATTGGTTACAAACTCAACTACCACGTCCCAATGCAAGGGAAGGAAGCAGACTTCGACAACCATGGGATCAACTTTGCTATCAGAAAAGTACCAGGAGCAACACAAAGTTCGTAGATAATACAATCGCTGTGTGCCAAGTATCATCAAAATCTTTTCATCGGCGTACACGTGAGAACAAACATCTACACATTTTCACAAACTTTCACATTTATAATAATAGTACAAATATAAATATTAAGCAATATTTATATTTTCACGTACATTAGGCTTTTCATACGAAGGTTGTATTAAAATGGATATTTTTACTGTGAAACTGAAAATTGCAAAGACAAAATATAGCAAATAACAATAAAGCAAAAATTGTAAAAACAGTAAATTGTACTTAAATAAAAATAGCAACTATTCACTGTTTAAATAATGTAGAGAACAAAAGTTACTCTACAGCCTATTTCCTACAATTTTCTAGATTGCAATACGTGAATATTGTAGTTTCAGTGTTCCACATGAACAAGCGGTTAACGGCCAGTGAGATAAAGGCAATGTAACCTAAGAGTACATTAGAATGGCCACGTACTTCAAATGACAGGCTATTATGGAACGTTTAAACTCTTCATTTTTAGGTCCACTATAATTTTCATTCATCATCATCATCATCAGCCCTATTTAACGTCCCAATGTTGGACACGGGCCTCCCTCAGTACGAGAGGGATCAGGCCATAATCCACCGCGCTGGCCCAGTGCGTGTTGGCGGACTTCACATGTCTTACGAAAACTTGCTAGGTTTTCTCAGACATGAAGGTTTCCTCACGATGTTTTCCTTCAGCGTAAGACAAGTGGTAATCAGGATAGAAATGATTTGCACATGAAAATATCAGAGGTGCGAGACCCGGATTTGAACCCGCATCACTTGGTTATACAAGCGACGTGTTACCGCTGGGCTACCACTTTTAATTAATTTTCATTACAGCCAGACATACTATGACTTATAAGCATATACTTATATGGTCTTTAAAAAAGGGTAAGTTATTGTAAATCATTTAATTTTACATTTAATTAAACAGGTGACCACAGATTAGCTGCATATGTCGTATATCATAAAGTTAATTAAATCTGAATCTCCACTATAAAGGCTTCTAATGGCATACATATGTATGTAGTTATGTACCCTACAAGTGTGCATAGTGCATGAGTATACAAAAAAGTTCATCAAAATCAGCGAAGCTCTTTTCGGTCAAAAATACACATGCAAGTTTTTTTTTATGTTGGGACATTATTATGTCAATCGAATGTCAATCGAATCTGTACATTAAATATCTGTGCATTTTTGGAAAACCTTATTAAAATAGTCATTATTATCGATACAGAGGTCGAATATAGATTTTAGAATTTTGTCCGTCTTTCTGTCTATGCCCACTTATTCACTTAATAATATAAATATGTTCTACTTTATGCCATTTCTATATTCTACTATCTTCTTTGATTGCAACTTAGAAGGGGTGTTAACAAACCTTTGCCATGTGTAACAAATCTGAACAATTGACCCAACGAATGCAGTTTCCATTCCATTTGCTTTTTCCATCCTCCAAGCAATTCTATTGAGAATAAAAAATGTAGAAACATTTAAACGGCTGCTTTGTTGAGAACTTCTGACATTTACATTTAATTTTGCAAGATCTTTACTGCTTTGAGACCTATTAAAAATAACTTTTTAATGTTGCGAAAAGATGTGAAGTGAAATAGTTTGAACTACCGATTTACATATTATTGTTTCTTTTTTTTTTAGGGGTGTAAGTGTGGTTTACTAATAAAAAATAATATAATTTATATATTATCTATAGTCGATTAACCTGAGCGAAGCTAGGTCGAATCATTAGTATGTAATATTTTCAATTATAAAGTTCAGAAACGTTATTCAGATTCAATAAATACCTTTACTTTAATACTTTAAAAGCGTTTTTAATTGGGTATTTAATAAGATTTTATTTTAGAATCATTATAGATCAAAAACACATATTACGTACATTATATACAACGATAACTTTTATCAATTCTTGGTACAATTTTTAAAATAACTATTTTTATACAACGATTGTTAAATAAAATCAAGTTTGTGTCTCGGTTAGATATAAATAGAACAGATATTGTCATTATTATAGATAGAATAATGATGTATAAAGTATACTATTCCATGGGCACTATTCCAGAAATAACTATACCCGTTAGTTGCATATTTATCACATATGGGAAAAGCAAGCCACCTGTTAAAAGCATCCCGTTTGATTGCCCACATAACTTAACTGCTATAAAAAATTTCCTTCAATCCAACTATCTGGTTTTATTGAGAGCTACAAAGTCGTAGTTTGCAATATTTATTGCAATATTTATTACAAAATTTTTTAGATCTTTTGGCATGGTTTTTATTCTTAGAATACAAATACTATAAATGTGTACAAAAGTGTTATCTGTTATTTATTTATTTATTTTTAATTACCTGTGGTAAAGATGTAATGAAATAAGTTTGTATAAAATATGTTTATTGAAAATTTTGCCGAATTTACTTGAGTTTTTGATTCTTGTTTTTTGGATGGTTTACAGCAATCATAGTCACAGAAAAAATCCAGGAAATATCAGTCCCTTTAAAAAACCAAAAAGACATTTTTCGGTAATGGCAAATATACGTGAATCTAAAAATGTATCATAATAAATAAGCGTTTCATGAAACGAACATGACTTATCTATTAATATTTATTAATTCAAACTCAAGTCCACTATAATAAAATCTGAACGACCATATCAATATAATACCATTAAGTCTAATAAAAGCCGGTAATTGGCAGAACAATAGATGAATATTTTAGTATTGGAAAGCGTCGTGGGCGCAACGAGCACCTGTCGAGACGCACCTTTCATGTTTGCTCTATAGAGGCGACTTTACATATACAATAACATCACCCGATTGAAATACTAAAGGTTATCTATACATATAATAAAATTCTAACTTAGTCAAATCTTTTTTGGAAATTCTTATTGAAATAGTAATTATTATCGATACAGAGGCCGAATCTATAGTTTTTAGAATTTTTGTTTATCTGTCTGTGACCGTATCACGAGATAACCACTCGACTGATTTTGATGAAATTTGGTACGATGATAGCTAGTTATTCGGGTCAGAATATAGGATACTTTTTACTGCTGGAAAAAATGTAATTACTGAGAAATCTCAATTAACCATAAAAACTGGTCGTAAAACATCACATGGTATGTGAAATCTAATAATTTAGTTTCAATAAAACGCGAGCGGAGCCGCGGGAAATGCTAGTTTTAAATTATTTAATAGAATATGCTAAATTTTATATAATTAGGGTTATAGTGGATCAGTGGTATCACTTTTGCTTGGGAAACAGAGTAAAGCGGGATCAAAACCAGGAAATTTGTTTACGGTGAAGGAAAATGTTGATAGTTTTTGAATGATATATGAATTCCGTCAATCTGCACTTGCCTAGTGTAGTGTGGACTATGGGCTTGAATAAAATGTAGGTTATACTTCTATATAGTAAATATAATAATATAATGTGTATTGTGTGTATTCAGCCCTTTTTAACGTCCCGCTGCTGGGCACGGAGAAGCTGGGCATTCAATCAGAGGGAGATCAGGCCATAGTACTACGCGCTGGCCTAGTGCGATGGCGGATTATACATATAATGTAATTCAGAAACTCAATATAAATACCATTCTATTTTAAGCTTGGGTTGACTGGTACAGAATGCATCAAGCAATAACAATCTCTATTAATTTTGTCAAATGTCTTAGGCCTAAATATTGCGTTCAAAAAATACATTTTACACCTCTTTTACACAAAAATAAAAATACACAAAAACGTAAAAATATAGTAAAACAGAGTTTTCTAAGGATAAAGCAGTTATTGCCGATCCTTGCAGTTTCAATGTTATAGGCTCTACCAACTGTTACACAAACTTGTACAAAATAATGTGAATAAACTTTTTTGTTTTAAAAGTAGATGTTACATTGCATATGTAACAATTAACACTCCCTTGACAATTTAATATAACGATAGAATTTAAAAATTGAGATAGACGTAACATTGGTCACATATATTTTTTTGTTTTTTTTTTTCAAAAATAACTTTTTTATTTTTATATTATACAATCTATCATTATACTTCCGACATTTTGTCATATAATATCTTAAGGGCTTAAAGCTTAAGTGTCTCATTCCATTCTCGATTTTGTTACATATCAGCAATTTTATTCAGCATTAAATTATTAAGTTTTTATTACAGAACGACATGAGTCATGAGACCAAATCGGAAAGAACAAGCCTTAAACCTCAGAAGAGCTGGCGAAAGAAACTCAGCGGGACTATTATAGATTTTGAACGCAATAAACTAAGAGACGAAAGTGAATGAAAACCTCTTTACATGATTAAATCCGTCTTCTATTAAATACTCTAAAAAATACTCTCAGTTTTATTAGCTTATTACAAAACACTAGAATATGTTAGTGTAAAGTATCCCTTACAGCTTTACGTAACATTTGTTTTCTTTGTGTTTGCACCATGCGGTCATTGTTGCAAATTGAATGGGCTAACGGTTCAAATCCGGTTTATCTTGTAGGCTAAAACGTTTAACGTAATTTCTATTTTAAATTATCAATACTTTTTCTTCTATTAATAAAATAATTGTTGTTAGCAAGTTTTCTTAAAAGATTTGTAAAAATAATGTGTTTATGTAATGGGTATAAAAATTTATAGATTGTGATACGATAGATTCTATTAGTGATCGATATTAGTTTGATCATCCGATCCAATAAAATATCGCAATTGCCCAGCTGCTAAAGGGCTGAATAATTTTCTATACATATTATACATTCTTATAAATCATAGATATAATGCAATGCATATAAATCATAATAAATTGACATTCAATTATTTTTTTTAGAAATTTTCCCTACTTAATTTAAATATACGATATACCAATGCTTAAATGAACTGTGACGACTGTAAAGATAATTAAAAAATTACATACTATAATAATAGATGAAATGTGTGAAATGCAAGTAAATCACTAGTGAATTTTATTCAAAATTTCATATGAGCCATGTCATGGATATAGTAACAGACGCATTCCTCGACGAAAGTGTATGTCAAATATGTAAGGAATGCTCTATGACCTTACTGGAATTACCTTTACGTGGACATAGTATAGGAACCAGTTACTAAAGGTCGATTTATTATGTCATTATAATAACTACTTTTACGTGATTCGCAATATCTAGGTATATTATGTAGAAATAGGCAAAGCGTAAAAAGTGAGTGCCGTTTTTGGTAACCGGTTTGAGTTAGGAATATTAAATAAATGAAACTGCCTTTTAGGATTTTGTCGCGGATTTATTTTGATTTTTAGTTCACGATGTTTTGAATGCTTTACAGCAATTATTGTCAACCATGAAAAAGTCTCTCTAGTTCCATGGTAAATTACAAGCCTTGTTCAAGATAGATGATACACTACCTATATATTACTCTAAATTTGTACAAACGTATTATTAATATAAACAGCCATGACTACCAACATTGAGCAATTGACATACCAACATACCATAAATGAATGACGCGACCACTGACACAGCAAATCACTTCAAACAAATAAAATAATAAAATAAAAATATTTACGTCAAAATTTTAAAAATAATGATTATGGTAGAATTTCAAGCACTTGGCGCACGAGAAGTATGTGTACAGGCATCAAAGTATTATGGATATAGAACATGTGTACAAAATTCTATATAAATCTCATAACAACCCTTAAAGAAATAAAATGCAAAAATGAAAATTACAATATAATAGTTGTACCCGCGGCTTCGCCCGCGTTCATGGTTTCAAGCCCGCTAGAAAAAAAAGTATCCTATGTTACTTCTAATACCTCCAAGAATATGTGTACAAAGTTTCATGATGATCGGTTAAGTAGTTTTTACGGGTGAATTACTCACTTCCAAAATTTAATTCGGGTGACAACAAAGGTTTCTTATACCCAAGTACGAATGTGACACCTGTCGACCTACTTATTTTGACTTTGCTTCGCCTGATCAAATGTGGGCGTCAAAAGCAAATTGTTGGGACCGATTATGTATTTAACTGGTCTAACTTTTAATAGTAACAATGTCATGCAATTTGTATAAAACAAGTGGCTTGAAAACGCTTAAAACAATCATCACAACAAAATTAGTATATAAAAACGCACTCTAAATTTTCATATTCAAATAATATTATCTATGTGTTAATGTTTCAATACTAGATTAAATTTAAATTAGAAATTTGAAATCGTTATATACGTTTTTAATTTTTTTAATTAAATACTGTATATTTTTCTATAATATACCTTTAAAAGAGAGATTAGTCCTTTCTCTACATTTTATCAATATCAGAACAAAAGATTGAGTAGCGGCTCTATCTATGTGTGATGAAAACAAATATTAAAACTCCTCGGGAATCGAATTACCGACCTCATGTAATATAATCAGCCCTTTTTTTTAATGTCCCACTGCTGGGCACGGGCCTCCCTCTAATACGACGGGGATCAGGCCATAGTCCACCGCGCGGGCCTAGTGCGTGTTGGCGGACTTCACATGTCTTACGAAAACTTGCTAGGTTGTCTCAGACATGCAGGTTTCCTCACGATGTTTTCCTTCAATCAAGCAAGCAAGTGGTGATCATGTTAAAAAATACTGGCACTCTATACCAACTCGTTGGCTGTAGCCTGACACAAGATGTTCGGCATTTTTGAAGTGAATTGAAGTGAAACTTCTTTATCGGTGTTGGAAAAAAATTTTGTTTACGCGTCGTCATGGTTACGCGTCACGTTTTTCGGTTACGCGCCATGTTGCTTTTTTGTCAAAGTTTAGTATAGTGACGTAAAGAATATAATGTAATATATGATAATAATGACAACAATATATTAGTTTTGAAGTTTGGTTTGAAATAAGTAAATTGTTTTTCTTAAGGCTTAAGCCTTATCTACGCCATTTTCGTGAAGTTGCAAATAGTAGAAAAATGATAAGTCGTAAAGAAGTTTCACTTCTTACCTGTGTACTCTGGTACACACACATATTTTTTTATACATATTAAGCATTACATATCAATAAAATTGAAGTGCCTGTTTTTAATTTCAAATTAATAGGATTTTACTAAATGCATATGAATTGAAATTTGTTTAACATTTTTGTCTGTATGTCTGTTTGTATCGCCTAATCTCTGCAACGGCTACACCGATTTTGACAGGACATTCACTGTCAGATAGCTAATGTTATAAGGAGTAACCTAGGCTGCTTTTATTATAGAAATTTTATTTATTATTTATTTTAGCTAATTTACTAGCGTAACCCGCGGCTTCGCTCGCGGTAGATCTAGGGACGAACCCAAGCGAAGCCGGGGTGAGTCGCTAGTATTATATAAAAATCTTTGAGTAAATCTTTAAGAGCTCTCATAACTCTCATCACTTTTTAACAACTAGTATGGCAAATTATAATGTATAAATCATCATCATTAATCGCTACCATTAGCATCAAACGTTTGACCCATAGATAAATAACATTAATAGCCTTCAACTAATTTTAGCAATCAATCGCAACAATCGTTTAAAAAATCGATTTCGAAGGCTTTTAAAATCGTGTGGTATATGACCTTATTACCTCTCAAGCACTCGTGATATCAAGATTATTTTCTATGCATTCCAGAGCATGGACTATTGATAGAGCATTCGAAAGGAAGGTCGAGTGGTACCATTTTTGTGTGGGTAGTCCATTGTTGAGCTGTGATATTTTTGGCAACACTCTGGCTTTGACTAAGTAAAATGGTTTCAAACTCATCATGCAAATTAATAATTTTCATGTGCAATCTGCAGTATGAATACTACTGAGCCTTATGATGAAGAAAAACAATAATGTTAAATTATCTGAGATTATTTACTAATTATCCAAAGACCAATGGAGAATAAAAGGATGTCAACTAACACGCATGCCTAGCCGGGCTGGACCAGCCTAGTCGGCTACGCCCAGATCACCCTTACATATCGATGTACCGTTCGTATTGTGCCCCACAATGGGACGTGAAAAAGTTTCGAGTCAGCTCTTTGTTGACCTTTATCTTATAGTTACTAATACCAAAGTCCATGAAACATATAGTCGGCCAACGGAAGTGACACCCAAGCTGCCATACACTAATGTCCCAAGCGAGTGTATGGCAGCGTTGGCCCACTATATGTTTCATAAACTTTGCGAATAGGATGAGAATATATAAACAAAAAAAGCCGTGCGTTTTAAAAAAATATGTTTTACTCCAACATAATTTAAAACTTCCATCTATATTTTCAAAATAAACTATCTCTTACCTTTAAATATATTTTGTATGAAACTAAAGAACAAAATGATTAAATACGAATGCGAAAAAGCAGTATAATTACGAAAAATTATCTGGGTTACTACACAAAAGCTATTAAAATGTAGGTTAAATTTTTATGTAATGTTGTATACAGTCATATCGTCTTTATAAGGTTGCATAGGTCAAATAGATGCGATGCAAAAACCAAGCGGAAACGTAGTGAAAACTAGGTTAGACTAATAAGCTCCAGTGATAAAGACGTGAGTACAATAATGAAGGGTACAGGGGCATAACAAGGAATGTCACAAAATATTTTTTTTTTTATATTTTCATTGCAATCAATAGTACGTGGCAAAATCTTCATGTTCCCATACTTTTCAACTTTTTGAATTTCAATTGATGTAACCTAATTTTATTCATTTCTATTAAAATCGATTTGTATGTTTTCGTTACAACTGGATTTTTTATGTACCAAAGGCGTATTGTTGCTTTATCGCATTGTTATGGGGTACGTATTCGTAATATGAACATTGGTTCGCGTTTTTCTTTAAATTAAATGTTTACCTACATATTGTATGTATAATGTATATACATAGTTTAGGTTACTGTTGCTAATATTTAATATATCGTCACCAAATGAAGCTCGGTAGATAACAATTTATATCAAAAATTTTAGTCCATTTCTCGTACGTTAAATTTTCCTAAAAGGACGAACTAATTTTTAACTTGTTTAATATATGACATAGAACTTACCAAGTAAGCTTACGCCGAATAGATTATGACATTACTGAGAACTAACGTTAAACTTCGATAAACTCAATAGCATTTTATCACTTTTAATGAATATAATTCACATTTGCAGTACAAAAATTATATCAAATATCAATTCATCTTAACCAATATCGAAGCTAAATCAATCTTCTTAAATTAACTAACTAATTACTTTTCTGGATAAATGGTGGAAATCATAAGCTTTCAACAACTTCACAAAATTTATTATGATTAACTTATATCCATTTTGCATAAAAATCATGTTAATCAACTTAATTATAAACTATTAATCAGATTCTTCTTCTACTCGAATCGATGTCAAGTTTTTAATTAAATCAGCCCCAAAAACCAGAATATGCAGGAAAGGAGTCTCCCTCAAGTGACATGTACGAGTACGTTCCTATGAATGTGGCGCATCATCTCGGCAATTAGAATATTTGTAGTTTATAGTTGTACTTGCTCCCGGCGTAAGCATCCTATCGTAATCTTTTAAAATTTTGAAGATTTTGGCTACACATTTAAATTATAGAGTATGTAATTATACTCTAAATAATTTCACATTGCAATAAATTCTTATCAATTACAATTTATTACATTCGATCACTGTACGTGACTTTTCATATAATTACATTAAACATGACATTCGCTTTTCACATCCAAAACGTGGCCAGTATTGCAATTATTAAAATCAATCTATAATGCGAATGCTTTGTTATTGTTACGAGAGCGAATGACGGTTTGTCAGATAAAGTTTAACTTCTCTTCATTACCATGATAAAATTCACTTCGATAACCTTGTAATCTGAAATTAGGTAAAAATTTTACACGTAAATTTCGGTCGACCGTCGAAATCATACCAAGTACTTAAACGACCCGTTTGGCTCCGTTGGTAGAGTTCGTAGATGTGAAAAACTATACACGTGAGTGTAAAATAATATAAGTAATATGAAGTCAAGTATTATAATATATTGAAATGATCACCTTCTTTTTGTCTTGTAAGCTGTATATTATTTCTTGTGTTTGTCATACGATATTTTTAAAATTCTTTTTATTATTTACATTTTCAATTTGTTTTGCTAAAATTACTAAAATGAAATGAAAAATTTGATAAAAAATGAAACTATTCAATTATACTTTTACGAGCGCTTTTGAATCGTCAATTTCACTTCAATATACTAATAGATCCTTGTAATTTACAACTACTCGTATGTATTATATTCTACAACACGTTTGGCTCAGTTTTACTTTTTGTTTTACAGTTTTACTTGCTGTACCAGCGGTCGCGAGTTCGAGTCCGACTGGGGCATTAATTTATGTGAAAAGCACGAATGCTTGTAATCCAGTCATGGGTGTTTACTGTTTATATGTAAATATAATATCTATGAGGTATATATTTAAAGTTATGTATATGTATAGTGCATCAACTATCTGGTATCCATAACCCAGCCTCTCAGCTTACCATGAAGTGAGATGGTATTGTGAATAAACGTCCAAGCATAATGTTATATCAAGATCTAGTATGAAACGTATTGTAACCCACTCTATTCACGTTTAGTGTACCTACTATTATTTATATTACAAAAATTCGTCTTAAATATCTTAATTTTAAATGTCGTAACCAATTTGTTGATTAACCGAAAGCAGTCGTGCGGATTGGTAATAATTACAGATTATAACTTTTACGGCGGATAAAATTTTCATTCGTAACGCTATCCCCAAGAGATGAAAAGTTCGTTCGTTAAATAATTCTTCGAAAATTGTATGGCCCCTAATTAATAAAAAATTTACTCATTCACTCACTGACACACGAACAGATATGGTTTTTATATACTTATGTGTACAATATACATAATATATCTACACATATTATGTATAATAAAACAGTTACTCATGGCGGAATACCTACATGGAACATTTCATATAAACAATGACTGTAATGTCTTGTATATACGAGCACTTAGAAATTAGTAGAATATACAACAGGACCGTTATTAAAATTTTTGTCTGTTTCTGTATTTTTTGTCTATATTATGTCATTTTGTGTGTTTTAAGTTTCATTCATAAAGTGCTGGAAGTCACAAATCAAATATATTTTGGATCGAACCTTATCTAGATCAATGCCCGTGTCAGTAGTATTTTATAAGGAAGCATCACACTGCTATGGCATTCATTGTCAAATTACTTAAAAATGGATAACGCGAATATACTAAAATATCATCTGTATTTAAATATCCAATGACAATCCCTTGAACGGTATTTTAATTACAGCTTTAGAATTATTTAAAAGTGAACAATAGAAAAGTAGATACTATTACAAGCCTCTCTGTCTCACGCACTTCTACATGTCAAAATTTCAAAGCAAACGGTGCAGAATTGTCGGTTATACACAAACAAACATTACATCTCTATTTATATACATAACACATAAAAATGATATAATTAATTCTATAACAGTGATGTTACATTGCACAAGAAAATTTTCTTACACAATTACTTTCCTAAAACACAAAGGTTCTCACGGCGCTTGTAACTTTTACTCGTGATCTTCGTGATTACGCCATGGGCCTTTCAATGTCATCTTCAATGAGCAATTAAGATCTGATTTCGCGTAACTTTCATATTTTAATGCGAATAAAGTGATGATTTCTACTCGCAACTTAATATTTTATATCGGTAATGTAGAATTAACGAGAATATTCCATTCATATATAGACTGCCTAATAGGCGCAATTTCGCTTAAGTAGTGGTTTCGCGAAATGTATAATTGAATTTAAGCTATAACTTATATATTACTCTATATATTATGTAGAGTTTGAGTTGTTTCTGTAGATATGTTAAGAATCCATATCGAGTTATACTTTATTTATTTTATGATTCCTTTAATTTTCACTCACCCTCGCTTCGTATAGGTTCGTCTCTTGTTTTTTTTTTTGAACGAAACCCTTATTGTTGTACTAAAATAAAAGTACCCGAATTAATTCCTTATAACATCAGTTATTTGCAGTCAAAATCGGTCCAGCCGTTGTAGATTAAGATAATAATTCAGATACCGTCTATAACAACTGTCAATTTTTTAAAAATCGAATATCCGACCATGCTTTTCCATTTATCATCGTCTAAATATTGTTATAACAGTTTATTAAAAACAGTGAATGTACAAACGAAGTCTATGACCTCTTCAAACTTTGAAAGCGTGATTTAAACTTGGTTGGTTATAAAAGCAGTGAAGATATTATAATAAGAAGTGTTTACATAACCTTTTAGGATCAATTAAGTTGAAATCATTCACAAACATTATTTGTACTCTGTAATTTCTATGATAATTTTCATCCCTTGATAAATATATAAGATAAAGTAAAACGACACAATCAAGAATCGGTCCTCAGAATGTATTTACATTCCTGTCAACGCATAATCAATGCATGTCCACCGTTCAATCAAACATCCGCCATGGCTGTTTGCTTAAATTCCATAAACAGATTACTAAAATGAAATTGTCTGACAAAACTCGGTAAATAATAATTTTATTAAATGTTATTTACAAATATTTTTTCTGAATAAATTACATCATGGTTTACTATAATAATATATTAATATAGACACATGTAAAATTTATTGAAGTGCGTCTTTGATAGTTTTTCTTGGGTGTTTATTTTACGAAATTATTTTTTATTGGATTACATTCGATCGGTTCCTTAAAAAAATTAAATTAACGTTTCTTGTACCTATTACTGAAAGTAATATTTTTTTTCGTTTGTTCTTGAACTATTTGGCCATGACTTTCAAGTTGTATGTCTTCGTTTATTTACAAATATTTTTTACAACCTTTCAATTTTGATCAGGCAGACATTATTTTAGTTTTATTTAACAATTTCTTATCCTAAATTACTCAAAAACATAAAAGTTGTATAATATATTCTGCTATCGCCTCTTAAAAACCTGTATTTTTATACGCCACTTGATTCAGTCGGATGAAAATACTTTATTTAATACATACAAAATGGCGCCTAGAATCGCAAAAAGTAATTAATGAGTCTATAACAAAGCTCAAATACGAAATGATTCGACCAGAAACAAATCTTATTAAGAAAACTGATATCCACAGAATGGAGTTCACAGATTAGGTTTTTTATAAGATCAATGTAACATGTACAAAAACTTGATACATACGGCCAAACCGAAATAAAGCACTAAATACTTTTTGCATTAATTATATATATATATACATTTTTTTAATATATAATAACTATAACTTTCAGAGAAATTGTTTAGAAATTAACGCCATCTGTTATTTAAAACACGAACTACTTACCCTTTGACCGTAAAGTGGGGGGTCTAGCGCGCCCCCGGGCCGAAACATCGCCGCGCTAACTGCTGCCATCTGCCGGCTACCTCAGTTTGCCCTTCCAACGAGACATTTCTCTGTAACAATGGAATTGCATACAATGATTATATTTTCATTGTAATATTTAACTAATTATAGGCTTAATAACAACATATATTTTAATTATTTTTAAGTAATTTTATATAACAGTGAGAAAAACTTTACTAAATATAATAATATAGATTTTCTTTATCTTCAGTCCCACTGTAGAGAAAGCTAGCAAGTCACTGACTTCATTATTTAATTCATTTATTTCCCGCCATAACTGACACGAAATACTCTATTGTTGTAATCAAAAGAAGATACCTAACACCATTCCTTTTCACGAATAATTATTTTGGGGCAAAAAGCTCAATATTTCACTCCAACAAATCGAAAACATTCAATGAAACTTCATACGTTACTAGATTATTAAAAACTAAGTACAATTAGCGCTACCAATATCAATATTCTTTTTTGTAAATAACAAAATTAACAGCCATTTTATAAAATATTGGGATCTTTCAAAGAATTTAATATTTACAAAACTTTTCTTTTCCATATTGCTATAGAATTTGATCTAAGAATTTTACAAGCATCGAGGCATTACTAATATGACCTTAAAGCTAAGGGCAGGCGGTAACTGAACGGTTTCAACGGTAGTGTTACGCTTCAGTGAAGGTCTGTAACGAGTTTCCTTTCGTTATCATGTTTTTATTCTTTGTGCAAAATTATTGTTTATTCTCTTGATCTTGTATTTGTGTGCTTTATTTTATACTAGCGATTCTACCCTCACTTTTCTCGCCCTTGGTAAGTTTTAATTTATAAGCGGAGTCATAATTATTTTTCTAGAATAAAAGTAGCCTAAGTTACTCCTTTTTTTATGGGACAAAGGGGGCAAACAGGCAGGAGGCTCACCTGATGGTAAGTGATCACCTCCGCCTATGGACATCTGCAACACCACATCCTTATAATATTAACTATCTGCCAGTGAAAGTCGTCGTCTAAATCTGTTCAACCTTTTCTGAGATTAGCAAGAACAAACAGACACACACACAAAAATGTTAAAAATTTGTTTTTATTTTGTTAAGCACCGTATTATATCTACCTTCATATATACTTTTTTACTATACCTTTATTAAAAAGCTGTTATACTTACTGTAATATTATATACAAACAGACATTTCCATTTTATTTATTTGCATAGGTTTCTTATTGATTCAATGTTAAAAGCTTATTAGTTTAATTTAAATTGCAAAAAAGTATTAATTTTTCCACTACCAAAGATGTTGAGTCATTGAATACAAAACTTGTACTAATTAATGACATTAATTTAATGATCCCAACAAGGTGTATTGCAAGTTTAAGAACTAAAACGTTATTTATTTTAGTATTGCTGTAAAATAAATCAAATCAATTATATTATTATAATAACTTAACTTACAGCTTTCGCTCGTAACTCTACTGTCTTGGTACATTAACAGAAATGATTTCTTATAATAAATAGAAGAAATCGCTTCAATATTTTTTAAAGCTTGTCTAGATATAACACTGAAATAAACAATACTTCTTTATATAATCAACTCGTGTTTCACCTATGCTTCATTCGAATTCGTGTCAAGTAAGAATAATTTTTTAAGCAAAAACCTACATCTTTTTCAATAATCTAAGTAGCCTAAGTGACTCGATAATATCAGCTATTTGCTAGTGAAAGTCCTGTCAAATTCAATCCAGCCATTTAGAGATTATTCGAAACAAATATACAGACCGACAAAAATATTTGGAAAAAAGAAATGTTTTTCTTATTAGTTCCGTATTATAACGCCATAATATGAATATAATAAAAAACTGTTATTTTGTCTTACAAACAGACACTTTAATTTTGTTTATTTGTATTTCCCGTATAGAATTTTTACGATTTATTATAACTATTGAATGAAAAACATTCTTACCTATTATTTAGGCAAAATAAGAACGAAATTACTTAAAGTACTTTACACAAAAAAAACATTGTTATAAAAGGAATCAACTTTTTATATCGCCTAAAGGCACGTAACAGATGGCGTTTATACATTTTTTAGAGCTATTATTGTGCAATGCTTGGTTGTATGGCTGGTGTCATTGACATGGCTTCCTACTGCACACAGTGTTAATGTACACACAAGTATTGAGTGCATGGCAATAAATGGTTAAAACTTAATTGTGTTGTAAGATAATCGTATTCTTTAAACGTCAAGCATATTTAAAATTTTACATATAATTCATTATTCAGTAGACAGTAAAATGGTGCAAATAACTTATTTTACGAAAATGTAATATAAAATTTTGGTTGATAAAACGCGTGTCATAAGTTTTTTTTTTTTTATGTGACAAGGGGGCAAACGGGCAGGAGGCTCACCTGATGGGAAGTGATCACCTCCGCCCATGGACATCTACAAGACTGCAGGGCTTGTAGTTTTGCAGATGCGTTGCCGGCCTCTTAGGAAAGGGAGGGAGGGGGAGGGAGGAGGGAGAAGGACGGTAGGAGGGATGGGCCTCCCGGACTCTCACTTACCGGACGAAACGTGACAGCATAGCTGTCACTTCACGCCGGTCTCCTGTGAGAGAGTGGTACAATACGGGGCGTGCCGGCCCATTCGGCTGCTACCCGAAGGTAACAAACATGGCACTACCACTTTGAATAAAGTATAAAGATTAAACCATTCTCACTAGGAACCTACATAGACCTCCATCCAGGAAAATCAATCAAAATCGGTAAAGCATATTCTTATTAATGTCAAGAACTATAACAGAAATAGTCTCATTAAAATTGATTCAGTCAGTCAGTTGATATGAATATTATTACTGACTACAGTCTAAACTAAATATTACATATACATATAGCGCGTCATACATTTGTATTGTATATAAATACAGCGACAATATAATAAATCGTAAGTGCAATTACTTTTAAAATCTCACAAACAAATCACAATAGCACTGTAGTTTTTCCATTCACGTAATAACCTACATGAGGTAAGTGCATAAATACGCTTGAGACCTTGCAAAAGGTATTATTATAAAAGTTATCTTATTTTACTCACCTCGAATCTCTATATTTCTATGTGCTGCGGAAGACTTAAATTACAAATATAGTTATGCTTAATAATATACTTGAGTCTCGCTCCGCTCGGGTTCATCCCTATAATTTTTTTGGATCTACGATATTTTTTCCGCAGTAAAAAGTGTCTTATGATAAGGATTAATCAGCTATCATTATACGTCAAGTCAAGGCGTAGCGTCGAGTACTTTTCTTGTAATTCGCTCAAAGACAGACAGACAAAAATTATTCGGCTTCTGTTTCATTAATAATGATATTTTCAATTAGATTTTCAAAACATATTCAATGTACATATTCGACTAAGTTAGAATTTTATAATATGTATAATAGGTTACAAAATATACTTAGTTATCTATCTAGCTACACCTCAAATAAACATGATAAGGGATATGGGGCCAAGGATAGCCCTGTCTGATCTCAGGACACAATCTATGTTTGCCTATTTTTATAATTATAAATACCTCTTTCCCCTAATACATCCTTTACAAACCAGATTTATTGTGTGAACATCTACAACATTAATTTCATATTTAACATATCTTTAGTTATCTCATTGAAAGTGTTTATGGATTATTTCATACAGCACCAAAGCAACGTGCTCTATATATAGACAATGTGTATAGCCAATGTGAGCAGGAGACTAACTTTTAATTCCGGTACATTGAATGTTCCCAGTATTAGTTCGCTGAAAAGACCTACCTAAACAAAGAGATCGAGTCGCCAGTATATTACAAAGTAATCCTATCTACTATACCTATTTTAAAATTGAGCGTAAAAATGAATTTAATTTACTGTAAAAGAGGCAACTATATAAAAAAATATGTATTTTTAAACTCTATAAGTATAAAACATCAATTTTGATATTAATGTAGAGACAATTTTTGTATTAAAAACTTTGCATGTTAAAAAAGTTTATAATAATGGCTTACATACGTGACCTGGTTTAAATAATCCCACGTCAATTCTCAAAAGTATCGTGCGGGGGCGCTATGGACTTACAGCCTACGCTACGAAAATATAAAGTACCTACGTACTATAATTGTACTGACCTGACTCACTTGTTCTTAAGTATTTTACAGATTTAAATAATTTCTGTCACAAACATTGAAAGTGTGCAAAAATATTCAAAAAGGTAAGGGGATCGTTATTGTCTTATGAAGACAAGTACTTTGTAGATTCAGCTTACCTACTAGTTTGTTTTAATTTAATGAAGCTCATCGATGATCGACGTTGACTGAGAGTCAATTTACCTATCTCTTATATATAAAATCTCGTGTCATAGTGTTTGTTGTTGAACTCCACCGAAACGGCTTGACCTTTTATGATTTTTGTTGTGTATATTCGGTAGGTCTAGGTCATAGGCTATTCTGAGACTAGGTCGTAGGCTATTTTTTATGCTTATTATAAATAACGGTATATTGACGTTGCGGCTTGACCGTACTATGAACTTAAGTAAAGTTACAGTATTTAACTAAAGCTACTAACGTTTTATAATTCATCTCGTACACAGTGTTTACGTGTTGTTATGTCAACATATTATTTGAACGATAACGTATTACTACATAAAACTTGGTACACCAGAGAGATCGGACGTTGTTTGTTGTTTCGCCTCGGTGGAAGCTGTTTGCCTCTCTCTCCTTTGAAGGATTAAACTGATCGGTCAAGTGAAATTCTAAGCATTTGTTATTTACTCTGTAATATGACTGAATATCGTTATGTGTAAATATCAGTTATGCAGCGTAATGCCACAGTAGATATACTAAATATGCATACTACTTAGTAGTAGATAAATGAATTCAAATTATTTTATTCAATGAACTAGTGATTAACCCTGGCTCTGCTCGGGTTCGTCCAGCAATAAAAAGTATTCTATATGTTAACCCGAATATCCAGCCATCATCCTACTAAAATTCACAAGTAGTTTTCTCTTGACCGCATCACAGACAGACGAAAATTCTAAAAACTATAGATTTTGTCTCTGCGTCAATAATAATGATTACTTATTTCAATAAAATTAAAAAAAAACTTTGTGTATTCACAGATTTGACTCAGTTAGAATTTTATTATACTTAAGTATAGACTATTTATTTTTCTACTATTTCATTATTCATATACTCAATCCAAATTAAAATATAATATTTATAAAAATAATAAACAATGACTAAATTTTTACGTTATTTTCTATAAGAAACCCATAATATGATCCACTACAATCCCAAAATCTTGTAATTATCAGCGTTACAGAGAGGTTTTTCTAACTCGGTCACGGACCTCGCGTATTGGATTTTGCAACATTGTTATTAATTAAATCCGTAAAACATAAAACACAAATAAATTAGTATTTACGACTTGTCCTCAATCGAGACGTAAAATGTAGGCAACATGTTGAAGGCTGGACATCTTGATAGACCTGTCCGAGACTCAAAAACAATTATTTTTTGTGCTACATACGTCTGTAACCGTATTTATAAGATACCTACATACCTAATATGAGAACGAAGTTTAAGATTTCAGAATAAAATAATTACTTTGCTATACAATATTTTTTTACAAATGGTTCTTTTTTTACTAAGTATTTATTTTTTTATAAAACATTCAATTGGAAAATTCAAATATTTTAGACTGCACGGAAATCGAACCTCGCGATCGCTGATTAGTAATAATATAGTGGCAACACGATAATATTCGCATATTTTTAAAAGTACTAAGAACTAACTCAGTATTAAGTCGTATACGTGATTGTCCTAGAATAAACCAGGCGTAAAATCTCATTTTTATCGCTCAATCCTACGCGATGCCGTCACTTTTCTAGATCTCCATTACTTTATTAGTACTTAAGTTCCTTTTATGAAAAGCTTATAATCTTGACGTTGCATTACGTTTGAGTCGTGATTTTACATTATATTAAAACATTTTCATAATATGACCTATTTTTGACAAAGCCAGGTACACTATAGAGACGTATGTATTTTAGTAATTCTCGTTAACATTTCGCTGCACTGCTTAAAAATATTACCTCATGAAAATAAATTATTCAATAAATTGTAACCTTGTTTTAACTAAGAACAAGTTTTTAGTGATGTATAAAAAGTCGTCGTTGCAAAGCAAACAAGCGACTCCCCTCTCTCCGCTCGGATTCGACAGCCCTTTTTTAACGTCCCACTGCTGGGCACGGGCATTCAATACGAGTGGGATCAGGCCATAATCCACCAGGCTGGTCAGGTACGGGTAGCAGACTTCACATGTCTTTCGAAAACTTGCTAGGTTCTCTCAGAAATGCAGGACTTTTATAAATGTATCACAAATGAAAATATTAGAGGTGCGAGAACTGGATTTGAATCTGCTTCACTAGCCTAGTAAATACGAGTATGTTAAGAAAAAATTTTATATATTTAAATTTAGCCATTTTATGAGAAAACGAGTGTAGTAGAAAAAAACCAATAAAATAAGTACAATAATTTCATTCAATATCACGTACGCCGGAACTAAACGGAATTAACAGTCTACACTCTACGGCAAGTGCTACTTTCTAGCGTGTGCGAAACATGGCAATAGCTAAACGTATTAGGTAATAAAGATTTATGTGATCAGATTAACTAGAAAAGTGATGATTGCTTGTATTCTATAGTAATAGTATATAGGTATATAAATATTAAATATAAAGTATGTTTTTTTCGTGTGTTGGTTTGTCCATCTTACATGTAGTGACTGAAAAATTGAATGTTATATTCTCAGACTAAGAATTTTAATAGAAATAAACGTAAAACAATGTTTCAAAATCAATGGTTTAGCACTCTTGATGAATAAATGTTAATAGATGAAAATACTACTATAGTTACGGTTATTTAATTAATTATAATAAAGGAAAAAAAATAATAGAGCTAATATAAACATGCTATCTCTTTTTCATAGAGTATTTTTTTTTATCATTCATTATTATTCATATTTTCTTCTAATAAGCTGCGAAGTTATGACTAATGCACCACACTAAACCACCATAGAAGTAAACCCATGCTTTATTTTTTGAATTAACTATTATTATATATATTTTTTCATCTTACGTGTGACATGGCGAAGCAACCTGTGCTCAACGAGACATTCTTTGAAGCCATTATGGGAGGATTGAATATAGTTCTATATTATTCTTTAATTCTTAGGGTTTAAAGGTCAATTATAATAAAATAATATGATAGTTAAGCTCTGGATTTTTCCTACGGCTTCTAATAAAATCTTTTAGTTTGTGTTTATTTTTATTAAAAAATATTTTTAAAATGTAAAAGTTAATTACATATTACAAAAAATAACATTTTATGCGCTAATGCTTCAATATATTTCAAATGCAATTTTTTTTAGAATAAAATGTTTTTGTATAACTTTTAATCTTTGTAACATTATTATAATATTTTTATATAATAATTTAAATATCGTGTGAAATAAAGAAAGCTGTAATATAAAAGTGAGGGGCATTAATTAACAGTTGTAAATTGAGTAATAAAAATTATTACTTGCAATAACATGAACTTGTTATAACTGTCTCTAGATCACATATAAGTATATCGTATGTAAGTAGTGTTTTTTAAAACTTTTTTAAGCTTATAACTGTTAATTCTTATATAATTTTACTTAAGTTTCAATTTTGAGTAAATATTAATTAAATTTTTTATATAAGTAAATATAAATAAGCAAAGACAAAATAGTTAAATTTTCGGTTTTCTTTTTTTTTTCTATAAAAGCCAGAGACGGACTTGAGTGCTATAAATAAAACAATTTTGGAAACTGTTTTGTATTATGGTTTAATTTCTACCCATAGGAGAACACAATATAAATTCACAAAGACATTTTGTAACGTAAAACGGGATATTAACCATATTTTTAACATAGTTTCAATTGCACTAGTTATAGTTGTTCCTTCTTGACGATATACTTACATACAAAGTAATATACGAGGTGTAATATATCAGTCACGTTTAATGCTGATAGATATATTAAAATAGAACTCTTGAATGTATTTTAAATTTCACTCACTACGAGCAGAAGATGTGAGAACATTCACTTAATTCTCGCTGACGTAAGAATTTATTATTACTTGCTCAGCAAACTGCACTAGGAATAATTTACCAAGATAAACGATTGCCCCTATAATGCAACATGGTAATATTATGTATGGAAAATTGAATATCGCCTTCGCAATTTGTTGAAGGAAACATCTATGGACTTCGTTTTTAAATTATCCTGATATAGGTACGAATATAAGTAGAGTGCAAAAATGAATTACAATTATAATCGCGAAGGAAGTGTTTGTGATATTAATAGGTATGTGACATTTATAGAATGATATATAAATAATAATGAGGTCATGTTAGTTTATCAAGGATTTTGTACCAACTTTAAAAGATAATAAGTCATAGGATCTGATGATACGGGTACCTTTAAGGATATATAGTATTCGAAAGTAAAATACAATTTTAAATGTAGAAAAGACCTTTTAAAATTATTTACTTTTGTAAGTTAAAAATGTTTGGAATTTATAAATTAAAATTATTTGGAAGATACAAGACGGTTAATTAGTTTCTCAAATTCGCGATAACATCATTTAAGAATAGAATGATATGTACATATTTAAATTTACTCGTGTACATATTTTTATTACATAATTTGTTTAAAAATATAAAAAAATAACATTAAACGTGCAACCAACAACCAGTAGCTGAGCGTAATTATTCTTGCTCAGACAAAAATAAAAAACAATTTATTATCTATGTCAAATGCGTTACCTAGATTGTATATATTACATTTATTAATATAAAAGTAATATAAAAAACCTTTTAACCCACACATACGTACATAAATCACGTTCCAAAGAATTTGAACAAGTATTACAGACGCAGACTGGTATTGCGATAGCTGTCAATTTAATTTTGTATACAAAATACAGGCTTATTAAATACAAGGCTGTGGCGAAAAAAAGTTAAATTACTAGCTGACCACGACCTAAAACTGTTGTGAAGATGTCTCTACATAAGCTACTTACTATCGCAGAAATCACACAGTTCATGTATTCTTTTTCTTTTATCTGCAATTGCTTAGAATTGCGTTAACAGACTGCCAGTGTCTCGTATTATTAGGAGGAAAATAATGAGTTTGCGGTGAATGAGTGAAATCACGTATTTATATTAAAAAAAAATTAAAATGTGCGTACAGAGTACACATGTCAGAAGTGAAACATCTTTGGCAAACTAATTTATAATTCTCGTTCGTATTTAAATACTAATCAAAAGCTTTACATTTCCGAGACTTAGAGGGAAGGAAAAAGGAAGATGTGTTATGAATTTAATGAATTTAATTGTAATTACAACAATAAAAGTGTTGAAAATTAATACAAATGCCCTTTCTCATATTTTCGTGTCACTTATTATTATTACGTTTCATCCGAAAAAATTTTACTTTCATGCGCCCAAAGAAGTTTCACTTGAAGTTGAAGTACGCGGAGTTTTGAGTAGTCATAATCATACTCGCTAACGAGTATCGAATTATTCGATAGTAAGTATAGAATACGTCAATGACTAAGCGATAGTCCAAAATTGCATGATCAGAAGAGACAAGACTTATTTGGGGCTACAACACGATTTTTCGTTCATCAATAATGCTTTGTTGTTAGATTTATAAGGCACTAGCGGACCCGACAGACGTTGTTCTGTCCACTTATAAATTTTTTATAAACTTTTCCTCCCGGTGAAATGTTTTATTACGTATTCGCAAAACAACATTTACTTCGCACCTCCCAGTATGTATTCGCTGATTTAATTACCATTGCACGCACCATGGCAACGGTAAGATACGTCAAACGCCATTAATGTTATAAAGATTTTTTTAATTTCCTTTTTTTCCGCACAACTTTCATATTTATTCACCTTTAAAACCTTCCCTGGACTTCCACAAATAATTCAAGACCAAAATTAGCCAAATCGGTCAAGCCGTTTTCATGCTATGTCGTGACAACGGAAAACGGGTTTCATTTTTATATATATAGATTAGTACATTTTTAGAATATAATTGTCATCAGACTATTAAGTAGGATATTTTAGATTTGGGCCTTAGTCATTTTTAGAACGAGAAGATTTTTGACCTCAACGATGACTATTTTGAAACAGAGATTATTGCTATATATGCAGGTGAGTCTAGTGACTCACGATTTTTATCTCCATATGCCGCCGACTAATCAACATGCAATTAAATGCTGGTAATATATCAATTACTTAGATGAACATAATATGCATAGACATATATAATATTCTGATTCTAAGAGATGAGATGAGAATGAAGAAAGAGAGAAGAGGAGATTTATCGCCGTTAATAGATCTCTTTACTCTGAATGGGAATTGAATTAGTGACTTTTAGAATAGTTGGTAATGCCCACTACATGGGTATGTAATTTATTTTAACTTAATCTCCTTACTAAAATCACAAACGTCTATAAATTAATCCATCCAAGCTTTTTACATAGGAAGAGATTGATGTAATTTCTCCCATAGAAGACGCTATAAGCTGATGTATCTCGTTAAGTGTGACACTAGTGGGATTAACTTACTTATTAAATAAATTTTACAATCTACATTATACTTTGCAAATGTAATTTTGCAATAGTTGTACCATAATTTTCCTTTACGCAAATACATTTATTATCTAATAAGCATTCACAGGAGTCCAACCTCCGCAGCATGTCATAGAAACTGTCATAGAAAAATGTAACGTGATAATTTTGTGAACGTGTAGTGAATGTCAAAATGGGCTTAGATACAAAATTCCTCTTTAGAAATAACGTAACAGCTTACGTCCGCGCGACGCTCGCATACAAAATTTTTTTTCGTTAAAATCACGTTTTACTTGACTGTTTTACGACATTGTTTAAGCTTTTCTCACGTTTACTTTAGAGAATGCGTTTTAATTGAGGCTTTATTTAATTTTTGTTGTACACTAATGAATATTAATGAAATATGAAGTAAATACTTTTACGAATAATTATTGACAAATAACAATGTGTTTTCAGATTTTTTTTTTTTTTGCGGATTAATTTTGATCGTTGATATTGTTTTTGTTTTTAAAACATTATTGCTTTAATGGACATAATAATTCATAAATAACTAGGTCGTCATTAACTTTAGTAGCTTTACCGTCACATTGCTTACTGCAAATATTTAAGTGACAATTTGTGGGATCGAATATTTTAATATTAAAACCTAAATCACATTATTAAAAAAAAATCATAATAACATAACTGTTTAGATAAACTGATTGGGTACTGTTGTTTTATAATTTGTCTACCTGAAACCAATAGATAATACATAACCAATAGCCAATTCACAAAAAGCTATTCAATAATCAATCGAATAGTAATCGATTTGTGTGATTAAACGCATTAAATTCAATTTTCTTGTTAATGCCGTACATCTGATGTTTCGGTCACGTTATCTGATCGCAATCTGACATGACGCAAGAATCTAATTACCGTCACAAGTAGAGTGAGACGTTCACACACCGGTTCGCGGTAAATATTTGATACTATATATTATTTCATTTATGCAAATCCTATTGCAACTATGCCAACTATACTGGATGTCAACGTTTCTATGTAATATATACTGTTACGATACAAATTATTATTAATAGTTTTAGCAAATATTATTAATAGTTTTTTTTTTCTTTTGCAGATTAGTGTTTTTAATGCAGCACTGTTGTGCAGCTACAGTTTTCTGTTAACATTTTCTAAACTAGTATATTTTTATTCAAACTCTTTATTATTATTAATATTTCGATGAACTACACATAACAGAATTGAACCCAGAACCCACAAAAAAATATCTTAGCTTTGAACAATATTAACGGAAATAAAAAGTCGTCAGAAGAAAGAAAACAAAAAGTGAATATAATTTATAATATTTGACTACCTTTTGACTTAATGCCCATTGACTTAACAGAAGTAATGCAATAATTGTCTGATTAATGACTTAATTGTAAAAATTTAATATTAGTAAATAGTTTCTTAGTTTTTAGTTAATACCTATGTATATTAATAATTATTAATAATTGCTATCGAAACTCCCGTGTTTCTGACTTACTTCTTTTAAGTATCTTTCAAGAAGAACTGGATGGATAATATAGAGAGGTAAAATTATACTATTTTATTTATAGCCCATAAACTATCTCTTACTTTCAACAAAAAACCAAAACGGCCTTCACGTTTATATTATTATCTAGTGCAAGCGACGATTTTTAATATAGATGACACAGATGGAAAGCTGAAACCATATATGATTAATAAGAAACTTAATTGATACGTCGTGTAATAAATCTCCTTAACGCTCTACACTGACGCAAATTAATCATTCTTGACACAATAACAGTAACAAATATTCAAAAAATTATAATAATTTAAACTTTAATAGTCCAATTACTGTGAATCGGTTCTAATTTAAGATAGCCAGTGACATATAAACATTTCTAACCGTTGCTTAACTACGATGGTTGAAATTATGTAAAATAAAAAGAAACTTTTTGATATTTAAGTAACATATATATATAAGAATTATAATTTATAATACTATTCATATACTGACTAGGTATAGTCTCCTTTTATGTCAGAGAAGATCTCACTGGCTCACTTACGTCTATCATTATCTAAGCCTATGTACTTCTCGTTAATCTAATGAATGAAAAAATATATAGAAAACTTTAATGTTTATGTTTTCTACTTTTCTGTTTCCTACTTGCGTAAAAAGTGATCTAAAGTTGCAAAATTGTTAAATGCAATATTTTGTTAGTATGCAGAACCTAATAGAAAAATTACAATAGTATGTTTGCATACAACACTTTTTTGTTGTAATTATTTGGTAGTGGTAGTGCCACGCTTGTTACCTTCGGGTAGCAGCCGAATGGGCCGGCACGCCCCGTATAGTACCACTCTCTCACAGAAGACCGGCGTGAAGAGGCAGCTATGCTGTCGCGTTTCGTCCGGTAAGTGAGAGTCCGGGAGGCCCACTCCCCATCCCTACTCCCGTCCTTCTCCCTCCTCCCTCCCTCCCTTTCCTGAAAGGCCGGCAACGCATCTGCAAGCCCTGTGGTGTTGCAGATGTCCATGGGCGGAGGTGATCACTTACCATCAGGTGAGCCTCCTGCCCGTTTGCCCCCTTTGTCCCATAAAAAAAAAAAAAAAAAAAGAATTATTTGTCTAAGCCAAACTTTTCTTATAATACCAAGTCGGAGCCCAATACACGTAGAAGCGCAAAACAGCTGTCAGGTGTAAGTCGTTCTAAGTATAGGTCAGTCCCGCCATATCACCGTTAACATGGCCGGCGGAGACGTAAAAAAAGTTGTGTGGTACAAAGGACCAGCGTTAAGCGATTTTTAAAATGAATTCTTCTTTGATGATGTTTGTACAAAAAAATTTACAAACTAGCATATATATTTTATATATATCATACATTTTTGTTCTTGCGAATATTTCCATATTATATAATACTATATTTACAGATTATTTTGCGGTTTTACTTCAATTTTTTGTTTCCGATATTTCGAATGCTTTTCGATAATTATGGTATCGAAAACTACTACTATTTTAGGACATCTGAAAGCGAAGGTATTTCTGTAAAAGGTAAACTAACGCTGCATCCCTGGCGAAATAACCAAATAGAGCGGTATGCTTATAAAAATCCCATTTTATCTTCGATATATATTAATATCATTGTTCATGACATACAAATTATAACAACATAAAATTTATAGCAAAAGCAAAACTACGTATCCGATTTCCATATCGAGGTGGTTTATACATAGGTAGGCATAAATAACTGATAATTCTTAGAAGCTTTTTTAAATAAGGCACTTACATAAAATAGATGTAGCAGCGATATAAATATTAAATATCTTATACAAAAATAGTTATAATTCGTTTAATTTGTACCATACACCAAATCTCTAACTCTGTCCTTAATTAATGTAACTGCGACTGGTCGACTAGGGCGTTGACGTCGTGCCTTATTTGTCCTGCCGTTTCTATTACATGATACTTTTCATTTAAATCTGTGTCAAGACCCAGCACATGATCAGCCATTAAATTACAAAACTATTCATTAGAAATAATTTTGATATAATAAAAGTATTTGTACTATACCCTAATTAAAACGGTCTTAAATTAGAGCTTTAGACACGAAAATGTATTTATATACACATATTTCATTATTGTATTTTATATGTACATATTATTATGTACATATAAAATATAATAACAGCCTATTTGTGACTAGGGAAGTTGACGACAGTTTTAATGTTTGAGCCACGATCAATAATGGGCAATATTTAAAAAAAAAAACTAAAAATCTGATTAGAGTTAAATGGATACGACAGTACCACTAAAATTTGTTAGTAGTTGTATTCCTAATATCTTGAAAATTTCATTACTGTAAGGCCCATTACCTGAAAAAAAAGAAAAACATTTAGCATATATGTTTCATCAGAAAGTATCTAAAATAAGCAATTAAAATAATAACCACATGCTTTCAATCAATTTGCCGCATGGCGTGTGACGCGATAGCGCATAACGGTGCGTTGAAAATTGCGCTAATAACTATTTTGAATGATATAATTGAGTGATAAATAACTAGACTAGTTAAAATAACGGGCTTTGGCCGTCTCAGGACATAATTAATATTAAAAGATATCCGAAGTACTGTATGTACACTTTTACATACATTGAAGTAGTTTTGCTAGGAATAATAATTATATAACGAGTACTAGGTGAGATATAATATTCTATTGAATAATAAGCGATCATATTATCTAAAACTTATTACCTAATTATTATCTACCTACCTTAAAAATTCGTAAAAGTATATAACATAATACTTGAAAATTGCACAAAAATAACTACAAAAACTAAAAACTAACAACAACAGTTTTTAGTTTTATCTAAACACAAACTTAAGGTGAACACAACCATTAGTCAGTACAGTTATGCATTACCTTACTAACTACGACGTATGTAAATACTAAGCCATTAGATAAGACTACACGTGATAATCACCAAGCGATATTCTACATGATACATTACCGATTTCACAGTTATAGAACTGCAGTTAAATTATGCTTACAAAAACTAAGAATAATATTTTTTTAACTTAAAATGGCGAATATTTAATTTTCTTAAAAGTAATTATTACATAATATATTTATAGAACTGATACTAAGTTTGATAAATAATAATAATCACGTAGAACGTAACATAAACACAAAAATATACGCAAACGATTGTTAGTATTTGAAATCCTCGAAAATTTTTAACTCAAAGACAAAATATGTGTGAAACCGTCATCGATGGCGCATTGTTGTAAAGTTGGCTAATAGTGCAAAACTGAGTAGTGTATATTATAGGAAATTTTAGATATTACCACAAGTCAAGACACACATTCCCTTTTGAAGTTTATTATATCAGCTGACATCTCAGCATACCAGTTCATAAGTGTCTCCTATTTCTTAGAGTCCAAGCATTCCTATCTAGATTTAGATTTTCTTTTTAAATCCATACCTTATACTCATACATTATTACAACAGCGCCATCTAATTACGTGGTAAGCTACGAGGCTTGTATTACAGATACCAGATAGTTGATATACCACACATGTAAATTTTAAATACGTACATATTATTATAAATAAATGCCCCCAGCGGGACTGGAACCCGCGACCGCTAGCGAAGAAAGTAGGGTCACTACCAACTGAGCCAAACGTGTCGTCATAATGATCCTACTAGCCTCGGAGTGCCAGTCTCGGATTTGAGTCGATAACAAGATGATAAATGTTTGTATTTGTTTATAGGGGAGACCGGGGCCACAATTAACAAAAAATGTATTTTTAGTTGTAGCTTAAAAATTAATTAACATTTAGACTTGATTTTTAGAATACATGATGCTTTAATCATTCAGGTATAACGTAATTATCTCAAAACAAACATAATAGAAACGATGCCGTAAATAGAACGCTTTTTCTTAAAAATGGCAGTTGTTAATTGTTACCTCACGTTTGGGGTTAGAATTAACAGGTGTGGGGCAGGTATTAACTGAAGGGGTAAAAATAACATATGTTATGCTGATTGATGTAAAGAAAAATAAATATATGTAAGTCATATTTTTTTATTAATGGAAGTGAAATTAATACAGCATTGCATGGAACACATTTTCTTATAAACTGATGATAACAAAATTACAAAATATCTTAACATAAATAAATATCTCAACATTTTATAGTTAAATCTTTCTTAATAACTATTAACCAGTCTTAAATTGGTCATAATTTTACATTTAAACTAAACTAGACAAATCACTTATACAACATCATATGATGAGGTAGAAAATGGCACATTTTTTATCTTAAAAGCTAGGAAATCTTCTTTAAACTTAACTAACATCGTCTTTAGACTTAAATAATGTGTATAAAATTTTGTCACAAAATCAACAAAAATATCAAAAATTAGGAACTATTTATGACACCAACGAACTAAAACTATCTATTCATAATCATCATCTGAATTACAATTCAAACAATAAAATGATGTGATATCACGTTTGATACATCCTACTTGGGCCCAATTCTTGCAAGAGATACATTGAATCCATTCACCTCCTGATGTATCTTCATTATAAGAGGCACCGCAAATGATACAAAAATAGTCATCGTCATTGTTAGAGCTATTGCTTTCATTGAATATCCTTTTCTTCACTTTTCCTACTTTTTCGTCATTATTTATATTTCCTTTAGCTGTTCCTTTACCCTTTCCCTTATCTTTTTTGTTCTCTTTGTTCTGGTTTTTTGTTGTCATTTTTTTTAAATTAGGCGCATCGTCTAAAACTTCAGGGTTTTCCAAATTTAGTGACAGATCATCAATATTAACATCATTATCAACATGCGTTACAGAGACTAGTGGATAAAGATAAAAAGAGATAAAGAGAAACATAACATAGGTCAAATTCTTTTGCTACATCCCTGTAATTTCTTTTCTTCTGAATAATCTCTAGCGCAGCTAGCTCGTAGACCTCTATTGATGTGGTACCACGTGTAGTTTTCCGTTTATAAGTTCTCATGCTGTCATAAAAAAAAAGTATTAAATAATAATTCACAAATATTCAGCTACCCTGTTAATACTAGCCCCCATATCTGGGGTAGGTATTAACGTGTTAAAACAAGCCCCCCCAAAGTGTTAATTATAGCCCCAAAGGTACATTTTTATTATTCAATAACGTAATAAAATATTGGTCAATAGTTATATTACAAATGAAACGTAGAATTGTTCAGTATAAAATATGCTACTAGGAAAACAAAAAATGTAATTATAATACTTTATCATTCTTGTACAAATCAAAAAATCGTAAACTATAAAATTATCGTTACCTGCTTCAAAATATCGACCTGCACACAACTCACTCAAATGATGCGCGGAGCGCAACTGACCAATGCTGTGCCATGTGGCTCGATCTAATTGACAAACTAAGACACGCACTAGAGGTGTAGTAGGTATAGTTTTAGAGAAATTTGCTTGTTAATACTTACCTCTGTTAATTGTAGGCCCGGTCACCCATACATGTAATAAAATTCTAACTGAGTTGAATCTGTACATTGAATATTTTTTAAAAATATAATTGAAATACACATTATTATCGATATAGAGGCCAAATCTATTATTTTTAGAATTTTTGTCTGTCTGTCACTGTCTGTCTTTCTGTCGAGAAAGCCACTGGACGGATTTGGATGAAATTTGGTATCATGTTAGCTGGTTACCCGGGTCAATATAGTTAGAAATAAAACCACGCTTGCATTTAGAACGCGGGCAGAGCCGTGGGTATTGCTAGTTTATAATATTAATGTGTATCAACTATATAGTGTTCATAACACAAGCCTCGTAGCTGAACATGGTTAACAACTTGATAGTGTTGTGTGGTAATATCCCGACATATTAATTTACTTATGTACAACCTTTCTATAGTGGTTTTTAACTAGCTAAAGCGTAACTTTCAGCCAGTTTTATTTACAATACTTATCAGTACAAGTAAATATAAGCAACAATTAGCATATATGTGATATACAAGATGTACAGTCAATGCGCTCCATTTCACAAGTGGGTTAAATAGCGAAACAATAGTCAATTACCGCTTCACACTGTTCCTGTTGCATTATATTATTGTTAGGCCGATGCATTATTGCGATTAACAATCGGGAATTATTTGCAAATTTAAATTTTGTGGTGCAATTGAATGGAATTTTGTTTTATTCGGACTATAATGTATAGTAGGTTTGGTGGGTACTTTGCACGGATGTAGAATCAGAGATCCTGCATTGGACTAAGTAGAGTGCAATACATATACAATGGTTATTTCTGTCAAGAAGTTCTGCCCGCAATTGTAAAAGTAGCATATCATGCTGGTGACACATCCTATTATTTATTCGTCGGCTTTAAACATGTTGTGTATTTTTTTATATTTTACACGATATCTTTGTCAATCGTAATGTGTGTGAGGGTTTTTTTCCTTAAAAAATAATGTACCTCTACAGCTGTTATTCCATAGAAAATTCAAAAATTCACTTACAAAAACGAAATAAATTCTACTTATAAAACTCCTACTGGTATAATGTTTCGAAATAAAGAATGGCTAAGATTACTAAAACAAAAAATATTTAAACATTTATTATAGTTATATTTAAAAAAACTAATAATAACACTTTCACAACATTATCACTACATAATATTATAAAACAAAGTCCTTCGCCACGTCTGTCTGTCTGTTCGCGATAAACTTAAAAACTACTACACCGATTTTCATGGTGTTCCACCAATGGATGGAGTGGTTCTAGAGGAATGTTTTAGTATATAATTTGTCAAGTTTTTGTATACATTTATTAGCGAAACCCGCGACTTCCCTCGCGCTAAATCTAATATTTATACCTATTTTCATCGATCATATACATTATAAGTGAAGTGTGTCACACTGCGGACTTTCCTTTCCCATGTTTCCAATTGTGATATAAATTGCCAACTGTACACGTAAAAGCCATAATAGAGCAACCTTACCTAAACACGTTCGCTCTCATTTCATAATCAAATCTGTTACTACTTCGCAACCGCAGTTTTTCTATTTTGGTTTGTTTTATGCTAAGAGTAAAATATTGCGTACATATTAATTTATTAATATATTTGGAAACAGTAATTCTTACATGTTTTCTTACTATTAAATATAATATTAAAGCAAATTATTGTTACAGCGCTTATGTTTATGATAAAAGACGATAAAAATTTAAGAATAATGCACACGTAAATGTTATGTTATATGCTTTTTTAACGTCCTTCTGTTGGACACTGAGCACCCTTCAATGCAAGACCAGACTCCACCACGCCTGTCCAGTATTGGTTGGCGGACTTTTCGAAATCTTGCTAGGTTCTCTTAGACAATAGACATGCAAGATCTCCTTACAATAGTTTCCTTCACCGTAAGACAAGTGGTAAACTTATCGAAAACCTTTAACCTAAAAGTTGTAAAAGTGTTATTATAATCACAAATACAGTCTTTTACATAATATACAAAATTTAATACTAACATAAGAATGACTCATACTACCTATAAATGACAATCAAGCAAAGTGACATAAATTCTGAAACGAACATAACAATATGTAATATACCTTTAAGATAAAATAATAAGTAACGTAATTGATTACACAACACTGCAGTTATTTCTTCATACAATTTTTTTAATATTATTAATATTAAGTTAACAAGTGTGAAGATATACACATAATATAGGAAAAGATTGCTAAAAATTTAATAATAAATTTTTATTTAGTTAAATTGAAATATTATTTTAACTTCATTTAGATATAATACTGTCCTCTCGCCGGCTAAACTGCAGTACAACACGACTGCTGACAGATCGTAAATTAAGGTTTTACGTTATAAGGATGTAATACCGCTAACATCTTAACAACGGGCTGTCAATGGGAACTCAGCGACAGAACCCACTTAGTTACTCTTTAGTTATATAGTCTTAATTTTGAACTATAAAAACTGGATTTCAGATTTGAAACTCGAACTCGCGACTCCTGAATTTCATCTACTTTCGTCTAATCGTCGCATAATTCTAAATCTAGATACCTACTTATAAAGAGGTAAACGAACCATCACAATTTATTCAAATCAAATTATTTTTAACAAAAAAACAAAAACCGACTTCCAAACTTAATAAATCTAAACTAAAAAGTAGAAAATAAAACTTTTAAGGACTTTGTTAATTTTGGAGTCGGTGCCAGCCAGGTATTTTGATTATGTTTACAAATTGATAGATTAATCAAATATGTATCTATTTAGGGTTATTTTGCTTTGGCTGGCACCGACTTCAAAATTAACAAAGTCCTTAAAAGTTTTATTTTCTACTTTTTAGTTTAGATTTATTAAGTTTGGAAGTCGGTTTTTGTTTTTTTGTTAAAAATAATTTATTTTAAAATTTTTAGCGGAAAGTAGATACGTATTGTGTTAATGACTATAAAAATTTACCTTCTATTATGAGGTAAACCTAATAGCCTGAAAGTATACAACCATCGGTCCATAATTGCGTATTATATTAAAAGAATTTTCTTTAAACTGCTAACCGTTGAGGAGTTGTACCTTCCATCATCAGTTACGGTACGTGACTCAAATATCCATATAGCCTATAAAAGATTCGGCCGAGCATCGTTAATATGCTCCTAAGAATTGAAGAGTTCCGATACTTTGTCATGGATCCCATCATCAGAACCTTACCAAACTCTCATCAAACTACCCTTGAAGTATACCCTTTCCATTAAAAAAAGAATCATCGAAATCGGTTGGCGTGATATTGAGTTATTCGTCCATTTGTCGCGCAAATACTTAATGCAAATTTAAGACTTTTATGGTTTTCTCATGGATGCCATTGTTAGAACTGGAAAATATTAAAATGGGACCACATGGGAAGCACTACCTTTCAAATAAAAAAAGAATCATCAAAATCGGTTCACCCATTTCAAAGTTAGCTGAGCTAACAAACATAAAAAAAAAAAAAAAAAAAAAAAAATACAGACGAATTGATAACCTCCTCCTTTTGGAAGTCGGTTGAAAACATCATACGACATGTCACGCGACGTAACAGAATTTTATACTAGCGACTAAGCCTGAATTCGCTCATTATTTATTTTATTAAACTTAAATTAATAAATATTTTAAGATATTTCAGGGACTAGACCACTAACCGTCACTCAAGAACTTTTCGTCTCGATTGAACGCCTGGGCCTATAGACAACCGGCATTCGTTATGAAGCGATTCGATTTCTACAATCGTCATGGCATAAACGAAGCGTATGCATCTTGAACTTTAAATTACTAATAATTGAAATGAATGTATATTGTCTACCATCATCTACTCGTTGACAACAGATCACGTGACATAATTAAGCATATGTCAAACCCATACATTTTGGACTTTTCTCTTTCGCTTTCGCTAATCGATTGTTACATTGTCTAGGCCCTCTGTTCTGCCAACTATGTGTCCCGCCCACTGCCACTTAAACTTGAATATTCGATGGGCTATATCGGTGACCCTAGTCATTCTGCTTTGCTCTCTGACCGCCGCACTCATAGTCACTAAATTAACCATTAAGTCGTTCTTTAGTATGGAGATTCTCGACTTAATGGTTCATTAAGTGTCTATGAGTGCGGTGCTGAGTATATATTTGAGTTTTCTTGTTAGGGCAAAGTAAGCTGCCATATCTGATATCTTAGTCGGTACATGTAATGAAACTTATTTAAGGAATTTTAACTGCAACTTTAAATTCACTTAGCTTTTTTGCTCACTACTGGGGCTTCTCTTAATGTAAAGAAATCCAGAACATCATTAACACTGCAAGAAAAATACAAGTTGGCGGAATACATACATTCGTGATGCATCCGATAATGATTCTAGCAAGGATCATGATGAAAAATCCGGATTTAAACCATTTCTTTTGTCTAATTTTCAAGGACATTTTATCACAACATTGATACATTTCATGTAACTTTTACTTGACAGTCTAGCAACGTTGCATGTAGATTACATATTATTCCAATATTTCGCTCATAAAGGTCCAAAATAAGTTGAAGACATCCTTTATTGCTTCGCTTACTTATCGATATCCCATTGAGAGTACGTAATTTGACCAAATAATTTCCTTTGACAATTAATTACAGGTAAGCTGGGAATTGAATACATTACGAGTATGTATCAAGATTTATATTTATACATAGTATGTTTACAATATGACATATGTGGCTTATTATTATTTATTTATGAAAGATATTTACCATTTACCGAAAAGACGATAATGACATTAATTTTATTATTATTTGTACCATATGTATTCATATCTCAATAATATCTAAGTATAGATTTTATAAATAGCAGAAGATCAAAAGGTTAGGACCTTCCTCTTTTCTATTGGTAAATCAATTTTCTTTTTCTCTCTTTGTATAGTAGACAAAGATTCAAGTTAACGCTTCATTAAAGTAGTGGAATTAAATTAACTTTTTGCTTCAAAAATTAAAAATATTATTACAATACGTCCCATAACATTACGTCCCTCAAACTGTAATTCCATTTAAATTATACGCACTAAAATAAACCAAAGTATAAGTAAATAGCATCGTAATAATCCTGGAGCTTGCTCTATTGGCCCAAAATATGAATGTAATATCGGAAAAAAGAAAACACGCAATCAGAAACGATAAAACACAATGACGATTTTACAGGTTTGCATAAAAAGGCAGTGTACAAGTTATTTTTGTCTCCGCTTGTAAAAGACTTATTAAGTTTATTTATAAATTGAATAAAACTGGCTTTGAATTAAACAAAAAGTTACGATTATACTTACATATAAAGCAGTCTGTAACCGGTGATTAAAAATAATGATTTGTAAAGATAAATTGCAATAAGAATTGCACAAGCAATTGTTATTGTGTACAGTATATATATAAAAGCACATCTATTCATATAAATGAAATTGAATTGTCTGTTTTTTATTTCAAATTAACAGCTTTTTACTAAATACACATGAATGTATATACAGTACTTACATCAAAAAATCATTTCTTAAAATTTTTGCCTGTCTGTTTGTTCCGGCTAATATCTGAAACGGATGGACCGATTTTAACGTGACTTTCATTAGCAGATAGCTAATATTATAAGACGTAACTTAGGTTACTTTCATTTTAGAAATTTTAATTACGGGATGGATTTTTGCGCTATAAAAATTAAAAATGGGCAGGGAGGACCTAGGGACAAACGCGAGCGAAGCAAGGGTGAGTCACTAGTTTAAAATATAGAAAATCAATGAATATCTTTTTCTTGAATAGATAATATTAGAAACACTAAAATAGATTAAAGACATTCAAAGTACATAAATCATAGTATTGGGAGTCAAGAAAATAGAGTTACTACTGGTAGAAAAAAAAATTATAACATAATTCTAAAGTCTAGCCTCATAAAACCACAAATTATATTTGAAACAGAATGATGTGGGTATATCTTTACAACTTTTAATAATTAATATTTTTAAAAATTATCAAGTACTATGTAATATGTTTATCAACCGACTTCCAAAAGGAGCAGGTTATCAATACGTCTGTATTTTTTCTTTTTTTTTTTTTAATGTTTGTTAGCTCATAACTTTGAACTGGGTGAACCGATTTTGATGATTCTTTTTTTATTTGAAAGGTAGTGCTTCCCATGTGGTCCCATTTTAATATTTTCTAGTTCTGACAATGGCATCCATGAGAAAACAATAAAAGTCTTAAATTTGCATCAAGTATTTGCGCAACAAATGGACGAATAACTCAATATCACGCCAACTGATTTCGATGGTTCTTTTTTTAATGGAAATGATATACTTCAAGGGTAGTTTGATGAGAGTTTGATAAGGTTCTGATGATGGGATCCATGACAAAGTATCGGAACTCTTAAATTTTTAGGAGCAAATTAACGATGCTCGGCCGAATCTTTTATAGGCTATATGGATATTTGAGTTTGAGTTTATTAGGTTTACCTCATAATAGAAGGTAAATTTTTATAGTCATTAACACAATACGTATCTACTTTCCGCTAAAAATTTTAAAATAAATTATTTTTAACAAAAAAACAAAACCGACTTCCAAACTTAATAAATCTAAACTAAAAAGTAAAAAATGATACTTTTAAGGACTTTGTTAATTTTGGAGTCGGTGCCAGCCAGGTATTTTGATTATGTTTACAAATTGATAGATTAATCGAATATGTATCTATTTAGGGTTATTTTGCTTTGGCTGGCACCGACTTCACTTGGGTTTTTGTTTTTTTGTTAAAAATAATTTATTTATAAAGCAGTTTTGAAGTTCACAATTTGAAAAAATCAAGACACAGATTAAGTCAGGAATGAATTAAATATTTAAAATATTTAAATAGAACATCAAAGCATAAGACTTTTTCTTTCCATTGTTCAACGTTTGTAAGCTTTCGTGTTGTAAATATCGAAAACTATTGACCCGATTTTCATACTATGATCCATAATTTATTTGACATAGCAAAATGATTGTTTGGGATTCAATTAAATACTTATTTAAAAGAAAGTGTTGCGAATCTGAGACGCATTAAAAAAGAAATCTTTAATTTATATCGCGCTCAGGAATGGCTTAACCTATCAACGGGCGCGCGGTCAATATAGATTTATAACAATTGAAAATTTATTGTGTCTCGTTTGTTCGCGTTGACGGATTAATGTAATAGTTTGGCGTTGTGGCATTTTAGATCCATACATAGCTGAACCATATGTTTTTTGTCCGAAACAATATTCACAAAAGTGCGATGCAGACAACCTTAATATTAATATTCTCATTTTATAACATATAAGACCAAAATTTTTCCAAAATTTGTTGTTGTAGAAAAAAGTGTTTTTTTTCGTGGTGCGGTAGACAGACATACTAATTCTTTCTAATTATCTAAAAAATAATTAATATAAAGATCGGACTCAAATGAAAATTTATCATATGAATAGAATATGCAAATATTACTTACGATTTACGAATACTATTTAAATAATATAGCGAACTTAATAACATGTTCAAACTTGTTCAATTTAAAAAATAGCATGACATCAATAAATAATCCAATTTTAGCAAGCAGTTATTCCAAATGTCATCTGACAAACTACGAGCCTTAACCAAATACAATTTATTTGGGATATAAAAACAATTTTATACCTTTGAAACCGACCGTCTTAATGGTAGTAAGAATAAAAATGATATTTAACTTAGATCATAAATTTCAGTAATGGATGACACAAGATAATGTAAAAGGAAAGCCATCTAGCAATTGAAGAAAATTCAAGGGCAAAATCGAATGACTTTTTATAGTCTTTCAATTTTACTGTAAGTAAAATAAGTAAAATAACGTGAATATAATTTACTAAATCATACTGTTTAAGTAAATAACATATTAATGATATTAATTAATAGTGATTATAACGGTTTGTTCGTTAATCGGGCTCCTTTGTAAAGTTTGTGTTTGTAATCTTTTTAGGCCGAAAAATCTGGACTGACTGAAGAATGAAGAATATAGAATGAAATGAAGATGAAAAGAATGAAGATGGAATTTTGTAATTACACAGATACACTACTAGAAATAACTTAGCTAGGTTACTGGGAAAGTACCTGAGCGAAGCGAAGTGATTAGTGATTCAAAAGAACAAAGTTTTTATTTTTATAGTTTTTATACCGGTATGGTTTTACTAGTTACTATAATACTATAGCGAAGTGTAGTTTAAACATGAACGAAGTGAGAGCAGGTAAGTACCTATTGTGAAAATGAAAATCCAAAAATATATTCAGGATTTATTGTGCGACATATTCTATCGCTGTTAACAGAATGTAAGACTTGGTTCGCCTACGTTACACTATCTGCACGCAATGTGTTTTTATTACAGCTGATAGATATAATATAGTTGAAGTAATACTCCAAATCTTTTAAAGATACAAAGGAAATATATTATATTTTTATTTATTTCATATAGATTTAAACAAGGTGTAATTGGATTCAGAATCAGTAATTGAATTCGTATGTATTGAAATTCATAATGGGATAATCATATAAGACTGACGTGAGTAATTTAGTAATACCGAGGTATTTGATATTATTTTGATAGGATGTACGTCTTACACGTCAATCCTTTACGTTTCACCGCAGTTGAGTAAAAGTACATGATTTGCTGAACAATGTCGTCAGTAAATAACAAAAGCTCGAATGGCTTAATGCTTTTGTCCTTAATATACCTGGAAGTAAACTATGCATGTGGAGCATCAACTATGAAAGTAGAAGACCAATGCGTACTATTTAGCATCACACTGACTATATTCATAATTAATATATTATAATTGAAATATTAAGTAAATGTAATTTAACGAGTATCTTATAATATAAAAGTGAAAGGCCACTCATTCACTCATTACTAAATGTCGAAAAACGCTTGACGTATAAAGATGAAATTTGGCAGACAGGTAGTTTATACTTTATAATTAGTAAATGTCCGCTAAGTACGGATTTTGCGACAGAGCTGGATTAAGGTGGTCTAAGGGCTCTTGCAAGTTTGTATGTAAGTTCTTAATTTTTGTGCTACAAACTTTCAATTAGGCGAGGAACACCTTAAGACGAACCCGAGCGAAGCGTGGGTGAGTCACTGGTATTGTAATAAAAGTACTAGTAAATCTCTTCTACATTTAATTTCTATTTCTCATTAGAGTATTCTTGTCGAATGTCAAACCAAAACCGCCTGAGACTTTGTTAATTGCCTGCTAGCTAAGGTGCCAAGTGCAGGTGGCTTCGATAGAACGCTAATGCAGCTGTTACACTGCAGTGCAGTATTGGAGTAATTATAGCAAACTTCGATAGGGGTCATAAACAGAAATATTGATATTTAGTTGGCTTCACTTAATTGGAATGAAACCATTATTATATAACTTAGTTGTAACTTGTAAGATAGTTATTGGCTGCGACTTTGCTTATGTTACTCATGTTGGGGGGCTATTTGATGACTTTAAATAGCCCCCCAACATGCGTTCACCTTGTCGTGGTGGTGGGCTCAGTAGCGCCCAGCAATCTAGCCGGGCGTTAAGCTAAGAAATGCGCAGGGAGGGCCTACTTCGGTGGGCGGTGTGTCATGCAGGTTGCTCCTGGTACGTTTCTGATAGCAGAGTGGACTGTGGAGCAACCTCTTGGCCATGTGGTCTGTTTCGGCAGACCTGCGGGCAGTCGGGACAACGTGGTTGAATACGTAAGCGATCCTGCGACACCCCATTAAGGATAAAGTTATTTTTGGGTATTAAGGACTTCTTGTTAGCCGGTGAGTCCCACAAAACCACCTAGTGGTATGCCAAAAATGCAATGCATTTCCCAACGTTAAAAAAAGCGTATGTCATTTCTTTATTCTCTATACACCGAAAGTTAGCCATTTTTAAAGCTCAAAAAGTTATAATAAGAAGTAATTTTATGGAAGCTCCATATAAACGCTTAGGTGTTTATTTAGTTTTAGACTATGTAAGCATATAAGTATATAACCATATAAGTTCAATGTATAGTAACTCTTAAAACCCAAATAAATATATTCTTAAATTTCATTTATCTGTAATATACAAGTTGCTGATTACAGCTTACTTTAGTAGAAACTACTTACGTTACGTTCCTCAACCTTTACAACGTCCCATTTTAATGAGAGCTAAATACAATATCGATAGAAAGCCGTAATAATAAATAATCGAAAAAATTCAGCTTGAACTAATTTATTTTCAAATGGAACTTTCGTACTCAATCTTTAATAATAGAAAATTATACTGTGGTTTGATTCAAGCAGTTACTTTAGAGAAGGCTTTAAGAACTTTATCATAAAGGAAGTCGATTATGAAGTGAAAGTAAGGAATTTTTACCAAAATCGTTTGCCATAATGTAATGTAACAATACAAAAAATGGTTACTGACAAGTTTCTTAATATAGTAATATAGTTTCCGCTATTTTCCTTTAACATTAATAGCAAATGATCACGACAACTTTTTTGAAAACTATTTGTTGATACGCAATTTATTTTATGGCTTTCAATATTGTCACTTAAAGTTGAAAATATTAAACAAACTACCCTGGAATTTAACCAGTATATTCCCATTGATACCCGATTTTAAAGGATTTTTTTGAGATTTATTCCCTAAAGGAGTGGAAAAGTAGGAGAAAGGAAAGAGTTAAAAGTTTGTAAAATTCCTTTTTTTTTAATTGCAATAACATATTATATAAAAAAATGGGGAATGATATGAAACTACTACTCCTAGTAAAACAAACGCACATAAAAAAATTGCGTGAACGAAGCTGAGGAGAAACGTTAGTTTAACAATATTTAATAACGATTAAATTATTTCAAACTATAATAAATCAATTAGCTATGAATTGAGTAGAAACCACTTAAAACGATGAACATATGAACTTATTGAACGTTTAAGCTAACTATCGAAAGCGTTGGCATATACAGGTCAAGGATTAGAACAAAAATTGCATACATCAATAATAATTAGCAACACGTAAACATTTTAATAAGATAGATACATCTTGGTTATGTTCTATACACTCCTAAGCAACTGCACAGTACACCTGAAATACGATATTCAAAAATGGTTTTACATTTATTTTAGTTTTTCGGGCTACTACTATATTTTTGAACGTAAGTACATAAGTTGGTTATGGCTGAACAAATTGGAATGAAACTTAGATACCGGCGCAAAACGAAGCGAGGGTAAGCTTCGAGTGCACTTGTATCAAGTTAATTCATAATCTTACTGTGAAAACTGATTTTTTTTGAAAAAATGCAATGGTATAATATCCATTATCACATATATGCATAAACAAAGCCCTTTTCAAAAAAAAAAAAACTTTTTCCAAGAATAGTAATTTACTTTAAAATTAGAAAAGCTATAATAAATATACACGCATAATTTTCCATTTCAGAACTTTAATTACCTTCATGGCTATATCAGAATAGGCCAAAATTCGAGCAAGGACAATACTAACTATTATACAACTAATTACTAAAGTCTAATAATGGTGCCGCAGTGGATCTCTGCATGAATATACTTTGTTCAACCAAAATTATACCCTTTGTTAGAATGTTCGATAAAAATAATATGGACCTTCAAAGAACAACATTGTAATTTAAGATAATAAAATTATATATTGTCTCATTAGAATTGGAAAATTTTCATTTGGCTTTTCCCTCAGCTCTACCCGCGTTTTAGATACCGGAAACCAAATTCTTAGATTTTACATATTATTATAGCATGTGATGTTATATAGCCCATAGCCTTCGTCGATATGCTATCCAAAACTAAAATATTTTCTTCAATACCAGAAGTTGAAGACTAGAAGATACTGAGATTACCACGTTCTACCAAACAAACAAACTCTCTACTGAAACTAAAATTGCTAAATTTGCTACAAAACTGAGTTACAATGTTTTTCTTTTGCTTCCTTAGTGTATGAAAAGCAATCATAAGCATAAAAAATGGATTACAATTTACAAGAAACAAACAAATACAGTTAAAACAAACCAATTATCCTTCTCTAGTTATCTTTCTCTATCCCACAATGTAAAAAAATAAACAAAAGAATTAATAAATACGAAGCACTTTGAAAAACAAATAAATATTAACGCCGTATAAATCGAACTAAATTTCACGGCCCGCTTAATTTGATGAAGCCAGAATACATTTTGGCCATGAACGAACAAGGTAAAGTACCGAAGTAAAGCAGTTATTGCTGCGATTTCTATTGTTCTCATTACTTTCACCTCAAATCTTAGACTTATGTACATTTCATTGTTATTAATTTCATGTAATATATAATAATAGTAATCAATATTTAAGATATATTATATATAAAGCCGCCATGGGATTTAAATGTTTAGTTTCTGTTTATTCGGAATGATCTTAAAAGCTACTGAACAGATTTTCTTGGAAGCTTGTGATTAAAAGCAACAAGTAAGAAGAATCATGGAAAGTCGTTATATCCGTAATATTATAAGTGCTGTCTAGAGATTGGCTTCGCTTCACTCGTGTGCCTTACTACTTACTTGTAATAATAATAAAATTGATTCTCTTTGTTTTAAAAGTACGCACGTCTATATCTTTTTTTTTTATGGGACAAAGGGGGCAAACGGGCAGGAGGCTCACCTGATGGTAAGTGATCACCTCCGCCCATGGACATCTGCAACACCACAGGGCTTGCAGATGCGTTGCCGGCCTTTCAGGAAAGGGAGGGAGGGAGGAGGGAGACGGACGGGAGTAGGGATGGGGAGTGGGCCTCCCGGACTATTCTAACATATATTGTAGATATGTCATAAAATACATCAAGAAATAAAACATCAAGTGTAAGTAGTAACAAACAATAATTCAGATACTACGAAATTTTAGATGCACATATTTAAAATTGATTTAGTCAATTTTGAGAAAAGCTGTTACATGTAGAAAAACAAAATATAAGAATATCATCCTCTTAACTCCATAAAAATATTAACTTATCCAAATAACACACATGTATACCAAACTTTCTTTCAAATCTGCGTTCATTGGAGCATCAAACTGCTCTTTAGTGTAATGACAGGTTACAAATAGACGAAAGTAAGTTCCATTGTATTGAGTTATTTCCGTGTTGTCTCACTGTACTGGTTTTTTATAAAACTTACTAGAGCGTAGGATGCGCGTGTTATATTCTTGTAGTGAATGGAATTATGATGTTTTTCGTCCACCGGCAAATGTCAATCTTCAGAATCATCTTCAGAATTTAAAGTATTCCGTACAGACTCCATTCAATACGAGGGGGATCAAGTTATAGTCCTCCACGCTAGAGAAGTGCGGAAAGTTTTCATAGAAAGTTGATTTCTGACATTTACGTTTTATTTAGATATGGAGTCAGAGTCTTCTATAGGCTTATGATAACAATCAAAATTGTGCCAATACAGAAATATTGTATTGAATAAAAAACCTTATTCGGAATAGCAAACTATGAATGAAAAAACTTTAAAATACAATTAAATACGATGCATTGTGAAATCACAATTTCGACCAATCGCTAAGAATAGTAAAATGGTCTCAAAGCATTCTGTGGTCTACATAAATTAATACAAGATTTTGTAATTGAAACTAACAGCTTGAAGGAAGTAACTATAACGGTACTTTATTGATAGTGAGTTCAGTCCGAATGAAATGTAAACGAGATCAACGGCCTTTATCCATTTATAATATTATAATTTTACCAATATATGGGAAAATTTAGATATTTGTATGGATGTTTGTTACTCAATAACGCTAAAAGCTCTGAACGGATTTTGATGAAATTTGCTACAAAGATACATCATAGAGCACATAGATCTTTTAATACCGAAAAAATGCACGTTGCAAAGATAAGTAGTTAGTCTATATAATAAAAATTAAAAGCTGTTCTTTGGTAAAATGTTGAGAACGGCTGGCTATCTTATATAATGTCCATAATAGTCCGTATAAGGTTGGGTTTGTTAGGTTTAGGGGAGAGATTTTGGAAAATTTGTTTTGAAATTAGGAAATTCGGGAGAAACTGAAAGTTTTAAACATATTTTGTATGACACTAAAGATCACAATGTAAATTGGTAGTAATTGAGACAAGACTAGTTACAGATTTGTATGGTTGCTCAGTTAACAAAGCACAGCGTAAAAAAATCTCTTATATATTATAAAAAACAATAACTTAAAACAAGCTTCATTTAAAAGTCCGTTTGTAGTTTATTTAATCAAGTTATTTAAAGTTCTACTTTTATAACATCATAGTATTTGCTGAAGCAGAGAAATTCTAGTAACTTTGTTATTACATTTGGAGCACAACAGAATTGATCACTTTAAGATTTACTTAAATGGCCTCTCAAACGAAGCATTTATACTACAATTATTTGCCAATTTCGAAACTTTACATTCGATTAAAAATTAATTCAACATTACTTATTATGTTTTTTTACTGTACGGCATCAATGATGTACAAGTTCAGAAAGGAAAAGCCTTAGTCCTTGAGGACAACTAGATTGAAATATTTGTCTGTAATTTTATATTTAACTACAGTTAAAATAAAAGAATGCAATAGTTATAGAAATGTGTCACTTTCAACGAATAGTATAATAATAAACACTTTATATTAATGGTATTTTGTGGCAGCTTTTATGAATCGTAAAACGAAAGGTTACAAAGATAAATATGAGCCCGTTAATGTTTTTAACTGAAACGCATACAACGTTTTATCGTCGTAAAATCAATGTAATTACTTTGCACATTAACCGACCCCGCGTATTCTACTTTATCTTTTAACTACGGTAATTAAATGATTACAATATTAAACTGAAAGTCGTACTATTCCTTACTTTTTTTTATCTGTGCTTTATATGACAAATTAAGTTATTCTAAAATAGAGATCTGAATTACTAGAAATCAGTCATATAAACCATAACTAAATGTCTCTATTGTCAATATTCACCACTGACAACCCTATCGAAAACCTATAGACCCGTTACTCGCACTAAATTAACAAAGCGGAACGGCCTAGTTAACAGTTTTACATATCAATGGATAACGATACTGAAGATATACAACGAGTGTCAGGAGTTTCTCTCCAACAGAATCGATGAGGCTTGACGGATCATTTCAGAGATCGATCGACTGCTTGTATCGATTTCTGTAAGAAAATGATTCGTTATTATTTACTAGCGATTAACCCTTGCTTTACTCGGAAACTTGCGCCTCAATATTACTTTTAATTACTCCATTTATTCAGAGCATATAAAGACTTTTTAATAGATCATCTTAGAAAAATCTCAAATTGCCACCCCTAATACAATAATTTCTTCTAGTTCAAGCCGCTATCGTATTTCCAGGAAAATGTACCCTAAATGACTCTTTACAGCGGGAAAATATGTCGTCTCCGAGAAATCTTTACTAATCGTTAAAAGTTAGGTACGTTTTATATTTTTTACCATTTTAAAAATATCTTGTGTACATTATATCACTTTATTTATTAACTTATTACTTATATAATAAAGTGAAAATGTTTGGGTACACCTTCACTTTCTTAATATTTTGTATTTTTAATATAAGAAACTGCATAATTACTTTTATAAAGAAAAAATGGTGTTATCTTAAAAATATTCTATGAAGATTAATAGCAGAAATATAAAATACCGACACCAATACTCAAGATTACCTGCAGGTGCTATCGGGACATTGTTCTAATAAAGCTGATGATGTATTTGCTTTCTTAATTATGAATATTTTGTCCAACAAATATGTATTTTTAATTTTGAAATATTATCTAAATCAGTTGATTCTCGAAGATATCGCTTATTTCGTAGTACGACTGACCTTATTAATATTCTTTTGAAACGAGAAATTATTTTAAGAAAATAGGTAAAATATGTAACTAAATTAAGAAAGTGTATAAAGAATTAAATCTAGATATATCACTCATACTTTTAAATCTTCACAAAGTGTTAACAATAAGAGACTTAAAATTTATCAAAATATATTGCTTGGTTGATTTGATTATAAATTAACCAATATATATTACTTGGTATTTTCACTATAATCGTTACCATTCATCCAAAAGATCATTCATCCAGTAAGATCTTACAAGAAATTGTAGATATATAGTAGTACCGCTAATAGCGGCATTACTGCAGAACAAAAACTACATACCAGTTTTTGTATTAAAGGTAGCTGTTACGTATCTATATAAAGTTTAGGCATTTAGGTTGTGTATCTCTTTAAAATCGCTGGACGGATTTAGTGTACTATAGCCTGAAGTAAATGTAGGCTACATACTAGATGTCTGGAAACGTGAGCAAAGCTGTTGTGAGTTGCTAATATCAGATATCAACGACCCGTCTCCTTTTTGATTACCTACTTAGATATTATTAGATTTTTTTATTCTCACGCACAATCTCAAAACAAAGAATAAGTAAATAAACGTCGAAATTAATTTCAACACGAAAATGAGAGTATTCTATAGTCTAACATATGTAATTTTAATAATTATTTTAAGTTATTTAATTCATTTAAATAATGATGAATTAAAAATTGACTGCTTTATCGTTCGCTTTATAGTGTATTTATAAAATGCTAGCGACTCATCCTCGCTTTTCTCGGGTTCATCCCTAGGCTCCCTGCCAAAAAAGTTTCTAACCCAAGAAATGAAGTACTTTCATACAAACTTGCGAGAGCCCTTAGACCTCCTAAATCGGGCCCTGTCGCAAAATTCATTTAGCAAACGTCTCCTAACTGTAAAGTACCTCTTTGCCAAATTTCATCTTTATACTTCAAGCGGTTTTTGATATTTCATAATGAGTGAATGACCTTTCACGTTTATATATTTAGATTAACTAAGCTTATAGATAGTGCTTATAGCATTTTTTTGAACATTTAACCGGTATCATGGTAATTTTCAGTACGAAAGCTTTGCAGACAATGTCAGCGGCAGTGCTTAGATTAGTATATAATCACGTACCGGTTAGTATTGGGTGCGCCGCATCGGTGAGAGGGCGGTCAACCTTGGTGCATGGATCACTTCCTTCTATTATAAGTATTTATGTGTCGCCAAGATAGCTTGCTATTTTTAAAAGACTTTGTTATCTATTATATTATTGTCAATGAAAAAATTCTAAATAAATAAATAAATATGTTGGGACATTATTACAACAGCGCCACTAATTCCGTGATAAACTACGTTACGTGCTTGTGTTACCAATACCAGATAGTTGATATACTACTCATATACATTTTAAATACACACATAATATTATAAATATTAACACCCATGACTGGAGTAGAAACATTCGTGCTCAAGAAATGAGTGCCTCCAGGACTCGAACCCGCGACCGCTGGCGCAGAAAGTAGGGTCACTACCAACTGAGCCAAACGTGTCGTCAATTCTATTTAAGAAGACTTCAATCAAATCAAACGCATTGAATGATATAGATAAAAAAATATGAAATATCTAAAATACTAACGTAATTTTGCTTTTTATAAGCCGTTCTCACAGTTGCCTACTGCTTATAGTTGCTTATAGTTTCGCCAGTGTGACGTTTATCATCCATTATTTATTAAAAGACCTTTAAAACCTGTACTAGAGATTGTTGTATCTCACTTGGAATATATTACTATTATATATGCGAAAGGTTGTATGTTTGTTCGTATGTACGTCTGTAAGTCCTTAACTCAGAAATGAATAGATTAATTTGAATGAAATTTAGACTAAATTAACTGCTGGAATAACATTTGAGAAACAAAGCTGGGGCAAGTCGCTCGCATACACTAAATCTATAATTTTACTGTATCAAAATTCTATACAGCCCTGGTCACTTAACATAAACATGTCAGTAAATCCATTTTATTATCACCCACGAAATGTCCAAAAAGCCTACAAACCCATTTACCATATGCTAAACTTTGTGACCCAAATAAACATACGGCCAAAAGCATGAATCATCACCGAAAATACAAAGAAATTTAACTCTTATGATAGTACAATTAACGAATAATATTATATGACTATTTTCACAGTAATTTAGATACAGCTGCAACTTCATTCACCTGGCCGGAAGACTGCGAAAATACGTTAAAATATCCAGATGTCTGTTGAGGGTTACCTGAGAACAAAAACATTTAAATATCAAAAAGGTGGACACACTTTAAACTTAAAATCAAAAAAAAATCTAAAGAGTCTTTATATCTATTCATTTATTTAGTCTATAACTAGGAAAAATTAATCATCATGAACATCTAAACCATGGAGATCAGAGACCAGGAGGACCATCGCTTCATACTAAAGCATTACCAGCCTGTCCTTGAAAATTTGTAGAATTTACAACGCGCTGTCGTCGGTAAGTAGTATTTGTAAAGTTAGCTGTTTATGAGTATTGTCACTATTATGACAACGTGAAGTTAGGCATTGAGACAACATAGCGATCGCAGCGCCTCCTTAGTTTAACAATATTTCTGAGACACTACATTCTAGGGCGATGGTCCTCCTTGTCTCTAACCTCCATGATCTAAACGTCTGCTTTTGCAAACCAGTAAGTCAAAAAGATAAGTGCTATGACACATAGAAAAAAATGATCTGCAATTATTTTCAGTAATTATTATTCTCCCTCTTATACATGTACCTGGATGACGTAATCATATTTTGAAGTTGAACAATTGTCACTAAAGAATTCGAATTCGAAAGATAAAATACGTAATATAAATAATTATGTGTATACCTAAAAAAATCCACTTACTCTTTTAATAATAATTGCATTATAAAAATGTGTATATAATGTAATTATTAAATTGTCTGTTATGAATTGGAGTATCACTATATTTAATAATAACACAGGAAATCTACGTTTGAATGGGATTGGTACAGTGAGATATTAACGTTATCCTAGTAATATAATAAAACGAAATTGAATATTATATATTAGCAATTACTGCCATTCAAATATCTATGCAATATACATATAATATATCAATATAGAAATCGAATCTATATTGATATATTATAAATCTAAAATATAAATATATTTTAGAATTTTTCTTTGTCTGTCTGTCTGTCTGCGACCGCATCGCGTGAATATCAGCGTTCAGATTTTGATAACACCTGGAAATTCCAGTCAACACTCAACATACAGGTTACGTTGGACTGAAATGTCAAATCTCTGAAAAGGCTATAATAATAATTAAAGTGTATCTAGGGAGGAGCTCAAGCGGGCCTAGAGTGCGTTGCTAGTATAAGTATAAGCTCTCCACTCAATGTATTTACAAGTACGAGTAGTATTATTGCGAAACTTTAAGTGCAACAATCATAACACTCGTGAATCTTATACAAAGCGAAAGTTTAAATTAATTACATATCGTATAAGCCAAAAGTTGTTTCGGAGCGATGTCGTAACACTTTCATTAACAATACTTACGTCTATTACAAACATCTCGTTTTACTTACAAATGCTATTGTGAAGGTCTGGGAACAGAGATCATGATTGCGAAAAAATCACATCCAGCTTTCATCTTTCTCACTTTTGTGTTTCTGCTCGCTTTCTCACAAAGTCTACTGTAGCGTACATCGCAGTTATTGTCAGTGCATTTTTATTGAAACAGTCACTGCGAAATTGTGTTCGCCGTCCAATATTTCTAGTGATATACCTACATTCAATAAAATTCTAACTTATCGAATCTGTGCATTAAACATGTATTTGAAAATCTTATCGAAATTGTCTTTTTTATCGATGCAGAGAAAAAATCGAGAAAATTACTGATCTTTTGCGAGATTTAGCGCGAGCGAAGCCGCGGATTCTACTAGTTATATACTGAAACCTTCCTCGAGAACCACACTATCCATAGATGAAAACAGTATGATAATTGATGCAGTAATTTTGAGTTTATCGCGAACAAACAGACAGACAGACAAACAGACAACACACTTTGTTTTTTAATATGTAGTGATATCAAATTTAAGTTATTACAGCATAATTTTTTAAGTACGTTAATCATTCCAATTAAATGTTTGGTATTCGATAAATTACTTTACGAGTTGTAATTGCAACTCAGGCGCTGTGTACTCGAGAAAGTACTTGTAAGTCTTAATTATTATATTGCCGAGAAATCGTCAAGAAGACTGATGGCTTCATAGTTGAAATGTTCGACGCAGAAAGTTATAGTCCCTTACGAGTATATTGAATGTACCAACTATTAGAAATTATGGAACGACTTTACACTGAGTACGTGACTTGGATCTCTATTTACTTTATACGAAGCGAATCTCGATAAATATTAATTTCAACAATAAATATAAGGTTGTCAGCTTTTTAAATCGTTAAAATGTTACGTGGGATTGTATTTACGAGTATCATCAACGAATGATTAGTTTTGTTTTAACTTAATTTGCTTAATTTTAACATAAGTTTATTTTATTATAAGTGAATCATACTTAAAAGGAGATATACAACTGGTTATAAATTTTTTATATTTTTTTTTGTATTATAAATGCGAAGGTTTCTTCTAAAGTTTATTTTATACTGTTAAATTCAAAGATCATGGCCGAAAAACAATACATCTAACTTTATACCGAATGTTAGATACTTGGTTTGAAAACTGTTACTGCTGAACTGTCGTATTCCATTCTCGAAATATTTCTTTAATATTATAATTATAAGCTACAATTTATTTCAATAAATATTTTGAAAATGTCTATTAATTTTCTATGATTATAGAAGAAAAAAAATATCGATATATTATGTAGTGGGTAGAAGCATAGGTATGAGTGTAGTGTAATAAGTTCGCTTGTGTATGGAAACCTATTATAGTATATTTAGTTGTCACAGTCGTGAGCGATATAGGAGTGCATCCATATAAGTCCTGTAAGTCCAAAGCATTAATTTTCGATTTATTGAAAAGGGTAATAAAGAAAAATATAATTATTTTTGTTTAGTAAAACGGGCCAGTCTCTGGAACTAGTGATTTTTGAAATGTTAACTTTTTTATATTTTACAGCGTATTACTAACAAAGGTTCTACGATACTCAGCATTTATGCAAAATTTGCATAAAAACAGGTAAGGCCCTGCCAAAGCACTAGTTTTTAATGCAACTATGCTAACTAAACTATTTTTTATTGAATACTATTGCGAAGTTCCAGAGAAGAATAAAAAAACACCTAAGTGCGGTTTCGACCTTGTTTTTAGCAAGCAATAGAAACAATAAACCGGATGTTTATGAAAATCTAAAGAGTGCCTGTAATGTAGACAGCCTGCCGAAAAATGTCAAAGTCGTGTAGCATATTGCTAATTAAGATGCGATTGCATTTCTATACATATATGTACGTATATATACATGTATGAACACGTTTCTAAAGAAATAAGTTAGTTTTATATATAGATATTAGTAGTCAATTTACAATACTGAGTAAAAAATTTTAAAAAATAAAATTATATTATTATTTATCATTTTTATTCCAAATTAAGTAAAATACACGTTTTTAAAATTGCAAAATTGATAGATGGTATGAATTGAGCCGTGACGTGTAATATGTTTTCTCTCTTTTTTCTCAATCTGTGGGATTGATTTTATGAAAAGGGACGGAAGAGGGAAGTCACAAGTGAAATTCGAAAACGCGACCTCCGACTTTAACATATACGTCTTATGTCAGATATTTTACGCCCTATAGCCTGACCCCCTTCGTATTGAAGGGATCCGTGTCCAATAGTGGGAAGTAAAAGTCTGAAAATAAGTTGGTTGTCAGTTAAATAGCCATTTAATCACCGCAACAGTAATCGTTTAAAATATTATATTATTGGTAATTGCTAATTGCTAAGAACTTGTACTTGTTACTTTAAGCAGTAATAAATCACATTATAAGCACAATAGACAATCATTTTATCATTATAATATCGAATCATAAGTAATTATAAATGTGACTGGCAACTATTATAGTCAAGACTGTTAAATGAACTTGGATACTTTTTTAATTATAAGTATGCTATTAATAACATTTTTGTTAACTAGCATTATTAACTGATTTTGTAACAGAAAATGCATGCTAATATCAATACAAGTCTAGTACTACATATTATATAAGTAGAATTGGATATTGATATTCATAAGAATAGCAAAGATGTGGAAGAAGAATAGAAAAACTCGACAATTTCGTATTACTTTTTGGTGGAAAGACAGTTGTTTCTAGATAAGCGCTATATTTATTACAATGAAGTATTATATTATTTAAGTATTGATATATTTATATATCCTACTATTATATAGAGAGAGAAAAATATTGTATGTTTATTCGTAAAAGATAAACTAAGAGTTTCAAAACATGGAAAGGACATAGGATAGACTTTATACCACAATTCTTTCTGCGCCAGCGGTCGCGGGTTCGAGTCCCGCTGGGGGCATTCATTTGCTAATCACGAATGTTTGTACTCCAGTCATGGGTGTTGATATTTATAATAATATGTATGTATTTAAAATTTATATGTGTAGTATATTAACTATCTGGTATCCGCAACACAAGCACGTTACGTAGCTTACTGCGGTACTAGATGGCGCTGTTGTAATAATGTCCCAACATATTTATTTATTTATTTAATTCAATACTTACCATTAACTCATAAGCATTCAATTAAAACTGATACAAGTTCCGACAATTTAAACTACCTGCTATGCTTATACCTGTTAATATAAGTGTTCTACTGGGCTCTATATTAAGAGTACTAATATTAGTTCTATGTAATTACCAATTTATCATATCGAACGAAAATGATATCTAGAGGCCATTGTAATACCATTGTGTTGAAATGTGAGTCAATATAATATAATTACACAATCTGTACCAATATATTGAGTATTTGAACTGAGAATTAACAACCAAACAATTTTGAAGCGAACGAAATTACTGAGCGTTAAATGAACTATATGAAATCGACTCACCCTCGTTTCCTGGGTTTGCCCTTATGTACGTTTTAAATTTAAAAAGTTATTGTTACAATTTAAGCACAATGATGAACCTATTAAAAATTAGAACTGTGTAACAATTTCAAGTATTTTACCAACATATAACATTTAAAGCACGTCCTAAAATGTTTAATTTCAAAGTTACCACAGTTAAGGGTGATACCAAAACAACTTTTACTTTTATTGCAAATATTCAATATATAGTATGTTCCTGTTCCAATTTCTACAAAACTTTATGCATTGAAGGCGGCTATGATGGGAAGTGAAATTATCCAAATCAAAAATTTGTAAAATAAAACTTTAAATCCTAGAACATAAAGTTTATATTTGTGTATTATCACTGAATAATGCCAATGTTTGATAGTGCCTCCGCCTATGCTTCGAGAGGTATGCGAACAAATGCCACGCTTTACGCTCGTTACGATATTTGAAATGTCAGAATCGTGATTTTTGTCGTAAAATATTTCGACACACACTTTGCGTAATTTCGTACGAGCTGGCGTATCTGCAGGTCTAATTTGAAATGGTCTAGAGATATGTAATACAAAGTATCATAAAAGTAGGTTTATTATCCATAACCCTGACCTACATAAGATCAACTTATTTGTCGTGACTCTGATTCAAAAGTAAAATTAAGTCTTACTTAAACATAATCAAATTGGACAAAATAACAAATGTTTATTAATTTTTTTCGCCGAGTGGTAGATAAGTATATTTGATTATAATTATTATTGGAACTTCAGGAAATCTTGTATTAATTGAATTTACGTATAAAGTAGCTTAGCAGCTTTCAATTTTTTTTTATAACAATAAAGCTCGTCAGTAGGGAGGAAAAAGGCTTGAACTGCTTTATTTTTGCTTATTTATATACAGATTACAATAATATTATGAAGAAATACGATATAGGAAGCTCTAAATACAATAAGGAATCGTAATTTTTATAATGTGTTATTCATGTAGAATGTAGATTCTCGGCTATCTATAAAATGTGATTATAATTGCAGTATTGTGGAAGTAGAAAGTAGTAAGGCATATTTAGATGCCGCCTCTGTCATTTAATTCAGCAACATTATCAGGCGGAAATAAATAGAACAGAACAAATTTTAATCTTAGTATTAAAAATTAAATTCACCATGAGCTCAGATTCAAAATTATGGTTTATCGAAGCGGTACAGCAATCTTCAATTTAATGCCAATATAGCAGTTTCATGGTCTAAAAAGCTAAAGCTGTTCGAAAACAACTGAGTGAATATCGCTTGCTGTTTCGTCTTCCTTAAACTAGATTAGTAATTTGTTATCGACCAAGATTACACGATTTATTGAAACCATTGTAGTAGGTAATAGATCGTAATTGTCAGGTTAATTATAATAGTGGGTTGGAAGAATTCGCTCTGGTCACGCTTGACCTCGCGTTACGGAAGAAATGTATCTGATTCAATTACTTTGCCTACTTTTGTTTGTTTCGTAAGAATATATTATATGTAATGTATCAAATTTATATTTAACTAGATTTAACGCGTTGCTCCGCTCGTAAACATTATTAAAGAAATATAAACTTTGTTATAAATTAAATGAAAAATTTTAGCATGTCTGAACATACTAATGGCTGGTCATTTTAGAGCATAGTTTTTTGATATAAGTTAACAAAAACTCGTAAGTTTTTGTAATATAAGTCAAAATATTGGCGTTATAGTTGGCGATTGTTTGGCGATTAGTTAAAAATTCTATGTATTAAATTAAATAATTGAATTCTATAAAATATTACGTGACTTAATCGTTATCATCTAATTTTACACCTTCACCACACTTAATTTTAGTAACAACGTTTATCTACAATACAAATAAATTGATTAGCAGTTCACATAACCCACAGGTAAAAACATTTTTCAATCTCCTCTAAGACGAGATTTCTAGACGTTTTGTGAATACCAAAACTAATAGAAACACGATTGTTTGTTCAAATTTTGCTAGTTTTCATAAGAATTCATAAAAATATAAAATAACCAAAAGTAACCGTGTTAAATAACCGTTGATTTTACCTAATATGTTATTATTTATTCTTCAATAAGAGGTGTTTTTAACCGTAAGATACAAACTCATGTGACACGAACTTTTTAACTTGTAATGATGATTTTGGCTTTGATATTATTGTTTTCTTACAAAATCCTCCCCTTTTTATCTTATTTTGCACTTACGTGACGTCTTCAATTGGCAATAGTAGTAGGTAATAAAAATATTTTAATTAAAAAATTCAAAAGACGAAATATAATAATATAAGGACTTTATATTAACAGCTTCGCAGATTAAGATGTTTAGTATACAGAAAGAGAGACACATAGGATACCTAACAGTACCTAACTACAAACCAACAGAAGCAAAGGCAATACTAATCGGATAGTACCTATATTTAGTCTCATTTCAATAAATTATTTTTTAAAATAGTGATTCATCGTCACTGGTACAGAGTTATGGGCAGTTTATTCCTCAATAATAAATGTTCCTAGGGCTCGGTGACAGCTATTCAAGTATAAACCCAGTCGAGTTAATGCATAATGAACTAATTTACTCTCATTACATTCGCATCGAGAAAAACATACACTGCGGTCCACATTTGTTCACATGTCACGTAGGTACATAAAAACCTTCGAGAGTGGCAGCTCTTTTGGATGAACTTTAAAGTTCTGAATTAAACAACGTGATAACATAAAGTTTACATAACAATGTTAAAACTCACTTTCTTTACTAAAAACAATTAAAATTTTGCTTGCTTTTTTGCCCATATTTATATGTTAAGTAGTCCGTTGGTTTTTTTGTACTTAAATAAACGCTAAGAGTTTGGTATTGGTATCAGTAAGAAAGTTAATTAACTTAATTATTGACTTGAGTACTCCTAAAGCATACATTTTTTATGTTAGTCAATTTTAATGTCTACTCAGGTTCTCTTAGATTTTATGAAGGTTTCCTCACGATATTTTCCTTTACCATAAAATATCGATATAGCGATAATAATGTTGGTATATTGTTCAATTTCTATATGACTCGTATTTACTTACTTTGCCTGTTTTAATTTGCTAATAATTTTCTTTAAATATTGACTTTTGTACTATATACTTAGTAAAACACAATTGATTTCATTAGATAATAAGCTTTGGCAAAGCTCTAATTCAAATAGGGAATTTGATTTTAATTCATATCCTAATCAGATATACGTTGAATAAATCAGTTGAAAATTTCAATGGAATAATTTCGGCAACAATACTAAAGTACATGGCAGGGACAACTCTGCGGATCCACGGTTCGATGCTCTCATCTGAACTACTTAAAAACCAGATATGGCAATTTCAACCGTATTTAATATTAAAATAAGATCTTATACTAAGAAGTCTTACAGTGTAATGAGGATATCCGGATACCTTGATGTTATGGGCTCTGGTATTGATAATTAATTTGTAATGGTATTGAAAGATTCTGTCATAACTGCGTAGACGTTTATTTAAAAACTAGGTACTACCTTAGTTAAACCCAGGATTGTTTTTGAGTGTCTAAGTACGTGTGACTCGAGGTTATCTGTGTTCTAAATTTCATGGAAATCAGTCCAACCATTTCAGAGAAAATGTGGAACAAATATACACACATGTACAAACTTTCGCATTTAAAATAGTTTTTCTACTGGCAACTTACATCAAAAGCCTTTGTAAAAAGCCCTTTAACAGAGTATAGTAAATATAGTATTAGTAATTTAAATTTTTGCAGAGGAATTTAATCTTGGCAGTATTTATAATAGACTGGACGTCTTTGACCTGCATCATTTTGCCTCAATCTCTATTAAATACTTGTAAGAAATAACTATATTTATTTATTCATAGTTAGCATATTACGTACTTAGGTTATTGCAACAAAATTATTTAAATGTATATTATTATTTCTTTAAAGTCCTTAATAAGTAGATACTCAAATAAGTAATTATGGATTAACTATTATAAATGAAACATAATTAATAAGAAAGCTTGATTTTAATGCATGCATAGGTATTGAATCACTGATCACTTAATACTATAGTAGCTTTGAATGCTAGACGCGAAGAATTATTTCAAATTGTCTCCGAAATAGAATCAAAATTTAAAGAATTGTACTGTAAAATAATTATTTCGTGAAATATTATTACAAAATGACTAACACTATAATAAATAACGTTTTAATTCAAGTATGAGTCGGTCAATTAAATTGAACGCGATAAATGGACTGAAGGCGATCTTGTCGTAATGTTGATACGGTCGCTGCCCACGCACGGATTATATCTCTTGATAAATATAGACTATACCTGCGGCTTTGCTTGCTTTGTGATTTATATATAATTACTCCTATATTAGGCAGTGGTAGCCCAGCGGTAACGCGCTCACTTGAATAACCAAGTGATTAGGGTTCAAATCCGGGTCTCGCACCTTTGATATTTTCATGTGCGAATCATTTCTATCATGATTACCACTTGTCTTACGATGAAGGACAACACCGTGAGGAAACCTGCATGTCTGAGAAAACCTAGCAAGTTTTCGAAAGACATGTGAAGTCCGCCAACACGCACTAGGCCAGCGCGGTGGACTATGGCCTGATCCCCCTCATACTGAGGGAGGCCCGTGCCCAGCAGTGGAACGTTAAAAGGACTGAAGAAGACTCCTATATTGGATGTTTTCCACAATATATTTCAAGTAAAAGGATTTTAAATGCAACAGAACTTTTCAAATCAATAGTACCGATGATAAGTGTGTTTAAAAACACGAAAATAAACAAACTGTCCTTCTATACGGATAGAGTCTAAAGAATTTATTACTTATCAATTAATAAAATTAAGAATTCATGAACATGACACTATTAGCAATCGAAAATAGAAGTTTTAAGTTAATACCTACTAAAATATCAGCATGAGGTTTAATGGGAACAATAGAAGATAGTTAATTATTGACTTTCCTGTTAAATTAATAAAGGACGAAAACCGATCGAAAGCTACATAAAAATTTAAAGAGTTCAAAAAAAACTAATAAGGTCTGTCTAATTTATTAGTATTAGTTAGTATCCACTATCCTGTAGTAAGTAGTTAGTACACGAAAATAAAGAACTAATTAAAATGAACTCTTCAGAATCGTGTGGGAATAATCAAAATAAAAGAAAACCAAAAACAAAACGAAAAAACAAAAATAAAACAAAAAACACTACAAGTTTTTCTAATTAACTACGTAGGTATACTAGATACACACTAAAAGCTACAGAATATTTTCGTGTCAAATTGCGAAATATAATTCTGCATAAAAAGCAACCCAAGATAGCAAAGTTGTCGATGGCCGTGAAATGAATATATAAATACAGTGATATTTCCTGTTAGTGGTTTGAATTATTCCGACGAGTCGAAAACAAAGACACATTTAGATTTACATTGCACCTTTCTGAATAAATCATTTGACTCTCTAAATAAGTAATTTTATGTTCATTACTTAGTATTATTTACAAATTGCATTTTTATAATAATACTAGCGACTCCTCGCTTCGCTCCGGTTCGTCCCTAGCGCGAGCTTCGTCCGCGGGTTCCGCTTGTACCTAAATGTACACAAAAACTTAACAAATTATATACTTAATCCTTCCTCAAGAACCACTCTATTCATTGGTGAAATCAACATGAAAATCGGTGCAGTAGTTTTTGAGTTTAACGCAAACAGACAGACAGACAGACGCGATGGAGGACTTTGTTTTATAACAATATGTTGCTTTTGTGCACTAAAAATAAAAACTCAAGTATAACTTTATAATGTGACCAAATAAGAGTTTATAGTTTAACTGAATGTAATCGCTTTATACCTACTTAAAAATATTTCATTCTATTTACTGGAAGTCGAAAGGTGAACTTATTGTGTATAAGACTTAAGGAAAAACAAGTTACATATCGTATATATTGATTTGAGTGTGTATATTATAAATCAGTCTTTATTAATTTAAACTTCAGTCAAGTCTAGTCTAAATGCCTTCAGTCTAGTCTAGATTTTAACTAGTTTCATGATACATTATGAAACGTTTAGAAAATATTCTTTTAAAATAGCCTTTTCTGTCAAAATTCTATAGCAAGTTACGCAAGTGTAATCACAAAACTGAGGCCAATTTGCCGACGCTATTATAATAATGAGGGGATCTCCAGACGCCGCACGTATCGCGTTTTCATCATCAAACTAAAGGGCCAGGTTAAATTATTCGTTTTAGGAACAAGTTCAGCGAGTCTGATTTAAACCTTATGCATATTTGATTAGTATCAAAATTGTATAGCAGTACTGAGATGCAACTACATGTTCTGACTTTAAAAATATCGATTTTAATGATCTACAGGTTGAATTGCATTTGGCTCTTGCATAGTTCCTCGATTATTCAAAATGGCTATTAAGGCTTCGAAAGTTATTGTACAATCTATCGAAATATCAATTGTGAGATAAATAACTTTTACTCGATGATTCCATATAAGTAGCTAAAAAATATGATTTTATTTTCAGCAATATAATTAATACAAAAAAAAACAAGCGAGAAACGCAAGAAAATTAGTCTGGCTAAAATAAATAATATAAAGGAAGAAGTAGTTCTTTTAAAAGGTTTCCATATTGGAAATTATTTGCACATGTAAATATCAAAAATGCGATACCTACCCGTGATTTGAATCCGCGTCACTCGGTTTGCCAAGCGAGAGTGTTACCATTGGGCTACCAGAATAGAATCACCCAACCGAAAAAAACAAACTAAATTATCAACAATTACAGTTAAAAAAAAGTAGTATGACTGTTTTCCTATTGATTATTAGTTTTACACGACGAGAATTTGAATAAAACTATCCTTTTTTTTCGCGAATTCATTTTTAAAGAAAATAAAAATGTATTTTTTGCGTATGAATATTGTTTGTCTTTGGATTATGTGATAATTACTCGTATATGTAAACTTTTTAGACGTTATAATTTCTAAAAACCATTCAATAAAAATAAACATAATTGTAATTTAAAATGAATCAGTTTGTCAGTACATATAAAAAAGTATGTCTATTCTTTTATGTACGACTTCAATACATAAATAATTAATGGACCACTCGCTTAAGAAGACTGTTAAGAGAAATTTAGAACAATGAAACCGATTAATCGATTTCACGGTCTCGATTATCCATTGGTGGTGTGACAGCTGTCAGAGCCTGTATTAATCCTTTTAACGATGACAGTATCTTTATAGGTCTTTTGTTAGATTAAATAAAGCCGATTTCATTGTCTTTCTAACTCACTTTTATACATATGTATGTAATCGAACATTTATTATATTATGTATATTAAATGTTAATTGGATATAACTAAAAAGTCCACTAATAATTTTAAAAATTAGTAAATAACGACAGGTCGGTAGATCGCTCGTTATTTACGAATTCTATTTACTTGCTTTTTTACACTAAAATTATATAAAATTATTTAATTTTAATGACTGTTAATTCCTACATTCTAATGATGCGAATAATTCTGTCAGGAAGTAGGCTAAGCTAACATAATTTTAATTGCTTCAAAATAATACTTTCTTAAGTTTACGCGAATATTCAACATTATAAATTAAACTTTTCGTATTTTGCTATTGTTAGTAACAAATATATAAACCTCTGAGACGTTAAATACCTTAGACTCTCCCGTCACCATGAGTGCTGTAAAGCATTCGAAACGTCGGGAACCAAAAATCAAAATAAATCCGGGACAAAATCCGAAAACATAGTTTAATTTATAATGCGGGAAAATATCTCATCTCGAAGAGATAGCAAGCAATTATACTTTATGGCCGCTACTCGCTACACTAGACCAAATATTTATGTAATAGATGTACTCGTACATGCTTTCGTCAGAATCGGCTTACAATGTCCATACAAAATGACAGTAAACGTTTTGATACTCATGAAAATAATGGTTAATATGGCAATACATTGGTTTATCTTATACATATTATGTACACTTCTATAATTAAGTTCCTACTTAGGTACAATTTATATCACTAAACAAAAATAATTTAAATGCAAGTTTAAAAATATTTTCGCGCTGTATATACTATTAGCCAGTCGACAGTGAAATATGGGCATTTCACTGGGCTATAAGGCCAATTAAGTAGAAAATATTTAATTACGAAATTCATCTTTAGATGAATGAAATTTTGATATTAGCATAATATTATAAAATGAATTGAATCAATATAGATAGCATCAGATCTACGAGTATGGGTCACTGTCTGGCCGAGACCTCTAAGTTATATAACGTGTTGTAAGTTCTTTAATCCAACGGCGAAAGTAACAGGTGTGACAGCTATGAGATTTCGATTTTCACCGTGATAGACCGGTCGCTATATTAAGCAAACTAACCACTGCTATATTTTCAATGAATATGTATTGAAATGAAAATGTATCCAAATAATATTTTGTATACAGATTGTTGTGACGATCTCGTATTTACATCAATAGTTTTAAAAAATATTCCATAGATATATTTATAAAAATATATTTTCTGTGAGCAAGAACTACGTGAATTCACAAAAGATGTTGTGACTATAAAGTATTTTTTTTTGCAAATGACTAACTGCACGGACATTATTTATAACCAATGTTATATGTAACAAATGAAATTACTTATTTACTAAGTATTAATAATAACTGAAGAAAAGAAGAGAATGTGCGTGGCGTGTTTATTTTTACTTCGTAGCATGACATTTGAAGAGGCACATCTATAAATATAAATGCCGCTGTAGAAAATGATCAAAATCATTAATCGATTAGTAATTAAAAGTCATTTCAAATTGAAATTTTCGCAGAACGCCGCTTTAATTACCTAAATCTAGAATTTCTAAATAAAGATATTTGTCGAAACCACTAAAACATCCTAAAGGCAATTCGGACCAAACATGATATATTAGATTTCAGAATCGGCTAAAATTGCTCTAGACTCCTCGAGGCTATTAGAAAAGTAATATCATTAATTATAAACCAATCATTATTTCCATTTAAATATCGATAATAGTGTTGTGATTTTTTATAGTTTTCGGTATATTTAAGAAGTTTATAGCATCAACATTCATATAGGAATTCACATTTGAGTGAAACTAATCTTAAAAGTAATCTTTAGATCCCTTACGATAAAACGAATTATAAGAATTTACAAGAGCATATAAGCTATTTTAAATAGTAAACAACCCTAAATTCTGAGTATGATAACAATATTTACAAAGGTGTACAACACGTAGGATGTAGGTGGATCAAAGTGAAAGATAAACAAGGGGAAACTAACGGCTTTACAGGTAACGCTTAACGTCTTCAAGTGTTACTTGTTACAGAAAATATTTATTATTATATTATTACAGGTGTTCGCATGATTGAGAATTTAAGCAATTATTTAAATGAAAAAATCCATCTATATAAAAATCTTTTTTATGGCTAACTCTCAAACTGTAGCTTTTGTTTAATACAAAAAAATAAAATTGGTTTACTAACAGGTGAGAAAAAGGTATTGAACTATGTGCGTAAATAACGAGAGATGATCGTTCACACCACAACGGCTATTGAGTGAAATTAGGATAGTTTATAGGTATTCTGGAATCTGGATGCATAAATTACGTAGTGATTAATTAATTAAATAAAAAAAAGGATCATAGTATAATTAATTAAATGTATAAATTATAAAAACAGAGATTCTTTCTTAATTTGAATAAGTTTTTTTTAAAGGTAACACAAATATGTTTATACTAGCTGTGCCCGCGACTTCGTTCGCGTGGATGTCGGAACTTAACAATGTATTTTTAGTGCGAAGCGCTGTTGGAGGATACCGATACAAATTATTTTTTTTTATTTATGCTAGTGCTTCTTTAAAAACAACATTAGCTGTGGAACCATCTGGAGCGTACACAAAAAGGTTATTGGGGTTGTTTACGCGGTAAAGAGCTACGTATAGTTGACCATGGGAAAAGCATCCAATACTTAGGTCCACCTCCGCAACGGATAATGTCTGGCCCTGAGTTTTATTAATCGTCATGGCATAACAGAGACTGACTGGGAATTGCTCTCGTTTGAAAGAGAAAGGAAAGTTGTTAGGAATTATAGGTATTCTTGGAATAAAAACAATATATACGTACACAGAAGAAATTAGCTCCTGTTGTGATGTAACAAGAACAGAGATTATCAATCAAAATAACTTTTCCATCTTCTTGTACGGGGTATGTGCCATTGCCTATTTGTAACAATAAATTGGAAAACTCCTGTGCATTTTCGCAGCCTCCAACTGTGCACGCATATTTACACTCAGGTGTGTAGATGAGTGAGACCAAATGCACATAACCCTAATTTTACTTCTGGAATTTCTATACTTCTTCACTTTAAACTCAAATATCTTTTGATAGACTGAACCGATTGCAATGAAACAAAAACTAAATGTTACTTTAAGTTACGTTCAATCGTTGTGTATAAAAGTTATCTACATTGCTTTCGTACATTTGACGTGATGCCCGGATAAATAAACAGACAAACCGACAAACCGACAAACAGACAAACAGACAAAAATTCTAAAAATGCTGGAAATGGGTTCTATTGGTTGTCCTTTAACACCCTGGCTATTTTTTTTATATTTTTTTTTGATGTACAAAAACGACTTTTCTACAGTTTTATTATATGTATAGATTGATATTCGATTAAAATACCCCGCATGTAGACGGAGGTTCTACTTGCTTAATAAGGTTATTGGCCTTGATTTGTAAAAATTTTCCACTTATGCAAATACTGAAGGCTGACCTTTTCATTTATTTAATATAATTCTATAGTTTTTGTCATTGGCAAATTAACATCTGGCGCCAGTTAAAGAGATAAAGAATTAGTAGTCAAATAAAATGTCTGTTATTAACATCGTTTAACAATAAAGTCCATATTCAGTCCATATCAATAATACTGGACAGTATTATTGATGAGTATTGAATATATTCAATTGGTTAGATTGATGCAATAAGTAAAAGATAGCACGAATATTTTTCGCAATAATCGATGAACAAATAAAACCATTAGAATAGGTTACAGAATTTCTTAATAGTTTTTGTTAACTGTAAGAATATTACTAAATCGGTATAATCACGTGCCTATACGGCTGTTAAAAGTATTGGGTGTTAATCTATAGTCACGCTTATTTTTAATTTTACGATATTTTTTGTCAAAAAGTTCTGAGGAACAGGACAAGGTCGAACTTTTTTATGCCGTATACGCCAGTCGTGCCCGATTACTATCTTATCGTACTCTGCAAGTGTGAAACTAGTGAGTGCCCCCTGTGTTTGCTTGAACACTAATACTATGATAAATCGCGCGTATATTAGTCTCAATGACATTTACCGTCATAACAGTAATTCGGTTAAGAGGACATCACCTTGCAAAGTAAAACGTGACAAGTCTATCTACTTTTCACTAATGTCGCTAACAAAGAAAATTGTTTGACGTACTCCAATGCCACAGCTTGCTTTAAAAGGCTTGTCTCAAAAAATATTACTTACATATTATAATAGCGAAATTATTTAGTTATTTGGTATTTATAATGAAAAACTTTTATAATACTTATTCAATTCAATTTTTTTGCTTATTGGCTTGATTTTCTAAATCCTGAGACCTAGGTTATCCGTTGGGCACAATTCACTCCGCCAATGTCGCGTAATAATAATTATATGAGTAGCTTTATACAAACGAGTTAATTTACAGTTTATAGTTGCCAACATAATAAATACTGATATTAATATAGTAGTAGCCATTCCGGTCCGCTCCGCTGGGCGTAAGTTAAAAAGTAAAGTAAGTTAAAACAAATTAAACGGTTTTTATAAATTTCTAATAGAATAAAAGTGGCCTAAGTTGCTCCTTATAACATTAGCTATCTACGAATGAAAGTCCCGCCAAAATTAGTTTAGCCGTTTCTTCCATTAGCCGGAACAAACAGATAGACAGACAGACAGAAATGTTATTTTGATGTAAGTACCGTATATGCTTTCATATGCATATAGTGAAAAGCTGTTAATTTTAAATTAAAAACAGATTTTATTCATATGTACAGATTTGCCTTTTTTAACAACCTTCCCCAAAGTTACATAACTTCGTTATATGATATCACACTTAACACGTATCCGTGTAGTAGCATGTTCTAAAAAAATATGATAAATTATAGTTTTTACACACATAATATATTATTTTACTTTAAATTTAAATTCTTGACAGGTCGAAATGGGAAATTAAATAGTGAAGTATAGAGCTGTGAAGTATAATTGAATAAAGAACAGAGGACGCGGCAGAAACCAATATTATCTTAGCTCTAATAAGGTACAAAACTCCAACGAGACTAAGGACGTTTAAAGGTTAGGTTGAGATAGCTATTTGACATTTCAAACCTACTCACGAATGTGGAACGTTAGTTTCTCGTCCTTTAATATAGCCTTTACGTATAAAGTATCATTTTTTTCATGTTCAAGTCAAGCCAAGTGGACATTAAGCAATCAATCTATTGAAAACTAACAAGTTTATGAGAAAATGATGTATAGGTATATCTAAGCCAAATCGATTTTTTGAAAGTCGGTATTTTTGGGTCATCCAATTAGAATCTTATAGATTAACCATAATATATTAGCATTTTGTTGAAATCTGCCAATATGTGTCTCACTAGGCTCAAAACAAGTATGGGGCCCACCAAAAACCTACTCGTAACTTCAATTAACTTACCTTTAAAATATAAGGATATCCGTTAATCCACGAGAGCTTAGAAAATCTGTAACAAAAATAACATCAAATTAATATTTTGTTTGATCAAATAACATAATAAAAGTATAATAAAAATATTTAAGTGAAAAACAAGAGTGAAGCCGGACGTCAGGTCAAAGAACCATCGTCAAAGTCAGTTATAATAACAGGCAGAGCTTTAAACGAAACCTTACATTATATACGTACATACAATTAAATTAAACGTCATAAGAACAACATAGGTATGTATTACTACCATCGAAAGTGAAAATAACGAAAGTGAACCGACGGGTCGGACAGCCATTTTGACAAACTAAACAAATATTAACAAATTTAAACCTTATTTACTAAAAAAATAAGATACGATCTCTTTTGAGTGCGAATAATTTCTTAGGCGTGTCTAGGACTTGGGACTTGAATATCATTATCGACTTCATTACTTTATTCATCATATTATGCGTGATGTGACAAGTTATCTAACATCATTTATTTTGTATCGTAATGTGGATGTTATTGAGAATTACAACTTTTTATGTAAAACTTCTAGAAAACAGAAATGCGACAGCATTGATATATTATAATTTTTTAAACGAATACTTTCAAACATATAAAGATAAGTTATTTCTTATTTACTAATACAATATCTGAGATACATAAAATAATTATAAATATTCATAGTTTTAATGTTAGTCTAAGAAGTGTGTCTAATAAATACAGTATTGCAATGACGCTCTCTATTTGCTAATCGGGAAAACTAAATTGTGTTTCTTTACTCGACGTTATTATAATCAAATAAATTAGGTTTAGGCGAAATTTTTCACAGAGTTTTAGCCTGTTAGTTACTTGTTAGAAACTAAATGTCATTTTATTGTATCAGAATGGTGCCATCTCCGGAACAATAAGCACTAGAACTAAAGCTCTTATTGAATTCAATATTAACTTTATGTATGTAAAACTCTACAATTATAGAGCTTTTCAAACATTTTTTACTTAATTAATGTAAAATTCTTCAATTTATAATATTATTTTAAATAGAAAGAAAATATATCAACACGCATTTTACTAGTAAATCGTTTGAACACATTTCTATCGATACTAACATTACGAGGTTAATCACGTTTTAAAGTATTCAAGCCGCGGGCGATAGAGAGATGACAGGAACAACACGTAACCGAAGTAATAAAATGATCGGACATATAACGTAATAAAATTAAACTCTTGCGCAACTCCGATGTCGACCGGATGGTACGACAACTGCATGAAAGTGTACTGAACTCATTGCTTTTATTAGCTTATTATTTATTTTATAAGGAAGGAAATGTATATTCTATTATGTATTATGTAAATAACTAAAAAACTTAATTGTGTGATTATGGAATAAATTACGATTATCAAGCTAAGAGCCGCGACACAAATTACTTGAACCGGTTTCTTTGACGATATTTTCTCTACTTTTTCCAATAACAGCTTAAATTTAGTTATATTTTAACAAAAAATATGCCACATTGAAAGAGAGCTCCCTAGAACGACGTGTCAAGAAAATTATAAGTATTTTTTTTGGACTAGAAATTCTTTGCATTAGAGCATTTCCTAAAAAGGAAACCAAAATATATCGATTTTTTTAATTTTTTAGTAAAAATAAATTTAAATTATAAGTTTTTAAGCTTAGTTAGGTACTACAATTTTATATAAATGAGTTTTAATATTAAGTTTTAAGGAATACTAATAATAGTAACATTCGTATAGTATAGTACTTATAACAGTGAAGTCGTTGAACTCCATCCTACGCTCATTGAATCCTAATACGAATACTAGTAATTATATTATCTCCAGCTGGTTATGCGATGGGAGTATTGAAATCATATCGTGCGGTAATTATTAGGAGATTACAGTATACCTTAAATTTAGTTACAGTGCTATTGTTATGTTGTCGAAATTTGATATTGATAAGAATTGGAGGTGGTCACATGTTCAATCCTATGTGTATGTGTGTCAAATCAATTATTTGTCTGATTTTGATAGTTAATTATGTGTCCATTAATGTACATAATATGTATGTAATAGTTAGCTTATCTATTACTTTTGGTCTAAAAATGAACGCTAACCTAAAAAAGATGGCGAATTTTTTCTTGAATATAAAAGTTAGTGCTGTTTTAAATGAAGGTGGTTAAAGTATCTAATATTCATAGCAGAAATATCTAATAAAAATGAAAAAAAGAATCTAATTGAACACTTTAATTAATAATTAGATTGTAGTTCTCGCTCAATTAAGTGTAATTATAATTTTTGCGTATAAAATATTGCAATCATATTACATAACATTATGGTACGATATGTATTTGCTCTCAAGTCTATATTGAAATTTAAAAAATTATGTAACTTAAACTATACCATCGTTTAACGTAAAACTATAACAGTAAACGGTAATAGTTATTAATATATTACGTATATCATAGAATAATGTAGTCGTTCCGTAACTTACGGTCACGATTTTCCCATGAGTGGGCAAAATTTATGTACGTGGTTGACGTAATATCAAAAGCCTATCTGGCATAGCAAGTAGGAATTGTAAACAAAACGCTATATCACATCCTGTATACGTTAAAACGTCTTAGACAAAGGTAAATTCGACTTCAAAGGGACCGTCTGGTATATTTTGCATTGTTTAATGTACGGGAGCAAGTTTCGACGTAGTGCTTTGTGAAAACTAAATGGGAGCTTTAATAGTAATATGTTAATAATTGAATTTAAAAGTAATTGAGATAAATTTTTGTTTTTCAGATAGAATTTTCCCAAACAATATACAAAAACTATGTACCTACATGCTTATTCGATATAAAAAATTGTTTTCAAAATTGTTGTTTGTAGAAACTTAAAAGATAATTATTTGAATAAAAGATAATTTTTCTATTGTTTTTTTTTTTTTTTTTTGTTTTTTTTTAATGGAAAAATTTCAACTTGAGAGGAAATCCGAACATGTCCTTGTATTACATTGGATATGCCTATTACTGGCCTGCTTTAGGCTTAATCATAAGAGCAAACAATGTTATATTTCATTTGTGAGAACCAAATATAAGGCAAAAAATATATTTAGGGACTGTTACAATATAGGTACGTAATATAATCTGTAAACACGTGTTCAGAACAACTAGCAATGTCTGCATTGTACATAGTGTAGGAAATCTTAGTGGTCCAATAAAAAAGTACATTACATGTTTTGCTTGCAATAAGAGTGTAGTGATTACTCTGTTCCTTGACTACATATGCAACGTAAAGGCAATTTAGAGGTGTTTAACATTTTTTTTCTGTTTTATAAACAAACATTGTTATTGTGAGAAAATCCTTGGTTTATTTCCCATCTAGCTTTATAATTATTTTCTCAAATTCCATGTAAGTAAATAATAACAGAACTACAAACATATTAAATGGTTTTAATAATAAAAAAAATACATAGAGTGGAACATATTATAACCCCCTCCTTTTTTGAAGTCGGTTAAAAATGTAGGTAGCACCGGCTTCGCCCGTGTGGACTAAGGTGAAGGTATGGTGGTATGGTGAACACAGGCTTGTTTCAATTCAAGTCGCAACTCGACGACTTAGCGCCTATTTTGCGTGTGCCGCGTGGACTAATATTTTTTATCCCACAGGATGCATTTTTACAGGATAAAAGTTACTTATGTGCCATTTCAGGCTAATTATATTTTTCTGTGCGCAATTTCATCTAAGTATATTGGTAATATGACGCACGTTAACGACCTTCGAGTACGGTATCCTAAAAGATTCATGTTACGTATTCATGCTAGTGACGTGCCCACACTTTGTCCGGGATCGTCCCTAGGTGAAAAAGCAGGCAGCAGAAAACCACATCAAATACCCTGTGATAAGTTTAATTGTAAGAGGTTTTTTTTCCCATCTCTTCATCCGTTAGTCTATTTCAAATAAAAAAAAGAATAAAATAGGTACAAAATTTAAATTTTTATAAATAATTTGGAGATTTATAAAAGTATGGATGTCGGAAGATTTAAAAAAAAAGCGTTAGAACCACAGATGACTTAAAATATCGTAAACTAACTTATTTAATAAAGGTTTCTTTTATTTTTAGTTCTATATCTTAGAAAACTGTTTTATAAAAAATATAAATATTTAAACTAGAAAACACAATTTAAAACAGTAGTAGTCCAGCACTTCTTCATATACAACAAATAAATACATTATACGAGTAGATCTACATTTAAAGTTGGTTCAAAGTAAATATTCAGTTGTTAAGATATAACAATATAGAGGACCGAAATAACGCAACAAAGCGTCTCAAGTGTAAAGACAGTGTATGCATAATACTCATTAGTATGGCTACCTCGACCTCTGTCTGTGCTGTTTGGTTTCTACGCGTTGTACTCGCTAAGAAATAGGTCGTAATGTCTTAAAACTTGAATATATAATGAACTTAGTTATTTGAAGTTAATGTTAGGAATGTCGAATTACAACTATAATAAAACTATAATTAAAATTAGTGTTATATACATTTTTTTTAACTTGTTTTGATGTATTTTTTCTTTGTCATGATATGTAGCTTACTGAGTCAACTCGCAGATAGGCATATTGCAAATATTAACGCATAAAGCCTTAATTGACAATAAACTTTGAATTAACTTTGACTCTTGTGGTATACAAGAACTGTTTACCTAATTTCGCAAGCTTTCAGAATGCTTCCATATCACAATATCAATTATAATTCAATGTAATTTGTAATAACAACGGTGTCTAATTAACGCTCGCAAACACATTTCCAATGATTCGTGTTTTATATATATCTGTACGTACATTTATTTACTATTCATATATTAAATATTTACTTAAATCTTACTGGCGAGTGACCCTCGCTAAGGTAAAATGTTACTCCAGGTCATAGTTGTTTTATGTAAGTACAAAATTTAATCTAAATCTGTTCGTAAACGTTTCAACAAACAAACAAACAAACAAACAAACAAACAAACAAACATACATACATACATATATACATGAATGTACTTTGTATGCATGTATGTATGTGTGTATGTATTTTTAATTCATTTGGATTATGAATGAAATTGCATGTATAAATTAAAAAGTACCTGGATGAGCGAGCTTTGCTCGGTATTTTTAAGAAAAATGTTATTATTATTCGCTAATAGATGTCGGGAAGAGTCATATTTTTCTGTTTAAGTGGCAATATTGGGCAGCCCAAACGCCACCTTTTTGTTATTTTCTTTCAATAAAAAAATAAGTTTATGTTTAAGTTGATTATCGATAAATTTGATTATTGATAACACGAATTAAACAACATTTTCTGAAAATGAATCCTAGCTGGATCGATTTATCGCCCCCGAAATCCCCTGTATACTAAATTTTATGAAAATCGTTGGAGCCGTTTCCGAGATTCAGATTATATATATACAAGAATTGCTCGTTTAAAGATATAAGATAAAAATATTTTTAATAAAATATATAATTATTTCGACACTTCGACCCAGTTTATATTTCTTATAAGACACTTATAACAATCAATTCAATAGCCATATAGAATAACGCGCCAAAACTAGTATTTCATATAAAGTTGTACAAAAATATTACATCGAAAACATAAATTGCGGTCGAAATCTTAACGGTATTAATGATTAAAACGGTACTTAAAAGGTACGCCCTTAATATTTGAAGCTTTTATCGTTCCACTTTCCTTTAACTTTTGTTACTATTTTAAAGTTAAAGTTTACTCTTGCCACTTTTGTATAAGTTTGTAAGTAAAAAGTTTTTATTATAAAAATTATGCTACAAAAATAAATAATTTTATTTTTAATTTATACCAAGGTAAATTTGCAAATATGACTGTTACTTCATCATGCTGTAACGCATAAACGAATTTAAATAAAATGCATAGGATCCTTTTCCCATATATGTATATGCATATATCGACAAGCGGAGCAGGGGGCAAAAATTAGTATATATAATACTAAAAAAATAAACTCGATTAGAATTCCCTATAAATAGCTCAAGCAATATTTGCTTAAATATAGAAGGTGAAACACCTGCGCTAACACTACCGTGACAAATATTTCATAGTTGCGTAAAATAAATGATCCAGATAGAGCTATTTCGTATATATTGCAACAAATAGAATTGGAGTTAATTAAGAAATGACCTTATACTATTTAATAAAACTTCATAACTTCTCTCCGTTGTATATTTCTTAAGAAAACAACTTAAAAATGTTATAAGTCTGCTAAATTACTAAGCATTAGAAGCTTAGTGCTTATGTAATTTAGTACATAAATGTAATTTAGTACATATGAAGATAATAACGATTTAGATAAGCTTGAGAAAGTTTCCAAATGTGGTGGTTTTAGTCGATACAATGGACATTTAGATGTCTTCATAACTTTACTCGATAATTTATTATTTAGACAGTAAATACAATAATTTACCTTGTGCTGGTATTGACAAACGATAAATCAATTACATACGTTTTGTAGATTTTTGCTGCTTCTGAATTTGGATGAGACTTAGTAACTATATGGGTCAGGCCGTAGTTTTTGCCACATTTTGTATACCCTAACTCTCCGCTACTTTTTTTTAAAACTAATATACTAATTATTCATTTTTCTAACATGGCATTGTATTCCATAAGGAGTAATGATCCACGGCCACTAAAGATATTTGAATAAGCTTACGAACTTGAAAAGTTACACGATATTTTACTACAAAAAATGTCGTTTTTTTTGTAAAAAACGCGAATCCGCTTCGGGACGATGTACTTTGCGCATCGGTAAAATTAAAAAAAAAACATTCTTTTTGATAATCTGCTTGATTTAATGTGATGAAATAATAGTTAGCTTGCCATCTTTTTAATATCGTTACGTGTTTCCTTAGAAAATACATTAAATTTCATACATTTTCAAAAAAACTACACAAATACATTTTTTGCCCTATTATTTTTGCGCAACCTATCTATCTGCCCATTTTGCGGTTAAAACATTACCAAGATCTGTATCTGAGTAGTGATTGTACCAAAGTAACTATCTCTATGGTCAATATAAGGTTAGCAGCCATATTTCTTCTGTTGGATGTCAACTTTCGTTTCAGAGTGGAATGTGTCACGTTTCTCGCGGAGTGTATTTTTTGTGATTTCTAGCCAAGTTTTCAATTAATACCTGTTATTGTTATTGTGCACCATAAAGTAAGCTGTGCGTTATATTTCAAGCCTAAATTAAACTGAAAAAAGATCTTATTTATCGAGTTATTATCAATTTTATTTGACATTATGCCACTTTGCGATACTAGTGGCGTAAAATTTGCGCCACATTTTTTTGCGCTATGGTTTAAAGGTGCATACACGTGGTTTGCAAAGCACTATCTATGCTGTGATTGATTAAAAATTGCAAGACTTACAAATCGTGTTTTTATTTGTACCTACCTACCTGACTATAACAAAAAATCTTAGGTTAAACAAAACTGTCCTACACTTCATAAAATGCTCGAAAATAATATTTATGTACTCAGTCAAAATAAAAACATCATTTAGGCACAACTTTACTATTTTGTGTTACCATTTGCGTCACTCTACGCCACTGACTTTCGAAAAATTGTGCGTCACCTTTGCGCTATTTGTGGCAAAATCTACGGCCTGACCCATATACAGATTTACTATAAGTACCTTAAGATGTACCTATAACGAAGCAAGAAGCTAAGTTGCTAGTTGTCCATATTAAACAATGTTCTTTGTTTTTAGAAAAAATATTTATATGTTGGTACATTATTACACACAGCGCCATCTAGTTCCGTGGTAAGCTACAAGGCTTGTGTTACGGATACCAGATAGTTGATACACTACATATATATAACTTTAAATACATGTTATAAATATAAGGTCCCTTTATAAAATAATGAGTGTGAATAGAAACAGAAAACTGAACTGGTATTGTACTATCAGGAAGTGCTCTAGTTACAAGCGTCATGGGTGTCGGCTTCCCTATTCGTACGACTACATCTAGTCACGGAATGTACGGTCTGTCATTGTAAGGACGTTTTTTGTTGGAAAACACTAATATGTAATTTAATCCGGCGGTATATTGTAATCGATATCACAATCACAAGTTTAATATTTTTAAAAGTTTTAAAGACATACATATTATGTACATTGCCATTGCTCTGAGAGTCTCAGTATAATACTTGAAGGCACGCGTGTTAAAGTTTATTGTGATCTGTGTAACTGGCTTCATATGAAAAATAGTCTCACGTGCCCAAGAGCACTATTGTGCTATAAGCGTGAAATATACGAATATATGTATAAAATATCTGTACGATTTTTAAACGGCTTCAATGTATTACTTTACTCTATGGGTGTGTATATTTTTATACTACACGCTTTTTTGGAAGCAATAATCTAAATTGGAAAACTTTATATCAAAAGGACAATTTAAAAACTATACATAAAGATGCGACAACTTTCGTTAGCTGTTTAACCAAATTTAATCCTCGCATTATGTCGTTTTCACATGCTTTCTATTCAATGTTGCGCACGCGCATACGAAGGTGACGTCGATGTCTACTAGATGAATTAAAATGGCTATATAGACAATATATCGTATTATAATAGTAAAATGACAACATCCTAGTTATAAGTTGTGTTAAATCTACTTTTTTGTGTAAATCACAGAATTAAAATTAATACCTGTCAGATTTTTGCGAATGTTAATTTTTATTTGTCAGTATCAGATTGTAATAATAAGATAAGGATTATTAATATGACAGTAATTAAACAGTAAATCTTAAGGTTAGTATAAAAAAGTTACTATTTCTCGAAATCTATATATTTTCCGTCATTTCGTTTAAGTCAGTAAGCCAAGGGAAGAACCAAGGCCCTAGAATGTAGTGTCTCAGAAATATTGTCAAACCAAGGAGGCGCTGCAATCGCTATGGTGTCTCAATGCCTAACTTCACGTTGTCACAATAGTGACAGTACTCATAAATAGCTAACTTCACAGATACTACTTATTGACGGCAGCGCGCTATAAATTCTACAAATTTTCAGAGACAGGCGGGTAATGCTTTAGTATGAAGCGATGGTTCTCCTGTATCTAACCTCCATGCGAGGGACAATAGAATAAAAACTTAAGTGATTTGGTAGGTAAAGTTTTTGAATTTTAGATGCGGTGTGGTGTGGAAAATAAATTAGAAATTAAAATTATGCGTAGAAGTAATAAAAATGAAGCTGATTTTTATAAGCAACAGTACCAAAATAGCCTTACATAATATGTACATTTATTTATAATGTTCACTTTTCATACATTGAGAATTCAATTCAGTTCAAACGATCGAAGCGTGAAGATACTACGATATAAATTTAAAAACGCGCAAATGCAAATAACATGACGATGATCGTGGCGATAGTATTATCTGTAGTTGCTTGCATCGTCTGCGTACGACGACGTTGTTACAGGTTTGATGCTTGTTTTTTCTTAGATCCACAGATATTACTCGTATGACAAAAATATATTATATTGTCATCATACATATTCCTAAGTCTTATCAAGGCATAGATGTATCAACAATATTTAATTAATATGTTTTAGCTTCAAATCCTTTGTAACCGTTGATTTTATTAAGTACTCAACTAAAAAGCGATATATTTTAAATAGCCCTTATTCTAATACAAAATTTGTCTTCGCAAGTATGCCGATTTTACTTAAGACAAATAAAATGATCGATTAGTATGTACCGTAGGCTATGTAAATGACACTTTTACATGTATTACTTTTTAACTTTCTTTGTACACAGTATGCACAGTGCTTTATGATGCTTGTCATTTGTTAATGAATAGATGTAAAATGAAATGATGTCAAATCATCTCTGTTTGATATTAATAAATTTTAAGTATTTAGGTCAGTTTGTTATATAGTGGCAATTGCGTGTGATTTTTTCGGTGAATATTATCTTCTTTTTATAGGGAGTTTACAAAGTAAAAGTTTGCAAGCAGTTTTGATTTAAAAAAAAAATTTGCAGTATTTTCATTTAAAAACCTGACAATAACCTATAAGTCTAATAATCAATAATCCACATATATAATGTTTTTTTTATACATAATTTTATTTCTTTACTTGTATCATAATATACTCTACAGCAAAACAAAAAGTATTTAAATAGAAATATTTCATGTACCTACATATTTAGTTTTTAGGCTAATTTAAATAATTTATTCTAGCATGATTTTTTCGCCATGTTGGTTTAAATCTATGCGAAGGGAAAACAATGAAAGTTAAATGACAAAAATGACATTGCAAAAGAAATTTTCGGGCCAAAGTTCGCAAGCATTTTTTTAAATTTGTTATTTTATACGCCTATGTGTGGTAGAACATGTTGCAGCAATCGTAAGCTTTATCTTGTTTGTATCAACTGTTTTTGTAGCACTTGATTGGTATTTAAAGTCCACGGCTTTTGCTTAATTTGACCTGAAACTCGACATACTATAAAATGAAAGATCTAATAAATTAAATTAAGCCTCCACTATCAATACAATAAAAAAGTAAAATAAAATGTGTACGATTATTTTATTTATAGAAATCATACATTATTAATTATATAAAAATACGATTTATATATTGTATAATTGAAATTAATTATTGAATTCTATTAATATAAAAAACTATTTAAATTTCCTTCAGTGGATTCGCAAAAGAGGAAGAAGAAAACAATGTTTTATGAATTCCTGAAAAACGTAATTCTTTTTCGTAACATTACTTTGAGGCGTTACTCTGACTTTGTCCAAAATAATGAAAAGTGTCACATCGAATTTTAATTGGCTTGTCTGACCCACTACGGTAATACTCCCATAACACTTGGTAGCTAGCAAATTACCTACTACAAATATAATTAAGGAAATGCAAATTGACGCACAAAGCATCTAATCTGACGGTCACTAACCTCAAACAAAAAGATTTCCAACAAGAAACAATTGTCAAACAAACGAAAAAGTAAACATGGCCCCGTTAATGGTGGGTGAAAGTCAAGCCAGCTTCCTTTTTCTCACGACAAATGAGATGTCTGGATTGAACAGACACTACGGAAATATGTAAGTACGCAAGTTAAGTAACGTGAACGCACATAATTAGTTTTTACGTAGTAATTGTGAAGGTCCCTATCGTAACACGGTTTTACTAGTCGTTGTAAATCTTTCCGTAGCTTTGTCTGGCGATTCCTTTTTTTTATAGTTAGGTATGTGTGTTATCTAGAATACCTAGTTTTTTTATTTATAAAAGATTAAAATTAATATAGCAATCGCAGAAGGACATAGAGCTTACTTTATCAAAGAAGTTATTTTTCATGAGTTCAAAGGATTAATCATTTTGATACAATGTTACCATCTACTATATATAAAACTTTTTTATAAAAGTAATGTATGAATTTTGAGTGGATTTTTATATCAAAGTTAATCTACGAGTCGAAACCAAACAAAATCAGGAATTACTAAATTTCCATAATACAAATGAATGGAGTATTTCGCGACCTAGATACTATAAATTTCATAATATTATCATCATTAAAATATTAAAAATATTTTAATTTTCATTACCGGCCTTGAGGCAGTGCTTAAACAAAAGGTATTTGTAGCGTCGCACTAAATAGATAATTAAATTTACATTTGTACCAACGAAATAAGCTCTTTAATGTTATATAAAAATGGTTGTTTCAACAAAATATTTTAATATAAAAACAATTTGTATTCAAATTTTTATCATAATTATGACTTTTATAAAAACAAGTTTAGAACATAGCAAGAGCGAGACAACGTGCAAAATTATATGGAATGAGTGTAATTAAATAAATCAGCCGTATGTAATGTCTGCTTTAAACTAGGTTAGCCCTTATAAAAAAGAAAATTATTACAATTAAATAGTCCGTAACTTACGTTTTAAACCTTTTTGTATTCAAAATCGTTATTTGTATGTACCACCAATCTTATTAGGTAGACTGTACAACTTTTTTAACTAATTAACTAGCAAAAAGCTGATCTTTGTAAGGGTTTGCGTTTTTCTAACGGGTAATAATGTTACAGCGATGTTAACTCTTTGGTTTTCTAACAGGTAATTTTAGTAGTACAATAACATTCTATCCAATGAACTCAAAATTGTTAATGTTCATTTTTTATTGGTTATAAAATTATATTTTTTGATAGATAACTCATCTAGATATGAAGTTAAGTTACTATGTTAAAGCACAAATCTATAGGTGTGATAGTTTTTCAGTAAAGTGTACCACGTAATGCTCAGGTTGTGGGACAGTGTTAGGGTTTGCTTCGCTCGCCATAATAAAATTCCTTCGATTAATATATAATAAATACTTCTAATAGCTTACCGTTGCTCTGCTTGGGTTGCTATTTTTTGTAGGTACCTTCTTTTGATGTTAATCCATCGAGCCCTTTCGGTGATAAGAAACAGATAGACAGAAAGTGACAGTTCTTTTACTTCGATTCAATAAATATAATAAAATCCTATAAAACTAGGCACGTTTCCGTTTTGAATATCAAATACCTAGCCGAGCCGAGATTTCTACCGATTGAAGTGTAACGAGTGAGTTGCGACGAGTAGCGTTTCGAGATCTTATTACAAAGTAGTCAAGCGTATCCAGAGGTCATTATACACAAACTAGCAATTCCCGCGGCTCCATCCGCTTTCTTACCACTATTAAAAATAGGGATTGGTGATAGAAGGATGAAAATTAAGGGTGCCAAATCATAAAAAAATAAAAAATATGTCAAAAAATAAAATTATCATTAGGGAAATAAACAATAGCCTACGACCTTTTTTTTTTTTTTTTTTTTTTTATGGGACAAAGGGGGCAAACGGGCAGGAGGCTCACCTGATAGTAAGTGATCACCTCCGCCCATGGACATCTGCAACACCACAGGGCTTGCAGATGCGTTGCCGGCCTTTCAGGAAAGGGAGGGAGGGAAGGAGGAGTGAGAAGGACGGGAAGAGGGATGGGGAGTGGGCCTCCCGGACTCTCACTTACCGGACGAAACGCGACAGCATAGCTGCCACTTCACGCCGGTCTCCTGTGAGAGAGTGGTACTATACGGGGCGTGCCGGCCCATTCGGCTGCTACCCGAAGGTAACAAGCATGGCACTACCACTAATAAATTCTCAGATTCTCTATTCTCAGACGTACCAAATATACACAAAAAAATCATAAAGATATTTATATATAAGATAAATGCAGTTCATCTAAGAGTGATGAACTGACAGGAAACGGTACGGGAAATGAAATAGATTATCGGTGAAAACTAATTTCTTACGCTTACATACATATGTATAAGAAAAACTAGTTACTGAACACAGTTGCTTTTATACGTACCTATATAAAAATGTACAGTAAATGTATATTTTTATTAACTTTTTCTAAATAGGGAGATATAGCTTCAGAGGATATTTTTACAAAACTTAGTTTTCGTCTCTACATACAGTGTACCTAAGTGTATAATTATAGGTGCTAGCAGTTATGTATTTACTATTTAGGTACCCGTACATTACAATGTATGCGGTAATGTATGATAATAATATATCAATATACTTATAGGGTTTGGATTAATCATTCAAAGAATCATTAAAATTGGTTCACTTCAGTGCACATGCCAATTAGCAATGATATCACATTACAAAACCAAATAAAAACGCATACCTTTGATTTAAATATTATATTACTATGTACATATTAATCCAGATGAATTTTGCGATTTAATTTGAAACATCATCCAACCGGTTTATTGACTATAACTATAAAATTAAATAAAACTAAGTCGGGTTAGTTATACCATCAACATATACACTCAAGAACGGCTGGACCTTTATGATTTTTGTAGTGTTCGACTTCTCTACACCCCAAATAGCATATAACTATTAATATATCGAAAAACTCATAAAAAATATGGCTACCCCTGGCTAATATCTACTTAAAACTTACCTATTACGAAACCGAGTGAAACGAGGGTAGTTTTTTTTTATATAAAATGCTTATAAATTAGATCCTGTAACGTTCCTAGGTACCTAATTCTATTACCTTTGTTATTTGTGAAAGTCGTAAGAGATTATATACCATAATTTCTGAGATAAGTCCAAACAAATAAAGTTAATCTTATAATGAAGTGATTATAAGTGACTTTAATTAAAAGATTTCACTACTAGAATATTAAATAAGTGGGTCAATATTAATTTACTTATGCAATTATCCTGATAATCTTAGTGTATGGCAACACTCATTACCTGTCACTGTCTAATGTGAAAATAAGAAGAGGCTTCATATGAAATATTGCTTCCATAGAGCTTTCTCGCGAAACGCAAGAGGTTTTCATTTGACTGGTTATTAGTGATAAACTGATAATAATTTCCTTGCGATTTTGTGATCTATTAATGGGAATAAATCGTTTATGATTGCTATTAGTCGTGCCGTGTATTTTCAATATCCTTTGATATACTGACCCTCTATCAGATATATTTTAGTATGGCTTGTAAACACTTTGAATGTTTAGAGTACCTACTTGTTATATGAATAAATAAATCAAAATTAATTAGATTTAGTGTTATATTATACCTATAGAGAGATAAAATAAAAAGAATCGCTACTATCAAAAGTCGTGATAGTAATTAAAGTTTTACTCCTCTTTCGAAGTTAGATAAAACATTAAATCATATATCATAAATCAAAGCAACCTATATTAGTTGACCTTGTTTTCAAATACACTGATAATTTACACTAAACCAATTCCAAAGCCGCGACATTGACACCTAGACCACAGCCGGATCTTAGAACTGGGACTATAATTATATTATTATCAGTACTATCTACAATGACTTATGAGTAGGTCATTTTAAACGTAATTTATTATACATACTTTTAAAAAAATCCTTAGGCTCAAATTGGCTAATAATATTAGCCTAATATGTAATCAATTATAACGTGTCATTTATAGTTTTGATACTGCGATTTTACATTTTATAAATTGCCTGATTACTTTTGTAATTAATAAAAAATATTTATAGTAGGTATTTTAAAGTAAAAATTGAAAATAGCTTAAACTTTAAAGCTAAGTGTAATTCAATGTTAACGATACAGATTTATTAAATTAACTGAATAGTACTTCCTAAACAGAAAACAATCTAAGAAAGTAATACATGGTGCATAATGTGGACGCCATTGAGAAAATATACCGCCATAAAACTACTATTAAGCTACCGTCTTCCTGCAAACCAATTATGAGGTTTCCCTTTTTTTACTGCATATACGTAAATCAAAAAAACTAACAGAAAAGCATCCACTTAACCATGTGTTAAATAAGAACATCATTTTGAACTCTATGTTTCATGGAATAAAGATCAAATTCGTAAATAAATATACATTTTTTTGTCCGAATTTGAACCTTATCCCATAGTAATAAGGAGATAAGATAAAGATACTCTCGTATGTATTCCATCGTACGTTTATAGACAAAGCAAGGTGTAGAAAACGTCGCGTGCAAGCAATGCAAGATTTCTTTTAACATTCAAGGAGAGAACTGCGATGTTGTAAATAAATATCTCTTTTGGATACGGCCTTGTTGGTACACTTGACCGAATATGCGTTTGGGTTTCCAAAGCAAAGTTTTTTTTTATTTTATTCGCCACATCTGTTTTTTATCTTCTAAATGTCAAATTATTATCAAAATGTTGCAATACCAAAGGTTTATTCACTCCAACCGACATTTTTTTTAATTTGATACATAGAGTAAAAAGATTATTTTGCAAACAAGTTTAATTACGATTAAAGCATTAAAAAAGTTAACTTCTTAAAACTACTTTTTTATGTTTTAAATACTTTATATACAAACTTATACCTACTTACGTATACTTTTTGTAATGTCTTAAAGATATAGCCAAATAAATGTTAGGGAACGAAATCGTGTGGAAAATAGAGATGTGCCTTCAATCTTTTTTAACATTTATTGTCGTGGAAATATCGATTTACCCTCAAAATAAGTGTATTATTGTGAGACATTTTGTTTATTACAAGTATGTTTCAAACAAAGGTGCGACATTAATGCGTAAGTATGGGAACAACAATTATCGGTTGGCGTTGTGCAAGAAATTATCACACGTTTGGTATTAAGTTCCATTATAGTAATTTACTGTTTTATTTGAATTGATATTGCCTGTCACTTTCATAGTACAACAACTAGTAAATCTATCCATCCTAGTAATTTTTGTACCAGAGAATTGTCCCATGGGAACCACGTCATGTATGGCATAATACATTAGTCTCAAGTCCATAACCTATGTTATGCAATAAAGTCATGTTAATTGGTTGCTCTGGTGACACACGGAAGAAGCAACCTTTTCCGTTAGGATACCAAACAATAGATGTTAGAATCTTAGAAGCTGGTACTTGGTAGGTAGTAGGTACTTAATCTTCTATTCAAGTCGCGGGTTCGAGACCCGCTGTAGGCGTGTCAAATTCATTTGTGTGATGAACACGAATATTGGTAATCATGTCATGGATTTATATATGTTTCGTAGCTTACCATGGGACTAGATGGTGTGTCTTCAGCCCTTTTTTTTAACGTCCCACTGCTGGGCACGGGCTTCATCAGTACGAGGGGGTTCAGGCCATAGTCCACCGATTTGGCCTTGTGCGGGTTGGCGAGCTTCACATGTCTTTCGAAAACTTGCTAGGTTTTCTCAGACATGCAGGTTACCTTACGATGTTTTCCTTCACCGTAAGACAAGTGGCAATCATGATAGAAATGATTCGCACATGAAAATATCAGAGGTGAGAGACCCGGATTTGAACCCGCATAACTCGATTAATCAAGCGAACGCGGTACCGCTGGGCTACCACTGCCTAGTTGGTACTGTGGATAAATAATAATCAAGCAATTATATTTAACGAAAATACACGACAATAAAGTCTGTATTGGTTATTTATTTTGTAGATAAAACATATGTTTGTGTATATGGGTAGTCGTAACCCGTTTGAAATGAAATATAGAATGTTACATACATATGTGCATTCCTTTTTAGGAATGCTAGTAACTAAATTTCGCCTTCGAATACTTGTGAATGGAATAGTTATCTGTAGATTCTATCTAATCTCAACGGGAGAGAATATCAGATTTGTTTAGGTCTAGAGAAAGTAAAGAACATATAAATTACAATTAACAAAAGATAATTTATAATCATTCAGTCTGAAAAATAGATATAGGGCTCGAATTTTCAGGGTTCATTCAATTTTGTATCCCGATTATATCAAGATTGATTATTATTATTTTTTAATTATCTGAATTCTATGGAGAGTCATAAACACAATATTGATAATAGCGCTATCTCTATACACACATACACAAATACAGTATAGTACATGAAAACCAATCTGGTCTTTGCATGTCATGCGATAAGTGGTCAAGTTGTTAGTGTAGTTTTATTTGCCAGCTGTTGGCTTCAACATTTTTCTATGCGTATGATTTTTAAAGATAGAGATATCTAAGACATACGAGTTAAAGGTGGTATAATTTCCATTTAAATTACTAATTACAGGTACTAATAGCCATAGAATCATATTATAGTTATATAATATCTATACATAAAATTGAAAGTATGACAAGTACAGGCTTGATGAGCATTTAATGGGAGACACCAAAATATGAAAGCATTTTGCTGATGAGGTTGATAGTTTATGTTATAATCTATCATTAGACGAGTCATCAGAAATAATTAAAGGTTACACAACAAGTCAGTTACCGGTGGTATCTCGCCGCAAATTGTGGTAAATGTTACATGTAATGACTGCCAATGTTGCCAAACTTGGTGCATTACAGATTTCTACTGTTTACTTAGAAAAATATAGTAATTTTCGAATCTGTTGTTATTTAAGATTGTAGGATATATAGATCCACGTTTTGTTTTAAGTATTTTGTTCCAAATAAATCATTATTCAGAATAAGCAGTTTAAAAATAAACATATGCCTAATATTAGCCAGGTCAGATTATCGGGCCACCGTTCATATTACGAGGGTTACGCCATAATCTACAAAGGAGTTGGCAGAATATCATTTTAAAATTAATAATGTTTTCAACTTCTCACAAACTTGCAGGGCTTATTCACCAAATTTGTTTCCGTCAGTCGTATCAGTCGTATCATAAACTTAAAAAATTGTCACACTTAACAAGATCCGTGTATATTGAATTACGAGTAATTAAACGAGATTGAATCTGTAAAACATAAACAATTCTGAGCGATCCATGATGCGGATAAAAGAGAAAATGTAGTAAAAACTATCGAGGTCTTCGCACTGCAAACAGACGCAGCCACTCAGATGTGACTAACTGATTGCATCGACACTTTTATGTTTCAACCAGTGTCCTAAAATGCAGATAAATGCATCTCTCATTAATAAAACTGTTCTCTTGAGTAGGAAAAAATGTGAAGGTTGTACGTGGCGTGTTTGAAACCTCTACGCTGTACTGTTGCCGGTTATACCTATCTACCTAGTCTACCTACCTAGTCTACCTACCTAGTCTACCTACCTGGTCTACCTAGACCGATTTTGAATGAAATTTAGAACACAGATAGACCTGTATACTGGAAAGTATAGCTTATAATTTACATAGACTACTTTTAGGCGTAAGTTGCTTATATGTAATAAAAAGCTTTCTGTTAACTTCATTTTATAAAACTTAAAACTATTTAGAAACACCTTAACAATTGTAATATTTGTACAATTATTGTTCACTGAAAACATTTATTTCATTAAATAGTAAAAATAATAATTAAAATAACTGTTAATTATTACTTAATTCGATATGCGGTTTAAAGCATAGGTGCTGGACCAAAATGCATTTCGGCTTTTCATTAAATCTGAAACTAAATGTTGAGCTTTATTCTATTACAATAAGGTTCAAATTAAATAAATTTAACAATACAGATGTTTACGAAGTGGAAAATTGTTAGATTTCGTGTGGGGTCATCGGCCGCTGTGACGGATCGGTGATCACTTTGTATCAATACGCTTCGATGGTGATGCGACACCGTTAACTTTAATCTTAATTAAGAAAATTTTCATAGTTACTTTTAGATAATATTTGTTATTTCGTTCAAAGTTACCTATTTAAAATTTAAAGTTAGGTAGGTAATGTGTATTTTAATGCACACTATACTTATCTACTGTAAATAAATTTTTTAATTAAAAAATGGTAAAAATAGTCTACAGGCTTAATTAATCAAAACTAATAAATTCGTATACTTGGCATATCAAATAAAATCGGCCAATAACAAAATTAATCTAGCAATTTTAAAATTACATATGTAATTGGACCAAATGGACCTTCCATTTGACTAAAGTAGACCGCACAAAATAAATACTTATAAAATCGATATTTGTAGATGTTGAGCATATATACATACGCACATAACAGCTTAATTTTAAACCGATATATGAACAATTGTTATAGGCTTTCCTTTTAGCAATAATTGTAAATTATGACGCAGTTTCTTTGTTGTAAAGTCAAGGACCTCGTATTTTAGTCGAGCATTTCCAGTTTCTCAAAACGTGTTAAGAATTACAATTACACAGATCTTTATCTCTAAACCAAAGTTGGATTATTTTGTAATTCATAAAGTCACGCACAAGTTACTATTTGCATTTCAAACTGTTCTGGGCCCCCGATTCCGTTAATTTTACAGTTTTGATACACCCTAAAACATCTTAAGATACGAGTATCTCTGGTATAATCGAAAACATAAGTGCTTCATAATTTCAAAACTAAATAAAACATTCTTGAATATATTTAGTACATATTTCTAGATTACTAAATTCCTTTCTTCCTTCCTTTTTTCTTAGGTTTAAAAATATTAATAAAAAGTACCATTTTTGACAAAAATATATGCAACATACAACATGAACATGAACAAATATTATTGTAAAATATTTCGTTCTCAATTAAATTTCCCATTTAGAGTATCAAGTTTATCACTTGTCAGATGTGTGATTGTTATAATTCTAATTCAAAGAATATTATAATTATTCTGGGAACTGACATAAAAACATCTACAATACTTCTTAAATATCATCATATTTTATTTCGAGCGTCTTTCGATTTATTTAACTGGATGTTATTGGTTTCATATTACAATTGCTTAAGGTCGAAATTAAATTTCCATTTATATAAAATAATCGGTATTATTATTTTGCAAACAGTTACAAATTTGTTGACGTAGGACACTAGCTTAGTCGTTTAATGAAACACCTGTCATTCTATTTTTACAAGAAAATTAACGTCAGCAAAAAATATAAGTATTAATACAGTTTTTCAATGCCTATTATGATTTTTTTACAACTCGAGGTTACCTCCAAAAAATCTAATATTTCTAATTGAAAAAGTGGCGAAATTTCAAAAATTCTTATACAGTCTTAAGCATAAGATGCATGATTTCATTTTCCTAGATCCTTCGACTTATCCTCCTTCACTGCGCTCGCTGTAAAACCATTAAGTGTAGTTACAATAGGCCATAATTCCAAATAAACCTAATTAAATCGAGTTTGACCGATTTAGTGTATTTTCAATAAATTAAAAAATGCGTACTCATCTCACAGCTGGTTATTGAGATGTTAAATAACACATTATACCTTTGACACGAACCTAACGCATAGAAAGTTTATGGCTTTCAAATTTCTCCGTGATATAAGCGACCGGTTGCGGTCAGTAATTGCCAAAAATTTTTGGTGTACTTATACGAAAAACAACGACTTGATTATATAGCAATATAAAAACTATACTTCTATTTTTAACTGAATTGTTATCTAATACACCTATTATATATTTATTAAAAATTATTTTTAACAAAAAAACAAAAACCGACTTCCAAATTTAATAAATCTAAACTAAAAAGTAGAAAATAATACTTTTAAGGACTTTGTTAATTTTGGAGTCGGTGCCAGCCAGATGAACCAGATGTTTACAAATTGATAGATTAATCAAATATGTATCTATTTAGGACTATTTTGCTTTGGCTGGCACCGACTTCAAAATTAACAAAGTCCTTAAAAGTATTATTTTCTACTTTTTAGTTTAGATTTATTAAATTTGGAAGTCGGTTTTTGTTTTTTTGTTAAAAATAATTTATTTTTAACTTTTTTGTGGAAAGTAGATACGTATTGTGTTAATGACTATAAAAATTTACCTTCTATTATGAGGTAAACCTAATAGCCTGAAAGTATACAACTATCCGTTCATAATTGCGTATTATATTGAAAGAATTTTCTTAAAACTGCTAACCGTTGAGGAGTTGTACCTTCCATCATCAGTTACGGTACGTGACTCAAATATCCATATAGCCTATAAAAGATTCGGCCGAGCATCGTTAATTTGCTCCTAAGAATTGAAGAGTTCCGATACTTTGTCATGGATCCCATCATCAGAACCTTACCAAACTCTCATCAAACTACCCTTGAAGTATATCCTTTCCATTGAAAAAAGAATCATCGAAATCGGTTAGCGTGATATTGAGTTATTCGTCCATTTGTCGCGCAAATACTTAATGCTAATTTAAGACTTTTATGGTTTTCTCATGGATGCCATTATTAGAACTGGAAAATATTAAAATGGGACCACATGGGAAGCACTACCTTTCAAATAAAAAAAGAATCATCAAAATCGGTTCACCCAGCTCAAAGTTATGAGCTAACAAACATAAATAAAAAAAAAAAAAAAAAAAATACAGACGAATTGATAACCTCCTCCTTTTGGAAGTCGGTTGAAAAAACTAGCGGACCCGACAGACGTTGTTCTGTCCACATATAAAATTTTTATAAACTTTTCCTCCCGGTGAAATGTTTTTTTTTACGCATTTGCAAAACAACATTTACTTCGCACCTCCCATTATGTATTCGCTGATTTAATTACCATTGCACGCACCATGGCAACGGTAATAACATGATACGTCAAACGCCATTAATGTTATAAAGATTTTTTTTTATTTCCTAATTTTCCGCACAGCTTTCATATTTATTCACCTTTTAAACCTTCCCTGGACTTCCACGAATAATTCAAGACCTAAATGAGCCAAATCGGTCCAGCCGTTCTCGAGTTTTAGCTAGAGACTAACGAACAGCAATTCATTTTTATATATATAGATAGATATACAATATGTGATCACAGAAAGTAAATCTTTATATCGTCACCAGTGTTTTTGAAATAAATATGCATCAATGCACTTATCGTAAATGTGATATAATATATAGTTGTATCACATTTTATAAGGAAACAAATTCACGACTAATAATAATAAAAATAGGTCCGTCTAGGTATACATTCACGGTATAAACACTGTATACCTTTCTTCTCTTTGCTAGTAAAAGTACATAAGCAAACAAAGTTAATAATATGTAAAGCCACAGTATCATATTACATAATTTACTATTCATAACAGCAGACTTCAATTCATAAGTAGGCGACTGGCCCGCATTAGTTTAGCATGTAACGCGCTTAAGTATAGATAACGGCCTATAATTTATATTAATAGTACCTATCTAAAGAGTATTTTAATAAAATAAATTGACAGATTTAAGTAATTAATTACAAGTTGGCGGTTTTCGGTTTTTAGATGTGTCTGTGTTATTTTTTCACTAAGTTCATGTATAATGTAATAAATTACCTAATTGAGTGATTCGTTCTCACGGTAATATTGAATGATGCGGATATATTCATATAGTGCGGATATATACAAATTTATGTAGATACATGTTTTACTGACTGCGCCAGAAGGAGGGTTGTGTTTTTGTACTAATTATATAACCATTAAGCTTGTTCTTGGGTACCCCAATATCATATTTAAAATTGTGGAAAGCTTCGTTTCTAAAGAAACAAAATTAGAGTAAAATATGTTAAATAAATAAATGTGTATTAAATATGAAAATATAATAGAGAATAATATGAAAACGTTCGATTTATTCGCGTGTATAAATGAATATGTTGTGTTATGTATAAAAATTTGTGATATTATTGTCACTCAATGTAACGTTATAGAATAATAATTAATAACGCATGAATGACATGTTTCATACGCAACCGATTTGAATATAGCCTCGCATATCGAAATGTAAATATATCGAGGTCTTTAGTAAAATTATATAAGAATTTTATTTCACTCGTACTACAACTTTTTTTTTCACACCTTTTCATTTTTCGATAATAACCACGACCATGATTACTGTAAAGCATTCGAAACGTCGCGTCGGGGACCAAAAATCAAAATAAATCCGCGACAAAATCCGAAAAAACAGTTTCTTTTATAATGTCGACTATTCGCGTAAGCCTAAGAAAGTATTTATATTATATATAATGAAAATACTATTAAAGCCACCTGTTCTAGATTTCATCAATAAGATATTTACTTTGTTAGGACGTATAAAATAGTGGCGGATGATTTTTATTTTTGAGGCATGGACATTGAAAGTAAAAGCCTAGGTCTATCTTTGAAAGTACGTTCTCTATTTATTATCAGAAGGTATGCGTACACACGCATTTAAAAGGGAAATTAAGTATTCAACAAAAAGTGAAAAGTGATTATGAATTGCTCATTTTATGCGTATACAGTACATTTTATAGGAGGAACCAAAACAATGTGTTAAACACTGTTTTGTTGTGAAATATCATTAATGGGTGAATATTTACAAACATGACGCAAATCAACCAAATATCCTTCTGCAAGTGCAAAGTTAACGTATGGAACAAGGTATCTAGGCCAACACGTAAAACACTGACAATTTCCATACAAATGACGGTCACTTTCGAAACTATTGAGATTCCGCCGCGCAAGTGGTTTTGACCATTGTCTTGACAACAATCGGATTTTGTACGCCATCAATGTGTAGAAAAACTAAAGTGGACACCTTGCTTGCACAATCGCAAGATAAAAGTTATCGTTGAATTATTAATATTGTTTTTATTTTCTAGAAAAGTTGTTTATCGGGAGGTAATATAGGCATGGAGATTAGAAACCAGGAGAACCAAGGCCCTAGAATGTAGTGTCTCAGAAATATTGTCAAACCAAGGAGGCGCTGCGATCGCTATGTTGTCTCAATGCCTAACTTCACGTTGTCACAATAGTGACAGTACTCATAAATAGCTAACTTGACAGATACTACTTATTGACGGCAGCGCGCTATATCTAACCTCCATGTAATATAGGTTTCGCAGAAGTATCCCTATTTCAATCTCTACTAATTTACTGTACTAATTTTGAACGTGTCACTGTCATATTTGACAACGGACAACGCCAACTAAATCTTTCTTTTATACTTACATACTCATGCTGGCGCCAAAGATATTTTTTTTTTTAATTTAAGTGTTATATCGATATATTTTTTTTTAAATAAACTTGTTAGTTAAAACTATTTCACGTTATTTTATTTTCTGACTTTTTGAACTATTATCACAGACGGTGCTTACCCACAAAATTTGCACATTGAGAAAGACGGAAAGTGAATTGGCATTGATGGCACTGGCTTACAATTTAAAAAAAAACAACGTTCTGTTATTTAAACATCATATCATGCACTGATAAAAAACAAGAAATTGATTAAATGAATTACAAGAGACAGTAATTGCTTTTGATTGCGCCAGTGCCTTACTTGATAAAAAGTATGCCAAAAATTGAAATCAGACTTCGCTAAAATTACTCAAAGACACGAGCGATCGGTTGCTCAACTATCTTCTTTTGGTCGTGGCTGTTGCGTCGTATTAATTTACTGACAGGCTGAGCGATAAATTATTATTTATGTAAAGTCGTGGGTTATTGTGAGACACAGGATAAAAATACTGGTATGAACAAATTATGTAACACTGCCTTAAGTGCTCGTTGCGAATTGTGTAAAATATTGCTAATGAAATGAAACATACCAGTGGTACCAGTGCGAAGACAGAAAATCGCCAAACTTTATTCACAAAACTTATATTCAACCTCACACTTACCAGTTAGCAATAGGAACACGATATACGGATTTACATTTATCCCTAACAGGATAAATTGCATTCGTCATACGTCATTTTCAGTGAGATGTACAATCCCTATGCTTAAACAGTATGAAATAAAATCATGCAAAATAGATCGCCACGCGGAAAAAATTAGAAAATTCCAAATCAAATACATAATCTCTTTCTAGCTTAAATTTTTGCTAATTCTTTGATTACTTCTCTCAAATCCTAGTCTGATGCCGCCTATAGTTTATTTAAAGTTCTTTCAGTTGCCGCAGAAGTGACATTTTTTTTTGAAATAACAATATTGCTGCATACATCTTAAAAATAGTCAATAGTTTAATCGGTGATCAGAAGCCAATTCACTAAAAGATTTTTTAATTTAATTTGTTCGTTTTTTCAAGCTGCGGCGTGTAACGCTTCGTCTAAAACGATATCACGTTTATTAAATAAGCAAAGTCATACTAAGTCAAAATAAAACATTTTTGATTTTATAATTTTGATTCAATTTCAAGATTCAATTCTTTGATGATATCGAAAAAACGGTTTTTAATGTAGTGTCCATCATTAAACCTGGCTGGACCATCTGGGTTGTAAGTTGAGATCCGATAGTTATGCCGCTAGTGTCAATACAATAATAGAATTTATTAGCTTTTATTTTTATAATGCGATACTTAACAGTTAGCCACTTAATAAAATCTTTCTTCTTATCATTGACACACAATAACTATCGATAATTAAGAATCACAATAGTAAATATCAAATGAAACTAATTGTATACTTGACATTCATCAATTCAATATGACGTAAGTTGTTTCGCAAGATTTTTATGAATTTAATTTCGAGGTAATTCACATCACAATGCTGATCATTATCATTACCGTACTGTTTTTCATTAACACTATTCACTTATAATACGGCTTCTTCAAGTGTAATACTAAACTATATATTATAGTCATTTGTGTGTTATTAAAACTGACGCTTTTTAATGTCTAGTTTGACTTTCTATACATTACGCATAAATATATTATATAATATATGTAAATAATTTTTCTATGAAATAGTATTATTCAATCTATATTCTATATATATACAATTATTATTAATTTATATTTAAACCTTCAAATGTTATTTTTTAATGATGAGGAAGTAGGTAGGAGATAAATTTGTGATAGAATAATCATCGCTTCCCTTTTTTCTTTAATGTAGGACGAGCGAACGTTGCCAACGAGTTTTGTGAGTAAATGAGTAAAACAGCTTATAATATACTACTAATATTATAAATGCGAAAGTTTTGATGGTTGAATCTTTGTTTTTTAATAGGCTTATTAATGAATCTGGATGAATTTTGGCATAGAGAAATATATGCTTTCCGTGGGATAGAATTGTTTTCTTTATCCACTAGGGACAATCCCGAGACGAAGCGAGAGTGAGTTGCAAGTAATTAATATATTATTAATTATCTACACATAAACATTATCTGCAGTAAATATGTCAAGTCAACACGCAGTGGTCAGTCCAAGTGCATTCGTATTACTTTGCGAACTGTCAAGCTGACCTCGCGGCAGCCTCGCGTTCACCGATGCTATTGGCCACATGTTTGCCTCCAAATAATGTTTTTATATTATACGTGTTGAGACGTTTTATATGTAATGAAGTTTGATACCAATTATATTATTATCATTTATTTTTCGTTACTTTAATTTTTTTTTAGTAAAATATTTCTCTCATATCTAAGCAGGTACTTACAGGTGCCATTGAAAAGCATAAGATACAAAGTAACAAACATACATACACTCTAAAATAGAAATAATGTGTTCTTGCTATAAATAATTCTATGCAAATTGACCTTCATCAAAAAATATGACTTGCAAGTAGTTTTCCTCAAGTGGGTTATGTTTTAAATTTTGTAACCATATTTATTGTTAAATTTATGCCTCACGGGTCGTGAACCTGTGACCCTAATTGAAATTTCGTTGCCAATTGTTAATTTACTACATTGTTACTAAAATGTCTATATATTAATGGTCCATGGCGTCCGTTGCAAAGCTACTAACTTAAAAAAATGTATACGCTTTTACATACTTCGATGCTTGTTTAATAAAATTGCAAGATTCTAATGCACTTAGTATTAAGCTTTGGCAAAAAAATGTAACTAGGTATATCTAAGTCTGAATTTTTGTTATGAATAATTTGATTTCTATTACACGCTATAAATAAAGAATAGATTTTTTCCTATAAATCTAACATCATGCCAATAGTTGAATTTATTTTCAATGGGCAAAAAAATATTTAAATGATATAAAATTAGCATTTACTTAACAATGTGTCATTTCTACTAAGTTGTCAGCACAAAAAAACGAATATCAACGCAAATCACGACTTATAAATCCGTGTCTAGTAAGCCTTGAAGGACCACTTATCAACAAGTTTCTTTATGATCAGTATCTTAGCCGTTATATATACCCTCTTAGAACTCAAAGAGTCTTTATATTTTATCATGTTATTCTTGGTTTTAATTTCCTAACGCAATTATATATCTTGTTTATTATATTTCATGTTGCTGCAGTGTTTACTTAATATATTATTCTAATATACTTTCTTCTATATCCATAATATACTAACGGATGAATTCCTTAATAATTTTGAATTTCGGTTATACGATTTCATGAAGTTCCCTCAATCGCGAACGACATAATACTGTATTCTATACCATCCAAAGAAATTGTATTGGCCTAATTCAGACCATTCGGGCTATTTTGTTTGGACTGTATACTGTATAGATGATATCTTCCGAGCTTGCGAATTTAGCAGTTCGAGTTGGCATTACTTTTTGCTTTATAAAAATATGTGCTAAACTTTCGGGAATTATTAATAATAAATACTAAACTTTAAGATCTAGTAACCGTTAAAAAGCGTGAAATTCTAAGTTCGAATAAGTAGAAAATGCATCAGAAGATAATAAATAAATAAGCAATAAACTTCTCATGTAGGTACAATTATTAAATTATTGATACGTGCTTAAAATCAATTGATCTTTTCTTAGGAGAATTTTATCTTATAATGTAACTCAAGTATACGCTATATTTGAAGAATATTTAATTTAATATGATTATACAAAAGCATCAATAACAATAGGACTTTACTGTATTGTGTTTTATATCAATAGGATGATAGGAAAATTTGAACTATTTAATTTTTTCTAAGAAACTTAATGCTTGTGGTGCCTTACTTAGAGCTAATGAAATATATCTGTTTAAGATTATTCCGTATTATTCAGTACATTTTATTTTTTATGATTTTATTAGTCCTGAGGCAGTGGTAGCCCAGCGGTAACGCGTCGCTTGTATAACCGAGTGATGCGGGTTCAAATCCGGGTCTCGCACCTCTGATATTTTCATGTGCGAATCATTTTCTATCATGATTACCACTGGTCTTACGGTGAAGGAAAACATCGTGAGGAAACCTGCATGTCTGAGAAAACCTAGCAAGTTTTCGTAAGACATGTGAAGTCCGCCAACACGCACTAGGCCAGCGCGGTGGACTATGGCCTGATCCCCCTCGTAGTGAGGGAGGCCCGTGTCCAGCAGTGGGACGTTAAAAAGGGCTAATGATGATGATTATTATTAGTCCTAATCCAGTCAACCATGGAAAGCATGAAATTTAAAGTAACAAGCATGTACACACATACACACGCACGTACAGGCGTTCTTTTATATATTAAAATAGTATGTAAATATAAATCCACACATACATAAAGTATACTTAAGTACAACCATGGCAAAAACGAGATATGCGACATATCTTTTTTGCCATCATGGTTGTGCTACACTTAAGTAACATCACCAAAATCCGTATCATTTAAAAGCGAGTTAAACAAGTCAAACGACCTCCAGGTGTCATCAGCGTTCCTCAATTAATTAATAATTTATAATCTATAATAGTAAATATCGTTTTAGTTCCGACAAGACAAACGCTAATGTAAATTCTCATATAAAATATTTAATTTGAATTTATATAAAGGTGCTTTGATAAGACTTGATATCCTTGGCTTGCTTTATGTTTTTTCTAATAAGGATTTTTTATTTTAAATTTTTAAATTTAAATTTTATCTTAGAAATTCGAAAGAGCATGTTTTAATCATATTAAACTTAGTATGAGTGAAGTAAAAAGGCATTTTTTGAAGGTTTGAAATATTTGAAAATATCATTTATTTATTAATAGTCCTTAGTTTTTGACCCAATTGAAAAAAGTATGTTAGTATATTCTACGCAATTGATTTTTATTAATTATTGTTGTTAGCTACGACAATAAGACCTAAAAAAATCTTCATGTTTTTACAAAGATAGTTTCGTGAATGTTTATCGCTTTATTTGTCACAAAAAATCGCAAGTCTACACTCGTCTTGTAACTTCAGAGTCCATAGTAGCGATACCTAAATGCCAACGTACTAGTCTCTGCGGTTAACCTTTCTGTTTCAAATAAGAGCATGAAACAGGACACCTTAACGTCTTTACCTTTCCGATTTCTTGTTTTCAGATTTAATTGACTTTTTTTAGCTTTAATCGAGCTTTTTTCTTCAATGGTTTACTTTAAAAGAGGTTGTTGAATCCTATATATAACTGAATGATAGAAAAAAAATGTTATCCGCAAAGCAAAGTTATTTTCAATTTCTTCAATATATTATGCTTCATTTTGAAGAAACTTTGAAAGGGATTCTAAGTATTCGAGATTCCGAAGAGTCCATATCGCTACATTGCTGCACAAACATTGTTTGCATATTATAAGAGATTTCGTGCAAGAATGTACTATACTCAATGTCAAAATACAATTAATTACAATATTCTTGAACAAAAACATAAATAAATAACTTTTTTTAACTTGGAATGTCTTCGGAAAAGGTCTGTCCCTATAGTCCCAAAAACGTTTGGTTTTAAATAAATTTAAATTTATTTTTTGTCTCTTTTGTTCGCATTCTGTACTAAGATTTATAAACTAAAACTCACTCGTTTGCATTTTTATAAACTCTCATGTAGAAATTACACTAATAATAGTTTTTTTTTTAAATAAAGTACTAGGCCGATTGTAATGTTACCATTGTCAAGTTTTCAAATATTACTACATTTATTTATTTGCTAAGAAATGGTTACAATAACAATTAATCGTTTAATCTACCTATATTAATAGAACTCAAAACTTAAAAGATTTAAAAATAATATTTTAGTATTAGTCGCGTTTGTCAATTCCATATGCTTTTATGATAATAATATGCAAATGATTAATAAATAAACCATAAACGTAATTACGGCCATTAAAAATGCATCCGGGACGAAAATATCACGATATTTTTTAAGCTCCATTATAATAAAAATGCAGTTATAAATGTTAAGGCTATTTTAAAGAAGTATCATTATTATTAAATATTTATTATTATATATTTAAAAAGTTAGAATTTGTTTGCTTTTACTGTATAATAAAAATATATAGTTATAATTGCGCAGCAGAGCCGAGGGTACACACTAGCGAGTAAATTGATATAAAATATAAAAATTTAAGTTTTCTTTAAATTATACTTATTTATTTTTATAAACCTTATAAAGTAGTTATTAATAAAACGCAGTATTTATATAATATTAGTATTAATCATATTTCTCTGCTTTACTTAATATTTTCAAAGGCAAGAGTATAACACTCTCGGCCGAGTTCTCTCAGCATATCTCGTCGAGAACTCTCGCATGAAAAGCCTATACAAGGACCAGACTCTGTACACTCTCGCTTATTCAGTTACGAACTCAAATGTAAGAGTAGTCTTTCAATTCGAGCACAAATATTTGTACAAAACTACAAACTAAGCTAGTGCTTACAAAAACACTAGCACCAGACATATCTCTGAGCACCTCGGCAAGAGTGTAGAATGTACATACAAACGGTATGACTAACCTATGCATTCAAAAGTGTGTTTTTGTTTATTTTCATTGAACAGATTGCGGTAATGATTTTCATAGAGACAGCACGAGTGTTTGTATTTCCAGTCGTGAATGTTTATATTTATAAGTATAATATGTGAGTATTTATAGTAACATATTGTATATGTAGTGTGTCAACTATCTGGTATCCATAACACAAGCCTCGTAGCTTACCATGGAACTAGATTATGCTGTTGTTATGTTTTAACATATTTATATATTTTTTGTATAGTTTATGGACCAAAAAGTGGCATTGGGTTTTGGATTTTGTACTTCAAAATATGCCGTCGGACACTTATTCGTATACTAAAGTTACTGATACGTGGGTTGAAGTTATAGTATTAACAAAACAAGGCTGGGCATTATTATTTATAAAATGACATAAAAAATAGTTTGAATAACACATTAGTAACCGGTTCTAATCAAAATCTTAACCGGAATAGACTTGCTTAAAACAAGATACATCAAATATCAAATATTCTAATTTATATATGTACATATGAACTAAGGAAAACGCCGTGTAATAATATAAAACCGCCTTTAATATCTTATCAGGAGCTTTTATAGCGTCTGTTTGTTTGTCATGCTCCCTTTATTATAACAGCGTCTTAAACACGATAAGCACAGATAATGTATGGGGACATGCGAGATTTCGAATAGGAATCTAACGTGACTCGACGTTATATATAGAGAATCGTGAACAAGTTTTCTGATTTGATTATAATGTTACGTAGAAATTGCCTGTAGTGATTGAGAAATCTTTTGAAACGCTTACTTGATGTTCAATATTCATTTTAGTAGTTAGAGTTATTTGTGTATACAATAAATGTACTAGATTTTTTTAATTTAATATCTCTATAATGACGACTTTCGCTATTAAATAATGCGTTAAAACTAAAGCTTAATTTACAAGAGGTAATAGCCTTATAGAAACAATATAAAATAAAAATCATCAATTATAATACAAGTATAAAGTAAATAAATTGTTTTTCTTTACAGAGAAGCAAATGCTAAAATCGTGATATTTCATCAAAAATTATATTTCGCTCCTCAATTATAGTAAATTATATTCATGTATATTCGATATGGTAAATGGTAAATGTAAACAAGTGTGCAAATAGAACCTATGAATGTCGCAGGAATGGCCATAAAATGAAATGTTTTATTATTTTACTTGTACATTGAATTTTATAGTTATTCTGAGTCATTATTTAAATCAAAACTTCACGTTTTCTTCATGCATACGGTAATTACTAATAGAAGTAATAAATTAGCCCTATGTTTAAAATTTTAATGGACGTATAGAAAATTATCATATAGTGTTTCTGTTAAGATTTACTTTTTATTATTGTATATAGTTATCTTTATTTACTTAAAGAACATGAATATACATTTACAAATGGCGCCTATTAATACCTAGGTATTGTAACTGTTTTTATAACCGGAATAAACCTCCTTTTTTGACAGTGATATCAAATAACTAAACAATATTATATTTCTACAAATAACAGTTAGTAGATTGAAAATATATTAATTTTACTTAAGCAAGTTTAAAACGTCACAAATTGCATTGCAAGAAAATTACAGCCTATTGAATCAGGAAATTAATTTAATAATATTAAGTAAGTATGATGTCGTCACCGATTGCGCGCTTTTCATAAAGTAGTCGTAATATATTTTATCGTCCTCAGAATACAAGTTGTATACATAGTTCAAAGTTCAAGTATGAACGTTACTTAATAGTAACTTATGCGTTAACTTCTTTACACCTGTATTACTTAGGCTACTTAAAATTATAAGTTACAAAGAAAATTTTGCCTCTTCTCGTATGCATGTCGGTTGTAATAATAATAAATAGCAGTAATGCTAAGTAAATGTTCTGCAAAAATGTTTTACTAATGAAGTAGGTATTCAATTCACAATAAACATCATAGAAGTTAAAATTTAAATGTCGAAATAACACTTTTGCAAGTTAATTTATGAAACTTTTGAAAAAGTAACTTTAGTTTTAGTTGAAATTTTAATGAAAGTTATGTAAACTGTAAACCAATATAGCACAAAAAACTAATAATTATTATTTTTTCCCTACCATATTGTTTTACAGATTTAAATAAAAGTTATTTTAGTTTATTTTAGTTTCCCCATAAATTATGCCGTTATTATCTATTTTATAATAATATGAACTATAAGAACAAAGTTGTACTATCGTGTAATTATTTATAATAATACTAGTAATTACTATATAAGAAATAATATTCATTCTAAGACAGCCGTAACACAGAGATAACGGATTTTCCTTTAGGTTGTTAAGCAACTTATTATACCTAGTTATGTATTTCTCTTTAATTTTGAAAATAGTCACTCGCACTCAACGCTTAGATTTTTACAGTTTTTGTCCAACCTAATTAACATATTTCAATACAACGCAAGGGAGTTAAAATTATATTTTTAAATACCCTCATTAAACTAAAAGAATATCTTAAAACTGACTTCGAGAAGGTTAAAACAAAAACATTCAAGTTTTGAATTCAATGAAATACTAACGCTCCTCCATCTGCTTACAAAATGAGACGCAGCTTATTTAAAAGGTAAATATATTCCAAACAAAAGCCTTAGGACACGCGCGAGGTACGCGAGATGAGTCAGGGACCTTTTCACCCGCTGCATTGTTTATTCTGGCGGCAAACCCGTTCCTAAACCGTTTTTCCCCAACATTTTCGTTGGACTTTAGAAATTTTCAAATGGAGTCCATGAATATTCATAGCCTCTTATGAGCTCGTCCTTACAAGAGCAATAAAATACAACTTAGTCAAACAAAGTTCGCCTCAAGTTAACGATTATCGCCTTTTAATTGAAACTTTTATCACAGCGCCGGCATTTCACCGCCAGGCCTTTCACAATAAACCTTACCGTCGAATTAAACTAATTTACTTTTGCAATAACAGCAGATAACATTATCGCAATAATTATTATGAAAGATAATGAAACCAAGTGCGCCTTATGTTTATCATAAGAGAGAGCTTTCTCTCAAGTTGTATAATAAAGCATAACTGTAAACATCCGTTCTTACCTCCGCTTAGGCAAGTCCGTTAAAATTCCGGCACACTGTTCCGAGATACACTGACACACAGATTTAGCGAGTCGATGGATCAGATCTGTACACCGTTACACGTCATATATGTCAAATAATGGGAAAATATTGTATGCACTCACTAGAAAGTCGTACACTAAACTCACACAGTTCGGCAGCACTTAATATGTCACTGATATAAACAGGATGTAGGTTTGTCGAATATGAAAAGTTTTGTTTTAAAGTTGCGCGCGCGTCAATGGCCAAAATGAAGTAAACGCACCCGCGCAAGCGTCGTGTGCTTAGCTCTCTCTCGGGCAAGCGACTGGCGCGAAGCGATACCTTCACCTTCGCCGCGTTCGCCCGTTTTGCAAGCGTTTTCCTTACAGAATATCATGTTGCATGGCAACTGTAAAAATGTTTGCCGCAATGGGATTTTTCATTTTAGGCAATATTATTAGAAAATATAATTGTACTGCATAATGCAAAATTGGTTAAGCGCAGTGCGGAGATGACGGGTTATTGCATGTGCAACTCTGCATAGTCGTGTAGATAATATAAATTTTGCTGTCTATTTTAAACACAAGCTTAATAAATCATTTTCTTTTCATTTAAACATTTGTTATATTTCTATCTAATTTTGCATAGTTATTTTATTACTAATTAAAAAATAAAATCAGTATGCCTTATTAATCTAGTTAAACTTAAAATATTTTACCTACAAACTATTTTTATTAGGAAAAAAATTTAAAAGTCATTTAATAAAGCCATAATGACAATGAACCGATGAAATTGTGACAACACGTTTGACTCAATTGGTAGTGACCCTACTTTCTGCGCCAGCGGTTGCGGGTTCGAGTCCCGCTGGGGGCATTCATTTGTTGAGCACGAATGATTGTACTCCAGTCGTGGGTGCTTATATTTATAAAATGTATCTATTTAAAATGTATATGTGTAGTATATCAACTATCTGGTATCCGTAACACAAGCACGTAACGTAGCTTACCACGGAACTAGATGGCGCTGTTATAATAATGTCCGAACATATTTATTTATGTTTATTTATAATTTCACAATTTACCGATTTAGTAAAATGGTGACAAAATATCGAGACGGTGTAATTTTTTTTCTCCAGCGAATACAATCTAGTAAACGGTTGATAGCATTGTATCTAGTTTATACACGTCTGCCTTGTGTTTAATTTTAAATATAAGACCTTGCGGTTTCAGTCTCTTTTCTGCTACGCCTTGTTACGCTAGTTTTTTAACCAAACCAGAATAGGATTGAAATGTAATTCTTTGTTATCTTTTGTTCATTTTAAACGTATTCAGACCAGGTTATAAAGTCTAGTTATACTACGTAGCTAACAAATGACGTACCTATTTCTTTTTTTAGCCTTTTAATTAATAATTCTATATAAGTTTGTATTATTAAAGGTTTGACTGTCGTTTAGTATGTATTTGTTTTTTTTTTGTTATACAAACTAACTTTGTAATAGGTAAGTATGTTTAAATAAATGCATTTTTTTCAAAAATCATCTAGAGGCCATTCCGAATCGAATGACACCTCAATCATAATTTTCGGAGACTGCTGAAAAAAGTTGACCAAAAAGGCACATGTTGACTAGACTAGTAGCCATCTGGAAATGTAAAAAGAATTCTCTGCGAAAAAATCCATGTCACAGTCAAATAATAAAAGCGAGGTATCCACATAAAATCTGAACGGATGTTACGTGTTCATTGCATGCAAAATAACCGCACTCAGCTGCAATGACTTAAATAGACGTTTTACGTAATAACCAACATTTTACACGCTTAGTGAAACTGTAAGCAATAGTATTTAAGATGAAAACGTTTCCAGAACAACATTACTTTTCTAATAAGATCGGTAACCTATTTTAAACTATACTTAATTGTCATATTTATGTACTGACGATTTGCCATCCCGCTTTGTGTCCGTATCTCAACCTATCGTAATAGTTCCTCCCTTCCAACGTGCGTTCTCTTCGTTAGGGGTGTGATTAATCTGCGTCCGGCAATCCAGCCGGATGCGAAGCTGGAGCCGGAAGTAAGCTGCTAAGGAGTAAGAACCAATTCGGTAGACAGTGTACCATGTAGGTTGCTCCTGGTACTTTCCTGTAAGTTGAGTGGACCATGGTATTCCGATGATGTGTGGTCTCTTATGCATTTAGCAGACCTACCGTCGGGGCATCATGGTTTAGCTGGTCGAGTTTAGCGATCCTGTGACCATTAAGACGGGGGAGATTGTATTGGGTTTTAGTGGGAAGTAGTGTCTTTTCTTAGGCAGCAGGTGGTATGCGTAAATATATATACATACATTTGCCAACACTACTGTAAAAAGGTCATATTAAGTCTATCTATGCTACTGGGCTTCATCCAATTTTCGATTTTCTGGTAGTTTTGTTTATTACCACACAGAAAAAGTGTTCCTAAATTAGATAATAATTGCATATCTTTACTAAAATGTTTCCTTTGTTACATAAAACATTTCAGATGTTTCACAGACTTTGTTTGCAAAATTCTAACTCGTTCCTTTCTTTATTTCCTCACGTAAATAATCTAAGGCCTAGAAGGTACATCTAAATAACAAAGTAAGAAAGGTGTACGCATACTATAAAACATTTAATACGTATACATTCAATCACGTACAATACGTTCTTGTTTAATCTCGCTCTCTTGATTTAGCTGAAGGCACGTACGATACGGTCATAGATGTAAACACGGTAGACAGTTGTGTACATAAATGCTTCATTAGAAATGGCCGTACTCTGCCTCTGTTGGTGCTACGTAGAAAGAACGAAGGCTTGTTATTATAAAACGCTCTATTTAGTTAATTATATTAAATAGACGACTCGTTTGGCTCAGTTGGTAGTGACCCTACTTTCTGCGCCAGCGGTCGCGGGTTCGAGTCCTGCTGGGGGCATTCATTTGCTAATCACGAATGTTTGTACTCCAGTCATGGGTGTTTATATTTATAATATGTATGTATTTAAAATTTATTTGTGTAGTATATCAACTATCTGGTATCCGTAACACAAGCACGTTAAGTAGCTTACTGCGGAACTAGATGGCGCTGTTGTAATAATGTCCCAACTAAATAAATAAATAAATAAATTATTCTGCTATGTTTTGTAAAATGTACTATAATGTGTATTATATTTTTTTAATTTTAAATATTAAATCTTAAAATCGATAGCAGCAACCTAGAAGCCTTGACCATTGTTAACTTTCAATAAAACGCTAAATATGAAATATCTACATAATTCCCTACTAATATAAATGTGAATGTGAGTTTGTTTGTTACGCTTTCACGCGAAAACTACTTAACCGATAATCACGAAATTACACATATTCTAGGAGGTATGAGAAGTAACATAGGATACTTTTTTAACTTTTTTATTCTAGCGGGCTTGAAACCACGAATGCAGCTGGAGCTGCGGGTTAACTGCTAATAATATATATTTTAATCAAGTCTTCAATATCATATTGTATTTCTAATTATTTAATGAATCAAATTACGAGGACTATCTGACTAACAGATATCAATTCCATGATAATATTCAATTTTAATTTTAATGATGTAGTGATCGTTTATAAAATTGACCTATCAACATATTTTCAGGTTTTCTGATTACACAAAAGCACTTATTGCATACGTAACATTTCATATCAGTCTTATGTAAAGTAAAGTAACTTTTATGATAGCCAGCTTGCGTGAGCAATCTTCGATGCTAAATATACGTTTATTTCTATTTTAATTTACTTTTTAGTTTTTAGGTTAGTTCATATTTAATGTCTCAATAATGATAGTCTTTAGTACTGATGATACATATTTTAGATCTAATAAAACTTTCTTTGTTTTTGAATTATTTTGCAATCTGCTTAATATGATTTATAGCTTTAACTTTGATATATGAGTTCAAATCACTTTTTCATTCATTAAATTTATAAATATAAAGGTTTTCCTTCGGGCTCCGACAAAGTTTGGTCACACTTATTAATTAAACTTAAAAACTTCTAAGTTACTTCTAAGTAACTAAATGCTATCTCGTAATCTTAACATAATAGTAATTTACGAGCCTTCTTACTTCTTCGATAATTTATGTACAATGTCAGTAACGTACAATAGCTCGAAGTTATTATTGTTTGTAGATACTAATATACCATGTCATGAAATTTTCAATTGTGCATGTATAGAGTTTTGCTAGCACTATTGTTTTTATAAATCCTGAGATAATCTGTATTATACGTCAAAATGAAGCCAAGCTTTTGCAGTATTTGGGTCGATCGTAACAGTGGATGGGCACGGCAGCGTCAGCCGGTCGTCATCGCATCCGCCACCGGTCAACGCACACCGCGATAGTGTGTGCTCACTATACCACGGCATGTCGCGTGATCACAAAAAACGTTTTTTACGGTACACTTAATACGTGCCCTTTTTCTAACGTATACGTTTACAAATATTGTTTTGTTTTTTATAAAAATGGAATGTCAATGTTATAGTATCAAATGTGAATTTGAGATTTATTTATCTTTTTATACGTTTTATTATGATTAAATTAATCTCTTATAAAAGCTACAATGGGTGTAGTTAAGTTACACCTTTGTAATTATTTTCTTCCATTACCTACCGTTCGAGCAGACCAGTAGAAAAAAGAAAATCACTTTTCCATCTAATCGTTGTTAATTTTTACTAGTTTGAGTATAATCCAGACTATAATTATTTAAAATTTGAGAAAAACATATAATACATGTAAAAAAATTTACCAATCTATATAAGAATGCAAACTCATGAATAGCTATGAAATAAAAACAAAAACCTGACGATTAAAAGAGAAAGAGTGAACGGTTTTTCTTTAGCCTATATATATATATATTTAAAGAATTGAAATTTTTTTAAGTTTTGTAACCACCAATAAGAAAAAAAGCAAGAAAAGGCAATCCAGATTACTGCTAGATAATTGTCATTTACAATATACATATGTTTATTATGTATGTACATATAATAAGCAAGTTGTATTATGCTGCTTATTCACTAATATATGAAGTATAAGTATCTGTTAAGGTATTTACAAAGTATATCAAAATTAATATATAGATATTATGTTAAGCTTATATGCATTAAATTATCTAATTTATAAGTATATATCTTTATAAATTACTGAAACAGGAATAGGTAATATATCAAAAAGATAAACACAAGCAATTATTGTAACATTATAACTTTAATATACCTAAGCCTAAAAACTGTTTCTGTAGAGAAAAAACTTAGTCGAAATTCCCTTACAAAAAAATTTGTTTTGACTTTCGTAGGATACCATACATGATAAAACTGATAAATAAAAATGATATACAAAATATACTTTAAAGTCGAGATGCAATGAAAACGTGCACTCGGCTATGGCCGCCATTCACTACCTCATCCAGCCGACTAATTTTGTATTATTGTTGTTACATAATAACAAAAATATTTAACTTTTGCTTGCGCTCGGTGCCGTCTGCAGTACGTACCTTTCATCGATCAATATAACCATCGTAAAAATACTTTTGTAATAAATAATGGAAATATCTGTAAGTATGTAATCGACGCTGATCAATTTATTTTGGAAGTAACTTGCGTAACATAATAATCATGTTTATTGTAAAAAGTGTTCTCGTAAATACGACGGATATAGTTAGATAGTAGTTTACTTTTAAAGTAGTACAACTTATTACTGCATTATAAATGATATAACTTTTTGAAAAAAAAGAGATTGTACTGTTATTAGAATTACGTGGAAACTATGATTATACAGAAAACTCTTTGAAATATTTAAAATCTGACTTTATTTATTTGATAATAACTACCTAGCAGCAACTCTACCGAAATAAAAATTAATCAATTTTACTCTCTAGTGCTACTTTACCTCTCTCTCTCTCTCTCTCTCTATCTCTCGTATGCATGTGTCTTTGCAGTTGGTAACATTAAAATTATTTTACATTTATAACTTTAATCAACGATAAATAGTCGAGGTACTTTTTATAAGGAATAAGGACTCGAAATAAATTGGAATTTACTTAATTATGCTGTAAAAATATTAAAGTAGTAACTAGTAGTACAAATAGATAATAATAGAGATATTAAATGTTATGTATTATTTAATATACTTATAATATTTTAATTTAAAAACTGGACATAGGCTAAACAGAGGATCCCTAGGGCACGGTTGAAGTTAAACGCATATTTTGTAAGGTTACGAGTAGTGCTTATTAAATGAAATATAGATGTGACGCATGACGCGGACGCTATGAATTATTCATTTATATAAAAGATCATAATATGACGATTCCCAAACGTTGAAATCTATGCATGTTTTAATATATTTTTCACCTATTATCCTTATTTTTAATAAACCCCGGCTTAGACATTAATAGTGTTTTATAAATTCATTTCAATTAAAAAGTAAAAATGAAACTGCTACAGTTAAGTTAACGTCAACAACGTCATTGCACTCGTACAATATATTTTCTAACGATCACTTATATATTTCTTTTAAAATCGTGGAAAATTCCAATATTCGTACGATTTGTTTATCGAGGTATGATTAACAAATTATACGAATGGGAAGTTTTGTATAGTGTTGATATAATTAGCACATTACAAGGTATGAAGATAGCATCATACGGCTGCTAAAATTGAGCATTATGTAGACACATACTACATCATTAATATATATAAAACTACATTGTATATTACATTTTAGATACTACTAGCAATTCCCGCGGCTTCGCCTGCATTCTAATCACTATTAAAAAAAAGAATTGGTGGTAGAACGTTGAAAACGTACGTTTCTTGTAAGAGCTATTAGCTAAGGAGTAGGGTCGGTAAGCGAAGCGGCGCTTGAAGCAGCGCTTGAGCGCTTGCATTTTATCCTCACGGCTGTATTTTTTGCGACATTTTAGCCAATGTATACAAAATAAATTAAAATACTAGACAAATTATATACTGAAACCTTTTTCGAGAACTACTCTTTTATGCGCACTGCACATTAATGAAAACAGCATGAAAATCGGTGCAGTAGTTTTTGAGTTTTCCGCAAATAGACAGACAGGTAGACACGGCGGAGGTCTTTGTTTTATAATATGTATGATATATACTTTTTATTTTATTAATCACAACGGTTTCAGAATCTGAGTTAACTTATCACATAGTATACCTAGCAATACTCGCGTTTTCGTCCGCTTTGCTGCTAAAGTCACAGGATAATGAGGATAATCTGAAGATTGCCTGAAAATTTCATAGAAATATATAAAGCTACTACTTTTTAAAGTTCAAATAATAAAGTTTATGAATTCTAGCAATATTCAAAATATACTTATAAATGTGGAAGGTAAATATATAATATCCATAATATATATCATATCATACGAAACATCAAAAACCGCTTGATGTATAAAATGAAATTAGGCAGGGAAATAGTTTATAGTTATATAGTAAACGTCCGTTAAGAACAGATTTTGCTACAGGGCCGGATTCGGGCCTAAGGGAAAGATCTCGCAACTTTATATGAAAGTCCTTCTTTTTTTGTGCTACAAACTTTTTTGGCACCTGAGCTGAGAGCTAGTTAAAATATAAGGGCACACATTTTTTTATCGGCGTTAATTACCTTAATAGTTGTCTTTGATTCAGCTAAAGAAAGCTTTCTATATAAATATTTTCTACGTAACATTAACAAGCAAAAGTTCTTGCTATCAGTTATTGTCACGAATCTTGTAGCGAACAAATAATGAGGTGCGTTGATGAAAGCGTAATAAATTGGTTACTAAATGGAAGAATAACTAAGAAAGTTAATAAAGGGGTACACAGGAAACTACAATTTAACAGTGCGATTATCGATTTCGAGTAAACGACTCTAAATGATTCACGATCGTAAGTGAATTAATACGCCTATTCAATTAAACCTTAAAACAAAGTTTAAGGTAATAAAAATAATATTGATTATATGATAGTAACAATGTCAATACTAATAAAAATAACTTGTTGGTATTGAATTATTTTTAACAAAAAAACAAAAACCGACTTCCAAACTTAATAAATCTAAACTAAAAAGTAGAAAATAATACTTTTAAGGACTTTGTTAATTTTGGAGTCGGTGCCAGCCAGGTGTTTTGATTATGTTTACAAATTGATAGATTAATCGAATATGTATCTATTTAGGGTTATTTTGCTTTGGCTGGCACCGACTTCAAAATTAACGAAGTCCTTAAAAGTATTATTTTCTACTTTTTAGTTTAGATTTATTAAGTTTGGAAGTCGGTTTTTGTTTTTTTGTTAAAAATAATTTATTTTTAAATTTTTTGCGGAAAGTAGATACATATTGTGTTAATACTATAAAAATTTACCTTCTATTATGAGGTAAACCTAATAGCCTGAAAGTATACAACTATCGGTCCATATATAATAATATTGAAAGAATTTTCTTTAAACTGCTAACCGTTGAGGAGTTGTACCTTCCATCATCAGTTACGGTACGTGAATCAAATATCCATATAGCCTATAAAAGATTCGGCCGAGCATAGTTAATTTGCTCCTAAGCATTGAAGAGTTCCGATACTTTGTCATGGATCCCATCATCAGAACCTTACCAAACTTTCATCAAACTACCCTTGAAGTATATCCTTTCCATTAAAAAAAGAATCATCGAAATCGGTTGGCGCGATATTGAGTTATTCATCCATTTGTCGTGCAAATACTTAATGCAAATTTAAGAATTTTATGGTTTTCTCATGGATACCATTGTCAGAACTGGAAAATATTAAAATGGGACCACATGGGAAGCACTACCTTTCAAATAAAAAAAGAATCATCAAAATCGGTTCACCCAGTTCAAAGTTATGAGCTAACAAACATAAAAAAAAAAAAAAAAAAAAAAAAAATACAGACGAATTGATAACCTCCTCCTTTTGGAAGTCGGTTGAAAATAAAACCATTTTCATTCTGTTGTTTTCAATATTTGTGTTTTCAATATTTTACATTTAAATGATGTTTAGAAATATATTAGGAAGTCATGAACATGGTTTACTGTAGAGACATGAAGAGTAGATTCCAATTTAAGCGAACAACTTTGTATTTGCCTAAATTGATGTAGGTATTAACTCGAAGACAGCGTCTTAAAATAAAAAATAACCAAAATCTTTCTTCTGTCTGCTATTTTTTATCAAAATCTATAAAATTACAAGATAATAAATAAATTTAAATCTCAATGCCAATTACAAAGTGTCAAATGGCATGACCGATGTCATTCATTTAATTACTTCATGCATTCGTGCAATTGCACGGAATTAAGTTACAAAAACTGCTTTCGTCATAAAGAGTGATTAATGTTGTTCTTAATGTTTTATACTGTAAGAATACAGATATAAGAGGTTTTGCTCAATCCTACCATATCATAAATAATCTTGTTAATTATTGCCTTATATCAAGACCAAATCTCCTTAACCTTACCGTTTTATTTATTTGGTCATATTATTTTTAATTAGCAAACCCAGCCCGTTTCGCCGGGCGTAAGTTAGAATAAATTGAACGGTTTTAATTTTCTTATAAAATAAAAGTGAAAACAGTGGTAGTGCCATGCTTGTTACCTTCGGGTAGCAGCCGAATGGGCCGGCACGCCCCGTATAGTACCACTCTCTCACAGAAGACCGGCGTGAAGTGGCAGCTCTTGCAGATGTCCATGGGCGGAGGTGATCACTTCCCATCAGGTGAGCCTCCTGCCCGTTTGCCCCCTTTGTCCCATAAAAAAAAAAGTAGCCTAAGTTACTCCTTACAAAGCAACAACATTTACATTAGCTATCTGCTAGAGAAAGTCCCGTCAAAATCAGTACAGCTGTTTCAGAGATTAGCCAGAACAAACAGACAGACAGACAGACAAAAAAAATTGTTTTTTTATGTAAGTACCGTATTTACTTTCATATGCATTTAGTATAATATTGTTAATTTGAAATAAAAACAGACACTTCAATTTTATGTATATGTACTGAAATTATTTAACAGCTCTCCCTGTTATAAAGATTTTTTTGTAAGTAAAAGTATATTGCTAGTTTCATCGTTATTCATTTCTTTCTTAAATAATAGACGAGATAAATCCCTCTACAGAACGAGACGAGCTTCCAAAAGCTACGCTTTGTCTGAAAATGATAACAGATAATTAATAATAATTAATTAGTTATTTTATCACACCAATAACTTAAGTCTTATTTGGGGCAGTAATAAAATAAAAACAATTAATTCGAATAAGGTATAAATAATTTACAGTAGCATTCGAATGAATTGTTTTTTATTTTGATTAGTATCCAACCTTTATCAGTGCTAGTTACTTGATCTATGCAAAATGCTAGACAAGGGCGGATCCATAGCAATATAGAATGTTCGGTCTAAGTGAGGTGTAAAATGTTGAATTTAGCGCTGTTTCCTCATGATGTTTTCCTTTACCCTAAAGCAAGTAAGAAAATAAATGTAAGCATGTAAGTAATTATTCGTGAAATCATCCATGAAAATATCACACGTGCGAGAACCAGATCTGAACCCGCTTCACTCGATTTCGCAAGTCACTCATTACCACAAAGCTTCCACTGTCTTCATTACAATTTATTGTCACCAAATCAATAAAAAAATGAAATATTAACCTAATACAATATACCTAATAACACGCAAACATAAACTTTAGACACTCAGTTCATACGTCTATAACAAATTTGCAAATCACACACAATAACACCACTACTTTTTAATACATTTAATGATTTATGAATACTCACTTATAAAAAAAGTGGTACTTGATTTTTGTCCTGCTACCTCGCCCTCCGCTAGTCTCCTACACCCGAAGCAAGGAACAGGGTCTGACCCGCGAGGACAAATTGTAGGTGTCATTACGCGCTGTTAACTGCTCAGTGCGCCGATTGACGGGGCCGCGCGACTGATGTCCTTGTACATATAAAAATAAAAAAAAAGTAAAACGAGCATTATCTGTGCTAATAAATTGGCGCGAATCGAAAGTGAAGTAAACATTGTGTGCTTAATAATAATGTATTTTAGTGTTTTCATTCGAACGGTGATAATTAAATTGTGATTTACGGTTTTGTTTTCAGATTTTATTTTTATTATTTTTACTGTGAGTATTTTATGACAAGCTTATAATTAACAAACTTTTAAAGAAATATCGACCTTTTTTTTATCATTTATTTTTAAGTCAAGCCTGTATTTAAAATTAAAAAAAAAAGATTAAAGTAAGAGTTTACAGTATATAACTTTAATGCTGCTTACTTTTAGTGCAAAATATAAGTAAATATCAAAATAAGTTTCAAATATTTTAACTTTAAAATTTATTACAAATGTGTCATGCCGAAACCATCTTGAGATGGTACAGTACTTGATTCAATTTAGTTGCACGCAATAAACCAAGTAGTCTTGAGCCTTCGTGTTCTTTCTAATCCTTCGCCTTAACTCTATTTTATTAGAAATGATGAGATCCAAATGGGTCAAGTTACGTTGGTCACATTTAGTCGGAGCGATGTAGTGTGTGTGCACTCTGATTCCATATTTCCGCTCAATACCCTATGCGAATATACGACCTATGAATTTCGACCCTACCAAAACGTTAAAAGGTTCAAATTACACTAGCAACATTTCGAAGCAATAGTTCGGAACGGAAACGATTTTTTTAAGAAATTAAACAATTTCAACTCATGAAGTAGAATGATTATGTATATTTGATAAACGTTTCGAACGATGTCTTTACCATACAAGTATCATGTGACCAAGCAAAGGAGACAGTTTAACTGTTTAATTAGTCCACCTCCTTGTTCAATATTATCAGTATATCAGCATTCAGCACATATTATATAAATTAATATTGAAGTGTCTGTTTTTAATTTCAAGTAAACAGCTTTTCACTAAATGATTATAATTTTTTTCCGTCCGCCTGTCTTTTTGTTCCGGATAATCTCTGAAACGGCTGGACCTATTTTGACTTTCACTCGCAGATAGCTAATGTTATAAGGAGTAACTAAGCCTACTTATATTTTAAGTTTTTTTTTTAATTTTGGGACGGATTTTATGCTACAAACTTAATTTGGCAGGGAGCACCTAGGGACGAACCCAAGCGAAGCAAGAGTGGGTCATTAGTATGCCATATGAATCTATCTATAGTCTATTATAGTAAAGAATAAGTTTACTTTTGTTGATTTGAGTTTTTATAATACGCAAAAATAAGTAATTTAATGTTATTGTTATTCATAAATGGGATGCTGACTCACTTACTTTCGCTATATTATAGAGTTTAAAAGATGATCAGAGGTGTTGTGTCGACTTCAGTTAGTACGTTGATACTTCGTTATTAACCCTTCATACTTCTTTAGAAACAAACTTATATACATAAATATAATAAAGCTCTTAATGGTATACAAAAATGTTCTTAATAATAAGTTAAAATATAGCGTATGTAATACATTTTCATGTATAATTGACGACAAATTACATAAATTTTACTTTCTATTAGATGTAATTGTGTAAAATTGATACGTATACCACGAATCGATAAGAAATCGAGAGTACCGACGAAAGTAGAGACAAAATTCTTACAAAACAATATTTTAAAGTAAAGTATTTGTTTCATAAGTGTCAAAGAATTGTAAAAGTGTATCATTAATTTAATTTCACTACTTAGACTCTAAAAGCATTCGTACAGTTTTCTATTCTTTGTTTTAAAAAAGCTTGTAATGAGAGAACATTTTCAACGTTTATACCTCCATAACATTTTTATAGCAAACATTTAAATTTTCTGTTTCTCTCCGATTTCACTACTTTTTATTCTAAACCAGTTTTTTAATGCGACTTTGCATGCTTGCAATTGAAAGACTATGAATTAGGCAAAACCATTAAACACTACTTTTGATAGTAATTATAAATGCGAAAGTAACTCTGTCTGTGTGTTACTCAATCACGCTAAACTAAATTAACCGATTTAAATGAAATTTGGTACAGAGATAGAGCCCTGAAACTTATTTTTTAGGCTTTTGATTAGATGTACATTAATAAGACTTGTAAAAAATTTTAATTTGGCAGAGAGTACCTAGGGAGGGACGAACCCGAGCGAAGCGTGGGTGAGTCGCTAGTACAATAAATGTAGGTCGCGCTCCCACGTCCTAAAAATATTTTTTTTAATAATTTTACTAGATAGTAATAATTTAATTGTAATTCTTAAGTATAATATATGTTAACGCTAAGTGTAATATATATTAATACATTTTATTACAGATAAATGACATTAATAGAGCAAGATGGGTTTGCGGGAAAGACGAGGAATATACATAACCGTTATATTGATTTCATATGGAATAGCTGATGTTGACACAAGTCTCCCAGTAGATTTAGCTTCTGAGGAAAAAGGTACTTAAGCCATTATTTATCTTATACAGTTACGTCTTCATCATTAGAAATAAGATTGGAGAGTTAATTCTAAATATTCTTATACATACCTATTATATGGATACAGCTTACTCATAACTATAAGTTTTAAATAATTTATTTTTTCCTATACTATTTGCATATAGGTACGTGATATGATTATATGAATAAAATATGCTTTTTTATATATTTATACTCAATATTATAAAGCTGAACATATATTTGTTTGTTTGGTTGAACGCGCTAATCTCAGGAACTACTGGTACGAATTGAGAAATTATTTTTTTGGATAGCCCAGTATAGCAACGCAGGCACAGGGAAATGTTAGTTTTACATGCATAGAGTTTACGTAGTAGTCGAAATTCAACCATAATTTACTGACCTTTTCATTTCAGTCACAAAATGCTCATCATCCCTTGTGAGCGTTAAAGGGATAGAGAGTACACTTGTCTTTACGTACTATTTCAATATAATAGGCTCCCTGTACTTAGTCTCAATGAAATAGGCCGTTAATCGCTATAGTCAGCCATATGGTTTTTTGATTGATTTCTCATAATTATTATATTCTAGCTCCACAGCAAACGACTCTATCATCAACACTCGCATCGCTACAACCCACTACTGTTAACATTTCTACCTCCTCATACGCAACTGTCATACCACCGATACCGCCAAGTGATCGAGATCGGTTCTTAACTTTCGCGGAATCTGGCCATCATCAGACGTTCATGTTTGCTAAAGACAATACTTATATACAATTGGATGGAGATATCATACAAAGATTTCAACTGAGGTAATAATAAACGCATTTCTATATTTCGGTAGCACAGAGCACCATCTACCAGCGGGACTCGAACCCGCGAATGCTAGTTCAGCAAGTAGGACGACTACCTATTTAAACTGAGCCAAATGTGCCGTCAAATTCATTATGTATCTCTTAATAAAATTCCATGAATTAAAATTAAAATGACGATGAATATTATTAGACGAAAATATTTATTCTATAACTACTGACTTACAGTATGATAATTACTTTATTATGCTATTTATATGATTAAAAATAATCAATAATTAAATATTTATGAGAACATAATTAACATAATTAGTAAGTTGAAGTAAAAACTTGCTCTTCAGATCTAATTTAAATTACAGATTGTGCCGAGAAATATCGTTTAAGTTTCGTACTAGACTTCCTCATGGTCTGTTAGTGTATCATAATGTTAAGAATCCGGTTTTTAAAATGCAACCGTACGCGTTATACGTTATCGTGGAAAAGGGAGAGCTTAAAGGTGAATATTACAATTGAAATAATTCAAATTATTATTAAGACATACATATTAACTAATATAAAGACTCATGACTGGAGTACAAACACTCGTGCTCATCACACAAATGAATGCCTCTAGTGGGACTCGAATCCGCGACCGCTGACTTTTAATTTAAAAAGGAAAAGCTATTGTTAATAATATTTAAACTAAAAACCTTCATTAAGTTCTAACAAATATTTTTCTCAACAAATTTGAGACACTAATAATTGTCAACACTGTAAGAGAGGCTCTACATTAAACACAGATGTCAAAGGCCGCAGGATCGATTCTTGCTTAAAGCAAATACTTGTGTAGGCAATACCACTGTTTATTTCTTTATAATTATATATTTTATAATTAATATATTTATCTTAGTATAATAATATTATTTAAATACTTACTTTCTGTATGTACATAAGCAGCTAAAAACCAAAATCCCTTTAATAAAAGCTTCAGTTATAAAGATATTTATTATTATTGCTTTAAATAATTAAATAAGTTTTAAAACACATATTTTAATTGTAGTTGTACATGTATTTGGGAAACATTTGACATCAGTAACTGTAGGTAGAGCGTTGAATAGAGATCAGTGGCATAGTGTAGTAGTTACTATAGACGTTCATGGAGCGAGGCTCATCGCCAAAGTGGATCAGCTGAAAGAAGAGGTTTATTTAAAGGTAAGGTACATAGAAGTATGTACTATGTTCTTTCAATAGTGAATTATACGATTATTGAGGATTCAAAATATTGTGTTTCTTTAATAGGTGATGTCAGGTGTTTATACTTAGTTACATCTGTTTTTAGTTGTAATATTATATGTAAAATACCAGCATATCAACAAAGAATACAGCTTTAAATTATAGTTAATATGTATATTATTATAAATTTAATTAATTGCTTATTTTTCTGTTTTTAGAAACTTGCTTTTACGAGAAAACATTATTTTTAATCTATTTTTTATCGAGTCAGGTTCTAATTTACTTAAAGCTCTTTCATTCGTGAACGAGCAAGAGAAAAAGCAGTAAATAAATAAATAAATATTAAACAAAATCTTAGTCATAATATTATAATGTAAGAAATTCCCATTGAAATATACATTTTATTGTAGAAGTTGCTAATACAATAACCCGGAAGAATACTAACACCTTACACACCTTTCAACCGCTAAGCCATGGAGAATTCAATCAGTTTATGTATCGACTAGGAATTTATATACGTCTCAGTAAAGGAAACCATTATAATTTAAATATTATATCTAATTTGAAAATAGTTTTAATAAAACGATTTATTTATATTATGTTAATGTTACAAGTATTTTGGCGTCATAAGCATAAATAATTCTTGAATTCTATTAAAAAAAGAAGCAAAGACTTAAAATTAGAGAAATCTATATATTACTATTATAAATGTGAATGTAAGTTTGTTTGTTACGCTTTCACGCGAGAACTACTTAACCGATCATCATGAAATTTAGTACACATATTGTTAGAGGTATTAGAAGTAACATAGGATACTTTTTGTTTACTTTTTTTCTAGCGGGCTTGAAAGCATGAACGCGGACGAAGCCGCGGGTACTGCTAGTAAATAAATAAATATGTCGAGATATTAACACACAGCACAATCTATTTCCATAGTAAGCTGTAAGGCTTGTGTATAAAATGTAATTTGCATTGTTATATATTTCAATTTGATTAAGACTGATCATTTTTCAAATTATAGGGTTTAAGTTTTGATACAAATTATGGAATAACTGATAATCTCACATCCGTCATTCTAATTGGAGGTAAGTCAAAATACTTTTTTATTAACATTAATTTTTCAAACTTAATAAATACTTATGTTTTTACTTTCTATTTATCGCATACAGACTGTTTCTATTATTATAAGATTTATAACACATTTTTATGATATTTTTCAAAACAATGTCCTACATCAGATTATTACCAAATTACAAATCTTTTTAATTAGCCTTTTTCCTGGGAAGATTAAAAAAAGATCCGCTAGGGGCAGCACCGGTGGGGGGGTACATATGTTTTGATTCCTCTATTGACAACAACGTTAAATGTACGTCTTATTAATATTAAAATAAATAAATATTGTGATCAAAAAAATAAAAAATAAAATTATCATGCCTACAAAACATTGTGCATTCGCTAATTGTACGTCTGACAGTCGGTATAAGCAGGATGGTGTAAAATTCGGGATATCTTGGGATGGAAAATTTGCCCAGTTTGTAGTAGGAAAAGTGCAGGATTTTGAACTTGGTAGAGTTGGATTGAGTAATTTCATGCGTTGCTGTTTATCCGCTAGACATTTACCACCATCAATTCCAATAAAAAATTTTTTACTATTACCATTTGCAATGCATTCTTCGATTCTTAAATATACAAAAAAAACAACAAAAAAATTTATTTTAAATATTAAAAATTTAAACAACACAATGACACATACGATAAAATTTATGAACCAACTAACCTTTCAACTAGGACATTTTTATTACCTGACACGGTTAAGCCACGACATGCAAGCCATCGTTTTAAGTCCCTGACAAGATGATCTTGTACTTTTGCAAATTTCAATTTCGCCCCAGGTACATCATCTTCTGTTAATTCCATAATAATTCTATATGTTTAACGTTGTTGTCAATAGAAAATTCAAAACATATGTACCCCCCCACCGGTGCTGCCCCTAGCGGATCTTTTTTTAATCTTCCCAGGAAAAAGGCTAATAAAGTCAAATTTTCATAGCCAATTTGATAATTTTAAAACTTATCTTCAAAGGTCTTAGTTCCGAAGAAAAACTCCACGGTGTTAAATACATAATTGAATCATTTGTGGGTTGTATCAGTGATATGGTACTAAGTTCGGGAAAAGCAGCTTCTGACCTCTTGCCAATAGTCCCTTTAATTGCGACCAAACATGAAAATGTTAAAGAGGGATGTGTAGATAAATGCAAAACCATGGAAAATCTATGTTTCGAAGGTTCTAGATGTATTAATGAATATAATGGGTATAGGTGTGACTGCTTCGGTACTTTGTATGAGGAACAGCTTTGTGATGTTTACAGTAAGTATTGTTTTAATTGTAAATAATTAATTTAATATTTGGATTGAATAAAAGATATTTACACTTTAAATTTTATATTAAAGTTATATATTCTGTGATTAACGTAAGAAATTTACATTTGTTTTTAAAATAATTCATTTGTTGTTTTCTTGACTGCTATTTAAAAGTGTTTTACTTTTTTTAGTCTAGATATCACAGATATTTATCTAACTCAATCTTTTTTACTTACGTCTTACCGCCGCACTCAGAGTTACTTAATGAACCATTAAGTCAAGAATCTCCATGAATCTAATGAATCTAATGAACGACTTAATTGTTCATTAAGTGACTCTGAGTACGGCGGTTAGTGACTAAATTTGTTGTAATAGTTAGTGTAAAAATATAATTATTATTTTAATATTTCATAACAAATAACGCAAATAAATCTAATAACTATGTACAATTTCTATAAATAATCGAATAACACAACATTCTACACTATTCCAGCGGCCACGATATTAACTTTGCGCGGCTCTAGCTACGTTTCGTACCGAGTGTACGATTGGAAGGATCGCGTACACTCTACCAGTACTAGAGTGAGCTTACATTTTCGGGTAAGTTTTCAGTTTTGTACTACTTTTTTATGATATTGTTTTTTTTTATAAAACTATTTTTGTGTGTTAACTTTATGTGTTCATATAATAATATTTTAACTTTTCGGATTTTTAAGCAGTATTTTATTCGTATTTTGATTTCCTGTTACTGACGTTTATTAAAAAAATGTAAATTTGAATTTTCATACAATATCTCTATTTAAAACACATGGAGTGTTTTCAAAGCGTAAAAATAATTAATCAATAACTGTCTGACTTTTACTTCTTAATTCAAAATATTTTATAACCTAGCAAGTAGTATAGAGCTTTACGCAGCTGATTGAAATTATTAATAATTTATAATAATTCTAAAAAACAAGTTTCTGCTTATAAATAACGTTTATAATTATTAAATAAAAGATTCAATATGTTAGTGAAAGTACTTAAAGTGAGAAAAAAATCTTTTGTTTTTTAATCGTTCTACTTAGCCTCGCAATTATTTTTTGGACAAGTTATATAATTACAATATTCAATGTTTTAATTAATAATATAATTACTATATCACAGCTACTTAAATGCAATCGAACGATAAACTTTTATTACTCGTAAATAACTACAAAAATTGGTGAAGCGAATTCAAGAGACTCGTAAAATAATAATTGATGAATTATTATATAGCATCATAACCATTAATACGGCTATAGTATTTATTACAATAAACCTTAGTAGGCACTACCTCTACTTCTTTGCGTACTGATTAGTATGAAGTTGAAATTGTACGAGTAGAGTTAGTAGAGAGACCAGACGCTCACGGATGTATTTGTTAGTGGTAAATAAAATTTTGGTTGATAAGGAATAATTAAAAATGGGGATTGTATGTTTGTAATGATCATTAGTAATACTAGTAATAGTTGAATAATTCAATTTTGGGATAACCATAAACAAGAATATTATTTAAGACATTTACAAACAGATTGAATCCGTGATCCGTACACAAAAATGTACACGATTATCTGACATTCAAAATAAAACTATAATTCATAGTAAACACTATGAATTAATATTATAACAAAATGCTATTACTCAATCGCGACATCACTCTACAAATAATATGGAAGAATTTAATGGTACTATACTCCGGACCCATAACTGTAGGTCATAGATATCACATAACAGTTAGACGTATTTTATAAATAAAAAATAGAGTAGACATTTTAATCACACTTCTTCTACAAGTAATAAGAACATAATTAAAAATCAAGATTTTAATATCAACCAGAATCTGAATGTCATTCGCTAAAAGGTTTCACTAAGAAGGTGACAAGTTAGTCCGCTTTCAGATTACGTTAATCATTTAATGTATTTTTATAATTTTGTAACAGAAATAAAAATACGAATAAAATCTAACATTAATAAATGTTTTAATTTAGTTTTGAAAAATTTCAAACAAATATATTAAGCTGACAGTTTCATCAACTATTCAAATTAAGTATACATACATTAGCAATAAGCAATACAAAATGGAATTGAATTAGAATATAAATATTTTACATTTATTTCGAATATGCACGTCTATTATAACTTTCAGACTCGTTTCGACGATTCCGCCTTATTTTACGCGAGCGGTCAAATCGACGACAAACACCATTACATCGCGCTTTCGATACATCAAGAAAAAGTAGCTATACAAATAGATTTAGGAGATGGTTCCATTGAAGATTACTTGGGGGATAAAGTAAATAATAATAGATGGCACAACATAACTGTTATTTTGCAAGAAAAAACGGTTTTCGTATACCTCGATGATAAGACCGCTACATATGAGATTCCGGGAGACGCGAAATTCGTTTGTATTGATCCTGAGATATATATTTGCGGTGGTCCGGATTTATACAAAATGAAAGGGCTAAAGTCCTTTAATAATTTTGCGGGAAATTTAAAATACGTATATTATAACGATGTATCGATTTTGTACGAGTTAAAACAGAACAACCCTAAAGTTCATTACATCGGGGTTTTGGATCCGTTGTTCGATGAAATCGATATCGAAGTGATACCAATAACGTATCCTTTTGCCACTTCCCATATATGGTGGCCGTTGAATGCGACTAATAGCATCAATCTGATTTTCGACTTTAAAACCAGTAAGAATATGGCGGTTTTGGCTTACAGCCAGATTACTTCAGGACAAGGTTATTGGGAGGTGAGTCTCGCTCGATTTTTGATAAAATTAAATAGTTGTTATTATTGAAAATATATTTGCGGCAAGATGCATTTTATTTATAGTATTTGCTTTTTTCGTAAAGGAAAATTACGTTCTTTTAACCAGATGCTTTTTATTTGAATTAATTAATACTGAAAATACACTGTATTATTACTCTAAGTAAGTGCTTAAAAATATTTTTATATTATAATAGTTGTGTCATACAATTTAACAACACATCTAATCATTCTTTGCAAAACCTTAGCCTAATTTTTAAAGACTAGAATTAAAGGCAAGGCTAACAAACAAATAAAAATTATGATTCTATCTCCTTTTTTATGTTTCAATTAATTAGATGAATAAAAATTTAATTTGAGGCAGGGTTTGTCTTAAAAAGCTTTATTATAACACTTAACATTTTATTTATTTATAACTAATGGTATACTCTTCCTCCACTCGATTTTGTCACTGACGATAAATATGAAATAAATGGACTATACAAATATGATATATAATAAGTTTTGAGATTAAACGAACAAACAATGTCTGCCTCTATAATATTAGTATAATTAAGTATAATATGCAAAATTATTTAGAAATAATTAAAACAAAAAATATTTGATTATAAATGTTATTATGCATTAAGTAAATTTATTTAAATTTATTATTTATTCATTTATTTAAATGGTTAGTTTAAAATTTAATAATTTACGTGGCTCTTTGTCAAAGAAATAATCATTTAATTTGGTAATTTAAGATACACAGAAGCAACTCAAAAGAGGCTAAGCTTATTTACCTTCAATTTACTTATTCGGTCGGTATTATCGCACTCGTTTTCTAGGAGTATACCGAAAATTTATGATATAAATCTTAACAAAAGTACATTGTTATTGGCATTTGTGTTTGTTCGTTTGTCTTACTCACTAATTGAGTTTAAATCTTTTGGAGATATATAGACGAAGTTAATCAAAACCGCATATATAAAGTATCATTCAGTGTATTTTTTATGTTGAGACATTATTACAATTTACAACAGCGCCATCTAGTTCCGTGGTAAGCTACAAGGCTTGTATTACTGATACCAGATAGTTGCTATACTGCACGTATATAAATTTAAATACAAACATATTATAAATATAAACTTAAACACGTAATCAGTAACATAGATTATTATTTATTATGTTTTAATAAACTTCTAGGTAAGAATGGTAAAGGAAGAAATACGTTTCGAACTAGTACCAGATGTAGGTAAAAACGTAACAGTACTAAAATCAGTGAAGTTTAACGTCAGCAATGATTGGCATAACGTTGAACTAGATTATAGGAAGGGCAGGATTAAATTGACTGTGGACCATCACAATAAACATGCACAGATGTTTGGTACGAATTGTGTTACATTGCATGCAATGTAAATTTCTTTTTATTTATTTTTTTGCATGCACTAAATTAAATAATTTAATACCTAAATTCAATTAAATTATTCATTAAGGTCATTAAACTCGCTCTGTCTCTTTTCGTTTTCACTATATTTATTGATATGAATTTGTAAAACATAACAACACGATCTTTAACTATTACTCTTACAGAAAAAGATTTATCTCATAAGTCATAGCCTTATCCTAAATGATAAAATTCAACATACTGCTTTTAGATATACATTATATACGTCCGTAGGTTCATTTTAAACATATATAAAAAAAGATATTGCGAGTATACGTAAGAGCTATTCTAGTACATTTTTTTGATATCACTTATGGTTTGATTTAAAAATTTCTAAGAAGGATTCTGAAGAACCAGTTACTGTGTTTTCCTGTTTACTGACATATTTTCCTTTTACATATCTTAACTTATGAGCCGACTAATAAGCTACTACACAAAATTAAATTAAGATCATTACAAGTCAATTTTATATACCGACTGCATAATCATATCACCTAATGATTTCATTCTTAAAGAATTCATCTAAAAAGCGGTACCTATAAAAACATCGACAATCACTAATTATTAAAATTCCTTTTTTACTTTATGCAAGGCACTAGCATGGCACTAGCGGATCCGACAGACGTTGTCCTGTACGCATGCGCACAACGTTACCTAGCAACGACTTGTTTATAATTGAATATGTCATTTATTGCCTGAATGTAAAAATAACTAATTTATTAAAAAAATACGTTTTGTAGTGGACCGAATTGTGATACTAACTCATTCTTGAATCCACTCGAATAAACACACAAAACATTTCATCAAAATCGGTCCTGCCGTTTAGGAGTAGTTCAATTACATACACACGTTAGATGTGCTTATAATATATTATAAAGACTAGCGCGACTCGCGACTCGCGACTCCGCCCGTGTCCTCCTGGTTAATCCCAGTGGTAGAAGGATGAAAATTTAAGGTTAAAAGTACGTTTGGTGCCAAATCATAAATAAATAAAAAATAAAAATTTGGTTCAAAAATAAAAAGTCTGGAGAGAGCCTAAGGGAATAAAAAATAGCCTACGACCTATTCTGAGACTTACAAAATATAAACAAAAAAATCCATGAAAATCGGTCAAGCCGTTTCGGAGGAGTTCGATCAAACACTGTGACATGAGATTTTTATATATTATTAGAAGCTGATAAAAACGTATTATGAAATTATATTTACAATTTGTAAAGATAAATTCGAAACACCGATTAAATACTTCTTCTTTTTTAAATCGGTAAAGTCAATAGAAAATAATACTTTATATTGATGTTTAATATAAGAGATTGGTATAATTGATTCCATTCTTCGTTCACCTTGGAAATTAAATAGTCTCGAACACGATGCCCACTTTATTATTTTATCTTTTATGTGCCATTTAAGATTTAAATGTCAACTAATGTTATGACCTTGTGATGTAAAGAATATATTTATAAAGAAGAAGAAATTTATATAGGTACCTTGTACAAATGTTGTATGCAATTATAAATTCTTCTATTTATTTCATACCACTTTAAGATAAGATTTCTAATCTCATCTTTAGGTACATAAACAGATTTTTTTTGAGAAAGACCCCTTTATTGAAAAAACGTAATTTTTATAACTCTCTTGAACTAAACAAAGCAAAACTTGGTAACGCAAGTTCTTAATATAGATTAAAGAAGAAGTAGTGAATCAAATAATATATGTTATAATAAGACTTCATATCGAAAGTGAATGGAACTTCATAACTAAGTAGTAAAAGTACATTAAAATAACACTTAAGAAACATACATTTATATTTTCTTTAACATATATCTTCCTTATACATGTTTAATTTTCGCCTTTAAGCATGGGCTAAGTTTTAAGTATCTATTAATTAATTATTGCGTTATTTAATATTATATAAATTTACTAAATATTTAATGCTTGATATTCTTATTTTTTGAAGTTATACTTCTTTTGGCGCGTTAGGGAAAAATGATGAGAGTAAATTTTTACGATGCGCGCGCACACCGTCACGAAAAACCGACACCCTAAAGTTAGCTATAGTCAACATTTAAGTTTTTTCTATTGTTATTGTCGTTTTTTCTACAAACGTAGGATAAGGCGAAAGATAAAATTTTTGAAAAGATTTTCATCTTGTTACGCTAAAGAAGTATAACTTCTAACGCATGTACATAAGTACACATACACTTTTTTTCGTAATTTTATTTTACTTCATCTTTAGAACCAACATGCATGCTTCATTTTGTGTTATTTATATCATTAAATATGATTGTTGTTCAATAATTTACAGGATTAGATTTCCAATTGCAAGATAAAATCGTCATTGGCAGTGGGTTAAAGTCTGCCAATTTAGGGTTAATTGGATGTATGCGAAATATCAAAATTAATGGGCTTTTAATTGAACCAAGGTAAGCACTTTTGAATATTAACTCTTATGTATATAAACATGTGAGTATAAATTTGCATATTATTATATTTTATATGTAAATAGTTGACGTATTAATATTTTTGTAGTTGTTTTAATGTTTATAAGTAACAAAGCTATATGTAGGTACGACGTACCTACTTTAAATATACCTAATTATCGTAATATTCTTGTATACTAAGATATCTAATGATTTTTTTATTGCAGCTATTAGGTTTAATCAATAACTTCCAATCACTCTCTATGCACTTAACTCCGCCGCGTCTGCTGTCTGTCTGTTCGCGCAAAACTCAAAAACTACTGCACCGATATTAATGCTGTTTCCCAATGGATAGAGCGGTTATCGAATAAGGTTGTAGCATATAACTAGCGGAACCCGCGGCTTCACTCGCGCTTAATCCAGGGACGAGCCCGAGCGAAGCGAGGACGAATGATGAGTCGCTAGTGTAATTATAAAAAACTCTTCTTATTTTTCTCAGGTTTGTGATAAACACTGAACGAGTAGTCGGAGAAGTAGCAATAGACGACTGTAGTTACGTAGATCCTTGCACGAGACCGAACACTTGCGAACATGGCGGCATCTGCTCCATTAGAGAGGACCGAGTTATATGTAATTGTGATAATACAGGTGAGATATTTAATAAGACCTACAGAATCAGTAGTAGGTACACATCATAAGTTCTAAGATATTATGCTTCTTTGCAATTATAATTATTTAACATAGAGTAAATAATTAAAATTAATTTTAATTTAATTTTGTTTGTTTTTATGAAAATAATTTTATTTCTGACCTTTATTACTTTAATAAAGAGACTTACCTCCGCACACAAAGTCACTTAATGAGCCATTAACGCCCGCACTCGCAGTCGTTACATATATACTCGTTCTTTAGTATGAAGATTCTCGAATTAATGTACATTAAGATTTAAGTGCCTATGAGTGCGGCGGTTACTCTTCAATACTAAACATGTAACATGTAAAGCTGTTGAAAAATCTATGTAAACAACTAAACTTCATGCTCTAATTTTATAACAAACAAAATTGGGGATGTTTTTTTTAAATATAATGATAATATCAAGTAAAAAAGAAAATGTAGCGCCATAGAGCTTTGTGTGTATGAAAAATGTTGACATTTAAGACGATTTACTCCTTTAGGAATAGAACCAATTCCTTCACGTGGAGCGTAATTAGTGTCCATATTAGGTTAATTTAACAAATTGTACTACATTCAACATTAATTCTGTTTTCCTACTGCTGGTCGTGAGAAATTTCAATGCGAAGAAAACCATGACATACTGACATAGTCCACCTAGCGCTCTAGACAATGCGGCTTGTTGGACTTCACAAGATTGTCAAAAACTCTAACTTCTCTAAGATATGAAATTTTCCTACATATATTTTCCTTCACAGTAAAGCGATTAGTTATCATGTAAAAGTAATGTCAAAAAATAATCTTTAATGCCATTTTCCGTACGTCAAATAATCAGAAATAGTTAATTTATTGTATTACAACGTGCGAGAAAGACCAATAAACACAATTGCAATTACCTCGTGTACGAGTGCAGTAAACGTGGGAACCTATTAGAAGTACGCTCGCTTTGAAACAAAGTGAAAATCGTGGTCGCATCAATCTCGCACATGTGAGATTTTCTTGAGCAACCGAAGTTCAATTATGCTTTACAATAAAGATATAACCTCTGTGCTATGTAAAATTTTATCAAAATCAGCTTAGTACTTTTTTTTCTGAGATAAAATTTTTTAGACGTGAAGTCCTCCAACTTGCATTTGGCTTGTGGGGTGGACTACGGTATAATTCGCCAATTATTGAGGCTACAATCTACAAAGTTTTATAAAGGCAGTATTATTATAAGCGGACTATTATTATAAATGCATAAGTTGTATGTACGTATTATTATATGTTAGTTTTTGAAATAGACTATGACCTAGGTAATGTACTTAAAGACCGAGCAAACTAGTTTATTTTAGGGTATATTGGGGAAAACTGTCATTTTGCGACATTCCGTAAAACCTGCGAAGAGCTAGCTCTACTCGGGTACACGCGCAACGACGTGTACTTGATAGACATCGACGGCAACGGCAAGTTCCCTCCCGCTCACGTCAAGTGCGAGTTCCAGATAGAAGCCGACTCGTCCACTACTGTTGTTGAACATAACTTACCTAGCCAAGTGGTAAGTACTTATTATATATTTTTTAATATATGTATTCTATTAATAATATTCAATAATTACCGGAACTAAGACACAAGTACTAATTAATTGGTTGTAAAATTCGAGTATTACATACAAATTACAAGAAAAGATATGAATTATGATGACTACACTATTTTTTATTGTTATTTGCCTAGCAATAAAGGTACTAGCAATAACTGTTAGAAAGGCCCTAAAATGGCATTTTTTAAGGTTATCAATTATACGTGGTACAAGAATAATAAAATTTCTAGAGACTTGTACCCAAAGAACAGTATTTTGTGAGATTTTATGATGTGTATTAACTTATCACTTACATTAAGGGTTTCTAATTATTATTATAATTATTTGATATCAATCAGTTAATGCCAATTATGCATACTTTTCATCGTTGATCAACATATTACGTACCTAATAACGTAAATACATTTACATAGAAAGGTAATTAAAAGATAAAATCTGTTTAGTATATTGAACTTTTTACGATCTCTTGATTAATTTTTTTCTATATAACTTTAAATCAAGTTATAAATTATTAGTAGATGAAAATATCAAATATGAAAAAAAGTTTATTTTTATCTAATGACACGAAATTTTATGGATATGAATGGTAGCCAAAATGGAGCTGTTTTTGACTTCTTCACAAGTAATTTTTAATATACAAAAAATGACAACAAGTTTTTAAATGTGCAAAAGGTTCAAAAAATATGTTAATATATGTTATTTATTTTTTTAATAATATATGTTGTTTATTTTTTTAAATAATGTTTATTTTAGCGCACCATGTTTTTTAAATTGGCAACCCTAGTTCCTGAAAAAGTTGTTTAAGGCTGAAATCGTACGCATTAGATTTTTTAAAACAGGCACAGTACGCATTAGATTTTTTAAATTGGCAACCCTAGTTCCTGAAAAAGTTGTTTAAGGCTGAAATCGTACGCATTAGATTTTTTAAACAGGAATAATTAGTTTTGCGAGGACAAATTCAATAATTGTATAGTAAAAAAATTGACCCTTTTTTTGATCATTAACATTCTTAAACAAGAAGCACTATAATATTGAAAACATTTAAGCCTTAACACCAGGTGTATTTATTGATTAGTAATTACAACAAATATATCATGTTCTAGGACGTCCGCTCAGCATCAGGCCAAGATTTTAGCTTTAAAATTAAATATAGAGAATTCACTGCTGAAATGCTTCAAGAACTGATATCGCATTCGTTATTTTGTCGCCAATACATTAAATATGATTGTAACATGGCGCCTCTGGAGTTGCACAGCGCTACGTGGTTCATATCATCCTCTAACGACACTGTGGATTATATTGGAAATGTCAAAAAGTAGGTACTTTTGAAATCACTTCTATTTCTATTATCATACTAGCTGTTACTTTTTTTTTGATTCCTTAAGTAATTATATGTTACAGATTTGACTTAAATGCTCAAATATTTTAATCTATCGGTTAAAATATTTGAGCGTTTCCTTTTTAACGTTAAACCAATGTGAATATTAATTATATTTATCTTTTTGTGCTTTTGGTTATTACTTATTAAGTTATCCAATTTGAAGGGTGAACAACGCCATCTATTTGATCATTACATAACTATGACTATGACCTATTGTGTCAACTCAACAATAAAAACCTAAAACTCGTGAGAATATGAACTACGAGTAAATCTGTAACTACTGTGGCACAGTAGTGACATCATGTCTAACCTTTTGTTAGAACTTAGTTTATTACTGTTATATCTTTATTTAGTTTTTGCTATGAAAAGCTAAATGATAATGCTTTTTAACATCCTATTTCCTAAATTTTATGCTTAAAAATCTTATTTAAGCGAAACATTAACAAAAACAGTTTTGTTTAAAAAATAAATTGAAAATCACGCTTATACTTAGGCTTTGACTAATAAATTATACGCTTTTAGAGCGGTCTTTAAAACTTTGACCTAAAAAGGGTTAACATTCAATAGACTAAGGGATCTAAACCTCAATACGTAAAATACACGTACCCTCATTTATACCTTTTTGGATATTAATTTCGACCTTATAAAATTACTTTCCAATCCTTTTATTCTCGTTTAACGTTTGTAATAAATTACGTGATAATGTGACGATAATGTTTCGCCATTACTGTATTTCTTATCCACAAAGTGTCGTAAATGTGACCTGAAATAAATTTTATTTAAATGATTTATTGTACACTTTTCACAATTCCTATCGTCATTATTTGTTTAACGTTTAAAATTGAAACTCTACTGACTTAATAGTTTGAGGATCTACTAAAATGTATTGTCGTTAAGGTTTCTCATTAAAACTAAGACTTTTCTAAAGAAATTCAAGGTAGAAACACTTACGTAAAAAGGTTTTCCATAAAATTCTGAGGATTTTACCTCATACCAAACGACATCAAACACGGACCAGTTGACTATTGCAGATTTAGAAACAAACAGAACCTCTTTCTCTGTATCTCGAACATATAAACGAATATATTATGTAGATATAAATAATTTTCTACGCTTACGGATTTTGATATAATCAATACGCACAAACAATAATTTATATGTATTGAAATTATTTTAGAGGATACTGTCCTTGTGGAGTAAACACAACTTGTGTTAATCCAACGCAGTCTTGCAACTGCGATGCAAATGAGAACAAATGGCATTCAGATGAAGGCACGTTGGTCGATCCCAAGAGTTTGGGGATCACTGAAATGTTCTTCCTACAGCAGAAAGACTTGACTGAAGAAGCTCAGGGGAGAATCACTTTGGGACCTTTAGAATGTGTTGAAACAAGTATGTTTTTTTTTTAATTTTATAGATATGTATTTATTTGTTGTGTCAGAAGCATAAAGTACACTTTGGTTTTCTTAGTAATATAACCTTAATGGCAAAATGGAACGTACTGTGGGTTGTTATTTTTATATTACGCATGTAACTGGGTATATCAAATACGCGAAATATGAGGTTCTTATATTAAGCATTCCCAATATTACAATATAGGTTTTAGAGGAAGTAGTCGTACAAATAGAAAAGACTAAAATATTTTGCGAGATAGTTAAAATATTGCATGAACCTAAACAAAAACGAAGGTATTAAAAATTATATCATATTTGTAATATGGACCATATTTTAAAAAGTGCCAACGACGTTACGCGTAGTCCGGGCGTACTTTCCACCGGTAAACTTTAAAATTCAATGTATATCGAATTAACGCACACATTATGAATGCAAGTCATACACGCTAATCTACACTAATACGTTGACAATACGACAAAAAGTTAACGTGTGAATAGATAAACTTAACACATAAAAAATTCATTTTAAGTAATACCTATGTATTTTTTCGCATTTTTTGGATTATTTTGATTTTTGAATACCTACATTTTGAATGCTTTCAGCAATCAATCATGATTCAAAATTATAACTATTCCACGAGAAAATCCAAAATTAAAGTATTATTTAAGTGTCAAATATATACTTCAATAACAAGTAATGATGAAACAAACAAACAGACACGCAGCGCTACGTGGTGACGTTCACGACGTCGCAGTCGTACATCGAGGTGCCGGGCTGGCGCAAGGGAGACATCGCCTTCAGCTTCCGCACCACCGGCACTAGCGCCATCCTGCTCTTCCAGCCGCCCATCCGCCCCAACTACCCCTCCTTCATGGTGGCGCTCACCAGCGGTCAGTTCTCCTATTTATCTTGCTTCTCTTTCTTTCTCTTTCTTTCTCTCTCTTATATATTTACAGGTTCAGAGCACTGATATTTAAATGATATAAACAAGCTCATTAATTTTTGAGCATATTTTTTCTTAATGACCATGACCCATGAATTATCTTAACTAGACTCAACGACAAATCTTTGACATTTTACGGGATGTATAAGTAACTTGTATTCCGTTGACTCATTTAAAAGCTATCATTATAGCTAGAATAAATAATTTAATAAATAAACACCTTGACAAAGTATTTTAAGTCCAAAATATATAACCTAGTAGCGACTATAACTACTAATAAACTAACTAGTTTATACTCGTTTCGCTCAGATTCGTTTCCAAGTACTTTTTAACGTCCAGTATAGATTTCTTGGAGGTAAGATATTTTTCCGTAGGAGAAGTATTCTATATATTCACGACAATGACGAGCTATTACCATAACAAATTGAATCAAATTCTGTCGAGTGATTTTCAGGTCAGACATACATACAGACAGAAATTCTAGAAACCTTCGATTCTGATCGATAATAATGATTATTTCAATAAAAATTTCCACAAATCATTTAATGTACAGGTTCAATTAAGTTAAAACTTTATTATGTACATAAAAAAAATTCAACGTCTTTCTAGAACACGAATTGACATTCAACTTCACCCTCAACACGGGAACCACTCGGAAGCTGGTGATCAACTCCAAGAGGAAGCTGAACGGCGGCGAGTGGCACAAGATCTGGATAGATTACAACTTCTACCACGTCAGGTTCATGCTCAACACCGAATATCAGATGCTGAACCTGCTTCAAGAAGAGGAATTCGGTCCATTTGAAGGCTCCATGTTTATTGGTGGTGCTACTGCGTAAGTATTGAAAATGTAATTAGATTTACTATTTAATTAAGTTTTCTTATTATTTAGAACGACACAATTTATTCATTTTTAATTTGTCATAATAAATCTATATATACTAATAAATGATGACATGACGTTTTTAATAATATGTAAAGTTTTAGTATTATACTCATTATGCAAAATATAAGAAGTTCATTTCCGGCCTTTAGACCACGAGCAGAGGCGCGCGAGATGCTAGTTTATAAATAAATGCAAAAATCAACCAAACTCTGACGAATATAAAAAATTATCTATACATATTATAAAACAAAGTCCCCCGCCGCGTCTGTCTGTCTGTCTGTCTGTTCGCGATAAACTCAAAAACTACTGCATCGATATTCATGCCGGTTTCACTAGTGGATGCAATGGTTCTCCAGGAAGGTTTTAGTATATAATTTGTTTAGTTTTTGAATACATTGGCTAAAATATAATGATATCTGTTGGAGGTGTCCGAAAAAAATAAAGCCGTCTGGGAGCTTTCAACGAAAACTCTGCCTAAACCCTTTGAGATATAACAAAATGATGTATGGTGGAATTGTGTATCTTATATCTATCTCTTATGGATAGCATACTATATCGAAAAAAGTTAGGAAATTTAAAAAGAACTTTAAGAAATTAACGGCATTGACGTATCATGTTATGACCGTTGCCATGGTGCGTGCAATTCATTTAATCAACTCAAATATATACCGGGCGGTGCGAAGTAAATATATACAACACGTACCTAGGGACGAACCCGAACGAAGCAAGGGTGAACCACTGAACCCCTAGTAAATTATAATTTTGTTACATCTTTATTGACATAATATTAGTAAACACGATAACACTGTTCTGTTTACAACATACCGATATAATCGTACAAGTTAGGTACAACCCATAAAAATGGGAACTTATAAGGAATCCGAATTGTCCTTTTTACGATAAAATCGGCAATTGATACTTAATGTTGGTCCTCAGCATAAATCTATGATAATAGTTATAGCGTTTTCTTTTCTTTGTTTAATAGCAATGTAAAAAAATGTTTTTCTTATCATATTTACACATTTACTTGTATTAGTATTATTTTTAAGTGTTTTTTTTATTATTTTTTTATATTTAATTAATTATTTGTTTTAATTTATTCATTTAATTTAATTATCTAAAAGCAATTTTATTAGGCACGCTGTAATGCTTATTATATTTTTCAGAAAAAAAATGTTTCTATTACTTATCAAAATTTTAATAATCTAAATATGGCCATCCGTTTCAACTTAAGAAAAGTAAGAAACATACACGCAAACAAACTTTCACATACATGTAATTTTTAATTTTAGCAAGCTCGAATAATATAAATAACAAATAACACCTATGAATCCATTTCTATTTTAGCGAGCATCTCAAAAAATCCACAGTACACCAAGGCCTTATCGGTTGTTTCCGCGGCTTGGTTGTTAACGGGGAGATTTTAGATATATACAGCTATATGTCTGTCCATCTGTCCGAGATTATCAAGGACTGTAAGCCTTCCTGTGTTCCCAATCCCTGTCAGAATAAGGCCACTTGCAAAGAGCTTTGGTCCTCTTACGAATGTATCTGTAAGAATCCTTGGGCCCACTTAGGCGTGCATTGCGAGGAAAGTGAGTATTCTGATATTTTTATATGCTTTATTTTAACTATGTATTATGTCTTGGTTGCTATATTTCGTGGTAAGTTATAAATATTAAGGCAGTGATGGCCCAGTGGTAACTTGGATAATCGAGTAATGCGGGTATAAATCCGGGTCTCACACCTCTGATATTTTCATGTGCGAATCATTTTCTAACATAATCACCACTTGTTATACGGTGAAGGAAAACATCGTGAGGAAACCTGCATGTCTGAGAGAACTTTGCAAGTTTTCAAAAGACATGTGAAGTCCGCCAACACGCACTAGGCCAGCGCGGTGGACTACGGCTTGATCCCCCTCGTATTTAAGGGAGGCCCGTGCCCAGCAGTGGAACATTAAAAAGGGCCGATTATAAATATTAAAAGTGTATTAAATTTAATTAGTAGCGACTCTACCTAGGCGTATTTGGGCGGAACCCTAACTTTCTTTCTAAGATAAAAGTAACCTAAGTTACTTGTTATAACACCAGCAAAATGACATTGAAGGTACCGTAAAAATAAGTCCAGCCGTTTCGAAGCTTTGAAAAAATCTTGTTTTTCTTACCAATAGGTCTATTATCCATATGTATTTAGTAAAAAACTATTATTTAGACATTAAAAATTAAAATTTTTAATTTTATTTACGTTAAGATTATGATTATTCATAAAATTTTAAGTTAATTATTGTTAAATCAATATATTTCCAGCGATAATCTTAAACTGCTTAAAACAAATAACATTTCTCAGTTATTACATAAAGCCTCATAACAGCTTACATAATAATAATAATATATCGAACATAATAAACACATAATGGTACAAAAATAAACCGTTACAGATTCACTAATTGCTTCCTTCTCGTTAAGAAATGTTTTATTTACAAATGCAATTACCATTTGCATAACACGGCCTTAAATCTCAGCCTAATTGATCTTTTATACGCACTATATTTTACGTTTGCAAACAACCTGGCGAATCGACGGTGATTAGAATTTAATTATACGTTGAGTTTGTCATGTTTTATCATGTTAGGTAGAAGCGATGTTCCCGGATATATATATTTTAATCGGTCATTTGAGAATTCTAGTTCGTAGATATTTCGTAAATCATTTAATTTTTTGCATCTGCCTTAGGTTTTTATTCGACTGCGGTGCTTAAAGCAGGGATATGTATTTGACCAGTACAATAATAAATTTTGTTGGGACAATAATGTCCCAACAAAATTAGCACATATCGTCATCTAGTTCCGTGGTAAGCTACGAAGCTTGTGTTACGGATACAGATAGTTGATACACTACGTAGTATATATGTATACAAGTTTAAATACATACCTACATATTAGAAGTAATAAACACCCACGACTAAATGAATGCCCTCAGCAGGGCTCGAACCCACGATCGCTGGCACAGCAAGTAGGGGCACTACAAACTATGTATGTTTTAATTAATTATTATTTAATTTAATGTAATTCTAAATTTCAAACTACCTATTATGTTAAGGGTTTACGCGTTTGTATATAATATAATACATTTGCTTAAGAAAATTCACACAATTACCAACTTTCCAGACATAAACGAGAAAGCCTTAACGTTCCAAACAAAAGAGGCATATCTCAAAAAAAACTATTTAGTAGATAACGCGACGAACGCGGAAAAGATCAGATTAAAGAAGATGATGGTTGAAAACGTTCTTATGAACTTGAGAACGTACGATAATGACGCTTTAGTTTTATACGCAAATGACAATTTAAACAATTTCATACATTTATTCATACACAATGGTACTGAAATAATATATCTGTTCAACAATGAAGACGAGATCGTTCAAATGAATGTAACGTTTGAGAATATAAATAAAGGTGAAAGTGTACAAATAGCGATTATAAGGACAGAAAACTCGACTACGTTACATGTAAACGATAAAAACACGACAATCAATAAAGTGGCCAGACTCCTGTCTAATTATACGAATAAGCCTTGGAGGAATCCTGAATTGGGTGAGTTAAATAGAGATTTACTAGTTTTTTAGGTTATTTTAGTAGTTCATTATTATATTCTAGAACATTACAGCAATCTTCATTATTTTTTTATTTTATATACGAGTACATAATATGAATATCTCATATTTATCTATATACGATAAAATAAACAGGTAAACGATTTTAGCAAATTAGCAATAACAACGATTAAAATGACGATCGATCGATCGATCGATCGTTTCAATGCTTTACGTATAATTTTACGTTTTACTTTATGTATAAAATAATAAGGAAATAGCTAATTGTAGAGAATATTATAATAGTATTCTATCTAAGATCTACTCTCAATGATCTCTCATTGATTAAATCGTTGATTAAAATCGTTATACAAAAATTGTATTGTGGGAGCAAAATGACTTTTTGGCTCCAAGTTCCGTTTAATACTCCTTTAATCATAGAGATTGGTCATCTTTTTCTTTTCTTTTTTTTTTACATTTGAAATCTTTTTACAACACTATATTTTTACGAAATTCTAACAAACTAATACTTTTCTTATTAAGTTTAACCATTATTTATACAATTTCTGAACTTTTCAGAGGTAATTCGCCCTCAGAGACCGCCGGCCCCTCCCACAGATTATTTCCAAATGAACTTAGGCGGCTACGACCCCTACTCCTTGCACTTGTCTCACCGCGCGTCGGTCCTCCCGCAGGGCGGCTACGTCGGCTGCGTCCGCGGGTTCAAGATAGCTGACCACGTCGTGGATTTATCGAAAAAGGCTCAGCAGAATATCGAACAAGGTAATATTTATTACATACTAGCGGACCCGACAGACGTTGTTCTGTCCACATATATTTTTTTTATAAACTTTTCCTCCCGGTGAAATGTTTTATTACGCATTCGCAAAACAACATTTACTTCGCACCTCCCAGTATGTATTCGCTGATTTAATTACCATTGCACGCACCATGGCAACGGTAATAACATGATACGTCAAACGCCATTAATGTTATAAAGATTTTTTTAAATTTCCTTTTTTTCCGCACAACTTTCATATTTATTCACCTTTAAAACCTTCCCTGGACTTCCACAAATAATTCAAGACCAAAATTAGCCAAATCGGTCAAGCCGTTTTCATGCTATGTCGTGACAACGGAAAACGGGTTTCATTTTTATATATATAGATTAGCTTAGGTCTCGTGTAGTGATGATAATAGACATTCCGTTAAAGTCTCGTTAAATAGTTTCACCGTATTGGTTTAAAAAAAAAGATATTTTTAACGTACTTGTAATAAAACTTTAATTACTATTTTTTACCGACTCTGACATGTCATATGTAAAATACGTCTGTAAGATTCAAATTTTTGACTCAATGTTACCGACCGATTTCCTTCGTGTCTTCTCCATTCTACGTAATATTGGCGAAGTGATCTGTGATTAACTGGCACGCTTTGAAGCCGTTAATGAAAGATTTGAATTGAATTGCAGTTTATTTTACATTACTTTTTCTTTCTTCTCGTACCATAAATTTGTGCACTTAGTTAGACATTAATGCCCGTCAAGCGTGAGCTTTTGCTATTCGTAGTTCTAAACTTTACAGCCGGGCGTCCAGTAGTCTAGTCAGGCAAGCTGCCGGTGTATAATCAAATTACTTTCATTCTTACCAAAGCTTATTATGAAACTTTGGTGAAATAGAATTGCCATATTACAAATAAATATTTATTTTAATCTTTATAGTTTTTAATTGAAACAAATTGCAATATGCGAATAAATGCTAATTTGCGCAATAATTTTGCGTTAATGTCCCAAAATACTTATTTATTTATCAATAAGCTATATATTCAAAATAAGACCAAAAATAAATCTAAAAAAACGTTTTAAAATGCTTTACATCATGCTTGCATTAGTGGTTAGATGAACACGATAGTTCACTTAACATATTCTTCCAATGAACAAGGTCAATTCATACGTTTGACAAGACGAAAATTCGTTTAGTATTTTTTGAAATGTCAAGATAAAAATATAATATAACTTTGTAGCGTGACTAATTTATTTTTAGTGATTTTATTTTAATAAACATTACAAATTACCATAAATATAGACTTATGAATCATTTTCTACGACTAGGATTAAGGAAATATTTAATTTTATAACTAAAATATTAAAATTATAGAAAACGTAATGGATGATTTTTGTTTCCTCTACTTGTGGAAATCGCTAGATTAAATAATTTAAATAAAGTACTGAAACTTTATTTACACTTCACTTGGGTTAAAAAGTTTTAAAATGTTCCTATACAAAATAAAGCGATCTGAACTTTTCGATTTTTTTTTCATACCATATTTCTTATTCTTAAACCACTCCTCATAAGCCCTTAATAAATCAAAAAATAGACTATTAAAAGTGGTCTAGACGTCTTTGAAGATTAGCGAAACTAACAAACGGCAATTTTTTGTAGGTATACCATATCCAGAGAATTAATATATGGTGAAGGAACTCAACATATTACAAAGATATACCAATTGTTAATCTGACAGGCTTGAGTAAATCTTGACCCTAAAAACACTATTACCAAGAAACTATTTTCCCGAAAATAGGATATAAGATGGAACCATCTTTACCAAATTTTAATCAAAATTTGTTCAGCAATTTACATGTAACTTCAAATATAATTATAATATAAGTTAATTTTTAGATTTAACAGGTGTTTTACCGGAATGCAATATGAAATGTGATTCGGAGCCCTGCAAGAACGGCGGGATTTGTACAGAAAATTTCACAAATCAAGAGAGCAGTTGTGATTGTGAGCTTACAAGTTACTTTGGCGAATATTGTATGGAAGAAAAAGGAGCGGATTTCAATGGAGAAAGCATTTTGCAAAGGAAATTTGCCGTAACTGGACCTATATTGCGGGTACGTGTAAAAGTTTGCTTGTCTTTATTTATACGTACTTATAGATTGAAGCTATCATCAACATCATCAGCCATTTTTAACGTCCCACTGCTGGGCACGGGCCTCCCTCAGTACGAGGGGGATCAGCCATAGTCCACCGCGCTGGCCCAGTGCGTGTTGGCGGATTTCACATGTCTTACGAAAACTTGCTAGGTTTTCTCAGACATGCAGGTTTCCTTGCGATGTTTTCCTTCACCGTAAGACACCATTGAAGATTGAAGCTATAATTATGATTAATGTTAATATTGTTATATAAGAATTCAAGTGTACTATAGTGCTTGCAAATATCTGCCTTAATAAATAATATTAAAGTTATCTGAAAAGATATATAAATATAAATACTAGATAGAGCCTACTACAATTACATTAAAATTAGTATAGGTATGTATATAGCAGTTCGAAGATATCGCGTCACCGCACGCACACAAAACAAATAGTTTACCTTCTCCTTTTGTAAAGTCGGTTATGATTTTTTTATTACAATTTTATTTATAGGTAAAAATAAAACTGGCGTTTTCGAGCAATGATCTCAGACAAAAGAATACCGTCCTGCTTTTGGTTCAAACTGAAAACAAGTAAGTTGATCATTATATATTATATATTATAAATATTATATTTAGTTCTCATTTTAATTTTAATTCATCTCAATCATACCATAGTCTACGTATATACACAGCCGTCTAAAGAAATGCGGGTAGTTATGCGGAGACGCGTTCCCGACTGTTATACCATAGTATAAAGTATACTATGGTTATACTTACGTATGGCAGTCCAGAAACGCGTTAATGTTGATGGATGCAAGTATAAATTGCAAGGAAATAGCACTTTAACATTTTAATCTCGAAACCACCTAAAAGTTGCATGTGGCGTATTTTTAGATAATATCAAACGCTACCTTAGTACTGTGTTTAAGGGGAGGGATACCGCGGGAAAGAAACCATGTTGTACTTATAATGTATATGTTCTTATTATAATAGTATAATATTTGCAGACGAAGCTATTACCTACTGGTGGCGATTACCCAAGACGGCTATCTGAAGTTTGAGGAGGATCGTGAAGACGCCACGTATGGCGCTGAAGTGAAGGAACGAAACTTTTTGAATGGTACTTGTTTATATATATGTATAAATATGTCCAGATCATAATTTAATTTTGTTTGTATATATGTATATTTAATTTTTTTTTCTGTACCTCGTCAATAGCGCCACTCACAGGATCTAACTACAAACCAAAACTATTCAGCTATCAACCATCAACCATCAACTATAAACCATAAGTATTCAGAGAAATGTAAAATTCGGTTAAGCTATTTAAGAACCAGAATAATTTTGAACAAACACAAACCGCTATTTTATACATAGTGTTTAATTGAACTGTGATAACTTTAATTATTTCAGCACACTCTAAGAATTTTCAGTAAAATATCAACATATTTATATTAAAAGTCTAAAACTCCTTTAATTTCAGATATTACTACTTACAATTGGCAAACACCACATTATAATATATAGCTTATATAAAAACCTCGTGTCACAGTGTTTGTTATCGAACTCCTCCAAAATGGCTTGACCGATTTTTATGATTTTTTTTTGTTGATTGATTTTTATGATTTATTTGGTAGGTCTGAGAATAAGTAGGCAAATTATTTTTATTCCCCTAGGGCCTAGGTGATAAGGGTGGCTCTCTTCAGACATTTTATTATTATTATTATTAAATCCAATCTATTCCAGGTGCCCGTCACACAGTATATTATACAAGAAAAAACCAACAAGTGAAATTGTTAATAGATAGGATAGAAGTGCCCTTAGAGAAATTGCCTCCTCAAGGACTGTGGGAGGTTCTAGACGTCGGATCTAACGAAGTGCAGATTGGCGGCCTCAATACCTCCGACCCGAGGCTAAAGATATACAAGGGATATAATGGATGCTTGTCCAGTGAGTTACTCTTTTAGTATTTAATTATTGTGGGTAGAATCACAAACTTTTCATACGAGCCAGTTGCCGGGTAGAGCCGGGTATCCGGTGGCGAATGTATGTAATGTGCCGGGAAAATTACCAGGCATGTGTAAAAGGTACGTATATTGGCTCGTGTGATAAGGCACTTACTAGACAGGGTAAAGAACTGTTACACGCGAAGTCGTCGGTAATATTTCTGATTTCCGCCGGGAGTGTAGGTACCTGGAAGTGATTTTATTCTTACTTTGTGGTTCCGAGTATTCTGATAAACCTGCATGTTAGATACAATATGGCGTGTAAGAGTGCGATTTTTTATAGCTGAGTTTTAGAGCCCCCGCAAACAGCGAACTTTCGATCGGCCGATAGTTTGGTTGGTTGCTTAATCAGTATGAAGTGTGCACATTAGAACGATGTGTTATTAGTTATACGATTGCCTTCAAACTAAACAGTCGGCCAACTATCGGCCGACTGCTTAATCAGTACGGCGGGCTTCCACGCATGCACACTACTTACTATTCAGTCGGCCAGACTTTCTATTTTTTTTTTAAATACTAGCGGCCTTTAAAATGACAATCTGAACAAACCATATTCTCGTATTTATAATCTATATCTATCTATGCATATTATAAAACAAACGGCTTTTAGTCTTTACGCTTATTGAAAATTATTATAATAGATAAATATTACAAAGATTATAATATTAATTAATGCTGTATATTATATTTAAATATAATTATAAATGGAACGAAATTCCTTTCGATTAATTAGTGAAGGAATCGTAATAAAATTTTATTTTTTTAAGTTATAATAAACGAAAATGACTGGCTTACTTTCTATGAGAGAGAGAGAGAGAGACAGACAGAGAAACACGCGCACGCCTTACGGCTTACAAATATAGTAAAAGGTGTCGTTACAACTTTTTTGGTCTTAATTTTTTCCGTCTAGCCCCCTTTCGCAACGCGCGATAAGGAACTTCGTTTGCAGACATAATTTTTGTCTGTCTGTCTGTTTGTTCCGGGTAATTTCTGAAACGGCTTAACCGATTTTGACCAGAATTTAACTGGCAGATAGCTAATGATGTAAGGAGTAACTTAGGCTACTTTTTAACCGACTTCAAAAAAGGAGAAAGTTATATTTTAGAAAGTTTATTTATTGTTTATTATTATTATAACTAGCGGAACCCGTGGCTTCGCTAACGTTAAACCTAGGGACGAACCCTAGCGAAGCGGGGGTGAGTTGCTAGTAGATAAATATTTAAAATTGCAGACATCCTGATCGAGCTGAACGCGTACACGATGAAGCCGCTGGAGGAGTACATGCTGTTCACGCGGTCGGGCGCGGAGGCGGTGAACGCGGTGAACGCGCCCGGCGTGAGGTCCGCGCAGTGCTCCAGCGACTTCGACGAGTACGCGCGCCGCGACCGCGACCGCGACCGCGACCGCGCCGCGCACAACGGCAGCTCGCTCGTGGTGAGTACGCCCACGCCCACACCCACGCCCACACCCATGCCCACACCCGCCGTGACTGCGACCGCGCACAACGGCAGCTCGCTCGTGGTGAGCAGTACTGCATTCCCCCTTAGGCTTCAGAGGCCCGGGCCTAGAGCGGTAAAATTCGACAAGAAAATAAGAATAAAAAAGAGCGTGCGTACAAAGTACACATGACAGAAGTGAAACTTCTTTATTTATAAATTTAACTCACTGTTTACACACTGTATAAATACTAATGATATTGTAATTTCACTTCAAAAACAATTCCTCACGACTACCAGCATGAGCAGCCACGTTATAAGTTAGGCTGTATATTGTGATACTTTTCCTACGCATAACGTCACATTAAGAATCACCGACTTGCCGTGGGCGAGATCCCCGACCTGCGCATCTTGACCGTCTAAGGGGTGGTGGCGCTAACTCTTCCCCCTCTCTGAGTGCCTGGTACTTGTACTAGTACTCGTTTATATCTATACATATTATAAAACAAAGTCCTCCGCCGCGTCTGTCTGTCTGTTCGCGATAAACTCAAAACGTACTGCACTGATTTTCATGCAGTTTTCACCAATGGATGATGAGATGAATGGTCCAGTGTCATATATAATTTGTCAAGTTTTTGTATAAAATGGCTAAAATATAATGATATTTGTTGTAGGTGTCGGAAAAAATAAGCTATCTGGGAGCTTTTAACGAAAACGCTGTCTAAACTCTTTGAGATATAACAAAGTGATGTATGGTGGAATTGTGTATCTTATATAGGTCTACAAAAAAGTCCGCGATGACATATGTCTATCTCTTAAGGATAACATACTATATCGAAAAAAGTTAGGAAATTTATAAAAACTTTATAAAATTAACGGCGTTTGACGTGTCATGTTATGAACTTATGACCGTTGCCATGGTGCGTGCAATGGTAATTCAAATAATCGAGTCAAATATATACCGGGCGGTGCTAAGTAAATATATACAACACGTACCTAGGGACGAACCCGAGCGCACGAGGGTGAGACACTAGTTTATACTAATCTAAAGCTTTAGATTTCTGAGACTTAAAAGTTAAAACCCCAAGGTAGCGTTAAACGTGTAACGCAACCTTCTTGGAAGTCGCATAAGAACTTTCACTTCAAAAAAACAAATACATTAAAATTAAAAGAAAAACATATTTTAAATACAGAGCGCCCTCAACTTATTCTCTTTTGTTTTCAATTTTAAATAAAACTAAGTTAAATTAACATGAATTCAATATATTTTTGGTATTCATTTAATATTAAAACTTTTCTACTTGTAACTTGAGTGAATGAGTACGTCCACGCCCACGCCCACCACAATCGCGACCGCGTTTCCTTTAACGTTGGGAAAGGTGGAAAGAAAAGCTAAGCAAAATTGGAGTTGCCCCAACGTCAGAAAAGTACCAGGAGCAACCGCACGTTAAAGGGAGCACGACTATATCCATTTCAATTTAAACGAATACTAATATCATGTGTGGAATATGAACAGAAAAGAGGATGTTGGAGTGGGAAAAAAAATATAAAAGTCGATGCATAACCGGCATCGGGGGGTAGTCGTATCTTGACGCTTGTCGTGGTAGCATTGTTACGTCGTTACTCTGTTGGTTTATTTCTTTAAAATATCATTGTTGGTAGCTTAGTTGTCTTTTCGGTTAATTTAATTGTGTTTTAGCGTTTTCAGATACTTACAATAAATTGAGGTCGATTTAGTAAGCTTGTTTTTTTAAAAAAAGGCTCACTTCTGGTCTAAATTCACAAGATCAGAAGTGGGATAGGTCCTGTTACGCCCACTTCTTTTTTTTAGCGTGTAGTATGTATTTGTTGGTTGGATGTTTAAAAGTTTTTTCGGAGGGTGCCGTGATTTTGGTGTATTTTCATTGATTTTGGTGATTCGTGTTTTGTGTTGGTCGCTGTGTATAGTTTGGTTTTGCTTGTCAGGCTTAAATTAGAAAATTAGATTATTTGAATTAACGGTTATTTTTAGATCGATCGTATTTTTTTTTTGTCAGACAACCAGCGAAATCGCAGTGAAAGTCGCCGATGTAGATTGTAGTCCTCGGCATGACCGTGGCGGTAGTCGCGATCTGTGTTATAGTAGGTGCTGTGCTTTATGCCAGGCCTTTATAGAAATGTTAACTGTCAAAATGTTTTTTTTTTACTGTTTTTGTAAAAGATGCTGATTTCGTGTTTTCGCATTGGGGTTGACACATTCAAGGGAAAATGTATCTTGCGGTTGGGGATAGCATGTCTCGCAGGTCTTTGTACTCGGGTATGCTGTCCTGGCCGACAGATGCACTTCAAGTGGGGTACGGTTTCATATTATTGGATGCTGTCTTGGAGTGCGCTCGGACATGCGATCCTAGTATATGGAACATACCTTGTGTAGCTTAAGATTAATGTGTGTGAGCTCGGACAGTGTCTTGGAGGTTACTCAGACATGTCGTCCTGGAGCTGTGATCATACTATGAGTTGGTCGTTGACCGTTGCATATGTTTGTGTAGCAAACATTAAACGTATATTTGGGGGTAGGTTGGATTGAAACACGCTTTTATAGGTACTGATTTACACACGCAAAGCTATGACATGGTTCTCTGGCGAGTCGTGAGGGTGCACTCCCCCGACGGGTCCTGCCCCGGGTAATTGGTACAGATATCTGTTTGTTTTACATCCACTGTGCTTAGGGTGGGTATGCTAGGTAACGTATATTTGTGGTTAGGTTGGGTTGAAACATGCTTTTATAGGTACTGATTTACACACGCAAAGCTATGACATGGTTCTCTGGCGAGTCGTGAGGGCGCACTCCCCCGACGGGTCCTGCCCCGGGTAATTGGTACAGATATCTGTTTGTTTCACATCCATTGTGCTTTGGTTATGCTAGGTGAGCTTACCTCACGAATGAATCAAATTGAAACCTTTATATAGACAAGCAATTTTTAGAAATGCACTTTTTGTTTTTTTTTATCTGGTGATTTCATTGTTTATACGGCAGCTGATGATGATAGTGTGATGTCTATAGCTCCTGGCGTTACTCAGGTTTTCGATGTCGAGGTTCTGAATCCCAAGGTTAGAAGATGAAGGAGCCCGAGGACGGTCTCCTGTCAGGAAAGGCCGTGTGGAATATGAACAGAAAAGAGGATGTTGGAGTGGGAAAAAAAATATAAAAGTCGATGCATAACCGGCATCGGGGGGTAGTCGTATCTTGACGCTTGTCGTGGTAGCATTGTTACGTCGTTACTCTGTTGGTTTATTTCTTTAAAATATCATTGTTGGTAGCTTAGTTGTCTTTTCGGTTAATTTAATTGTGTTTTAGCGTTTTCAGATACTTACAATAAATTGAGGTCGATTTAGTAAGCTTGTTTTTTTAAAAAAAGGCTCACTTCTGGTCTAAATTCACAAGACATGTTTATTCGTTATTGCACGTAAAAAAAATAACTAAAATAAATAATTATAAACGCAACTTTCGGATTTTGTTTTGGATTTATTTTGATTTTGGTTTTTCTAGAACAAATAATCAAAATTAAACCGCAATTAAATCTAAAAATAGATAGATTTAAAATGTCATATACCTAATTATAACTGAATGTCCTATAATAACAATTGTATTCAACCGACCAATCTGTGTCTTTTCCATTATACGTGACATTGTCTATGTACTCTGTCCTCAACTGGCACGTTCTAAAGCTATCATTTACAACATATTCTAAAGATAACCGCATCGATAATCTAGTTACTAGCATGTGCAATTGCAGATCCGAAGGCCCTAGGTTCGAGTCCTGGATAGGTCAAATAAGTCCATAAGGCTTTGCTTTCTAAATACTACCTGCCTTGCTGAAACGCAATTTTTCGAAGGTCGCTCAATCATACCTGATTTTTTATTCGGAAAAATTTAGGAAATAATTAATATAACATACAAAATAATTCCAGAGCGTGGACAAAACGTGGGTAGAGGACCCTCCGTCGCGCGCTCCGTACGACTCCCTCCACACGGCGCCCGACGCGGAGGAAGAAAACACCGACAAACTGTTCATATCACTTATTGTTATATTCCTGCTTGGACTCTGCTACACTGCATCACATGTAAGTATGATTTATATTATACTTATTTCGAAATGCTTCGTGATATGTGGATGGATGGGAAGTTTTACTTAAGTATATGGAGTTATTATCGTAGCTATAGCAAGTACCGACACCACATAAAAAATGCTAAATTAATTATTATTATTAAATATTTGTATTTAATCAACATTAGTTTTGTCTTCAGCCTTTTTTAACGTCCCACTGCTAGGCATAGGCCTCCCTCAGTACGAGGGGGATCATGCCTTAGTCCACAACGCTGGGTATTACCTGAGTGTTGGCGGACTTCACATATCTTTCGAAAACTTGCTAGCTTAATCAACATTTAATGTATTTTGATTTCGTTACAGATGTGGAGAACACAAAAGGCCTACAGATTGAGAATAGAAAAGGAAACAGACGAAAACATCTTGCGAAATAAAGAGAAGGCGACCAAACTTCAAGAACCATCTGTATCTTTTGTGCAGGTTCGTCTTTAATTAGTAAAAATTATTGAGAAAACATTCTTTTTCTCCCACCTTTATATATAAAATATCACAATTCTGAAATATTGTTAAAGTTAACTACAAAAAATCTCATTAAAAATTTCAGCTTAACAAAGAAATTGAAGAAAACAAAGAAAGCGAGAAAAAGTCAAATGGCGTCGTTATAGACGTAGTTCCCACTGTCATCATAGAAACTGAAGAAAAACCTGTCAGTAGGAGAGGATCGCTGAGATTTAGAGGTATTTATGCAGTACACGTAAAAATTCAGTCGAACATAGAACCTCTTTTTGAAGTTAATAATAAAACAATGTTGCATATTTCGAGTATTTTAGGTCCACACTATTATAATTTAACTTACTAACTTTGATGAAATCTAACAGATATGGTAGACAAGGACATTGCGTGGGAGCCTTTAGAAGAGAAGGATGAGACATTAGAAAACGAAGAAGAAGAAGAAAGTGCGTCTAACGAAGAAACTGAAGACGAGCCAGAATCAGAAGAAGAAGAAGAAGATGATGATGATGATGAAAATGCGGTACTTTTAGCGAAATATTTAATACTTATTATTATTAAGCATTTAATACCAATAATAGTAATTAAAATCGGTTCACCTGTTTAGGAATCATAATAACGCTGCGTTCAAATTGCTAGTCATATATATACTCGTATCTTCTTCGCGTCTATGACTCTGACGACGAATTTTTATGCAAGAGATATTTTTCTTCTTTGTATCTTTGCAGTATTTTTTTAATAAGATTAATTTTAGTAATCGTTTTATTCTGTTCTATTTTTATAATTAACTAGTGATTCGCCCTCACGCCGCTTGGCTTCGTCTCAAGGTGGATGATAACGTTTAGTATGGTTTTCCAGAAAACCAGCTATCATTATGCCAAATTTATTCATAATAATATGTATCCAATGATTTTCTTGTGATGCGGTCACAGACAGCAAAAATTGAAAAAATAATACATTCGGCTTTATTTTCTAAAAAAATAATATACGTTCGACTCAGTTAAAATTTTATTTATTCTTTAGATTATAATATATAACATTATATTATATATTATTCCAATTTGTTTAACGATCCCCGTTATTTTTTTTACAGGAAACTGTTAAAGATGACCCTGCGAGTGAAACCAATACGACTGAAAAAGAGCTGCCAACACAACTTCCGTACAAGGTGGACGAAGAAAATCCCGTTGAATTAACATCTAGTGCATAATAAAATAATACCAAATTAAATATATTACATCCTTTATTTATTTTTATTTTCTTTAAGTTTGTGACTTAAGCATTCTATATTTTTTTATTTATAACATTATTCCACAAGATACTAATCTTGTGCTCAAGCAGAACGCGTAAAACACACGCATTTAAAAAACTTAATCGTGTTTATTTCAGAACGTCGTGGATAATTAAAATATAGTAAATATAAAATATAATAGCAAAAAATAATAAAGGTAAATTTATATAATTTATGGAAACTTAATAGAACAGATTTCCCAAAAAGATTAAATCTTTTTTAAAACAATATTTTTTGTTTAGACAAAAATATATTTTTTTTCATATAAATTTTGTCATCGTTGGTCATCTATTAAGAGTTAGAATTTTAAAAATCCACAATAGAATCTTTGTCATCGTTTTTATTTTTATCCAACAATGATTATACTTAATGATTTGTTTACAAATTAATAAATTTTATCCTCTAGATTAAGTAGTGTGGATAAAATTAATACAAAATATATTAGTTATGACAAATTATTAAACGCTATTCATAGTCTAATTAATTTTTTTTAAAAAAAACTTAAAGCTTTTTTCCGAATATCGAACTTACTATAAATGTATGTTATTTTTTTTATTAAAAAAAATCTGTCATGAGTTAAGCGAATTAATTTTCAATGTTCGAGGAATAACTTATTAAAATTGAATTAATTAAGGTAGAGGAAACAAAAAATGGTTTTATTTGACAAAAATAAAACGTTGAAAAATAACAAACACATTCGATATTATTAGAAGTTCCGATTTCAAATTTAGGTTTCTTTTATTTTGTATCTGCGCATTTTTTACAATTTTAATTTTAGATTATCTGTGGTAAGTTTAGATCTCTATTTGTTTATGGATCCAGGATCACTCATTTGTCAATTGTCAGTATTTGATTTCAGAAGTGAAGCTCTTATAGGTTTTCATAATATGGAAGAAATTGAAAAGGAAAAGATAGCAAATTTATCTTCACAATTACTAGTAACAACAATATGTCACCCTATGGAATATGCAAAAGTTCTTATTCAAATCGGATTCGAACCGTTGCCGCCGAGACGATCAACAACTCTTTTCGGTCGGCCTGCCATGATATTACCTAACGTCTTTCAGTACATCAAGTTTATCAAGAAATCTGATGGATTTTTTGGGTGCTATAGAGGTTTATCAGCTAAGGTTCTAGGTATCATCGCTTCCAACCAACTTACTTCGAAGGTAATCAATGGCTGTGGAATTAACCTTCCTGAAATCAATAATCCACCTAATATCGTGACGGATGAGGAACCTAAAATCGAAGATTATTACAAACTAGCTCGTCGGGATATGATTATGCACTCGGCATCTGTGATAGTGTCGTATCCTTTCCATGTTGTGTCAGTAAGAATGATGGCATCTTTTATTGGTAAAGAAGAAGATTACAGTTCCTTATTGGGTACGATTGTTAACATATACCGAGATGATGGCCTTCTTGGTTTCTTTCACGGTATTGTGCCAAAACTTCTGGCAGATTTGACTTGTGTTGCTGTCACTGGTGTATTGGCCTTCTATGTCAATAAACATTTTGTGAAAACTAAAGACCTACGCTATTATACTGTACCACTGCTCACGTTTATAACCAGTACTATAACATATCCCTTAGTGGTGGTGTCTACTTGTATGGCTGTAGCAGGAAGTAGCCTCAGAGCTGGAAATCCTCCTCTCATGCCAGTATATCCCTCTTGGCAAGCCTGCTGGAGAGATCTTCTAAGAAACAAGCAACATAAACGAGGATCATCCCTAATCTTTAGGTACTATATTGCTCCCATTGCGGCTATGCAGTAATCACCTCTAAACTAATTTACTATTGCATTTATCAATATGTTTATTTGCTAAGTGTTATTCCACAATCACCAAAGTAGAGATTTTGACCTCTTGTAGAGACTATAAAATGATTACTGTAAATAATTTAGTATAAATGGTGTATTATGTGGATTATTTGCTAGATTGTTGAGTAAAGGTGTGATTATATTTAATAAATATATTTTGTTCGACATAATATGTATTATTTATTTCTAATATATGAAATGAAAAATAAGTTATGTTACAATCAGTTTAATTTGGCTAAAGTTTGGGCTGTAATGAAGTTGTCCACTAAAGTTTTATCCAACATTCCAATAGCTCTTCTATGAAGGGCAGGTACAGCTTGAGCACTTCCATATTCCTGTTCAAACTTCATATAATCCATCCATACTTCAATATTATTTTTGCCGTGATGCTGAATCAAGGCTTCATAACATTTCCTAATATTTTTCACCAGTGGTTTATCTTGTGACATTTCAATTTCTATCATTACTCTGTGTACCTCTTCTTGTGTTGGTGGTGTTCTTATAAAATCTTCATAGACTTGTCTAGCAGCTTTCACTCCAGTATGTTCATACATTTTCTTTAATAGTTTTGGTTTCAGTGACAATAAAACTGCACTTTCACACATTTGAAATTTGCTGTAGCATTTTTTAAACTGAAAACAAAATGCAATTTTTAAAAAATATATCTCATATATAAAAATCTCGTGTCAAAGTGTATAAAACTCCTCTGAAATGGCTTGACCAAATTTTATGATTTATTTTTGTGTATAATTGGTAGGTCTGAGAATAGGATGTAGGCTATTTTTAATTCCCCTCCAGATTTTATAATTTTAAGACCAAATTTAACTTTTTTATTATTATTTGGCATCGAATAATACTTATAACCCTAAATTTTCATCCTTCTATTAACGGCAAGCGTATTTTTATTAATTTAACTACAATAGATTGATCAAAACTCTTATTATTTAATAATACCTCATTCATAAATGATTACTCACCACATCACAGGACTCTACATTATCAAGCAAATAGTTCCAGAGTGCTATCATGTCATCAGACTTTAAATGTTTACTTGCTTCTTTCAGTATAGATAAAAGTTCATTATCATCAGTTTTATAATGTTGAAGCTTTTCTTCCCATAGAAATCTATAATGTGGGTTTTTTTCCAAAGCACTATTGAGTATCTAAAAAACAATATTATTAAGTTTATGTACAAATAAAAGGATTCCTATTGATATTATCAATAGTAAAGTTTCTAAAAAAAGTCTTTTTATATTCTCATTATTATAATAAAACAAATTAACATCAATAATCTCTCAATCTCTGGAGTAGATAACCTTCTCCTTTTTTGAAGTTGGTTAAAAAGTTGTAGAAAGCACTTTGGGAACACTAAACTTATTTTATGACATTTGAATATAGATTTTTAACCCATTCATTGCCACTTATATTTTAAAAACATCACCTGGGTGCCACTTACTATTTTTAATGATTACAATAGAGAATACGAAATTAAATGTGTTTTTCAATTTAAAAAAAACCCACCCAAAAATGGTAAACGCAACAAATGCGTTGGTGGCACTGGTAAAAGAATTTAAATCGTAAGTGCCATTCAACACACCGTTTGCGTTGACGTTTAGATAGTATTATGCAACATGTTTTGGGAGACTGCTGAGGCCCGATTTGTCAATATACTTGCCGTTGTTTTCTTTATTCAGATAATCTATGTTTATTTATAATTTAGCATTAATATTCCCTACTACTCCTACTAATATTATAAATGCGAAACATTGTGTGTTGCTTAGCAGACTGGTTAAAACAGCCAGTATCAGTTTTATAATAGATATCAAAATGTTAGTAGGTATAAGCAGAAACTTTAAATGTTCGCACGATGCCAAGTGGTAGTGCCATGCTTGTTACCTTCGGGTAGCAGCCGAATGGGCCGGCACGACCCGTATAGTACCACTCTCTTACAGAAGACCGGCGTGAAGTGGCAGCTATGCTGTCGCGTTTCGTCCGGTGAGTGTCCGGGAGGCCCACTCCCCATCCCTACTCCCGTCCTTCTCCCTCCTCCCTCCCTCCCTTTCCTGAAAGGCCGGCAACGCATCTGCAAGCCCTGTGGTGTTGCAGATGTCCATGGGCGGAGGTGATCACTTACCATCAGGTGAGCCTCCTGCCCGTTTGCCCCCTTTAGTCCCATAAAAAAAAATCGAACTAAGGAATGACCGGAGAGCAGTTTTGTTTGAAGAAATATAAATTAGAAATCTGCTCCCCTACTCTTGACGGGATCAAGATCACATCAAGATCGAATTAATGTTAAAAATTTGTTAGTTTGGTACCTACTTTGGAAATCATTTCCATAGTACCGCTTTGACGTTAATTCAATTCGAACTCGATCTCGTCGGTTCTACTGTTTCAAAAGATTTCGGCTTAGGGATGAATAGCATTACAAATGCTACTGGTAGTTCCACGTAAAATAAGTTATAATAAAAATCCTGTGGGTTCCTAATTAAATATTACATTTTTCAATTTGTCAAAATATCGGCCAGCTTGCAAAATATTTAGTAGGTATGTAAGCAGTTTACTACTCGAAATCTATTTAGATTACGAGTAGTAAATTTAACCATATTAATGTATAACTAATAGATTAAAAAATACGTGCATACATTTTGGCGTGATTTGTTATGGATAAAACCATCCAAAAAGATTTTTTACTGCTATGCCAATGAACGCACCGTATCGGTGCACGTGATTTCATTGTAAAAATACACGATGAAACAGTGAAAAAAATTGATAAAATTAAGAATATTGCTTAACTTTATCTCCCAATTCAAAAATATTCAATAAACAATCAATGAAACTTCAGTTATGCGGAAATTAAAATAGACCTTCACAACACCAACCGTTTTTTCCTTGCCAAAACAAGAATGACAGTCCGAAGCAAAAACCAACTGTGTTTCCACATTTAAAAATTGTTTCTAACCGTGAATGTTGCCAAATATTTAAATAATTTTCTACCATTTTTATGTAATGCCAAAAAACTTCTTAGAGTACACTCAACGCATATGGTACGTTGGTGGCATGACGTAGTAATCTCGATAAACGCAAATGGTGCATTGGTAGCAACGAATGGGTTAAGTATTATAGTTTTTTATAACTTTATTTGTTATGTAATGCTTATTTCAAGGTGATAAAGATATGAAATCTTTCATAATTTTTTATCATTCTTTATCATAAGTTAATACTTTGAGTATTATGTGCCATTTTTTAATATTACATTTCATAAACAAATACATCAATAGTGAATATATAAAAGTAACATTGATCTCAACATATACCTGTACTATAAGATCAAAATATTAAATAACAACTTATTACAAAATGATACAAATGAAATATAGGGCATATAATAAAAACACAATTTTAATATTTTTTTTGTCTATCAGTTTGCTTGCTCTAGCTAATCCCCAAATGGCTTAACTGATTTTGTTGAGACTTTCATTGGCAGCTGATTGGGCTACTTTTACTTTAGAAAAAGAATTAATAATGTTATCTGACCGATTCTGGCCATGGTGGCCAATCTCATTAAGACTGGCTAGTCTACTACTTAGGAGATATTATAGTGCACAAATGTACGCGTAGACACAAGGGCACTCTCTATTCGTATCACTCTCATACTCTTGTGGGGCGACTACTCGACACGACCAGTTAGAGCTAAGGCGAAGGACTGACTGGGGGTGAAACACCACCAACTTCCCTACTCCGAGCTGTTACTGAAACTTACTAATCCTCTCACTGTGTGGTACATGCTAGCCACTACACCTAGGCAGTAAAATTAAAGAGAAGCAATGGTAGGTCACTATATAGTAAAACTTACTCCAATAAATTCATCTTTTGATATTTCATCCTCTAATTTCAGCATTCTTATGCCAAAAATATACATATCATTAGTTAATAATCCATTTTCATGTCCATAGTACCAAGCATGTTTCACCATGTTAATTTTTTGGACTTCTGTATAAATTCCACTTAGGCTAAGTAGGCCATGAATGTATTTTGTGCAAAATTTTCCATCTGGAAACTAAAAAAAATATTATTTATTAAATTCATTAAGTTTTGCTTCAATGATTAATTATGATTAGTACAATCATGGGGTGTCGTCATAAACAAATAAAAAGATCACACAGACATTATATCTTATATATAAAATTCTCGTGTCACAATGTTCGTTCCCATACTCCTCCGAAATGGCTTGACCGATTCTCATGAAATTTTGTGAGCATATTGAGTAGGTCTGAGAATCGGCCAACATCTATTTTTCATACCCCTAAGTAATAAGGGTTGTCCCCTAAGTAATAAAAAATTATTTATATGGCAAAACAATGTTTGCCAGGTCATCTAGTAATATATAAATTTATTATTGGTTGTGTTAAATAACAATAATAAAAACCCAAAAAATTACATTGTTTTATAAAATATTATAAGTGAAAGGAGAAATAATTGTTTGTTGTTAATGATGGGTTTCTAGAGTATATTTATCGCTTATCTTGCTAACAATTTTTTAATTGACAGATTTAAAAAAAAATACTGTTATTTAGCACTTATCAGACAAGTAATATACTAAACTTTTTTAATATAAAACTCCTACTTTTTCCTTTTTTTATTAGAAATATAGCCTCAATCATCAGATTTGTAAGCATTTGTTATTTTAAAAATTATCAAACATAAGATACCTGTTTTAAAGCTTCCTCATACACTCCCATGTAATTATTTATTTCTTTAGGAAATTCCAAGTCCTCATTCACATATTCTTCGATTTCTGGCCAGTGACAGCCCTACAATTGTAATTTAAAAGGTTTATAGTTTTGATTAAATTCATATAATAAAATATATGAATTAATAATTTTTAATGTGAATACTTTACCTCTAACTCTTTCATTGCAATATATGACCAAACTTCCTTTTCTGATCTTCTTTTCCAAATCTCCAGTTTAATGGATTTTGTAATTGATTCAGCAATTTCATATTTTAAAGAATGGTCACATAATTTACATAAATATGTCACATTTGGTATATTTTTTGTGCCATTTTTCCAAACAACATCTGCCCTTTTAAGGCACTTTTCCTAAATTGAAAAAATTAAAATAAGAACAAATAATATTATATTTAGTGTTATATTTTTTTACATCAGTGTATTTAAATCTTTAATTTAAGATTAAATACAATGAAACTCACCCTCTCTTCTTTGTCTTCTGCTTTAAATGCAATCATGAGCTCAATGTCGAACAGATCCAAATAAAGTAATTCGGACTCGGGATGTCTATGGATACCTTTAAGAAGAAAGTTTCTTGCATTTTCTAAGTTTTTTTGCTCTTTGCATTCCCATTTACTTGCCATTTGCCACATCTTTGGCTTGTCTCCATGAATCTATAGTTTTGTAAATATATACATTTTAAAAAAGAAAATTGCACTCATAACTATTCATAAAAAAATTTAAATATCTTCTTATGCATATACTAAAAACATACCTGTAACATTTGACCTAAAATAGCTGATACAGCATGTGTAAAACCTACACTTTGGCAAAACTTTATATACTCAAAATAGATAGCAACATCTTGAAACCTGAATATAAAATGTTTGAAAATTTTATTTAATCTCTTAGTTATAGCAAATTCAATATCTTTTTTCTTCTCTGTTAATTTCGATTGCTTTCGTCGTAATGTTACGTCTTCTAGTAGAGCTAGTTCATAGGCTATATATTGAACAAAATCATCTTTATCTTTAACCCTACGCTGTATACGATATTCAAATTCTTTTCTTTTTCTTGAAATTTCTCTAAAAAGAATCAATAGATTAATTTAAGCAAATTTACAAAATATGTTTAATAAAAATACCATTGAAAACACTAACTTTATTTCATCGTCGTCATAAAGATTAGTTCGCCGCATTTGTTCTAATTCATTTATCATCCCTTCAATACGTTGATTTACCTGTTCTGCCATTATGGATGTTATTTATTTTCCAATATAAACAACAAAATTCAATTTTAAATAATTCAAAAGTAAACACTAAACAGTTTTTATTATCGAAGAATTTTATATGACAAAAGTTTAAACATCACATGTGTGTGACATCTGTCTAAAATTTAAGGTTATGTTTACAATTTTAAATATTGAGCATAGATACTAAAACCGAAGAGTATAGATAATATACGGGAATAAAACACTGAAGTTGGCATTGAGTTATACCCTGTTTTCCAATTACAGAGCATAATGCGACTCAGTGGCGCTCAATGCCGATTTGTGCTGATGCTAATTGGAACGTGAATATTATGATTCGATTATATATTTCTGCAAAATAAATATGTTTATAGTTTTGAATTCTAAAATAAAATTGTATTCACATTATAAACGTGGAATATAAGTAAAAGTCAATGTTATTACTCTTGTAACGTATATATTTTTTTTTTTTTTTTTTTTTTTTTTTTTTTTTTTTTTTTTTTTTTTTATGACAGATGGGCTTACTCTTGACCTTTGACTTAGCTTGAAGGCATAGCTAAGGTCTACGATGTAGCGAGTTTGCCCAGGAGAAGCCTGTTAACACGCACCTTAAAGAGTTTCAGGTCATACGCATTCGGAAAAACAGACGCAGGCAGGGCATTCCACTTCTTGGCTGTGCGCATTATAAAAGATGATGAATAGCGCTTAGTGCGAATGGTCGGAATGTCAACCAAGAAGGGATGATATCCTGCAGTACGTCTGGTATTCCGATGGAAGAATGGCGATGGCGGTATGAGACCATGGAGCTCGTGGGCACACTCCCCGAAGTACAGTCTATAGAAGACCGACAGACAAGCAACCTCGCGACGGTGTGCTAAGCTGTGAAGCTTAGTTTTCACCAGCTTTTCGTCGCCGATTAACTTTTTGGCTCTGCGTTCCACCGAGTCAAGTGCGGCTAGCTGGTATTTTGCTGAGCCATCCCAAAGGTGACTGCAATACTCCATGCATGATCGAACTTGAGCTTTGTATAAAGTGAGAAGCTGTCCAGGCGTGAAGTATCGCTTAACCTTGTTAAGGATTCCCAGTTTTTTGGCCGCAGTCTGTGCCTTAGACTCGATGTTAACGCCAAAGTTAAGATTTGCACTCAACCTTATGCCGAGAAGCTCCAGACTATCGGAAACCTCTACAGGTGCACCACGGAAAGTAGGAGTCAGGCTGAATGGACTCCTTTTTGCGGAGAACAGACATGCTTGTGTTTTGGCGGCGTTGAAAGCAACCAGATTGTTGTCACCCCATTGTGAGACAAGACTTAAAGTTGCATTTGTACGCTCCACCATGGCCTCTCTAAGAGAACGTATTGCTACCCCTCCGTCCTTTGCACCGGATACATAGCTCTCTACGACTGTGCAGTCATCTGCATATGCAACAATACTTGGTGAAAGTAGGTCATTGATGTGTAGCAGGAAAAGAGTCGAGGAGAGAACAGACCCCTGTGGAACTCCGGCATCAATAGTCATTTCATCAGAAGACCAGCCGTCAACGACAACTCTGATCGACCGTTCGGTAAGGAAGTCAGACACCCAGTCACAGAAGTCGGAGGGGATGCCGTAAGCAGGAAGCTTGCTCAGCAAACTTGTGTGCCAAACCCTATCAAATGCCTTCGATATATCGAGTGAGACTGCTAGAGCTTCACCACGATTTTCAATGGCCTCACCCCAGCAGTGCGTGACATACACAAGAAGGTCTCCAGTAGACCGTCCCCGGCGGAAGCCATATTGATGGTCACTAAGGAGATCGTTAGCTTCAAGGTATGACAGCAGCTTACTGTTAAGCACCCTTTCCATAACTTTACAGAGTATGGAGGTAATAGCGATTGGTCGATAGTTGCAGGGATCGGCACGACTACCCTTCTTAGGTACTGGCTGTACATTGGCAAGCTTCCAAGCATTAGGCACTATGCCAGTTTGAAAAGAGAGGCGATATAAACGAGTCAATACAGGAGACAACTCAGGCGCACAATGCTTTAGGACCCTTGAAGGTATACCGTCAGGTCCACTGGCCTTATTCACGTCAAGGTTTCGCAGTATTCTACGGACCTCTTTCGTGTGAATTCTGATATTCGGCATCAAAGAATTACAGTGAGGCAAAGGTGGCGGATGTTTCGAGCCAGCTATGAGACGAGAATTGCTTGCAAACAAAGTTGCAAGTAAATTTGCTTTCTCTGTCGCTGAGTGGGCCAGTGATCCATCTGGTTTTTGCAAGGGAGGCAAAGAAGGACGGCAGAAGTTGGATTCGATAGCCTTGGACAGGGACCAGAATTGCTTACTTCCAGGAGGGTAGGAAGCAAGTCTGGTTCCTATACGACGGACATGTTCAAAACGTGCCCTACGGAGAACCCTATTGCAAGACTTGGTAGCAGAATTATAAGCTCTTTTCTTCGCACGAACCCTCCGGGCTCTGACTTTGCGATCACGAGCCAGTACCCAGGCTCGGTAGGCGGACTCTTTACGTGCTTCAGCACGAGCACAGTCCGCATTATACCAGGGCCTGGTTTTGTGGCTAAGTGGAATGTCAGAGAACGGAATGAAGTATTCCATTCCCTGTCGTATCACATCAACAACCGCATCAGCAGAGCACGAGGGGTCATTCGAAGAGAAGCATGCTTGTCGCCACGGGTAAGATGCAAAAAAGTGCCGCATCTCATCCCAGTCCGCTGACTTGTATCGCCATACTCTCCTCGTACCCACGGGGCAGTTAACGGGAGGAGAGAAGATCGATACGGACTTCACCAGATTGTGATCGGATGATCCCAGCGGGGATGTTACTGATATTGAGTACCTATCTGGGTCTGTTGTCAACAGAAGGTCTAAGCAATTGCGTGTATGTCCGTCCACATCCGGTTCCCGCGTCGCAACTTGGACCAGTTGAGTGAGATCTAGCGATAACGCGAATTTGCGCGCCTCTCTCCCAGCATGGTCAGTGTGTTTGAAGGGGAACAGCCACTCCTTGTGGTGGGCATTAAAGTCCCCAAGAAAAACCAACTGCGCCTTCGGGTACCGTTGTTGGGCTCTATCGGCCATCTCTGAGAGGTGTTCAAAGAACCTGGTCGTCTCCTGGTCTCCGCTGTGTGATCGATAGACACAGGCATAGAGGGTAGACTCTAAGCCGTTGTCCAACAAAACCCACACAGTCGAGAATCCTGAAACCTCAAAGCAACGGAGACGCTGACAGCAGATATCGTCGCGGACGTACACACAGACCCCAGCATGCGGTTTAAACTTGTGTTCCAGCGTGTAGCCTGGGTAGTTGAGGTACGAAACGTCAGACGGTGCCGCTATCTGCGTCTCCGTTAAGAAGAAAAGGTGCGGCTTCTCGGTCTCAAGGTGGTGGTGGACCGGGTCGAGATTGGAGTGCAATCCTCTGATGTTAATGAGGTGCACTTTCAGTGGGAGGAAGTGCAGCCGTTGTTTTAACTTTTTCTTCTTATTAACTTTGGTCATTGTGGATTTGGGTGGTGGTGGTGGGGGAACAGTTAGGAAATCGAGGCACCGCTCAATAAACTTACAGAACGCCAGAGCTTAGCCAACTAAAGGTGGACTCATTTGGAGACTGCGGGGACGCCCGAGCCCCCCCGAAAATGGCCACCGGGTCCTCCCATCCAGTCGCCAACTGGCACGGTGGAGCACTTCGGGATTTTTCGCGAGTTGGCGGGGCAGCCTTTGGCACGTGGCTGGCGCGCTACTTGGGCCCCCTACTACCTGCGGTCGGCCAACGGCAAGACCGTGCCTCGGATCCCGCTACCCTCCAGAATGAGTTTCCCTGTATAGCTTTACCCTGAAGCCCAGATTAGTAATAAGCAGTGCAACTGATACCCGTCTGTTCCCCAAAGGCACTGGTTCTCCCGCTCGCAGACGGAACGCAGCAAGCCGCTTGGCGTCTGATTCCGGCGGGAGGGTGGTAGCTTCCAGGTGGCCCCTTGCGGGACCTACCACCGCATAAAAGTGGCATGGGTTACTCGCCTTTTACGAGACGCTTGCCCAGTGGCGGAGGAGAAATGTATTCTAAACCCGTCTCCCCACGGGGAAAACACAGCATCACGCAAAAGCAGTGTTCGATTGTGCGAAGCGCTGTTGTAGTTGGAACATTCAACGTTGAGCATTATGCCGCAAAATGCGCCTTAATGCTGTAATTGGAAAAGGCCGTTCATCATGAAAATAACTCCACAAGCTGGCCATATATTAATGTTTTTTAAAATTTAATTCTCGAGAGATTTTAATATAATTCCGTCTAAAACCAAGCCGCTAATTTATTCATTGTATAATGAAATTCTGAGTGGAATCTACTAAGCCAATATTTTTTGAAAATCTTATTGAAATTAAACCACAGTCTAGGTTTAAACGTGTAACTATGAAAATAGAAGAATATTATTTTGAGACATTTTAGGAAATATTAGAAGATTGACCCGTGCAGCGGACACGTTAAGATCTTGAGTTTTATATGTACATATTTATAAGCACACAAGAAAAAAATTAAATATGATATAAAAGTGAAAGATCACTCACTCTTCTCTCTCTTCGATTCTCATAAGTAGTGTAGTAGTAGTAAGTGTAAGTCTTTAATATTTTTTCCCACAAATTTTAAATTTGGCAGGGAGAAGCTAAGGACGAACCCGAGCGAATTTAAATAAAAACATTAAATAAAAAAAATATTTTCAAAATTGTTTAATTAGAAAAATTACATATCTAATATATATTTACATTCAGTTATTATTAAATAATTCAATCATAAAATTCAAACTTAATTTATATAGCTACATAAATTACGTTTATATTTTATAGGTGGACAGATTTGAACTACACTTTCTTCATTCTTGCAGCATGTAAAGGACATGTGTCCAGACTCTAAGACATCAGTCATCAATCGAGCTAATTTTTTTTATATTATCCTGGCAGCAAGTCGATCAATTTCTCAGTAGCAAGTCGTACGAAAATTATTGACACAAATAACAATCTATTTACATTATTTTAACTATATTATAATTCCAAAGAGACCATCCCCATATGCTTCATAGAGTATCGGGCCTTATCAGACCGATCAGACCGACCGACAGATCAGAGAACGAAATGTGAACGGCATTATAGTGAAATCATAGGGATGCATTATTTTTCAGCATACAATGATAATTATTCGTGACCCGTTTTATTTGATTTGCTGTATCACATAATAATATTAAAGTATTAAGGCACTTTGTAAAGGCACGTATCGACTATCGTAAATATTGATAATTATTATTGTTTATTAGCATGAAAAGTCATTATTTTGTCTGTCAATCTTGTATATATTTACAATAATGAAAGAAATATTGATTTGTAATATATGAAATATTCATTAAATAATAAGTATTACATACGTTTTTACGAAATTTTTAAACGTTTTACTGTTTTTACTTATAAAAAGTTGCAGTTACCTGTGTATATGCAGATTTCTTATAACAATGCTAAATAGAATTTGAATAGAACTCATTTCGATCTTTACATAGAAATATCATACATAAGTTTTTAGTCACTATCTTGCTGTAAATTTAGTAATGCCATCACAGTGTTCAATCATGCCTCTATCTTTAAAGCAACTTAGCCATGTTTTAGAAAATTGCTTATAACTTTCTTTCTCCTCATCCGTCTTAAATACTGGAGTAACATTGATTTCTGGTAGACACCTTCCAAAGTCGACCGCTGGAAGCCAAACTTTGAAGTCAGAATCTGGTGAATATTTAAATATGTCCTGACAGCCTTCGAGGTTGATTCGAGGTATAGGAGGTTGACGCTGTAACAACTTCTTCAAAGCTATGAAAGTTAAGTTGTTCTCCTTTAGTGTAATTGATTGCAAATGCTTGGCACGACCGAGGCATCTGAAAATAATTATAAAATAATTATTTTCCTTATAGTTTTTTTTTAAACATACTGTTCTTAGTCCCACTGTTGGGCATGGACCTCCATTCAATATGAGGGGGATTAGGTTCATAATTCACGCTGGCCTAGTGCAGTGGACTGAACATGTCTTTCGGAAACTTGATAGATTATCTCAGACATGCAGGTTTCCTCACGATGTTTTCCTTCACCGTAAGACAAGTGGTAATGACAGAAATGAGTTGGATGTGAAAATATCAGATATAAATATGAAAATATCGATACCCGGATTTGAAGTAACTTCACTCGGTTACCGCTGACCTACCACTCTATATGTATACTAACATTTAACATAAAATTTTTAGAACTTACCTGAATATTCTCATAAAATAGCTGTCCACAAGTTTACAATTTGACAAACTGAACTTCCTCAATTTCAAATCCTTCACCGTGTCCATAAAACTTGTAATACATCCCACTACAGTGGCGTCTACACTAATATTATCTAACTCTAATTCAGTCATAACATTAGCATTTAGCACTGACATTAATCGACTGACGAACACTTGTTTAACTGCATTATTACTAATATCCAGAACTTCTAATGTATCAAAATTAACATTATTTTTATTCGCTTCAAAAATCGCATTTTCTGTAATATTGCAATTATTTAGTTTTAAACTCCTCAATTTCACATAATGCGTCAATTTTAGTATACATTTAAAACCAGTATCTTGTATGCTATTTCCACTAAAATCTATATCTTCTAGTGAAGTACAGATCGGTCTTGTTGATTTTTCAAAGGCATTTATTAATATTTTCAACCCTTCACTGGTTATGTTATTTTTACTTAAGTCCAGCACAGTTAAATGTTTTAATGTACATATACAATCTGTGAGATATTTCATTCCGTCATCGTTCAGATTGTTATTAGATATCATTATGGCGGTGATGTGAGTTTGATGTGTTAAAGCCCTAAATAAAGGCCTTATTTGTAGGGAACTGAGTGTGTGAGACCCTAATGCTAGTCGTTTCGTTGTGTGACACCGCCCTACTGCTTGTTGCACTTCTTCAGATGGTGCTGGAAAACGAAAATGAAAGTTATAATTAAGTTGATTCTATAATCAACATACTACATATAATACTGAATTAAATTATAAATTAAATAACTTACAAATATCCAAAGCATCACAACACTCCATATATCTCTCTTCTGCCGGTGATGCCTTAAAAGTGGTGACACAAGTGTGCAGTTCAGGGGATGACAGGACCAGGCTTAGAGGGTCTTCTTCTGACAGTATCGCTCCGTCTGATGTCATCAAGCTGAAGACTGGACGGAGACCGGTTATCCTGAAGCATTTATGAATCAAATTAGAATATATTTAAAATTTAAATACACATTAACAGCATTTTTAAATGGTAATTTTTTATATAGAAGTTAGTGACATTAGAACTTACATAAAAGTTTTCAGTCAAAATGTAAGTGGTGGCTTGGAAAACCAACGATTAGGTTCAATCTATGTTTTCAAATGCGAATTATTTTAAAAATGACTACCACTTGCCTTATGGTGAAAAAAAATTGTGACACTTCCGCCGTCTGTACGCTTATATCTTTTAAACTACGCAACGGATTTTAGTGCGGTTTTCATTATCATACTGATGCAAATTATAGTAGAAAAAAGCTCAAGTATTTAATTTATTTTTGAGGAATCTACAGTAATCGTTAAAACCTATCTAGTAGTCTAGTATTACTTTAAAGATAATAAACACATAGTTAAGTATTAAAAAAGGCAGTGGTAGCCCAGCGGTAACGCGCTCGCTTGTATAACCGAGTGATGCGGGTTCAAATCCGTGTCTCGCACCTCTGATATTTTCATGTGCGAATCATTTCTATCATGATTACCACTTGTCTCACGGTGAAGGAAAACATCGTGAGGAAACCTGCATGTCTGAGAAAACCTAGCAAGTTTTCGTAAGACATGTGAAGTCCGCCAACACGCACTGCACGCGGTGGACTATGGCCTGATCCCCCTCGTACTGAGGGCGGCCAGTGCCCAGCAGTGGGACGTTAAAAAGGGCTGATGTCATGTCAAGTATTACTTTACCTACATATTATGTACCTATAATGGCATATTATGTACATATATAGCAGTAAAAAATACTCACTTATAATATCTCGACTTCACTTCTTCAACCAGCCAGCTGATTGTCAATTTATTTATTGTTTCTAATTTCAATGAAATTAATAGTACTTTATCTTCGATTTTCACTTTGACTGCCGCTGGTGGCAATATTTGGGTTTGCATTGCTCTACCATTTTTATTCTGGAGTATACTAATTGGTTGTATCACATTCACCGGCTGAACTATATTTGGATTCATACTTTGAATGATATTGAAACCGTCATTTGAATTAGAAAATGCGTTCTCCATGGACGATTTTCTTGAAAACGATCCTGTTGACTTCTTTTCTTTAGCAAATTCCGTATCACTACCACTGTTACTATCTACAGATAATTTTCGTTGAAACCCTGCCCTCAGTAAGGTACTTTGTCTTTTCCAACGTCTTCTCATATTATCTCTGGTATCTTTTGCTTTAGAATCATTCAATTCCCTAGATATATTTCTAAAATCGTCAGTATTTTTAGGTCTTATATTTTCGTTTAAATGCTCTGAATCTGAACTGTTTTCACTGACCACTTCGTTTCGAGACTTCTTTTTATTGCTATTATTATCTGTTAGGGGGTTAATTTTGTTTATATTATCTATGCTGTCTCTCAGACTGTTTATGGAAGTTTTCTTAGATATCACTGTTAATGGGTCACTTAATTTTCTTCTCTTTGATTTGTTCATGATGCCCATATCATCGTCTAACCAATCATCGTCGATTTCGTCTGGACCTAACAGCGCTGGTTTTGGTTTAGACTTTTTCTTCTCACTTTCCGGCACTTCTGTATTTCTATTGCGTATTGCTGACATTGTATTCTTGTATTCCTTAACGCCTAATGTTTTAGACTTCGCTCTTTCAACTCTTTCTTCGTCAGATGAATTTGAGTCAGATGGAAATGCCGTTTGATTCCTCACATTTTGCGATAAATTGATTTCATCGTCGCTTTCGTCGTCTATAATATTTCGTCTTTTCAAGGCCGGCGAATATACCTCTTTAATACGACTCATTTTTGAAGTACTTGGAGGCGATGTGTTTTGAATTGATTTGACAGGAGTTTTTGATTTTGATCTATTCAAATGTTCTGTGTTATTTCTATCGGCCATGTTGTGTATTTTGTTGCATATTATATTGTATAGAGTTTCTTCGTCTTTTGTCAATATGGTGCTTGTACGCCATTTTTGTAGGACTTGTAAGGGTGTTTCACCAAAGTCAGTTTTAAGTGTAGGTATAGCACCTTTTTCTAGCAATAAGTTGACTACTTCTAAATGTCCGTTGCTCGCCGCATCGTATAGCGGTGTTATACCTAAAATAGAAGCGATATTTAATGTCGTATCAAAAATAACATAATTATATTAGCATAATAAGATATTCTTTACAACTAAATCAGTATTTTATATTGAAAAATCCGCTGCGAAAATATAAGAACTTCTTTAGTATTCTATATTTCTCTGTTATTAAGTTTTTTAAGAAAAATAATTTTAATTATAATTAAAGTAAGTACCTTAATACTCATGATTTTATTAAACAGATGAAAAAACGATAATATGGTGAGAACAATTTATTTAGCCAATGTTACAAAAACATTTGTATATTTGGCTTCAATTCTGATACTACAAAAAACAGACAAACAGACAAAAAAGCGAGTATATATTAAACTACTAAAATCAAACACAAAAACTTACCATCACAGTTAACTCCGCCCCTGTCATTGATATTGGCACCGCTATTTATTAATATGTTAACAATTTCCACATGTCCGTGTATACAGGCCTCGTGTAGAGGTAGCCAGCCTGCATTGTCCCTTATGTTTAGTGGATGGCCTTTAGCGATCAGACGTTCTACAAGCAATTTGTTACCCGATATGCACGCCTGAAATCAAACACAGATTTAAACTTAAAAATTCAAATAATATCATAGGTGCAATACCAGGGATATAAATAAATATAAATATGTTGGGATATTATTACAACAGCGCCATCTAGTTCCGTGGTAAGCTACGTTACGTGCTTGTGTTACGGATACCAGATAGTTGATATATACACATATAAATTTTAAATACATACATATTAGAGATATAAACACCCATGACTGGATTCGTGCACAAATGTCTGCCCCCAGCGGGACTGGAACCCGCGACCGCTGGCGCAAAAAGTAGGGTCACTACCAACTGAGCCAAACGTGTCGTCAAATGCAAATGGATATGAACCTGTTTAACTAGGTTTCTCAAGCAAGATTATTATATATGGGATGATATATAGCCTAAAGCTTTCCTCGATAAATGTTCTATCCAAGACTAACAGAATTTTTTAACTTAAACCCGTAGATCCTTAAGTTAGCTTTCAATCAAAAAACTTATTCAGATTATCATACACTAGCTTTTACCCGCGGCTTCGCTCGCATTGAAGCCATTAACTAAGTATCAAAGATCATTACAATAGAAATGAATCAATATGATAACTATATTTTATTGCTTAGCTGGGATTATCAATTTTAAAAAATTACTACTTACCAATGATATTATAAGTAAAAAGGTGTAGATACGTTACCTAAACGACATTCTATCTTCAAAAACGACACACTTACGCACACATGAATACAGAATAACTAAAAATATTGCAATAACACACTACATTACGATTAGTCGTCAAAATAGGATGGCATGCTTCAAGTATCGCCAGTGAAAAAGAGACAAATATAATTCTCGACAGTGCGTCGTCAACGCGTTGGTAGGCCAATAGCCTAGTTTTAGTGTGCCACTTTTTGAGCGCGTATGACTTATCTACACCTTTTTTCCTAGTATATCAATGCTACTTACAATAAAGTTTCAAAAACTTAAAATATACATTATTGAAAAAAAAATAACAAATGTTAAAAGTTTTCGCGTGAAAGCGTAGCAAACCAACTTACATTCACATATATATTAGTAGGGATTTATGGCTTTATTAATTTTTTTTTTAAGATTCAACTACTTAAATTAAATGTTATATGTATACTTACAACATGTAACTGTGTTTCTCCTTTCATATTTTTCTTAATGGCATATCCCTTCCCGCGCCTTCTGGTTTCACGCTTTTCACTTATATCTTCCTCATTTGTATCTGACATATCTAACAACATATAATACAATCACAAACTGTTGAATACAAGAAAAATAATAAATAAAGTATAGTACCATAATAGATCGTTATTTTTTGAAGTAAAACTTCTTTAACTGTGACTAAGAGGAAAGTGAGTCAAAGCTATAGATCATTTTAAAAAAACGTATTTACGTTTCTACAGTTATTATTATTTATATTTTTTTTAAATAATTCAAATAAATCATTAATATATATTCCTTCCTAGATTAGTTCACTTTTACTTATAAAATTGAGGTGGAATTATACATATGTCAAAAGTAAATAATTCCAAATACAAAAATAAATAATGTACCAGTCAATTCATCAAGGCATATATCATCACCGATCCGTGTGTCATCATCTCCTCCTGCTGAACTTTGTTCGTCCTCTGAATGTTCTAGATTATCGAAATCATCATATCCCAAAGTTCGTAGTTCAGACTTTGTGTCCTCCATTTTGTCAGTCTCACTTAATTCCTCCTGGTATTTTAGTAGATTTTTCAATATTCTAATTTCATATTTCTTCTTGTTCCATAGTTTTGCCTGGAAAAGTATGGAAATAGACTAAACTATACAATACAAGGCATGGAAAACAACTGCTGCAGCCCTAAGTTCCGTAACGGAATAATAGGACAACATCATCATACAATACATGTGAAACTATTAAATAACAGTTTTAGGGTTCTGTAACTAAAAAGATAAAAACATAAAGGATCACTTTTGTCCGATTGTCAAGATCATTTTTTTTCTTCATTTACTTTGTACGTAGTACCTACATACATCTAATTACATTATCACTCAAATTATTTATAACCTTTATTTACATAGTTTACAATCCCAATTCACTTTAATAATAAAATGAATATTTTTTGTATATTTTTTTTAAATAATAGCTAGACAGACAGCTTAAAAAAGCTATCATTTATAAAAGTAATTATGGAAATTTGTTCACAATTTATTAACATATCACATATTATCTTAACAAACGAAATATTAAACATAAACTAGGCCAAAAACATTACTCAACATATTGAATAATAGTAATACCTTTTCTTTCTAATAAAACAAAATGTTATGTTTACTTACAGCATTTCTAGCATCATAACAGGCCTTTTCAATTTGATCATATGGTTTCTTGGCAAGAAATAATACTTCGGCTATATTATATAACGTATTGTAAGCTTCTTTAGGAACATCCTGTATAAGTTCATACTCTTTGTAGTAGTATTCTAAAGCTTCGTTGTATGAACCCATGTCTTTATATGTTTGGTAGAGACTGGAAAAATGAAATATTTTTTTAAGCAAATATATAAATTTAGTGTCCCTAGGCGCCTTTGCCTAGTTTAAAGTTTGTAGCACAAAAAATGAAGTACTTTCATACAAATTTGCTAGAATCTGTAGACCTCCTTAATCCGGCCCCGTCGCAAAATCTGTTCTTAGTGGATGTCCACTAACTATAAACTACCTCCCTGCCAATATTATGTGATGAGTGAATGACCTTTCGCTTTTTTTCGCTTTCGCTTTTATATATTATATAAGTGTACTATAAGTGTACTGAATATATACATATATCTCAAAAATATAGTTAAATATTAAAATGGGATAGTCCAATACTTTGCTTTTGTGTGACAGAACGGCAAAAAAAACATGCTTTCTCAATAAATGATGTAATATTGTAATTTCAGAATTTTGTACCTACATCCAATTTTTTAAAATATTAATCTACAACTATAAACTCACCTAACATAAATAGGTATTAAGGTCTTTCCACAATCACCCGCTAATTCTGCATGTTCAAGCATTTTCAAGTAATACTCCACAGCTCCTGCATAGTTTTTCAAGTGACAAGCGCCATCTCCCAGTTTCTCATATAACTTTTTGAAGGTAGCATGATCTGAAGGGTCAGTTGTTATGAGAAGGTCCTCAGTATAACATATTGCAGCGACTGAAATAATTTGCATGTTTAATATTATACTAGAGAAAGGTAAAAACAAACCAACCCCCCAAAACCCATGCATTTTTCCGGGATAAAGATTGACCTTTGCTATTCCAGACTATGATCCTCCTCTATTCTTTGAATTAGAAAAGGGTTATAATCTCAAGCGATCAAATTTCATTCAAATTAAGTAACAAAAATCATCACAACTGTCACATTTTCAATTTCAATTATTTCTTTTCATGGCTTCCAGAAGAGCTGGTTGGACAATGTCACATTTTTATTTTTGTAGGATGAAAATTCGACACTTGTGTTAAAAGGCACCATTACACCATTGCCCATCTACTTCCAACCTTAGTCCTTAGGTGTCAAAAAAAGCCTATGTACACCAGATAAAAAATACGCAAATCTGTGCAGGCATTTCAGCAAAAGAAGTAAACAATATAATAATACTCAAGTAACCATACGTTATGCTAGCCTTTCCCGTGGCTTCGCTCGCTTTCTAAAGGCTGGAAACCAAATTCTTTTCGGTGTCCCTCCCCCCTCGCAACCTCCGTTTTGCACATGATGATAGTTATTAAGTTGCGGAGTAATGTTAAAATTATGATATCTCGTAAGATATTCATTGAAATCAAATGATACCAAGAGCGATTTTGTTCAAACAAATAAACAAACAAACTCTTCAGCTTTATAATATTAGTATAGACATATATATTTAGTATATATATTTAGCAGATACTGTTGTTATTATGTATTTTACACTTATGTACATACAACTTTAAAAATGTGATACATACTTCTCATTAGGCAAAGTAAAAGATTGTTGCTGGTAATAACTAAATTTAATAAAATTCATTAAAATAGATAAAATAAAATAGATCTCACATACCAACTTTGAGGTTTGATTCTATATTCTCCCTCTCATCCTCATCAGGTGTTTTCAATTTCCAAGCTTTTAATAACACTTGCTTAGCGCTTTGATAGTCAGACATTTTACATAATATATCTGCTTTGGATGATAGGGTCTCACACATTTTTAAGACCTAAAATAATATAAATATAAATTTTCTTAAATGAACATGTTTCTTATTTATACTAATCTTGAAAAATTACTCAGTACTAATTGATAGTGCTTTCAGTTTGATTATTAAAGCACCAACCTAATTATTATTAAAATTTATGTAATTAGATGTTTTTTTAATAAAAAAAAAAAAGTCCCTGACGAATTGAGAACCTCCTCCTTTTTTTGAAGTCGGTTAAAAAATTATATGCATACCTTATCTTCTAGTCTGCTTGCAACTTCCAAAGCTTTATTTAAACAACTGAGAGCTTTTGCAAAGTCTTTTCTTTTATTGCAATGCAACAGAGCTTCTGTAGTATAGCAATTATGAAGAACTTCATATAGATCATGATTGGCACATATAGTTATTGCCTTGTGGATACAATCTATAGCTTTATCAAGAAATCCTAAGTGTTCTTGCACTACTCCTATATTTAGTAAGAGACGAGCTCGCATATCCATTAGTTCTGTTTTATTAATTTTTCCATTTAATCTGAAAAATAGATATTTTTGACAACACATTTGGCTCAGTTGGTAGTGACCCTACTTTCTGTGCCAGCAGTCGCAGGTTCGAGTTTCACTCCGGGCATTCATTTGTTCACGCAAGAATGTTTGTACTCCAGTCATGGGTGTTTATATTTATAATATGTATGTATTTAAAAATTTATATGTAAAGCAAGTTTCGTACTCTTACCACAGAACTAGATGGCTCAATACCCAAAGAGCTATTACAACTAATAATGTCCCAACATATTTATATTTATTAACCGACTTCATTTATAATATATTAGGAAGAGAAAATAAATATCTACTAGTTAGTGTATATAGCAATTCAGAATGGGCCTAAATCACTTAACAACTACTACAAAGTATAAATAATTAGAAAACACTTTTACATATATATCACTAGACTAGAAAGAAGTTAATCAAAATGATGTAATAAACAATCTTACTTTTCACATAGTACAAGACTTTTCATAAATGCCTTTTCTGCAGCAGTCAATGAAGGCTTAGCCTCTCTCTCTTCTGAAGAACTTTGACCTTGCAACAAATATATCCTACCCAATGTGGCCATAGCTCTTTGTTCTTCTACTAAATTACTTAGTTCCTTTGCTACCGCTAAAATATCATCATTATGAAACATATTTCTACTTTATTATTAGGATATTACACATTCAACAATATATAAGAAAGTAGCAATTAGGATGTTTAAAAAACAAAAACTTTTAAAGCATTTTATAAAAATATATATAAACAGTAAGTATAATATATTATCCTTACTGTTTAGTTATGTATATTTAAAAATATTTTATAATTTAAAAAAGTAAGTGAGCTATATTACCTAAATGACGCTCTTCATATTTAAGAGCCTTATCAAATTCTGCTAAAAGCATATACATTTCACCTATCATTCTATTACAAGTTCCCCATTCCATGCGAAGTCCAAGTTCCTTGCAAATAGCAGCTTCATTTTTGTATTCGTCCAAAGCATCACTGTAACGTGATTGCTTATAATAATAAGTTGCTAAGTCATTATAGGCTTCAATTAAAACTCGTTTATTGCTCCCATTTAAAGCTTTTTTCTTCTTACGAATAAGTTCTGAAATAAATATACAATAAATTCAAATACACTTTCATAGAAAACATTTGGTTAAATTGCAGTCCAATGTCTAAAAAATATTTATACTTTCTTCTTCCATGACTGAGAAGTGAAAATTATATCATTTTATATACTTATTATCATAATATCATAAAGAATTATTTGTTCTTGGGTTCGATAGAAAAAGTTTTGGGAAGTAGATACGATGAACAAATCAAGCGCGTTTTATAATTTATTGATGCTAAACTTAATTGACATTGACAGTAACTTAGACAGACAGACATTGATTTGGCGCCAGCTGTTTAATCGCAGACTGCATAATATTAATGTATAAAATTACATACATATTTCTATATAAACTATTAGTGAATGATGGAAATTGCAGTATTTTATTGAGATTTGATCAAATATTATGTTGATATATAGTTTTCGTTTTTAATACTACTATGCTAACTCAATACAGAAGTCAGAAAGTTAAATTACACAGAGCAATGCACGTCACACGTATAATATAATGATATGAAACTCAAACTAATATCTCTGTATTTATTTTAGTCTGTAAAACTTCATGTCTGAGAGGAGAGATTCTGGCGGGAACCTTGAAAAAGCGCGGTTGACTTTAGAAAATTAATTTTAAATTTTTCCTATAAAGTGATTTTTTTATAGTTAAAGTGAATTTAAATATTGCTATTAGCGGCTGAAAAGCACAATAGCAATGGAGATAAACGAGGGGGGCGGGTCTAACCCGCCCACCTCAAAAAAAATAAAACGGACACAGCCTAGGGATGAAGGACAATCGGACTCCGGCGGTGAGCGAGATGCGTATCTGCCCTATTACAAACCGAATTATAAAAGACTATATCCGGAAAACTCAACCAACACAGACTTTAAAGTGTATGTAGAATCCACAAACGATGATAGATTGGGTAACAAGAGCCCTATATACTTAAATCATCTTTTCTCAATGGACATAAAAGGTGTGACGGGTATTCAGAGGGTGAATGCCAATAAAATAGCAGTTATTTTCAAGCAATATAATACGGCCAATAACTTTATTAATAACACTACTTTCCTCACAAAATATAACATGAAGGCATTCATACCGGCAGCGCAAATTGAAAAAACCGGCATCATTAGATTTGTTCCAACGAATATATCTAACAAAGAACTCTATACAAGACTTTCTTCAATTTATGAAATAGTGGCAATAAGAAGGTTTACAAAGAAAATAGGACAAGAGCGCATTCCATTACAGACTGTAAGCGTTACTTTTTTATCTAATGTACTACCTGATAATGTTCAATATGATCTATTCTCGTATAGAGTTTTTGAATACATTCCACCATTATTACAGTGCTATAGGTGTTTTAAATTTAATCATTCAGCAAGGATTTGTAATGGTAAACAAAGATGTAGTATTTGCGGAGGTGAACACATGTATAAGGAATGTGATAAACCAACAGAAATCAGCTGCATAAATTGCAGTGGGCCTCACCTTGCGATATCTAGATTATGTCCTATTAAAGCAAAAAAGATCATTGAAAAGAAAAACAACATATCTTATGCAGGTGTCACCTCTACAAAACAAGTCGTCACCAATGAAACAGATTTTCCTCCACTCTCACCACCAAAATCACAACTTGTAAATAGTAATGTTATTGTAAATAAATCTATAAATATTCCTGTAAATAAGTCTGTACAAGATGTAAATAAATCTAAAATAGTTAATTCTAAAGACCTTAAAACTCAAATAATTTCCAATAACGATGTACTTATGGCCCTAGTGCAGACGTTGGTGGAATTAGGCAATAAAGATGATAGTACACCGACTAATATTAAAACTATTAAAGATACATTATTAAAAAACTTAACATAATGGATTGTGTAGGGCCTAGTTCTACACAATCCAAGTTACGTATTGCGCAGTATAACATTCAAAGTGCAAATAGTAAAAAACCTTTATTAATCCAATTTTTAAAACAACAAAATATTGATATTTGCCTTCTTAATGAGACATGGTTCAAAGATAATAATTTTAAAATACCAGGATATAATATATACAATAAAAATTCAAACAATACACATAATGGAGTTGCAATACTAATAAAACCACACCTTAAGTATAATATATTAAATACCAGATTTTATGAAGACATTCAAACAGTTGCTGTATCTGTATCAACAGGACATAGTAGTTTAACAATTCTCTGTGTATACTGTCCACCTTCAAGTGGACGGATACGAATTAATAGACTCCGTTACATTATTAATGATCTACCAAAGCCCATATTTATGAGTGGTGACTTTAATGCTCATCATATTGCATTTGGTTGTTTGTCAACGAAAAGTAGAGGTCAGGATTTATTTAATTTAATTGATGACTTTGATTTGTGTATTTTAAATGATGGTAGACCTACAACTATAAATCGCCCTAGACAAACTGCTTCTGCCATAGATGTAAGCTTTATAAGTGGCAGCCTCGCACCACTATGTGAATGGTCTGTACATGATGATACAATGGGAAGTTACCATTATCCAACAATAACAGAGATTTCATTACATATAGATAAATATCATCTCAATTCCCCTGTAGATAAGTTCATATATAAAAAAGCTGACTGGAAAACATATACAGCTCTTTCAAAAACAATGTTTAATGATTTGATACTTCAACCACATGATCCTATTTCAACCTATAATAATTTCTGTTTTCATTTAGATACTCTTAAAGAAATGTCAATTCCAAAGCTCACTAAAACAAACACTTTCATAAGCAGACCACCAGCTCCCTGGTGGAATAGTATATGTGAACAAAGTGTTATTGCTTCATATAATGCACTAAAACTATATAGAAAAGAGTCTACTATTGAAAATTATATTAATTACAAAAGAAAAGATGCCCAGAAAAAGAGAACAATTTCAGAACAGAAAAAAATAGGATGGAATAATTTGTGTAACACTTTTAATAGAAATACTCACATAAGTAAAATTTGGAATTTATTAAAAATGTTCAAAGGCATAAGACCTAAGAATAAATCATATACAAATGAGTTTATATCTCCACTCTTAAATAAATTATCAGATAATAGCAACTTAATTGAAGTAGATCAACTGAACATTCTTTTTGAAACCAACAATGATAACCCAAATTCTAAATTTTTACTGGATCCTTTTTCATGGTCTGAATTTTTAACAAGCTTGCACTCTAGACGAAATACAACTCCTGGCTTAGATGATTATCCTTACATCGTAATTAAAAACTTAGATGTATCTGCCCAAAAGTTGTTTCTTAACATTCTCAATTTGCTTTGGCTTAATAAATGTATTCCACAGTCATGGAAAACACAGTGTGTTGTCCCAATACTTAAGCCCGACAAATCTCCTGAGTTTGCTAGTTCTTATAGACCAATTTCCTTGTCATCATGTCTTGGTAAAATATTCGAAAATATGGTGAAAATTCGTCTTGACTGGTATGTTGAATCAAAGTGTTTCATTCCACATATACAATATGGCTTCCGTAGAGGGCGTAGTAGTGCAGACAGTTTCACCTCTTTAATCTCTGACCTAAAAAATGCAAAACATAGAAAATTAAACACTGTTTGCGTATTTCTAGATGTCCAAAGTGCTTTTGACAGTGTTGATCCTGGTATACTAGTTCAAATCATGTCTAGGTTAGGTGTGCCTGGGCACTTATGTAAGTGGATTTTTAATTTTTTGAACAATAGAACAATCTATGCTAGACATAACAATATTTTATATGGACCCAAATATGCCTCAAGAGGCACAATGCAGGGTGCCACACTATCTCCATTGCTGTACAATATATACACAAGTGAAATTTGTAAATATGTAAATAATAGGAATGTAAATATCTTACAATTTGCTGATGACATTGTATTATACAGCAGTAATTACAACCTAGAGATTGCAATAGATAACATGAACAAATCCTTATTTCAACTATTACAATATTATAATGATTGTTTACATTTAAAAATTAACCCCTCTAAAAGTAGTGTTATGTTTTTTGGCAATGAAACCCCAAACTCAAATGTTATTTACAATAATGAAATTATAAATAAAGTCACTTCAAAGAAATTTTTAGGAATAATACTAGATCCAAAATTAACTTTTGAAGAACATATTAAATATATATCCAAAAAAGCTCACACAGGACTAAATGTTATCAGATCACTTTGTGGTGTAACATGGGGTGCAGATCCTAAAATATTGTCAATATTGTATAAAAGTATTGTAAGAAGTCACTTAGATTATAGCTCACTCGCTTATATGAATAGTTCTCATGTAAATAAATTAGACATATTGCAGAATAAGGCTTTAAGAATAATATCTGGTGCTATGTGCTCAACTCCCATAAGGGCCATGGAAGTTGAGACAAAAGTGATGCCTTTGATTTTGAGGCGAATTTTACTTGCTGAAAGATTCTGTCTCAAACTAATAGCATCAAATAACATTCAAATAATAAATAAAATTGTACCTTATATAGATAGATCCCCAAGAAGACCATTAACAACAGCACACGGTCTACTATGTGGTAATTCTCCAACACTGTCTGATATATTTCTGGAAATAGACAATAATTTTTCTAAAATCAGAAAACAGTTTCCATGGCCATGTTACTCTTTCTCTTATCAGTGTATTTCACATCCAATTAATGTAGTTCAACAGACAATAAACAATAATTCGGAAATGCTTCAATTTTTGGAGGAAAATACAATGTACTATGTTATCTACACTGATGGGAGCAAAACAAGTGATTATGTACATGCTGCTCTATATGATCCACAAGCAAAATTTTCTTCAAGTTTTATTCTGCATGAACCCTGCTCTATATTTACGGCAGAGGCATATGCAGTGTATCAGGCATTAATGCGTATTCGCGAAATCAATAACAATAAATGTTTTTTAATAATTTCTGATTCCTTAAGTTTGATAACAGCTTTAACTACCCTCACAGTCAAATACAAGTCTAATTATATCCTTTACTTCATTAAGCAAATAATTCACCAATACCACAGTAAAAATATCCAAATTTTCTTTCTATGGGTGCCTTCCCACAAAGGTATCTCTGGCAATGAAATGGCTGATAAAACTGCATATGAAGGAGTTAATGCTGTTGACGTTAGAAATACAATGAATGTTCCTATGTCCGATTACTTGCAATGTATTGACCAAAATATTCAAAAGTTGTGGTTAGAAATGTGGAAGAAAGATCAAGATACGAAAGGAAAATGGTATGGAAGCATACAAGAAAGCTTACCTGCAAGACCTTGGTATCATCGTATGCCAGATGCTTCTCGAGACTTTATTACTATCATAAATAGACTGCGTTTCGGTCATAATACTACACCGTCACACCTTGCTCGACTCGGCATTATTGCGAATGGAACCTGTTCTCATTGTAATTCAAGTGATGGAACTGTGGAGCATGTTATCTTTGATTGTCAAAAATTTTTGATTGACAGACTAGTGTTGGCCAGTGAACTCAGTGATGTTGAAAATAAGTGTGATTTATTGTCCCGCCCGCCGCCATTAAAACAATTGTTACAAGACGAACTTACTTATAAGCACATCTACAAATACATAAAGAATACAATTAAAACAATTTAATGGGATGTGCTCATAGACATATTATTAACATACGAATAAATAAGAGTTGACCTAAAGGTTGTAATTACCAGGTCAAAAAATCCCAAAAAAAAAAAAAAAAAATCTGAGAGGAGAATAGGGCGACGCAAATTTTGCTCGAAGTTCGTGTGATTTTAAAATTAGAGAATGTAAAATAAAACTTGTAGTAATATAACTCTCGAACAGTTTATATATTTAGTAATCAATTCTTAAGCTTTTCATGTTGTAATTTAGTTGCTATTCTTCGACTAATGCAGTGAAGATTTTCACCTATGACCGTAAGTTTTGTTTATCAATATATTTTTGTTTTTATGAATAAAAAGCATGTTTGAACAAGCTACAAGAGGCTGCTATATATATCACAAAACTGGAGGAATATAACAATCGCTTGTTTTTATAAAGTAACTATCATAATTTAATTAAAAATACACTAGCTACACAATATATTAAAACAACAGAAACATGACAGCAACTAGGTAGTACCATCATATTGTTAAGTTCATGATATTATGTACAATATTTTAAGATTTTCTAACACGAATTATAAAGTAAACTACCTATATTTAAAGCAATATAGCTAAGTTAGTCCATTTAATAAATGTAAGGTTCAACAAATTAGGTATCATTAAATTATTTTATAAAAAAAATTATTTTATAATAATAACTGATAACTATTATGGAAATAATTATTTTTATCAATTAAATTATTTTAAATTTCTAATAAGATCTGATATTCAAGTTACAGTATATTGATAAATAATATGCCTACCTATTTTAAAATTATTTTAGTCAATAAATAAATGTGTTATCTAAACACTAGATTTAGCTTTAAAACTTGTAAAATAGATTTATATTAAATAGATATAATGCTACTTTTAAACACAAACTTAAAAGTTATATTACTGTAGCACCTATAGCAGATAGCGATATACTATTATAAATGTGAATGTAAGTTTGTTTGTTACACTTTCACATAAAAACTACTTATCTAACCGATCATCATGAAACTTTCTACACATATTCTTGTATGTATTATAACTTATAAGTAACATAGGATTTTTTTTTTACTTTCATACTATACTACTTTTCTAGCAGGCTTGTAACCATGAACGCGGCCAAAGCCGCGGGTACTGCTAGTATAAGTATTAATTCTTCAAAATAAGATTTAGATTGTAAGCCAATAGGACTAATACAGGTAGGTAATATTTACGTCTAACATAATACAAATAATGATGTACAGGTACAGAAAAAATAGTAGGTAGGTACTTATATACTTAAATTATATTATTAATTATGAACCTTATTAGTACTAGCTACCATTCTACTAGCTCGACACAAATAGGTCGAATTATCGCTATATCCCTACGACATTCCGTTTCTAGCGACGTCCCGGCGCCAGAAAAGGCGCCATATTGACCTTTCCTAAATAACGTCGAAATCATTTGGACATCAGTATCACGAATTTGAAAAAACTCAGCTTCAGCGTACTGGTCGATCGTGATTTGAATATTTAAATACACAATAATATAAAAACTACATGATGACAGAATTCTTAAATCTCAACAAATACCTACCTTTGTTGCTTTTGGTTAAGTACGTTTAACTTCATACTTTTAACTTTTAAGTAGGTATTGTAATTATAATTTTTAATAATATTACTAAACATAAGCTAAAACGGAAAAATATTAATTTTAATACCTGCGTATTAATCTAGAAAATTATGTTCATTACTCATAATTATGTTAAAACATAGGTATGTAAGTACTTGTAATTCGCGTGTGAGTGAACAGCAAACTAGAAATTCTCAATATTTTTATAATAAATAATAATATTAAATACACACAATCTGAAGAGAAACTCTTTATTACAACTGCTTGAGAAAACCTCACTATTTTGCTGTTATTAAAATTGAACTAGTAGTATCTAGGTAAAATTTTTCTGACAATACACTTGTATCCATAAAAGAAAATTCGTATGCTATAAATAGAAAACTTGAAGAAACTTGAGAATTTTGTTACAAATATATCCTTGAATCCGAAGCGACGTCTTCAGGCCAATTTGATATGTGATCTTCGAAGCAATCCGTTCACGTAACAAACGCGAAAATGGCCGACGAACCGGCAAAAGTAGGGCAAGTAAGCATGTTTACAGATGAAATATTTTATTCACAAATTTCATATTCGATATACCTTGCATTTCTAAAATTTTAAAATACTGTTGCAAATTTTATACTTCAATTGAAATTGGATATTCCAATATATAAAAATTTCGTGTTGCAGTATTTGTTATCGAACTCTTAAAAAACTGCTTGACCAATTTTCATGTTTTTTTGTGTACATTTGGTAGGTTGAGAATAGGTCGTAGGTTATTTTTATTCCCCTAGGAGATGGGTGGCCCTCTCCAGATTTTTTGTTTTTTATTATTAGACGAATTATTTATTTTTTTATGGTTTGGCATCAAAAAATACTTTAAATATCCCTAAATGTTTATTCTCCTACCACCAATCTCAATTTTTTAATAGTGTTAGATCGCGGGCGGAGCCGCGGGAATTACTAGTGTAACTATAAAAATTATCAATCAATCACATAATTATTAGCGTACTACTAATCCCAGACTCATGCAGTTTATTACGTCAGTTAATTAGGTTCTAATCAGTTAAGCTTGCTTAATCTACAGATGGATTATCGATTCATAGAATTTGTTATTGCTTATATAATAAGTAATAATATATTTGATGCTTAACCGATCGCTTGTTCACGTATAAGGGAAATGGGAAAGTAGAAAATACTTTTTGTTAATGGACATAGTTGTAGCCTTTCATCTCGTGAGACTTGTTAACAACTAAGCGCGTATAGTTTGTACTTTATTGCATAATACCTATATAATAAAGCTATATTATTATATTAGATTAACACAGTTTTATATTAGAACAGTGTAATTCTAGACATATTTTAATATTAAATTTTTAAGAATTAAATTCTTTATTTTGAGGGATTTTTTATAAATGATGAAATTTCGGGTTTGCTCATAAAATCTTAATATTAAATTTGAAATTTTATTTCAAAACAATACTTGGAACGCAGATATCGTCCTGCTGAAGATTTATTACAATTCGGGAAGTTAAAAGAAGTCTGGATCTTAATAAAAGTGCCATAGTAGGTACTTACCAGCTATTATAGTGTGCCATATCAAACTATAATAGCTAAGAATAAAAAAATTATAGTAGAGTCCGTGATATAAATTGTCAGGAATAATGTTGGTAAACAAGAGATCTCGCACCAATAGATGAGTAGGCCGTAGGCTAGCCATTGATTCACGATGCGGGAGTTTAAACGATGCATTCGTGGAACAGTACGCATTCGGTTACATGTCGAGGTGTCCGAACGGTACCACGATTCCGGTTCTAATTAAAGCGGAATGATTCAACGAACTCGACCAATGTAAATTTGATTTAAATTCGCGTTAATCTCCAATTTAAACTATAAATAGTGTATGCTTTAGATGCAACAAATAATAATTCTATAACTTTGCTATTACTTCACATTTGCGAGAGAGTGATATTGAGCGTCAATGCATGTATATTGTACATATTTATAATAATAGTTTAGTTTGACTATTAAAAACCAATCTAAACTAAAAAGTAGAAAATAATACTTTTAAGAACTTAGTTAATTTTGAAGTCGGTGCCAGCCAGGACGGACAGATTTATCTTGCCTTTGCAATGGACTTTCGAACGGTATTTTGATTGTTTAGAAATTGATAGATTAATCGATTATGTATCTATTTAAGGTTATTTGGCATTGGTTGGCACCGACTTCAAAATTAACTAAGTTCTTAAAAGTATTATTTTCTACTTTTTAGTTTAGATTTGTTTAGTTTGGAATTCGTTTTTTGTTTTTTTGTAAAAAATAATTTATTTTAAAATTTTTAGCGGAAAGTAGATTACGTATTTTGTTTATTTAAATATAAAATGGACTATCGACTAAATCACTGCTCTAATGAGTCAACGAGGTTACGGAATAAACGTTATTAGGCAATCGAGATTTGTCCACGTCCAGTTTTCCGCCTAACTCCCAGACGATAATGATTTTAAGAATTTACCTTCTATTATCAGGTAAACCTTATAGCATGAGAGAATACTATCGGTCCATATGTACGTATTATATTGAAAGAATTTTCTCTAAACTGCTAACCGTTGAGGAGTTGTATCTTCAATCATCAGTTATGGTACGCGACTCAAATATCCGGATAGTCTATAAAAGATTTGGCCGAGTATCGTTAGTTTGCTCCTAAGAATTGAAGAGTTCCGTTATTTTGTCATGGATCCCATCATCAGAACTTAAAATAAAAAAATGTATATTTTTTACCGAATTTAGAAATTGTATCATTTTGCAAGCAATAAAGTTATCCAGTACCTACTAAACTACTATCTTAATTATATAATAGAAGAGCCTACATAAAGAATATAATGTAAGAATTGGTAATTTCAAAATAAAGCACATCAAAGTGCCCTGACAGGCAGTAATCTCTTTGGATCTTCCTATTCATTCACATAGTCTGAAGACTCCAAAAATATCGTAATAGAGCAATGGCCGGAAAACTGAATGGTTTTATTGTAGACCTCATCTATTATGCATTTAGTAAGGCCCAATCACAGGCGGAGGCCATAAACGAAAATCGTTACTGATCTGAAAGTGGAGCAGCAGGAACGGGGTCGTCGACGAAATTAAACCACATCACATGCAATGCAAAAACGCTTATAAAACCCACTCTAAAGAACAACTTAGAAATAGAACCGAACACTCACATTTGTATCTATATTGAATTAGGGGAAGTTAATATAGAGAGTGTCTTTCTGTGTAAGTATATAGGGTAAATGTATCAGAAAGTTATTTCAAAGTTTGACCCATGCTATATCAATTTTAACTTTTCGTTTAATTTGTTTTTTGAATAATATTATTATTTCGTACAACCTTTTGTTAAATATGTATTGGTAATACGAACCTACCTGTTAGTAATATTAAAGCCTATGTACTATTATGTTTTTAGAACAAATACATTTTGTGTTTTTAGAACTAAAAAGGGCTCTTCCTTCAGCTTTACCACCTTTTTAACCGACTTCAAAAAAGGAGGAGGTATAGAACCTCCTCCTGTTTCACTGTATGTATTTTTTTTATGTATGTTCACCGATTTCTCCGCCAACTGTGGGCCGATTTCAAAAATGTTTCTTTTCAACCGACTTCCAAAAGGAGGAGGTTATCAATTCGTCTGTATTTTTTTTTTTTTTTTTTTATGTTTGTTAGCTCATAACTTTGAACTGGGTGGACCGATTTTGATGATTCTTTTTTTATTTGAAAGGTAGTGCTTCCCATGTGGTCCCATTTTAATATTTTTCAGTTCTGACTATGGCATCCATGAGAAAACCATAAAAGTCTTAAATTTGCATTAAGTATTTGCGCGACAAATGGACGAATAACTTAATATCACGCCAACTGATTTCGATGATTCTTTTTTTAATGGAAAGGATATACTTCAAGGGTAGTTTGATGAGAGTTTGGTAAGGTTCTGATGATGGTATCCATGACAAAGTATCGGAACTCCTCAATTTTTAGGAGCAAATTAACGATGCTCGGCCGAATCTTTTATAGGCTATATGGATATTTGAGTCACGTACCGTAACTGATGATGGAAGGTACAACTCCTCAACGGTTAGCAGTTTAAAGAAAAAATTTTCATTATAATACGCAATTATGGACAGATGGTTGTATACTTTCAGGCTATTAGGTTTACCTCATAATCGAAGGTAAATTTTTATAGTCATTAACACAATAAGTATCTACTTTCCGCAAAAAATTTTAAAATAAATTATTTTTAACAAAAAAACAAAAACCGACTTCCAAACTTAATAAATCTAAACTAAAAAGTAGAAAATAATACTTTTAAGGACTTTGTTAATTTTGAAGTCGGTGCCAGCCAAAACAAAATAACCCTAAATAGATACATATTTGATTAATCTATCAATTTGTAAACATAATCAAAAAACCTGGCTGGCACCGACTCCAAAATTAACAAAGTCCTTAAAAGTATTATTTTCTACTTTTTAGTTTAGATTTATTAAGTTTGGAAGTCGGTTTTTGTTTTTTTGTTAAAAATAATTTATGTTCGGTAGGGTATAGTTCTGAGGGGGTCCCATTATCACAAAATCAGGATCTGATGATGGGATCCCAGGGAAATCCAGCGCAACTTTCAAAATTTATAGGCACCTATTATGTTTTTGATATATTTTCTAAAGCTGTTCAAGCATTTGCGTCTGAAAATCGTCATCTCATGTGATGAGCTGATGATGGAAGCTAGAATTCTTCAAATGTTATTTTTTATCTGTGTTCACCGATTTATGCATCAATTGTGGGCCGATTTCAAAAATTTATTTTTTGTTTGGTAGGGTATACTTCCAAGATGTTCCCATTGTCACCAAGTTAGGATCTGATAATGGGATCCTAGGGAAATCGATGGCAACTCTTAGATTTTATAGGCACTTAGTACGTTTTTCATATATTTTCTAAAGTTTTTTAAAGATTTGCATCTGATAATTACCATCTCATGTGGATAAGCTGATGATGGAAGGTACAACTCCTCAACGGCTAGGAGTTAAAAGAAAATTCTTTCAAAATCGTCATGAATTGAAGAATTTAATTCAAAACATTTTAGTTTTTTGCCCTTTTCAACCGACTTCATAAAGGAGGAGGTTCTCAGAGGTTCGACTTGTATTTTTAACCGACTTCAAAAAAGGAGGAGGTTATATGTTCCGATGTATGTATTTTTTTTATGTATGTTCACCGGTTATAATGAATGTTCACCAAATTTTTCGCCAACTGTAAGCCGATTTCAAAAGCTTTTCTTTTGATAGGTAGGGTATATTTCCACAGTGGTCCCATTGTTACCAAGTCAGGAGAGATAATCGAACATGATAAGCCGTGCATGTGCCAGCCAGGTACCTATTTTAATTGTTTACTAATTAATAGATTAATCGAATATACAATCTATTTGGGTTATTTTGCTTAGGCTGGCACCGACTTCAAAATTAACAAAGTTCTTAAAAGTATTATTTTCTACTTTTTAGTTTAGATTTATTTAGTTTGGAAGTCGGTTTTTGTTTTTTTGTTAATTCTCTTTTTAGTGCAGATTTTTAGAAGTCGGTTTAATTTTTTTTAATTTTTCAAAACCTATTTGTACTCGTACTATAAATAGATTTTATTCAGCCCTTTTTTAAAGTCCCACTGCCCAGCAGTAGCAAGGGTGTTCCCTCAAGACGAGAGGAATCAGACCATAGTCCACCACGCTTGCAGGTTGGCGGACATACGTTTTACGAAAACTTGCTACGTTCTCTCGGACTTACAACAAGTGGGTAACCATGTTTGATGTTATCGTTACCATTAGGCTACCACTCCCTTATTAATTATTAGTTTATTAAATTATTAATAGATTAGTTTCTTTAATTTCTGATGATGAATCATAATGGAACTATAAATTTGTTGAACGACACAAATTGTAACAACCTGTATAGCAGGTCATCCCACGCGTATGCGTTGGCGGTGGTTTAAGTAAAGATTCATATTATTTTATTCCTTTCATCTCTGGAACATGTGTTTAGCATAATCATAGCTTATTGTTACATTATTCAACTGTAAAGTTTCATTTATATTTATGTGTAATTACAGTATGTAATAAACATAAAAAAAAACAATGTTAAAATTGAAAATTTAACTAAAAAAATTAGTAATTTGTTAACTAATAGAAAATTCAATTAGTCCTACCGGCCCCGGTTCTACCCGGGTATTTTTATCAAACACTGCTTGAAAATAACTCTTAAAATATTTTTTCGATAGGTAACATTTGTTTTATACAAATTTAAAATAAGTAGGTACTTATTTAATATTTTCACTCTATATTTTTTTTTGTTGCTTTACGAATCGGTGAATGCAAGCCTCTTTTATTGTACACGTTAATTAAATACCTTTACTTTAAAGTATTACACGTTATTTGACTGAAGTATATCAGTTATACAATTTTATCATTTTATTAGTACTTATTTGTCATGTATTTATTTTATTAGTCGTTATTTGTCAAGTACTTATTGGTGTTTTGTTTTCTACTCGGCTCTTTCATGAATTGCCTTTGCAATAAAAAATCCATATCATATACAATCTTTATAGTTTTGTACGTTGAATTGGTGACGTAGTTGTATGAAAATAATTTGTGTTTAATTAAAATGTACATCGACTTTAAAATCACTTTGAAAGTAATCATTTTCTTTCAGGGGGGGGTTCGAATACTCTTTGATATCTATGAGGATTAAGATAACCTTTCATATTTAGTTTATAATCGGCCAAGATATCGTGTAACATAATAGAATAAAAAAATGTACATGTAAATCGAAGTAGGTACTTCTTGTATTACGATGTGTTATTATAACTACGAAGATTATTTGGAAAGTGGACGGACAGATAAAAAATTACAAAAGTTCCGTATTTTGATATATATGTACATTTAGTTAAAGCTTTTATTTTGTCATTACAAACAAACTGAAGTGTATTTTTGTAATGTCAAAAGAACAGCTTTTTATATAAGAAATGTGTACCTATATGTGGGATAGGATAATGTATGAAACACCTAATGTTACAACAAGCAAATGTAATAAGAGTACTATGTAGTAGCGTTTCCCGCGGCTCCGCCCGCGTTCTAAACACCGGAAACCAAGTTCTTATATTTTACATAACCTTCCCCGAAACACGCTGCATCCTATGAAATAAGTTCAAAGTCTATCCGTTTTATAGTTTTGCAGTTATAGCGAACAAATTATTTTTAACAAAAAAACAAAAACAGACTTCCAAACTTAATAAATCTAAACTAAAAAGTAGAAAATAATACTTTTAAGGACTTTGTTAATTTTGAAGTCGGCTGCTTGGAGCTGGCCAGCCAGGTATTTTGATTATGTTTACAAATTGATAGATAGAATCAAATATGTATCCATTTAGGGTTATTTTGCTTTGGCTGGCACCGTCGGTAGTTCAAGTTTGGAAGGCGGTTTTTGTTTTTTTGTTAAAAATAATTTATTTTAAAATTTTTAGCGGAAAGTAGATACGTATTGTGTTAATAACTATAAAAATTTACCTTCTATTATGAGGTAAACCTAATAGCCTGAAAGTTTACAACTATCGGTCCATAATTGCGTATTATATTAAAAGAATTTTCTTTAAACTGCTAACCGTTGAGGAGTTGTACCTTCCATCATCAGTTACGGTACGTGACTCAAATATCCATATAGCCTATAAAAGATTCGGCCGAGCATAGTTAATTTGCTCCTAAGAATTGAAGAGTTCCGATACTTTGTCATGTATCCCATCATCAGAACCTTACCAAACTCTCATCAAACTACCTTTGAAGTATATCCTTTCCATTAAAAAAGAATCATCGAAATCGGTTGGCGTGATATTGAGTTATTCGTCCATTTGTCGTGCAAATACTTAATGCAAATTTAAGACTTTCATGGTTTTCTCATGGATGCCATTGTCAGAACTGGAAAATATTAAAATGGGACCACATGGGAAGCACTACCTTTCAAATAAAAAAAGAATCAGCAAAATCGGTTCACCCAGTTCAAAGTTATGAGCTAACAATCATTAAAAAAAAATAAAAACAAAAAAAAATACGAATTGATAACCTCCTCCTTTTGGAAGTCGGTTGAAAAAACGTCGCACCATTTATTAGTATAGAGAAGAGAAATGGTATATGTTTTGTAGCACTAACAGCTTTCTATAAACCCAACATTTAAATTAAAGAAAGTGCCAATTTAATTTGTATGAAAGTATTAAAACTAAAAACTTGTTATTGCCAGAAAAATTGCTGGCGCAAAGTGGGACACACTCAAAACGGTAACGTCACACTCATTGCTTAGGAATATTTCTTTATTAATAACTAACATTCTAAAATAATAATCTATACATATAATAAAACTGTAGAAAAGTCGTTTTTGTACATCAAAAAAAATACAAAAAAAATAGCCAGGGTGTTAAAGGACCACCAATAGAACCCATTTCCAGCATTTTTAGAATTTTTGTCTGTTTGTCGGTTTGTCGGTTTGTCTGTTTATTTATCCGGGCATCACGTAAAACGTACGAAAGCAATGTAGATAACTTTTATAAACAACGATTGAACGTAACTTTAAGTAATATTTAGTTTTTGTTTCATTGCAATCGGTTCAGTCTATCAAAAAATATTTGAGTTTAAAGTGAAGAAGTAGAGAAATTTCAAAAGTAAATTTAGGGTTATGTGCATTTGGTCTCACAACTTCACGTTACTTTTATACACAACAAAATGTGCATAAATTGAAGTAACATTAAGTTTTTTTTATAGTAATCAGTTCACACCTTATAAAAAAATGTAAATTAATAAAATTATAATAGTGTTTTCGAAGTAAAATATTATAACAGCGCCATCTACGAGTATTCGAACTTAGACTGGACTATAACTAGAGATCAACTGCGTGCAGTATTGTTCGATAGATGGCGTTGTGCGTGTGAAGTCATTTTCTGAATCGCGATGTTAAGATTTTCCTTGAAAGAATGACCTTCGCCTATGTCTGCCGGCCATCTTTGAGTTTTGTAGGAGTCTTTAAAGTTCTGTCCATGGAGATTAAAAACCAGGAGAACCAAGGCCCTACAATGTAGTGTCTCAGAAATATTGTCAAACCAAGGAGGCGCTGCGATCGCTATGTTGTCTCAATGCCTAACTTCACGTTGTCACAACAGTGACAGTACTCATAAATAGCTAACTTCACAGATACTACATACCGCCGGCAGCGCGTTGTAAATTCTACACATTTTCAGAGACAGGCGGGTAATGCTTTAGTATGAAGCGATGGTCCTCCTGGTTTCTAATCTCCATGGTTCTGTCTTAAAAGAGTTTTGTCTATGTAAAGGTATTGAATTGAATTGATAGTATCGTAAATTGTTCGTTCGTTATTTCGTTTTATCTTTCAAAAAATTTTGGTTAGTTAGATTCGGTCTTAATTTCGAAGTGCTAAGTAAATAATAACTTGCAATTTGAGTCAAGTAGTTTTATTTACTTCGTAGTTTGATATTTTATTGCACAGACACATTGCTAATTGCATTATATGTTTTTAAAAACTTTTACCACTAAACTAAGGCTGATATTATGATTAATTTTGTGTTGATATTAAATTTCTAGATAAGAGATTTAAAATCATACGCAGTATTATTTTAAAGTTTTGTTTATCTTGCCTTATAATAAATTTATGTCCTCCCAAACTTTGTAACGGCACTCGGCTCAAAGTCACAAATCTGCAGCAAAACATAATCGAAGCTGAAATGTTAACCGGCGGCGCCGGTGATATTGTTTTTAATCCAAGAATACCTATAATTCCCAACAACTTTCTTTTCTCTTTTAAAAAAGTGCAATTCCCAGTCAGTCTCTGTTATGCCATGACGATTAATAAAGCTCAGGGCCAGACATTATCCGTTGCGGGGGTGGACCTAAGTATTGGATGCTTTTCCCATGGTCAACTATACGTAGCTCTTTCCCGCGTAAACAACCCCAATAACCTTTTTGTGTACGCTCCAGATGGTTCCACAGCTAATGTTGTTTATAAATTATAAAGAAGCACTAGCATAAATAAAAAAAAAATGATTTGTATCGGTATCCTCCAACAGCGCTTCATTTATCGACTAAAAAATACATTGTTAAGTTCCGACATCAACGCGAACGAAGTCGCGGGCACAGCTAGTTAATAATACAAACATAGAAAATATTTTAAATTAATCTTCGTTCGTTAAGAGTGTTTTGTTTCAAAAGTAGTAACTATTGAAAAGAATTGACATTCTGTGAAGCCTTTTTCCCAGTAGGTAAGTAATATTGACGTGATTGATATATTAATAGATAACTCATTGTTCTTAGGTTCACGTTGTCTTTTGTTTTCTTAACCTCTATCCTTCCTTGATATTGATGCCGAAAACAGCGTACAAAATTCTGTACATTTAAACTTGAAAATAATAGTATGTAAAATGAACAGCATAAAATTGTTTGAGCGAGCAAGCTAATTTATGGAATTTCATTTAAATTTGAAAAACTCTTATACTCGTACCACTTTTTAGCCAAATCATTGAAGAGTGAGTACTATATAACATCACACTTTGATCCCAAATAAGTATGCGTTATAACCTTTGTGTATTATATTTCCGCTTAGCTTGTAAAGTTAGATAATATGTACTTACTAAACTAATGAGGCTGATGATCATGGTTACAACCACTACCTCCATTTTAGTAATACTGTTAGGTTTTGGGCATTCCAATTTACATATAGACGAGCGATGGCAATGCATTTTCGTTCGTTTAAATTCCATGCAAATTCTCGTTACACTCGACGATTTTGTAAATTAATATTCAGATGTAGCTGGTTGTATGGATAATATAATATAGACGCTGTCTGCCCACATATTGAAATCATTAATTGAATTCTGAATTGTGTTGATGTTTATTAAAAAGTGCAGAATACCTTAAAATGCTACAATGTTTCACTTCACGCTAACATTTTATATTTTATAATATGTATTCTAAAAAAAATTATTTCATATAGATTGTTAGAAAGTTCACAAGATTATATTATGAATATTTACGAAGAAAGTTAGTCATGCTTTCTTCATAAGTTGATATACTTTTTTTAATTTAAATGTTTTTACTGGTGCAGCCAACTTGCTCTGCCAAGGATTCGAACCTACAACATCGTTACGATATATGGAAAGCTAAATCAATATACCAATGTAGTATAATATGTTATAGAAATCTTTTAAACAATAATATTAACCAACGATAACTATCTATTCAACAATTTATCATAATCTATACTTTAATTTTATAAAACTGAAGAGTTTGTTTGGTCGAACGCGCTAATCTCAGGAACTTCTGGCTCGAATCAAAAAAATATTTTAGTAGGATATCCCTTTAATCGAGGAAGGCTATAGGCCATACATCACATTTTATAATAATATGTAAAATAAGAATTTATTTTCACTCTGCAGAATGCTAGTAGTAATGCTAGTAACTATATAACACAATGTGTTTGTGGTTAATACCTCAATTTTTTTGTAGAAGTAAAAGCTACTATAGAATATAAACTTGGCCCTGAAATTCTCTAATAACAATATTACTCTCGATGAAATTACCTATGGTAGAGCGCTTAAAAAAACAGCATGGTTTACTAGTTATCAAGGCTTTCAATGAGTTCTCTGCAATTTCTGGGTCAATAAGTTCATACCTCTTAGAACCTCCTTGAGATATTAACCCAGTTTCTAACCTTATAGCAGCGTTGCCGATGCCGAATGTTTGAGTTTGTATTTGAAAATCTCATACAAAATGTTCTACTTGTAGATATTAGCTAATTTACTAAGAAATAAACGACTAAGATTAAGGTATTTGGATGAATTAATGGAATAATTAATTATTCCAGTTTGAAGTAAAACCGAAAATATAATTGGCGTTTCAAAATGAAATTTCCTTTAAGTTCAATATGTAGTCCTGATGGTTCTAAATGAAACGTTAGGCACAAGCAAACATAGAGACTTTTCATCAAAGCTTATTGCTAACAAAATACGTTAACAGTAAACGTATTGATATAGTGATTTTCATATTTTTTTTTCTAATATAGACATTTACATTAAAATATTTAGACTAAACGTTGCGGTAATGAGCGTAGTTGTGTCTAAGATTGTCTTTGTTTTTGCAACAAACGAAGTTGCTCGTGTCTGTAGTGTCAGTCTAGACGGTGCTGCTGCAATTTATGCAGTATTTTCTACCTACACCGTGTAATTTTTCTAGACAAAATAACTTATGCATATACTATATTATATCATTAAAAAACTGACTTTATGTTGGGTATATTAGTTCATATAGTTAAAAATGAAAATGTAATTTACGTCATGTATTTTTGGCTTATCGATTGTTTCACCATCAGTATTATGCTAAAATTATATAATCATATTCGCTTTTCTAGATAGAGAAGAACATGCTTCTATACTTCAGTATATGTGTCTGATGAGGAGCCTGAACCCACGACCACCAATGTGCCAAAGTCTAAGGGTATGCACTATGCATTTCGGTCACAACCGACCTCGTTTATCGCAGTTCATAGTTTAATAAAAAATATTTATTATGTATAGAAAGAATTAGTATATATCTACAATCTACATTATAATATTGAGTAATTAGACCCATCTCTAGGCAGAGAGCAGTTTTATGTGAGAAGTATGTTACTTTCGTTATAAATAAGAAAACTTTTACTTGGCAAAGGTATGTTGTTGTTAGGCGTATAATTCGAATAGAATCGGGTAGAGACGAAGTTTTTGCTGCCGCTGTTACTGGGTCAACAAGTTCAAGCACCAGCTCGTAGACTCGAGCTCTCAACCACTTAGCTTACATATAACACATATAACATTCTTAAAGAAAACTGGCACCACGTTATCATCTAAATATACCCTTGTATGATCGAGGTCCGACTTGCAGGCTAGTTATTAATCTGTCGGCGTCCATAAACGGATGTCAGATGATCTATTGTGTATTACGAATATGTCTGTGAGAGCGTATGAGAATTCTGTCTGCGTAAAGTTGTTTCTGAAACACCTTGTAATTTGTAAATCATATTATATCTTTAGACGTTCATGCTCTTTGTTATATTGTATTTTACCGACCTTTGTCTTAATGGAATTAGGATTTTGCCAATCATAGCAATGATGTGGAGCTATAATGATGAGAATATAGTTAATTTTGTGCCTGTTGGACTGCTGCGTTCGCCCGTTCAGCGTATTGATTTTTGTTATTTGCATCTCGTCTGCTCTCCTGTATATGCAGCTATTGTTGGAATCTCCAATTATGTGATTGTTTTTACCCTTTATTGCATTTTTGGACAATTTTCACGTAAAAACTTTGTTTGTTAAAAATATTGTAAATGTTTGTCCACTACTGATGTTAAACTTATGTGCGCGTTTGTTATTTTGCTATTGCTTAGAATATGAGAACAAGTTTTTGCAAAATTTTTTAAGAATATATCATTTTATTGTCTCTTTAATAACTTGTCGTTTTTCGTTACAAGCTTAATTATCTTAAATACTCTAACTTACTACGCTTTAATCAAAGGATAACCGTGTAGTGGGAAAAATGCAGATTTATAGGTAGGTAGTATTTATATGTGTTGGTATATTTTACAAAAATGTTAGCAAAAATAAATATAAAATCTCAGTAATGTATGGATTGAAGTGGAGGTGCTATTTTGAAAGCTACCTGACATACCTTCCCGTTGTCTGGAAATAGTCGTTCACGTGTGGCAGTATTTAGGTCGCGTCCGCTCCATTTATAATTATCTTTGCTGATGCGACGTTTATCACCCATAAACTCAATATGTATGGGCGTGCTATGTTATATTTTATTAATATTTCATAATTTATAAGTGTAATTAATATAGGATATATTGTTACCATTTATGTTTATGGTTAAATATACTCATTCAAAGTATCGTTAGATTTCAAATAATTCATCGAAATTGTGAAATTCGAATCGTAATTCATAGTAATTTCGTCAAAGCAATTGATCATTTTTAATAAATCTTTTTATTCAGTTGAAATTAGTTTAAGCGAAGTAATTAATGTTAAAAGAAGCCTCGTTATTAAGACTTCAACTTCGTTACGTAGGAGTGGACCTTGAATCTTTGACGTTTGTGCCATCCTTAATCACTAAGCGTTTCTTTGATAGCATCACCTAGTCTTGAGTAAATTGAGTAATTACTGACTGAAATTACTTGGTAATTTGAGGGGCGGAAGATATCGATCACGTCTGTAGCCTACTATCATCGCTATGGCTACTGCCATTATATTTACTGTATATTCGCAGTATACGATTTATGATTTATTATTTAATAGTAATTTCTCTATAAATTATATCTACACAGAGAAAATAAATGCCTATAATTGTATACAATATTTCTTTATATTATATTTATTCTTTATAGTACAACATTAAAATTTAGACATTAAATAATCTTTTTGACTTGTTAAAAATTATGAACTGTCCAAAAATATGATGCCACTGTTAGTATATTTTTATCGTTTTAGGAATGCAAGTTGAATGATAATACTGTCATTATAAAAATATTTATGTCAAAACTTACTTGTTTAGGCTTACTCTAATGTCGTCGTACTCTGTGTCGTCTATAAATACTGCAATTACTATCCCACATGATGACAAGTACTATTAAATATTTACCTATTACAAATAGAACTTTTCAGCTAACCTCTTAGCATAGTCGTCGAAAATGATGTTTTTGTACTTAAAGCGCAAAATATATAATACTTATGTAAAATATTGAATTTATACGAATTCTTTCTGCAGTCTTTTTTTAATACTTAGGAATATACGATACTGTATGAAGGGATCGGTTTCATAATTTGATCACCCTTTCAAAATCTACAAGAAGCCAAGTTCTGAAATATAAGTAATGAGGCCTTATATTTACTTAAAATTTAAATATAACATATGGTAAATGTAAATAGTCGCGTCGTCAGTTGCAATATAGCGTTACATAAATGCAGCCCACATCTGCTAACATTAACTTAAGAACGCATTCTTGCTGTGGGCCTTTGTATTACCCTTATAGGGCACGTGCTGTTTTTACTTTATGCATACGTGTATAAATATTACACTTTTAGAACTACAACTAATTTATTGTCACTCCTTTAGTAATGATAGTCAAAAATAAACAAATCAATACATAATAGAACCACAGTGTAAAGAAAATGTTTTATTGACTTTGTTGAGTTCTATAACTAAGGAAGTCCAGTCCAGGGGTGACTAAAATTTTTTTAATGTGTGAATTTTCAATATTACTACTTTGTTAGGTCTTTCGGTAGAAGAAAACCTTGTGAGTGAACCTACTTGTTTGAGACTACTACCAAGCAAGTTTTCAAGATACATATGAAGGCCACCAGCCTGCACTTGCATAATGTGGTGGATGTTCTATGCTCTGATCCCCTTGTATTGAAGGTTATTAAATTATTTAAATATTGTGGTGTCATAGCTTCTTATGAATTGTGATCAACCTTGAATCTAGCATAATTTCTATCTCATAATAGAGTAGCTTTTACGGCGACCTATTTTCATTCTCAGTACACTTATGAGTTAGGCTGTGTTCCATATTTAAATATTATGTTATTTTTGCTTCTTATAATATTTAGATTTTACATTTGAATCATAATAATTATATCTTATTTAAACATGTGATAAAATGTTAATAGATTAGCATAATTTATATAGCCCTGATAACGTTATCAAGGATAATCTATAACTTTTACTACCCTTGCATTATGCATAGATTAACAAAATACCAAAATTCTAATCGTATGACTAAAAGACAATGAGAAATACCTGATTAAGAACGAACAATCTTGAATATAACCATTTACCACATGCCCTGATTGCCAATAAATCTCAACGTTTGCTTATGAACGTCGTCTGAAAATACAGTAAACTAATTCAGACGTAGCAGATCGGCGTGTTTGCGGTGTTCCAACGCGTTACGGCACTCATATTATTTTTATTACCACTATGCCAATACACGAACGCTAAACATTTATTACAAAGTGTGTGTTCGATTTGTCACTTGTTGAGTCCACCAATTTCACGAACTATTAAACAATACTTAACTAATTTATTGGAATCTGCACACATTTATACTGCAGTTATAACTTTATAGATTTAACTATTTTTTTATTGCACTATAAAAAATACAAATAGTAATTTAAGAATTTGTGATCGCAACGGTGGACTTATCTCTAGAAGAGAAGAGATTTCTTCCAGGCAACCTGTTTTCGTGAGATTTACCTATTTTATGACTGCAAAATGTGTAAAATGTTACAGTAAGTGTGCTTTAAGACGAACTTTCTGTGAGTGTCGGATATTTATTACCGTTTTAGTTCTTCAATTCCATCTGCGTCAGTTGTCTCAACTTAGCTGTCGGGAGTGAGTCAATATCGGTTTTTAATTACTCTCATTAAGGCAAACCTGTTTATTATGATTTCATTCAAATCAATTTTACCCACAATATTTTGTGAAGTGATTTTAGTGATATATTTATACCCTGCTATTGGCGGGTTCAAACATCATCCGGCTACGTTTACAAAATACAGCAGTTTGTCTAACATTTATTTAATGTTAAATAAATTCATTGTAATTAAATATTATTTATTATTTTATTAATTCAATATAAAGTGGAAACATATTGGCAAGTTGAGTAAACGATTTGGGTTTACGACCAGTTTATGAATCAGCGACAGTGCCGCCGTCATCAGAGTAGTCTGTAGGAAACTGAATAATTTGTTTAATCCTTCTCATGACTAATAAGCACCTAGTTCAATGAAAAACAATATTGAGTTTAGTTACTTCAAAAGGAGACGGAAGTTATATATCTTGCTTTATCTCTGGATAAAACAAGATTTTTGAATTGTTACCCTAGCTTTGGTCGAGTAGGGAAACCAATACAAAAAAGTATCGTACTGGATCCACTCATAGTAGGACAGGTACGTGTTCTTTATCAATACATACATAACATTACTGACTCCGACCTAAACATATCCAATGAAATAATAAATAAAAAAGTCGTTTAATTGAAACTTAATTTAATCAAAAAACTGTTAAGCTTATCTTTAACTGATAAGTTAATTAATGATATACAAATTAATAATTAAGTATGCGACTACTTAATATTGTGATAATATATACATATTTAGTATTTACATTTTGATTAATATTTAATACCTTTATAGTGTTTAAATTTAAACCCATTATTCTCCCGTAACTATCTGACACCATCCAGTTATAGGGAATGAGAACCATATGCTTCTTAATTACGTAAGGCGTAACGAAACAGTCTCTTTTTGTTTTTGTTTATTTTGGCACGAGTCACGACGTGGACTTACAGAAAAAGAGATTAAGTTTTCAACATTCGGTCGGGAAAATTACATGTTTGTTTTTGGTTCGACTTTAAAGAGCTTTATTCGTTCAACAGTTATTATTTTATTTACTCATTATCTGATCATAAAATTCATTCAAATATATATTATATGTAATAAATAAAAGATAAGCTATATTTAGAATATAAAATATGTTAATGTTATTTGAGCATGTCAATCTACTTAATATATAGAATCTCTTTTCCTTACATTGTTATCATTATTGTTGTCTGTATTTGGTACATTAGTGAATAATAAAGTCGAAGACAAAAATAAAAAAATATGTAATGGATAACATTTTTTTTACATATATTACTTCTAACAAATAAATCATTATTATGGGTCCATACTTATTATAAACCAAACCCATCTTTATGTTAATCTTTATGTCATAAGTAAAAGTATGCCTATTGTCTATTTTGGGTGTTTATTTTCACCATCGTTTTGATATCATCGACTTTGTAAACATTCGTTATCATATCAGAGTGATACAAAGCTGGTTCGACGCCTCCAAAGGAGTGCTCGACGCGAGCGCCCCCTTCCGAGCTCCCCTCCTCCACCTCTGCCCCCGTCTGATGCAGTCTCCATCCTACCGTCAGAGTGATTGCTTGTTATTTTTGTTAAGCAAAAAGCTTTCCGATTTCGAGCTTTGCCCATTTAGTTTATAATGAAGTGTTATCTATTTTCAGTTATAACATATTGCTACGCTTAAATAGTGCCAGTGATACAGTGCATACACATTAACTTCTGTGTTTTGTCGTTGAACCATCGACGTTAACGGTTAAGTTGTGTCAATAACGTTAATTTAACTAAGTTTGTAACTGTGTTTTTATCGGTGGGATGTATCTAAGAATTTAAAATCAACAAAAATATACAGGTATGTTGTGTAAAATATGTATAATATATAATTTTATTTCGTTCACAGTCAATTACATCAGAATTCATAATACATACTTTTAATAGTCCATTGTTTTAAATGTTATTTATTTCCTTTCATTTTTATTTATATGTAATTTGATAACAATAATATTAACTCACGACTAATTTTCGTAGTTAAAATTTGTTGTTCGAAGCCTTAATTAACCTTTATTTATGGCTACATTTTTCTGCCATCTGCGATGACATAAATATTTAATTATCCCACGATGTTATGAAAGGAGGGTGGGACACGGTTTGGTGTGAGGAAAGGAGATAGCGATATTCCAATACAGGGGTTGCCAGTGCTTTACACTCTATTGTATAGAGGGATTTCCAAGAGAATGTACTCAGACAGGCATTTAGCGGATTCTTGATGTCCTTATACAATTATTTCTAAAGAGGCGTTTGTAATTACCATAAAACATTTTAGCTTTTCCATCAATGGGGTATGTTTAGATTTTAGACTTAGATATAATAATATATCTTTAAACCTTTCTATATTTAGTTTTGCCCGCCTTCGCCCGAGTCCACCCTGCTCTAGTTATCGACATCGTGGGACCCATATCATGCAAGTTATATCATGACTTAACATGTTTGGTCCGTTTTGAACACTGTTATCAAGGGGACCTAAACAAATACAAGATTAACATCTCTCACTTAAGTATTTCATAAGTCATGTCCTAAAATATTTAAAGTATGTAACACTATACAGTGTACATAGTCTCTTCTTTATTATATTAACGTTTAGATGTCATGAAAATAATAAGTGAATTATTAGGAATTTCCTACTTATTATTTAAAACCCAGTCTTTGTCGAATTTGTTATATTACACATTTGGACACAAGTTCTAGATACCATCTTGTAACTAATTCTTATCTTACACTATTATTAGGCCTTATCTTCTAATAAGGTTGTGTAAACATTATTTTTTTCGATATTGATGACGCTCTTCTGACAATTATGTGGTAATTGCTTAATAATCTAACGTTGATAACTATCAAAGGTACAAAAGATGAAATCGAAAATATTTGATAATAACATGAAAAATTACGTTTATAGTTAATATCTAATCTATCATCTAATCAACCTAATCAACAAAAACCTTACATACCTACACCGACTTACTGACACACAACAAGTAACAACGCAGACTACGCACATCTTAAACCCCAGCATGAAAAGCTCAAAGGGATAGTGTGTGTGGGAGTTTTGTATGCAAGCTCATCATATTTATTTATTTATAAATCCTTTATTACACCAAAAAATAACAAAAAGGTACAATACGCAAACAATACATCATAGAAGAAATATGCATTTCTTATTTGAATAGTTAGAAAAAATTAAATTGATGTCTTAGCTTCTATGTTATAGATATTGCCTGTGGCAAACCCTAATAAGTATGTACAAGTAATTCAAAATAAACTGCCCAACTGGCACTCCTGGAAGCCAGTAAAGGAAAGAATTGAATTGAAAATAAACTGTTTTCATATAATATTATGTAGGTACTTAGTTGAGATACCTAGTATTACGTATAGACTTTTCGACTGAGTTCAGTTCTTTTAATAATTTACTGAGAAATTAACTAGAATATTAGTACGTGGAGAGTGAAGACAGACGTTTCACGTTTCTATATAATTAGATTATATCAACGTGCATGCCATTTGCTATACAAGTATGAACGTGTTATGATGATATTGGCCGTTGCGCTCTCGATTATGTGCGTGTCGTATCCGGTAAAACAGTAGAGAAACAATATTGATTATGATTGTTCATTTAGATTATAATATATTATAAGTATAATACATTCAACAACTTTTTTCTGTCTTTTAAGACTTCAATGTTTTTGTTATACATATACCTATTTGCCTAGTTATTTTGTACCCAATTCAAGTTTTTATTAAAATTTCTAGAAATATGTAGTTGTAACAGGAAATCATTCTTGATGTTAAATTACTTTGTTTAGTCTCATTTGAGGTTAATCTATTTGCTTTTAACATTACAATAAGCTTCGTATATAAAATCAGATAACAACAACATAACGGTTTTCTATTAAAAGTGTCCAAATGCGCTTGTTAAATCTATATAAGCATTAATTTACTATATTGATGTGGGAACGATCGCTTATAGTCAATGTAAAGGACACTGACCCAGTGTTTCTAATTCCGTTTTAGTGTTATTGGCAATGCTATTATATGTAAACTAAGTATAATTAAAAGCAATAAAAATATTAACCATAGAATAGTTAATAGGAACCCACACTATACACAAACTATAATACATCTAATATTTTTTTTAATTAGACAGCATGTAACTCTGTTATGGCTTATGATTCGAAAACTTTTTAATATTCGTTATAAGTACTTTAAATAAGTTTAAAAATTACTATATGTCTACAATAAATGGAAATGTTATGTTCTTCTTTTGATGATTCAGATGTTTAAAAGTGTAGTCAACTAATAGCCAATGTACGTAAAACTAGTACCGATTACGTTTCTAGTTATCTCATGGAAGATGTATTTTACGATCACTAACTCATATATTATTCATGCGCATACCGTGTCTTAAGCATATTAGGCATTTCTAATTACGATGGAGATATGAGCATCAAACAATCGGATCAAAGGCCGCTGACCTTTCCTCAGGTCTACCATTGAATCGTTGTTTGTCATTAATATTTATAGCCACCGCACTCTTCCATCTAGCGCTTCGGGGAACAACCTGAGTGTGTCCGTAAAGAATAAAGACTTATTTATAATTTCGCAAAAACGTGTGCAAACCAATTAGGTTTTTGCTTGAAACCAGTTTATTACGAAGTTTCAAAAAAGTGGTAAAATTATGATGAATATATAATATTTAATTAGTGATTTTTCTACTAAAGATATAGGTACATAATCTATAAAAGATAGCAAAAAAAAGCTTAATCTTTTTATGTTCAAGTACGAAAAAATTATGGGATATCTTAGAGTTGGCTTTACTAAGTCTCATGTGTGGCTAAAGCGGCTTGTGCCTAACGAATGTAATGAGATACCAGCAGATATCGCCATCACCATTTCCTGCTACATTGCATCAATTTCGTATGGAAATAAATGGTGATGTTCCACGCAATTGAATATTTATGTTCAACATTCTTCAATCGTTTACTGATCGATAGTTTAATCAAATTCTTTGATATTGAAGTTTTAATTTACTATTGCTTATACCCAAAGTAACATAATCATAACTTTTTATGAGTCTTATCTAACTTGTATAACTTTTCTCGTTAAAACCGTGGGCATTTTGAATAAATTTATAACTATTGGATGGAATCAAGATGATCATTGTCGAGCGGACGTGGGACGTCAGTAACTGTTGCGAAACGAGCTTCCACGAACTTTCCTGACCCTGCAGTCAACGTAGGCATAAGTAATCTTGACACTAATATATCCAATAACATCTTGTTACTTGTTATTTCATGTCATCTTATTAAAACAAAAAAAATATACCTGTTTCAATTATAAGTTTTTGGTATTATTTTCTTATATTGTTGCTGTTTACTATTGTATTAATATATTTAAATCATTGTAATAATAATATTAATATATGTACTTCTTTTCGATGTTATGACTTCTTTATAGAATGTAATATTCACTCATTCTCGCTTAGCCTGGGTCATTTTCCCAGTTACGTTTTAACGTTTACTATAGATTTCTCAGGGATGTGATTTTGGATACCTGGATACCAGCTATCATCATAGCAAATTGTATAAAAATCTGTCCAGCGGTTTGTTCGTCATACGGTCACAGACAGGCATAAATTCTAAAATGTATAGATTCAGCCTCTGTATCGATATGATAATGACTATTTCAATAAGATTTTCCAATAAATATTTTATGTAAAGATCAGATAGAATTTTGTTATATTATGTGAAGATGAAATTAATTTGTTAAACCAAAATAGATCCACATATAGATAAAACCAAGGCTTAAGGCATTATTGATGCTCTGTCGATTGATATTGTATACATCATTAACTATAATGTAATGTATTGGTAGCAGGCCGTTCTTATGAGGCCGTTACGGTTCCGAGCTGGCGTTGAACATGATTCAAAATGTTTGTAATTCCTACAATCTACGTAACTGGGCTTATTAAATAATTGAACAAATATGTAAGTGAAGTCCAAGTGTGTTAATATTGTGCTCAAATGTTGATTCTTTAAATATAAACGTTTTCGTACTTTAGTTCAGGAAAGATGTGGCTTGACGAACAGCAAATAAAACGTTAATGATATCTCATTTTTATAATATTATGCATTTATGTGCTTAACGGAAGCCTGGCTTCCTATAAAGGCTTTATTAGGGAGATTGCAATAAGTTACGAGACGGTATTTACTATTTAGTTTTATGAACAAAACTACATTTCACAATTGACACAATCTTAGGATCAAACAATCAATTTTATTGATTAAAATATGCTTAATCACATATCCTGCAACAAAAAAATTAAAATATGCATGAAAGAGAAATGTGGCAGATAAAAGTTACGCACGGGTTATTTCAGAGTGATATCATTATCTTCGACCCAAATATCCAAGAATCTTCGAGCGTTACTAATTTAATTTCCTAAACAATATTGCACTGCCATTTGTCTTGCAATTAAATAATGTCTTTCAGCGGTGAACGTATTATAATAATATCAATGTAATAAGAAATGAGATATTTTCTAGCAGTTAAAGTATGTTAAAGTTAAAGTAAAAGTAAAAGTTATGTTTTCTCGTCCTGTAACTTGTGACGAACCTCATTCATGTTATATCTTTATACCAGAGTTGATGTTAATTGTACCAAATTACGAGTAATAATTTGATTTATTCACGCTAATACAAAGTGGGGAAGATAGTACGCTGTACGTTAGTGATTTTTGTTTTACAAACATCTTAAGATTTAGTGTGTTGTGATCATAATATAATTACTTATTTTATAAGAACATGTTGTCGGAAAAAAATATTTTTAGAGCCGGTTTAATGATATAGACTCATAGAGTATTAAAAGGTATCTTTAAATTAATTAATACTAAGCAATTAGTGTTAATTAAGTTCTATAAGCGAATATATTAATTTAACCTTGAACTGTTGAATAGTGACTAACCTCTAGCGTGCCAAGACTAAATAAATTTCGTATCAATTTTTTGATAAAATCAAAAAATACCTGCTACAAGTAGGTATGATTAGAGGTTAAGGTTATTTTTCAGTAAGACCTTATGTGACGTTTTTCAAGTTTATAGAAAAAGCGTTGCTAAGCGTGAACAATAATGGGCCTGTCCATTTCTCCATAAAGTGTTAAAGGCCAATGGCTTCATGACTCACTTTAGGAGCCTATGTATGTCAAATGATTCCATCAATTTCTTTCCATTTTACTGCCGTGAATCGTAGTATTTAATCTACATTTGATAGGTATATATCTGTGGCCCTAGTGAAAAGGGATTTAAGTCTAAAACTACAACTTTACAGGAGAGGCAAAAAACACACGGCGCGCTCAAATTGCGTGTTTGTCCTCGTGTGTCATTTAAACCGCCAGCAAAAGTAATACATGTGATGTTTTTTATAGGTAAACAGAGTATGTTCTTTATTATTATTGAGTTATTATTTATGTAAAGTTAATAGTTTTTAAGATAATGACTTATACCCTCCACAAAATAAATTCCTCGAGGGTATACAATAACTTATACCCCTTCACACATAAGTAAATTGAGAATTCGCTTATGTGAAAAGAAATACGCATTTGAATGAATTTTATGATAACCAAGTAATTAAATGAAATATTTAATAGCTCATTTTATAAGAAAATAGTGTTTAGCTGTGTACTTTAAGTCAACTTTAAAAAAAAATTGAAAATTATGAAAAAAATATCTTGGCGTCTTTTTCACAAAGATTTTATACGTGGCGTGTGGTACATGTAGACTTATATGAACTATTTTGTGCTACTTAAACCCATATTTTAATGGAAATAAAACAAGCGGAATACAAAATTATATTTATTTTTTTAAATTTCTTGCGTATTTGAACAATACCAAAAAAAATAAGAGAAACTCACATCTTAATCTGCAGAAAAATCACAAATTGAGATGAAAAAAAAATCCTGAAAATGTATAAATCTCTTCTTTTACTAAAGTAGGTACCTAATCAAAGGATCTTTTACAATGTTTGAAATTATAGGAACAGTTAAAAAACATACTAAGAAACTAAAAAATTTAGAAAATCTCATCATCGCTGTCATCATTTAGAAGAGGATGCTGATCTTTGTTATCATTACTTATTAAATTAGTATAAAAAGATCTGACACTGGGGTTTATAAGTGGGAGAAGACTAAGCAAGTCTTGTTTTTTCTCATTAGAAATTGCAATCGGCCCATCGTATAATTTGGGTATACATTGGGTTTCAAAAACACTTGGGAGCGGTGACTTTCCTCGTTTTCTTTGCAAATTCACTGTGTTCCATTCATCTTCGCCATGCATTTTGTAATGAAATTGAGGAAATTCTCCTTTTTTATACTTAAAAGCTGCACACTCAGATAAGTAAAACTTCTTCTTATTTTCATCAATTTTCTTTTGTTGCAGTGGCCCTTTAAGATAACTCGCAAAATCTAGAAATAATTCAGAATGCATTTCTACAACAGTAAATGGTTTCTTTTTACTACATGTTCGGACAAGTTGATACCAATCCCGCGGATGATGAATGTCCATTTGAGTTTTTTTCTTGGCCTTTTCAATTAACGCATGATCCACGTCACAATCCATGTGAGTATGGCCTGGTACTAAAAAATTATGCGTTATGGTTTCCAAATTTGTATTATTACGCATAGCTAACAGGAACATGCAAACAACGTGAATATTTTTATTTTGGCCAGAACAGGAGTCAGAATAAAATACAAGATGCTTTATCTCATCAGGTACGCAGTTCATTATGTAATAAAACAAACAGGAAGCTACTTGATTTGCCCCTCTACCACCAATTCCTTCATGCCACATAAAACAATATACCTTATTAGAGGTACAGTCCCTCAAAGTCAAATTATAAGTCCATAATGGACGTTTGTAAAATGCAGCACCAGATTTAAGATATGGTGTTGGCAAGCATTGCTGTAAGTCAAATAACAAGACTACTGTATCCTTTTTTGTAATTGAAAGCGCCCGATCTTGAGATTTTTGATCATAAATAGTTTCTGCTCTACGTTGGTGCTCTATCAAAAGCTTTTCATTTTCTTCTCTCTCCGCACCTTCACTATATTTTATTTTCGTACCTAAAGTATCGCATTTCACACACGTATCAACATAAGGCGCCTTAAAAGATAGATTTTGGGCTCTGAAAACCTATGAGTAGATGGTGATTGATACTGGATTTTCATGCATCTCACAGTAAGCCTTGTACATGTCCTTAATAGTTAAATGGGGTGGCAAAAACTTTTTGTTTGTCTTCGATCGCCCATAATGACTTTCGTAAAGAGGGAATGACAAAATTTGAGCTTTAACATCTTCTAGCCTTTCGTCATCAATTTTACAGACACTGGGTTTTTTCCCTCTTGACGATTTATTTATAATCAAACCACCGCTTAGTTTTAATTTATCTGTCACAGTTTGGACAAACTTGGGCGTTTCATTGAATGTTTTTAAAAAACATCCCTTACAAATGCGATGACACTCTAAATCCAACTTCAGGAAAAACTCGTTGGAATAATTCCTATTTTTGATTGTAGGCGCCATTTTTTGTGTTGCTTTTTCTTTTAACGTTATAAGGTTACTTATGAAAAGTACACGCCTATCATAGTCACCTAAACTCCAATAACGATCAAAGATTTTTTTTCTTAACGCTTCAGGAATTCTTTCAGCACATTTCAACCTACAAGTTTCCAAATTTTTCATGTTCCTTTCTTTAACAGGTTTTCCGTTTTTTGTCTATAATAGAGAAACAATATCAAGACATATGAGATATGTTTCGTCGGAATCAGTAAATAATAATATATTGTCATCTTTATCGGGGTTCGGCTTTGGGGTAAAATTTTGGGAACATCCAGGCATAGGAGAAAATACTTTTGAACTGATTGGTGAAACGTTTTTTAAACATTCGAATATTGGGGCATAATCCGTAGAACATCCTGGCTTTGGAGATTGATTCTCGGTAAACAGAATACAAGTAGGTACAGGTTCTTCAATTAAGCAATCCACGTCATTAACCATTTCTAGTTCTCGATGAACAAGATTTATCATTCGGTTAATTCTACCTCTACCAGCCATCCTAAAAAGAAAATAACTAACTTAAATAAAAATGTACAAAAACTATGTATTTAACCAACTTCATGAATCACTCTATCTATTAAAAATACATCAAAATCCGTTGCGTATTTTTAAAGATTTATACCTACTATGTAGAGATTTCCAAATAGTTACGTTCCTTAATACATTCTTGTAACGTAATTATTAGGTGTAAAAAGGTACAATTAGACTTGAACCTGTTAAAGTATACATTCACTACGACATAAATTACAAAAAATATGTGTAAAACGATCTAACTTACTCTCGTTACTGCAGCGCGTCGACACAGGTTCTGCTCAGTAGGATGCGCGAGCGACTGACGAGTGACGGGACGCGGGCGCTATGCGCTCCCCACTCACCTGTACCACTCCCCCGCAGCGACGAGTTATATCGTTTCTCACGTAAAATGAAAGCTATTCGTAGGATACAACTAGAATTGTATTATATTACATTTAATAATTTCACAATAGCATAATGTGAATACTGATCTCAAAAGAGTTATACTTGATTTTTGACATTTATTTTGGTGAAAACAAATTGATGTCTAGTAATATCATTACTCACTAAGCCATTTAATAAGGACCATCTGTTGTTGTATTGGTAAACACCAATTTGATAAAAACGTAGGTAGTTTATGTTAATTTAGATTAAAAAACACAATTTTATTTTTTTATTTTTCAGTTTAAAACAATACGAAAGTACTTGAATCCGAATTATGTAGTTTTGTTTGTATTAGTTAAACCCATATGCACCAAATATTTTCTTTGTTTTTATAGATAGCTTAGATCCGTTTACACCAAATGATAGAGCATTTCTTTCTGATCAATTTGGTATATTTAACTAATTTTCGACAAAATCGGACTTGTACCCCTTTTCACTAGGGCCACAGATATAATGGTAACATATTGAGGAAGCCATTTAAAATTTAGTTTATTTTTGACATGTTTTATTTTTGTAATTAAACATGACGTTTTGATATTATATTGTAAGAAATGCAAATGCCAATGAAAATCTATACATGTTATTAAAATAAAAAAACACATTGGAAATAATGGCATTCTATACAATATCATGTACTTACCTATATTATGAAACATCACAATACTGAGTTCTGAATACATCTTTCTAAGACTTACCACAGAATTCTCAAAATTATTTTGCTAGATTAGATCATACCCTTATATTGTGTTTTTTTTAATATTTAATACTTTACTCTCTAATATTCTTTCATGGATGAATTATAGCTGAGTAAGCGTTCACTGTGCAGTGATTAAATGCGAGGGCGTTCTATTTAGTTCTCTTAGCGCTACGATACATCCATAAAATCGATGCGATATATCCATAAAATCGGAACAACTTATTCTTATTAGTTTCAAGTTATTAATATTTACTATATTATAATTAATAACTGCGTTTTATGTTCTTATAATAGGTACCTGTACATAAGTATATGTATTTAAATCAAGACTTAAAATAAGATCTTTCATTTCAATAAAGTCATCTTATATGTAAGCACTACGTATGACTCAAATGTTAAAATTATATATTTAAGATTATAATATGGCGAATGTTACAGTAATAAAAAGTATTGTTTCCTCTAAGGTCTACCTATTCTAGGATTTGGTTCGAAAATCAGTATGCGTTGTATTATGATTTACCCAAAGCACAAAAGCAATTAAAAATGTGTACTTAGATAAAGTTTGATGTATTATTTACTTCGCTAAATTCTTTACCGAATCGAAGTTATTATATTTATCTACAAAATCACTTTGAAAATGAAATAATACGCCTACAATAAACATAAAATTCACTATTTTCATTCAATATTTGTTCATAGGACCAATCTTCAAACAAACAATTATGTTCCGGCCTGGTTTACTTACAGTAGGCGCATTTTAATAAAGGCTATTGTATATCACAGCCCCACACTTTTGTTCTTATTACGCAGATGACGTAGCTTAAAACAGCTGCAAAAATTAACTATAATAATAATAATAATCTTTACTTTTAAATTTCCTTATTTGGGGTTTTCTTTTAATCATTATGTATACTTGACATATTCCTTTAAAACTAATGTAAAATATCCAAATTTGAAATTACCAAATTGTCAACTTTTTTATTAATTTTTAGGGTTCCGTACCCTACGGGTCAATTGGGACCCTATTACTAAGACTCCGCTGTCCGTCTGTCACCAGGCTGTATCTCAGGAACCGTGGTAGTTAGACAGTTGAAATATTACTAAAAAACAGAATGAAATAAATATTTTAGAGGGAGCCATTTATAGCCCCCCTAGTTCCCATATAACAGACTTGATTTTTTTGCTGTTTTTATAGATAATAATGGTACGGAAGCCTTCGTGCGCGATTCCGACTCTAACTTTTTATTTCTATTTATTTAAAAAGATATACCATCGACTTATCACAATTACACTGTAATTAATGCTACAATATAAAGTTCAGTATGATTCGCCTTTACCATTTAGAATTGTTGTTTTAAGCTTTTAAGTTTCTGTTACGCAACGCTCAAGCGTGTAAGTGCATTAGATAGTAGAGCGACTTTAGGAATACACCGTTATTACAACTACATATCATCCATAAGTCTACATCAAAGGATTTGAACGATCCACCCGATTAAGTGAGCAGGGCTGATGTGCCGAATATGCTTGTTAATTAACACACAGTATTATGATTGAAATGTTACTATTTTGTTTGATGTCTCTCGAAATAGATAATGTAAATATAAAACTCAGAGGGAGCGTTCTTCCCACATTTAGTTGACTTATTTAAGAGTTGAACTACTGTTAGTTTAAAACTTAAGGTCAGTGTAGCAGAAAGAACGAAATAAATCTGAACGGTACCTGGATTAGATACTATAAAACATCCAAGCCCGGTACATCTAAGAGCGCTGACCTCGCAAAGTATCCGGAACCGGTAAATTAATGCTAATGTTGATACTTTTTGTATGTATACTTTAATTGCAAATTTTAAGCACAAAACAATTTTTAATTATATTGCATTAGGTAATTTGTATTCCAGAAACTGATAACATGCATTTGATAAAGTTTAAATCGATGTAGTACTAACATTATAAAACTGAAGAGTTTGTTTGTTTGGTTGAACGTGCTAATCTCAGGAACTACTGGTTCCAATTGAATAAATATTTTAGCGTTAGATTGTCCCTTTATGGAGAAAGGTTATAGAATATATAACATCACGCTTCTACCTACCATCTAGCAGCGGAGGATTAATACAAATGTTGCAGAAACGGGAAAAAAACCCTTTGGGAGCTTCCGTTGCGTTTGCTGCGTAAACGATTAAAGTTACAGAACAATCACGTATGACGCAATTGTTTATCTTAAAATATTTACAATTTTCAAACATTTATAAATTATTTTTTGCGCTGTCCAAAATTATAAAGGCCTTACTTAAATTGTTGAAATTAAGTGTTTAAATAATAAAAGTGGAATTTGCGATTTTGCATGAGCATTGGGCATTAATTGTTAAAGTTAAGTAATCTGATTCGATACGCATGTTGATTGCACAAATTCATTTTCCAATAGAAACGTATGTATTAAAACTAGAATCGTCAATATTTAATTGTTGCACGTGCCTTTTATGATTTATGTATTTAATAAATATGTTTTTTACATCCGGTTTAACGGTAAATATGAAATAGATAGACTATATTATATAATTATACATACTACGTAGATATGATGAGTTTTTTATCCCATTATATATATATATATATATATATATATATATATATATATATATATATATATATATATATATATATATATATATATATATATATATATATATATATATATATAGACAGATAGCACATCCGAGATATGAATTTAAGTGTTTCTATGTTAAAGCACAAAACTATAGGTGTGATTTTGCCACAAAATGCTCAGGTTCTGGGATAGTGTTAGGACTTGCTTCGTTCGCCCTAATAATTAAGTTTTAATAGAAATCTGGTGAATATATTTTTATTCCGTTCAAACATACAAAGAATTTTGTATAATTCGTATAAGTTAGTATTGATGTAATTGCAGCAGTTACTTTCTAAAATTAAAATAAAGTAGAAAGACTGGATGTATTCAACAGGCTCTAGAATAGAGGACACAAATAGCTATGTAATTTTTATTTCTATTCGGTGAGTAACATAGAAATTCTTCTAAGTTTGGATAATTTTGTATGTGAAAAAGTAATTTATGATAATGCAATAACTTTATGAAAATTAGTTATTATTTAGTGCATAATTCTATGCTACAGAAAAGACCAACTATATAATAATGTAGAGCAAAATACATCTTATAGCTTTTTATTTAGAATAATTTTAATAGTTTACGTGTGTATGTACTTATGTAAAATATATCGCTTTTTCTTTTGGACCTATTAAATAATTCAACCGTATCGAAGTAACTTTTTGCGGTTTAAATTTCTATAAAAAAGTAAGAAGTATTATATTATACACGGCAACCCCTGCGTGACTGAACTTGGATCGTCGACCTTCTATGGTCGAAGAGACCTACGCGTAACTAAACATGGACATATCGGACTTTGACCTTTAAATATTAAAAGCAATGACCTTAGTATTCGATATATTTTGAAGTTATTATAAAAATAAACGAAACCGTTATTTCTTTTTAAAGAAAAGCTTAATATTTAAACTATATATAGATATAAGCTATAAGAAGGCATTGTTGCGAATGTGAAATTAATTCAATAGGTACAATTTAAAAGGAAAGAGTACAATAGAAGTACCTAGTAAGTATATTGTACATTCTTTCAATTCGTTGCAGGGGTCATATAATGAAACGGTTAAGAGGTTGACAATGTCGCTGTATCGCAGAGGGCTATCCGTTTCGATTTAATTGTAGTTATTATGCTAGCTTGCCATTAGGTCTCCAGAACAATCGTTATTTTGATATTATGCAAACAACAATCAGAAGAAATTCTCACATGTACATAATAAATCTCAGATATACATGTAATATTTAAATTTTTGGTAAATCTTACTGAAACAGTCTCAATTATCGATACAGTAGCCAAATCTATTTTCTGCTTGTCTGTGTCCGCATCACGAGAAGACCAACGAACAGATTTTCATGAACTTTAGTATGATGATAGCTGGATTTCCGTATTAAATTATAGGATACTTTTAATGTTGGAAAAAATCTAATTTCTGAGAAATGTAGGCTATCGTATAGTTTTAAATGTGTATGTAGATATACACATATGTTACATATCATATTAAAGTACCTTACCAGGGTCTTCAGAGATAACTATCATTATAGAATTTTAAAAACGATTTACCTGCATGAATACCGTATTACTACTTGAGAATCGATACAGTAAAATCTTATTATTGGCTTCCAAGGTTTTAGATAGCTTACTGCGTACTTCACTAAGTGGATTTACGTCTAAAGACTTTCATCTGCTTAGTACGAAATAGGTATCGACATAATAAGTTCAAATTCAATGAGATGTTGTTATGTAAATTATTATTTATTGACTTTTATATCGGATTCAATCAATAACAACGTTCGTTTTTTGTCACAAACGAATAACGCTTTTTGCTCGCCTAAATATTTTTCATTCTATATTTAGTAATTTATGCGTATGTATGTATTCCAATTTCCATGATATTGTGTTTCAAAAAATAGTTTTACTCAATTAAAAAATATACATTCCTTTCATAATTTTTTTTGTATTTCATCAATATGCCGGGATAAATTTTGTCGATCCCATTAGCCTGGGAAATCCCATTGGGACTCGTTGACCGAAAATCGAGATGCCATACGCATTGCCCGCCCTAGATCACGTACATCAGTTTGGAATCTTTCCACGTAATTTGTCTGATATTGAGTTACTGAATGTCTTCAAGTATGAAACAAAACATACACATACATAGTACATACCAAGCTCTAAAGAAACTTTGGTTTTGACTTGTTTACGTAAATTTAGCTTAAATGATATATCAGCCTAAGTAGAGTCTGCATTATTTTTCAGTTTATAAAATATCTCCGAGTTCTCTTATGGAATGAAAGATAAAACAACATAATTATGTATTTTCCATTGAATATTAGTAAGAATATGTAGTTAATATTAGTATTAGAGGCAGTGGTCCGATATCCGAGTGAAACAGGCTCAAATCTGGGTCTCGCACCTCTGATATTTCCATGTGCGAATCATTTTCAACCGACTTCCAAAAGGAGGAGGTTATCAATTCGTCTGTATTTTTTTATTTTTTTTTTTTTTTTTTTATGTTTGTTAGCTCATAACTTTGAGCTGGGTGAACCGATTTTGATGATTCTTTTTTTATTTGAAAGGTAGTGCTTCCCATGTGGTCCCATTTTAATATTTTCCTGTTCTGATAATGGCATCCATGAGAAAACCATAAAAGTCTTAAATTTGCATTAAGTATTTGCGCGACAAATGGACGAATAACTCAATATCACGCCAACCGATTACGATGATTCTTTTTTTAATGGAAAGGATATACTTCAAGGGTAGTTTGATGAGAGTTTGGTAAGGTTCTGATGATGGGATCCATGACAAAGTATCGGAACTCTTCAATTCTTAGGAGCAAATTAACGATGCTCGGCCGAATCTTTTATAGGCTATATGGATATTTGAGTCACGTACCGTAACTGATGATGGAAGGTACAACTCCTCAACGGTTAGCAGTTTAAAGAAAATTCTTTCAATATAATACGCAATTATGAACGGATAGTTGTATACTTTCAGGTTATTAGGTTTACCTCATAATAGAAGGTAAATTTTTATAGTCATTAACACAATACGTATCTACTTTCCGCAAAAAAGTTAAAAATAAATTATTTTTAACAAAAAAACAAAAACCGACTTCCAAACTTAATAAATCTAAACTAAAAAGTAGAAAATAATACTTTTAAGGACTTTGTTAATTTTGAAGTCGGTGCCAGCCAAAGCAAAATAGCCTTAAATAGATACATATTTGATTAATCTATCAATTTGTAAACATCATCAAAATACCTGGCTGGCACCGACTCCAAAATTAACAAAGTCCTTAAAAGTATTATTTTCTACTTTTTAGTTTAGATTTATTAAGTTTGGAAGTCGGTTTTTGTTTTTTTGTTAAAAATAATTTTCTATCATGATTACCACTTGTCTTACGGTGAAGGAAAACGTCGTGATCCCCTCGTATTGAGAGAGACCTGTGCCCAGTAATGGGACGTTAAAAAGGGCTGGAAAAGATGATGATGAAGATGATTAATATTAGCTAAATATAATAATATAAGCAATATGTATGCTGCGTATTAATACTATCTATTGGTAAATTGCGTACAGTATTACAATTTAAGAACATAGAATACAAATCAAGATTACGAAATACTTTATACGAGTATAAATATATATAAAACACTTTTCACTGCGTTACGTTGTAAGCAGTATGTTACGGTCCACAATCTACGACAGTTTACAATCTCGCGAGATAGATGATAATCTATCGGTATTCACTTTACTTTTTAATTTTACGGTGACATGCTCATCACACTTGCTTTGCCAGTGGGACTTGTACCCGCGACCGCTTTTGGATCACTTCAAACAGTAAAACCTGTAGTAGTTATGAATCATTATGGTACAGAGAATTTTAAAATCAAAGTTTTGGATGCTTTTACTTTTCTTTGTGATCTTTCCTCATGGTGACTCATATTGTAAGACAACATTGTTCAAATGTTGAAACACCTGTCCATAGATTTTAAAATACATATAAACTGGGCCAATCGGATGCTAAAGAATGCAGCAGAACGGCCTTTTGGTCATCTTATAACGACCTTATGGCATTCCGTATTCAATACGTTAAAGGCAAAATCTGTTTTTTACATACAATGCATATTAATATAAAGTGTCATCGCTCTTGTTACTAATAAGAAATGTAGTTTTTATCCTCAACTTTTTCTTTGTTCTTGAAGATACTGGAAGTATTCAGAATAGAATACTTATTACTAATTTAATTCTAAATATGGGCATATAAGGACGAGCAAGTCTATTAAATGAACCACTGTTTAAAATGACTATAATAATTAATTGATTAACCAACTTAAAAAGGGACATATAAATATATCCAGTTATCTCAGGATAAAATTGTAAAGTGTTTTATTGTTTTGTATATTATGTACTTAGGTACTTAATATTAAGGCCCCCGCGTAATATAAGGCAGGCGAAAAATTGAGCAGCCAGTAGATTAGCAGGCATTTTTTTTTAAGTTTCGCAACGCAACATACGTTAATGCTACGATAAAAGCGCGGAGAGGAATATACATTCGTCTACACTCGCTCTGGCGCTGCCGTGCAATAAAGCGTGTATAAATGGCTTCCGCAGCCAAAAATGCGTGGCTGCCTAGTGCTCGGGTGGCCCTAAATTACAACTAAAGTCGACCCTATTTATGCATAATGTAAGCGAAATCTTCATTTTTGTTGGACCTCTGTTGGCCGGCCCCGCCTCTGAAAATATTAACTGATAAATAGATCTTCTGAATTTTATTTTTACATCGATTTTTAAGAAACTACACGTTGGTTAGTTTTTTTATCTATTTTTTTTTCATATTTGAGGTTAGTGTGTGTTTTTGTGTTACGCGATGTTTTAGTTTATTGTTGAGAGATTTGTTTTATTTATGATTAATTTTGTTTTATAATCTACATTTATAACTTAACACTCAAGTAAAAAAATGATTTAATTCAAATTTTTCTCTTTGAAGATTGACGTAATGCAATGGCCCTTTTACTGCAACACAAGTGGTGCGTGCGTGCAGTAGGTACGTGATTATTAAGAGTGAATGTGTATTGAGTATCATAGACAATACGTAGGACGTAGGTATTTATATAAAAGCCTATCAATATCTCGTTCTGAGTTAAATTATCTTCGTCGAACAATTTTATGTTTATATTCTACGTTTAGTAGCATATAACTTGTAAGCTACATTGCAGCTTTACCACAGAATGAGCGATGAAAAAAACAGGCGGTTATATAAAAGTGAATTCTTTGTCTCATCTTCATTAAAATTAAAATTCGTAGAAACCTATGACCTCAGCAGAAAGTCAGTCGATTTTATACTTATTATAAACAGGTAAAGCTAAATACGAAACAATTCAGTAGGTACCTTTTTTACTCCTGCTTCTCACTTGACATTATTTTTTCGTTGTTTACTTTGTATCTTATAATTATTGACGTCAAGTTATTTATAAAAAGATTCATTTGTATAGTTTTTTATATGATCAAATTTTTAATACTAATTAATTGTTATTATTATTATCTTATGACGACTACTTTCTTTGATGCTATTTATATTTGCGTATTGCTCTAAGAACAATTTTGGGACTTGATTGTTAAATAATAAATATATAAAAAAATATTCTATATGTATTAAATGTGAGTCCCACAGTAGAGCACGTCCACATCGTGCAGAATCGGATGCAATTTCAGTACACGATGTTATAAATACGTTCATTTCATCTCAAGTTCAAGAACCTGGTAATGTATTAGCTGCGCCGCTAAGTCTAGCAAGATTGTAAGTAAGTGATTTACTTTCAAACATATTGTAAATTATAAAACCTATAATACATACAATGTTTTTTATCTTTCCTTCTATATAACATGAACAGCTAGAGACTCACTAGAGTGTTTTCATTTCGACCTCTGTTTTTCAGCCCCCTTTTTTTTAAATTGATGAATAAAAATGATATTTAAATAATTCTATTCATATATATGTTTTAACAACTACTTTTCATAAATATGTATTGGTGAATTTGTCTTTTTTTTTAATTCAACGCGCTTGAAATAAGTGTTAACGAAATTATTTACATTTGAATCTAAAGTCATAACTAAAACAAAGAAAGAATTAAATCTCCCATAGCAGCATTACAACTGCATAATTACAGCCTTTGACAATGTGATACTAAATTGTTTCACTATAATAACTCGCGTGGGGACTTCCACTGCACTCACTGACAATAACACGCATTTATCTAAATTTACTTCAAGAAATTCCTTTATTATTTAGATGCTCTTGATGGAGAACTAACTTTGAAAGATTTTTGCATCAGCAGTTTGCGTTTTTATTGCTCTTAGTAAAGAATTTAGTCATCTGCACTTTTTCCCACGTTTTCAGAATTTCTCGCTTAAAGTATCTTGTCCTGTTATGGCAAACTACTTGCAAACAAGATCGTTATCGATTTGCTTTCGTAGCTAACGGTACACAATTATCAAACATAAAGTTTACATTACATACCTTAGTGAGATCGAAGCTTATATCTGCTTAAATGAAGAAAGAAAAAAAACAGTAAAAACTAAAATAAAAAATAAATCCAAATTGGGTGATTTCTTAGAAATGATTAGATTAGTCAAATACCTTCACAAATATGATAGGTAATCGATTGAGCCCACGAAAATAATTAATATTATTACACTTTAATTAGGAAATATCTATTATATTATATGAAACCGTAGAATATTTTGTTGACAAAGATTGTCATTCTCACCATTTAGCCATACTGTTTATTTTAACTTTAATACCTATAACAAGTATTGTCTCTCGGCTGATTGCTAATGCTTCATCTAGATGAAACAACGCACTTCTTAGTACAATTTCCTTATTATACCTATTATATATACCCGAGTAAAATCTTTTTCTTAGCAATTTATTTTCTATTATATTTTAATATATAATATTTCATCATTGTTTTACTTAATTATTATTATTACGTTAGGCTACAGCCAACTTTTTATATTCTATAATATATCAATAGGACGACACGTTAGGCTCAGATTGCAGTGACTTGCCATGCCAATGGTCGCGTATTTGAGTCCCTTGTGGGCATTAATTTGTGAGATGCTCGATTGCTTTTACTACTCGTGTATTTGTAAAACGAATGTATTAAATACTACCTATATTTATTTATAGTGTATCAGCTATCTGGTATTCATGACACAAGTCTCATAGTTCTCATAACTAGATGGTGCTGTGTGTTAATGTTCCGATATATTTATTTTATAAATTAATTTATAGATAGATTAGCACACTAAATATGAATATTTTTGTTGTTGTGTTATATTCGTAGTGTTACTTAGTTCATTTATCTGATTAATTTCTCATGCTCCCACAAAGGTTGCAGCTTCAGTCTTCGGAACAGAGGTCTGCGTCGCAAGTGTAATTGAGCGTATGATACGTGCACTGACCGGCTGTGTTCACCGTCTGCAACAGATTGCAGGGTTACATCTTAGCGAAGTGGAAATTTTATATTTACTAGCCTTGTGAGACGGATTTATGTGCAAAACTACTTAAAGTTGTGAACAGTGTACATTGTAATGTCAGCTTTTTTAAGTGCTGCGAATGATGAGTTATCCTAGTGGTGAGACAATGTTCAAATTTATTGTATACATATAAAAATATATAGAACTCACATAGATAAATATCATATAAATGTAATCAGCGGGACTCGAACCCGCGACAGCTGGTACAGCACTTACTACAACCTGAGCTAACGGGTCATTACTCATTATATAGCAGTCGGATAGTATAATTATGTTTGTTCATGTTAAGATTTGCATATGTTTTTTCAACCGACTTCCAAAAGGAGGAGGTTATCAATTCGTCTGTATTTTTTTTTTTTTTTTTATGTTTGTTAGCTCATAACTTTGAACTGGGTGAACCGATTTTGATGATTCTTTTTTTATTTGAAAGGTAGTGCTTCTCATGTGGCCCCATTTTAATATTTTCCAGTTCTGACAATGGCATCCATGAGAAAACCATAAAAGTCTTAAATTTGCATTACGTATTTGCGCGACAAATGGACGAATAACTCAATATCACGCCAACCGATTTCGATGATTCTTTTTTTAATGGAAAGGATATACTTCAAGGGTAGTTTGATGAGAGTTTGGTAAGGTTCTGATGATGGGATCCATGACAAAGTATCGGAACTCTTCAATTTTTAGGAGCAAATTAACGATGCTCGGTCGAATCTTTTATAGGCTATATGGATATTTGAGTCACGTACCGTAACTGATGATGGAAGGTACAACTCCTCAACGGTTAGCAGTTTAAAGAAAATTCTTTTAATATAATACGCAATTATGGACCGATGGTTGTATACTTTCAGGCTATTAGGTTTACCTCATAATAGAAGGTAAATTTTTATAGTCATTAACACAATACGTATCTACTTTCCGCTAAAAATTTAAAAATAAATTATTTTTAACAAAAAAACAAAAACCGACTTCCAAACTTAATAAATCTAAACTAAAAAGTAGAAAATAATACTTTTAAGGACTTTGTTAATTTTGAAGTCGGTGCCAGCCAAAGCAAAATAACCCTAAATAGATACATATTCGATTAATCTATCAATTTGTAAACATAATCAAAATACCTGGCTGGCACCGACTCCAAAATTAACAAAGTCCTTAAAAGTATTATTTTCTACTTTTTAGTTTAGATTTATTAAGTTTGGAAGTCGGTTTTTGTTTTTTTGTTAATTTAAACTTACAAATGCAATTAAAACTATTATTATACACTCTTGTTGTTAGTTAAATATGTTCTACTTTTCTACTTTCACTTAGAAAATATTTAAAATCTATTTTAAAGAGAAACTAGTTTTTATATTATGATGTAGTAAAATTTGAATAACATTATTGTTTTTAAATATTTTTTGTTAATTAATTAAAAATATTTCTTCAATGTCAATAAGAGCCAGAAAATATTTCCAATAATCTTTCGAACAAATGTTTCAATGTCACGTAATAGCTTACTACTTATTATGCTAAGTCCTATTGTCAAAGTGCTATCAATACAATAGCAATACAATAACTTAGTGTGTGGTCAAGCAACACCTGCAGTTTGCAAAATATATAGATAAAGGACCGATAGTTATTATTTTACCGACTTATTTATTAAGCTAACATTACGAGTCACCACGTGTCACGTTTGTACGCAAACATATGTCTGCCTCTATATTCAAATGGGCGTAATAAGCACGTAATTTCAAAAGATAATTATCTCGGATGGAATGAATCAGAATGTTTCATATTACATAATTTGCACTCGCTTTGCCAGTTTTCAATGGATTGACCTATTTAAAAGGCTTTATTTTCTTTAAAAAGTTGTTTTCTTTAATTATGTTTTAAAATCCAGTCCAAGAGGTCGAGAGTAGAAATGTTGCTATTAAGTTCTCGACTGTTTTAGTGTTGAAATTCTGTTTCCTCGCTACTAGGAATATTAAAAATAATTTTATGCTTCCGACGAAAGTAGGTTTGTTAGATTGTGTAAAGGCGTTAATGTATGAATATGCAAAGGAAAAGCAAGCGATAAGCAGTTTTAAAGCGAAGCTTAGATAATACGCTAAGAAAATTGCCATGTCGTCCATCAATCACGTCTCGGTTTGAACCTGCTAAACATGATTGATAATGATACTTATGTACATATTATATTGAATATGTTACGTAGGTAGTTAAGTACTGTGTTTACTGATCTCTTCTTTTATTGGTTTAAAATTTTAAATATAAGATACTTGTGTGACATTATTTATTCCCAAATATTATTTAGTAATTAGAGTTACTTAAAGTATTACCTTTAAAATAGATATATTATTTTCTTAACTCAATATTAAGAGAAAGTTTTAAGATTATATTTTTGTGTTTGTTTGTAAAAAATAAACTAAAAACATTATCAAAAAAATAATATAACTAGTATATATATAGGTTGTATTTTATTTGACAAAAATAAAGATCCTTAAGATAATTGCAATAATGGATTACTTTGAGTTCAATTTACATAAAATTTCTTATAAAGTCATTATTTATACGCTGTATAAAAAATGATAATACATTAAATAACTGGTATTTATTTACATTTTACTGTAGATAGATACGAGTAACTACTCTACCACAAAAAACGTCCACGGGGCCTAATTGTCTAACTAGTTCAGTCACAATGACCGTCGCGCTGATTGTTTAAATTAGTCAACCAAAACATTAAACAAGTATAACCAATAGATGATGACATTCGTATATCGTATTATGACATTAATCCTTATTAGCACACTTTGAAGCCATCCACAAAAGAATTCCATTGAATTAAGATATTTTCTGTTCTAATATTTTGTATGAGATTTATTACGTAAAATGTACCTCAGAATATACTCGAGCGAAGCAGAGACGAGTATCTGGTATATTATTATTGGTACTTACGTATTAACGGCACCGCAGATACGTTTTTCTATCTATTTGTGTTTTCATCGTAAATTACTATTTTCTTTCGACTTGAAAATAATAGATTCATAAAGTTAATCTTAAGAATCTTTCAATCTTTCTAGGTTGGTTAGGTTAGGTTAGAACATGACCACATCGCACGAGCCGAACAAGAGAAGCGAGGGTGTCGCGGCAGCGGCCGGCGAGTGCCATAGTCGAAGACTACATTACTTTCGACTTGGATAACATAGGTTCTTGTAATGGGAGTAATATAGGAATAATAGGGAATATACGCCCTTGCCCTCCCCCCTCCCCATCACTATAGTCCAGCGAAACGATTGTAACTGTAGTACAAATCTGTAGGTGCGGTGGCGTTAATACGTAAGAACTGCCACTGAACAGGCAATAAAGAGAGGTGCTGAAGTAACTAATGTGTACTGCGATTCCAGATCCGCCTTAGAAACCGTAAAAGACACCACATCCCTACATCCCCTGGCCGTAGAAACAAGGTTAAACATCAAAAGAGTAACGGAGGGAGGAAGACGGCTCCGTCTCTTTTGGATTAAGGCCCACGCAGGGATGGAAGGAAATGAGCGTGCTGATACTATGGCAAAAGCGGCAACGAACCTCAAAACCAAACCTAACTACAGCAAATGCCCGGTCTCATTCGTCAAGCGACAAATCCGATTGGAGTCGCTTGACGAATGGAACCAGAGGTATAAAAGTGGCGAAACAGCGGCCACCACCAAAATCTTTTTCCCAGACGCAATAACTGCTTACCCAATAGTAAAGAAAATTAAAACTGACCCATTAATAACCCAACTGATGACCGGACACGGCGGGTTCTCCTTTTACCTGAATAGATTCAGGTGCAAGGACAGCCCATCGTGTGACTGCGACCCGGATGTAGACCAAACTTCTTTGCATATTATAACCAGCTGCCCCAAATACCTGAAAGAAAAACTAAATTTAGAAATAGAGATAAATTATGATATAAAAGAAGAAAATTTGAATAAAATACTACAGGAAAATACAATTAGAGACAGGTTTTTAGAATATTGCAAAAAATTAGTTAAAATAACAGTAGATAAAAATAAGTAGATAACAAAGCTTCGTGTAATATATATTATAATAATATAAATTAACAACGAGCAAAAAAAAAATGCAGTAAAACTAAAAATTTAGTCTAACTTTGTCATTATAACACATTGAAAATAAAGCAATACTACAAATGTAAATAATGTCCTTTGTAAAATTACGTCAACATATATATATCGAAAATAATCCTACAATAAAGTAAATAATGTCCATCGCTAAATTCCGTCAACATATATTGTAAATAAACCCTACGGTAAATGTAAATAAAGTCTCCTTCTTCACGCTGGAGGTCTGTAAGCTGATTATAACAAAAAAAATAAAATACGTAAGAACTTTTAGGGTTACAGGTTGAAATATTGCTTAAAATATTAATTCGTAATCACATTAACTTATTTAAAACTCTTAGTGTTATACCCTGAAGTCATTAGCCGAGCGTTCGACAAACATTACAAACAGTTTTATAAGTTCATTGTCATCATTAGCTGCACCCACATCCTTTATTCTTAATAGCTTTACGATGTTTGAGCAATTTAGGAGTTTCTGACTTTTCCATGCATTCATTATTTTGTTTAATACCTCATAAAATACGGTCAGCGCCCGTTACTACTGTCAGAATAAAAGTTTTATTATAACGTTACTAGTGAAACACTACTTTGCATTACAAATTTAGATACGTATTTTACTTTTAAATTATAGGTTTTAGTGATAATTTGATCATAGCATTGACTTTCGTAATAAATTAAATATTGACGTCTAAGATGGTTCATAAAAGAAACGAAGTTTGATGTAACTTGGGTGAAACCTTGCTAACATTTTATAACGGGTGATTTTTTAAGCGTTTGGTTTTTCATTTGAAAAAAAAATACTATAATATAGTGTTAAATATAAAATTTACATTGGGAAGTCAAAAAGCAGCACTTGCCATTTATTGTTTAAAATTATTTCATGCAAATGTTGGCTAAAACTAGGTTTTAAATGATCCGTACGCAAAGTCCAATTATGAGGTACTTTTTCAAGCATATCGGCTGGCATCCGGATTCAGCTTAAATATTCTCTTATGTACGCACTCTATGAGTAGTGGATGGTTTAATATCGAATAGTGTAAAATTGGTGCGGAATTTGGTCACAACTGCTTGGATAACACGTTTCGAACCAGTTAGTAGGCAGCCTAGATAGTGCGATTTACCGCTCATGGACTATTTTTTGTGGGGGTACGTAAAAACTCTTTTTTATGCAGATAAACCAGCATCAATTCGAGCACTAGATAACAAAATTAACGTGTTATCCGTGATATTCTAGCCGATATGCTTGAAAAAGTACCTCACAATTGGACTTCGCGTATGGATCATTTAAAACGTAGTGGAGGCCAACATTTGCACGAAATAATTTTTAAAACATAAATGGCAAGTAATGATTTTTAATTTCCCAATGTAAATATTATATTTAACACCATATTATGGTATTTTTTTTTCAAATGAAAAACCAAACGCTTAAAAAATCACCCTTTATTTATAACCAGTAGTAGCATTTCAAACTCGCATTTAACTTCAAATAGCTGTTACTATAATATATTTACCTTACTTTGTTTTCTATTTACCTGACTGATATATTTTAAGATATATAATAATTAAAACATGTGTAGGTAATCAAGTCATTTTATGGCATTCTCTTTTTATCAGCTTTGCTAAATTTGTTGAGAAATCTAACACAATACAGAGAAATTGTGCGCAACGGGCGCAAGGTGTAAAAATGAAATGTAAGAACATACAGCATGAGTGTAAAGTTAAGAGGGAATCACATTTTAATTTTATATTTTTCTTGTTACTTAAGAAACAAAAGTAGCGTGTGTGAAAATACCTTTTAAATTATCTCATGTATTTATCAATTACCTTCACGTATTTTAACAATAGATATTGTTATTATTATACATACCTACTTAATATATTAAGTACGACATTTATTAGTATTTATTTATGATAATAATTATGTATGAACTACAGTAATAATGGATAATTAATAATCAATTTATGTAAGAAATAACTCCTAAAATAAAAACACAAACACAGTAGTGTTTTATATACATGATGTCATTTCAATGCCAAATGTAGGTATATTTTAAATCCCCCTGCGGGACTCCAACCCGCGCTGGCACAGCAAGTTTGGTCTTTTCTCTCTACTGAGCAAGATACTGAACGAACATGTCGTCATTGGGATGGAATTCTCTAAACTGGGAATAAAATTTTGTTCATCATAAAAAATATCTTAAAAATATTTCACTTCGCATTAAAATTTTATTTTCAAGCTTCAAAATACTTAAGATTCGTTTAATACCTTCAAAATGTATGCCAAAATATAAAAAAATAAACAATTGAATACAGTACGTCTTGTTTACGTTGTTTACGACTTCTTGTAATTAAATTTAATGAGGAATTTTTTGCGTGTTCTGAACAAATACAATTTTTTGCTATCCATAATTTAAAAGGTACTCGTGGCATAAGTTAAAACCTCAGACCATGGAATAATATAGCCAGAGTGTCCTAGAACTAAACACGAAGCGAAACAATAACGTTTTAAGAAGTGAAAAAAAGTTGAATTATTTTTACTTTGCTTGTTTATTGCAAATATTTGTAAATTTTTAATATGCTAGCTTTTTTTCAAAGGGAAGAGCAATGTTTAAGAAATACAAAAAAATGTTGTATTTTTTTTATTATTTACTGTAATTCATATATTCTTTACAAAAATTCTAAATTAACGAGTATCAATTTACCTTATACTTTAAAGAAAGAAGTAATTTGTATCGCAAAATCGAAAATAGTAGCATAAACAGCAAATTATACAACTATTTTTGACTCTTGATTTTCTGTAAAAATCTTTAGTCTTAGGTTAAAACTTAAAACTAAAACCAGTCGAGTAACATTCACAAGCGAAAGTTAAATTTACGTAACGCTATGAAATTGTTAGGTTTTTTCTTTACATATGAGAGGCTTGCCTAATTGGAGCATAAAATGCTTTCCACAGCTCTCTACTGAACAACAATAGGTTTTTTAATTGTATATACGAACGAATTAAGGACTACTGTGTGTTGTTTACTTTAAATACCAACTGTAAAGTTATTTATACGTTGCTAGTAGAAAGGGGACATTGAAATGAACCCCATCGCAACGAGGGTTGGTAAAATCGAATAAACAAAATAGGGATGACGTGTTTTATTTGCGAGTATTGATTTAATACCATTCTATTAATACAGCATTGTTTATCCTACTACATATTTTCGTCCTTCGTTAATTAAAAATTGCGGATATTAACATGTAATTAATTAAAAGTAAATGTGAGTCGCTATTGTAATATGGGTTCAATGTTACTTTTTTGTTAAAATTTAAAAATAATGATAATGTTACTACTTCATTATGTAGATACATATACTTAAGTCTTAATAAAACATTTTTTCTTATGAAACCAAGGTCAGGGTTCATTTACTCCAAATGTAGCCGCCAGTAGATTTGGAAAAATATCTTGTAGAAAACACACACTAGTGATCCTTAAAAACCCTTAAAAACCTTACCTGTTACCGTTTTCAAAGTATATCTACACTAAGTTATGGTACTTTCAATCATGCAATGACTTTATGTTGGACACATTGAATAAAATTTCCTAGGATTCAATTAAGTAAACCATTAGAATAATGAAAAATCGGTAAAAGTGACGACTGCTTTTGATCATTTTAATGGCTGCATGTTATCTATCACTTAAAGCGTGAAGCAAAATAGCTCAATTAATTGAAATATTGTTCAAATACTGAGTTGGAAACAAGAAAATTTCGTTCAATTGGTATAACTCGCAATGTGTGTGAATAATTGATAATAATTTATCATTTTGATTTAGTGCTGGTAATTTTTAGAGAAACACGCAAAATAGTAATAATATTAGGTATTAAAACAGTAATTAATTTTCGTCTTTCAGACTAATGTCATTAATAGAAACTGCGTGAATGAGGGTATTTGTTAATTTGTGTGAAGTTAACAAGGAGATAGTTTACAATTTACGTAGCATAATATAGCATAATTCGGTCTTACTTAGTAGCTTCTGAAGCTACACGTTCACGCCATAAATATGATAAAAAACCCACATATTACTTATCATCTAAGTTTCTATCTTCAATAAATTTCTTAATAAAATCTTAATAATCTTTTAAATTACGCATTCCAACTTCTGCAATGCAGTGCCTTGATATTGGTGTGACCGAATTTTTTGGCTTCTGTTAAAAAGGAAATCTTTAGTTCAGTTCTTTATTCCGTCCATTTCATGGGATATAATAGAACAGGCCAAGAAATTTATTAAAAATTGAACAAAACAATGGAAAAACCGAAATATTAGGAAAGTATTATTGAATATTGACTTATGTACAGATTATGAAGACGTCATCATTTGTGTTTAATTGATTCGAATGGTAATTTTTTATATTGTACAGATATTATTATTAGTTTTTTTGCTAAGGTTTTATGTGACTAGCCATAGCTTTTTATAAGTGCCTTTATAAACCTTACTACTTACACATCGCCTTTATGCATAAAGCACCCTTACCTGTACACTAGCTTTTATCAAACTACCCCTAGTAAGCGTCGATACTTCAGACGTGCCACAAAGGTGTAATAAATACATGTCGTCTGCACGAACATGAGTTATGTATAAAATACATTTTATGTATTTTTGATTTTTTCATTTTTAAAATCGTTACCGTTTCTCAATTAAAATTGAGCTCGTTATCATTTTTAATTAAGTGCTAACTTTTTATGCTTAACAAGTAAAACACGTATAAATACTTACATACAATTTATTACTAATAACTTTAGCTTCAATATAATTTTATAACTTTTTGTGTTAAACTTTCTATAATTTATATTTTTTTCTCTAGCAAAAGAAACGTGAAAACATTTTAATAATTTAAAGTCAAATATATGTATGTACTTCGTTATATAGGATGAGTCCTATAAGTTGAAGATTAAAAAGAATTCTATTAATGTACGAAAGACAAGTGTCTATTAACTGTGTTTACGGCAATTCTCATTAGAAAAACTTTATTTGAGTCTAAGTAAAAATTCTTAGAAAAATTTCCCCTTTCTCCACTAGCTCTAAATCTGTCTGAATCGCACAAAATATTTTAAAACTTTCTTACCTTTATGGGAAGTAACGATCTCTTTGCAATTTATTGCCTTACCTTCTGTTGAGATAAATAATTGTGTCTAATTAAGTTTACATATTGGATGTAATAGGGGGGTTGCAAACAAAAAATTTGAACTCTACATACAATTAACCAAAAAATAAATTATTTTGTGGAGTTTCTTGTGAGGGAATATAGCTAATGCAAATATCTATCTGCGAACATCACTTTGATTAAAAATGTTGCTAATAAAATTTTAATCCTCAGTTCAAAACGCGAAAACGTAAGCAAACGCCTGTTTATTGTATGACGGTGCAAATAAAATATTACGATTATTGCTTATAAAATTTACTTTGATGTAGACGTATTCATGAGTTTAGAACAAAATATAATTTTATAACACCTTAAAAAGAATAAAGTCGTTATAAATGAAAAGCTACAGGGTAAAAATAGAAATGAAGTCAATTCCCTGTCAATGCAATAACTAGATATGAACATCGTAATGATTTAGGTCAAACTGCGCTCTGATAGTTCTTTATTGACACTCTCAATCAAAATCAATTAATCGAAACAGAAGATAATTTGAAATTTATAGTGACAAAATTCTTAAAAAATAGTCGGTCATCGTTTCGTTGAAATTATGAAATAAAGGGGACGCAGTTTTTCGACTCAATTCGTTGAAGCCTTAAATAGGCTTAAAGTTAAGTGCACTATAATAGGTAAAAGGCTTCATAAGATAGTTAAAGCATGAATCAGAGATATAAATATTTTCATCATTATTTAGTGTAAGATATAATTGTAATTTTATTTGTATTCAGGCCTTTTATGCTACTGCTGAGCATAGATACCCTAAGGTTAAAACTCGATTCACTCAGTTCACACGGTTTTCCATGTGTTTGCCATTGATTCCAATGTTATGGAACCATTGAGCTTCTGTTATCTTATCCTAAATTAACAATTTGATATTTTTACCTAAATAAATGCACACTGAATAAGTATACATAAAATATTGATTGTAAAATACTTATAATTCTACTTGCTATAACAAAAACTTTATTTTGCTTCCACGCAAATTCTATACATACAGTATTGGTGTATCGGTTATTAAGAGGAAGAAAAGTCGTTTCGTCCGCAAACAAATATAATATGTGTATCCTCTCTTTGAGCGGAACGATCCGTTATAAGGCTACACCTTCCTTTATAAACCTCCGCAAAGGCCGTATGTTCGAGAAATAAAACCGGGTATCCGTCTTGAAGAGAATTCATCATGTCACGTAGAAAACGTGTGTCGCATTTCAACGATATAATACATAAATTTGCATGAGTCGTATTTTCGTTTACAAAACCATAGATAAAAGATGTTTTTTTTTGAGATCTGATGAGATGTCATTTGTGTTAATATAAAACGGAATGAAAGATAACTTAAGTAAAACCATAGATTTCTTCAACATTAGAACTCTTCAACATTATTTATCTAAAGTACATTCTTTTAACTTTATAATAGTAAGTAGCAATATCAATAATGAACAAACCTAAAACATAAAAGTTTTTAAAAGTAAGGAATTTTGTATAGTTAATAGTAGGTAACAATCAAATATAAACGTTATAAATCATAAACACAAAAGCGTAGCTAGAGTTCTAAATTTAAATTCATATTTATTTATTCGTGCATTGTATTTTACAGTCTGTTGTTATAAATAAAGAATGGTGGTAACAGTGCCTCACTTGTACAGTTGAATTTAAATACTTTAACAGTATGCATATATGTAGCCAGATCTATTATTCAGGCAGTCTCCGCCACAGGCTTATTCGCTAAGTACCGGGTCTCATGATAATGTCACAGTTTAAAGTGCTATGGTTTTATTTTCCGTGCTATTTTAGTGATACGATAGAAGGCGGTTAGTATACATTACTCAGGCATGAGATATTTTCACTCGGTAGGTAAAATATATCCTTTCTCCGTGGTTTTTAGAAAGACAGACAATATATCTAAAAACCATAGATTCGGCCTGTGTATCGATAATAATGTCTATTTCAAAAAACTTTATTTTACGATTCGACTGAGTTAAAATTTTATTTTACGACGAGAATCTATAGATTTGACAATTTGGAAAACAAAAAAGAGCGAAATATCTACAAAATGTATTCATAGGTATTTAATATCCTCCCCTATACTCGATTCTATTTAATTGCGCTACATTTATATGTAACAGGGAGGGACCCTACAAATTAAGTGGAACCATCTTTCAATTACGAGGAAATGTGGGTGAAACACTGTTCCCTGTAATGGACACAAAAACATCGTTTTTAATAAGTTAACACCGACTTGCATAGTTATTATGCGACTCAATCACAATTCACACGGTAGGATTCTATGCCGCATCGTTGATAAGTTCTTGTAGTCTGGCCGCGAAATGTCTGACGCCTATTTGAATCGATTAATATGACAGTAGACGTCTGACTGAATTAATTTTTAGCTTGAGCTACATAATATAAATTAAATCTGTGTTTACGTTTGCCCGCGCTACTCTCGTGAACTAATCTAATGTTATTCATACAATTTCTACTAATAGCAAAGAGTCAATACTACAGGTTGAATTAGTAACATTTTTAAGTTTGCCGGTACAATCACATTTCTGGATGAAGTCGAAAAAAAACTTTTTTTCTTTAACAATAAATCCAACCTGTTCGAAAGTTTATTATTACAAATACTGTTGTGTTGGATTACAAAATTACAAGGCGCATATTGCTTCTCGTGGCCCATACTGCCAGTAGGGAAGCCCTGGTGTATTGATCGCGCGCGCCCCACAGCTATGACCACCGGCGACAGGAGGGCGCTCCTCCTCCGTAAACATGTGCATTGACAGCTGAGCGCTAAAAATATTCCCTGCCTTAGTGCCTTCCATTGGATAACTAGAGACGAAATTATTTTGGCAAAACGAATACGTGTGGCAATATCCTTTAGCTAGGGACAAAATTATGTGTGCCATGGAAAACAATGGGTGAATATCCTATTTGAACATTAACATAATACTATTGTGGCTGTTTGTTGTATATAAACAATATTCATAATTTATGTTGGAGATATGCATGAAATTTTTATTTCTACGTGACATTGGCGAAGTAATCTGTGCTCAACTGGCACGCTTTGAAGCCACTAAACAAGAGAATTGAATTGAAATTTTGATTCTATGTATCTATTACTCAATTACTTAGTATTTTAATGTCCCACTTCTGGGCACGGGCCTCCGCGGATGGCCGCTTTCACGAGTTTTTCTGAAACTTACTAGGTTCTCTCAGACATGCAGGTTTCTTTACGATGTTTTGCTTCAAAGCAAGTGGAAATCATGTTAGGAATGGTTCGCACTTGAGAATATCGACAGTACGGCCGAAGGCTAATACTCCCTTCTTAGTTACATATTATAAATAAACGGATTGTTGATAGTAAAAAATCGATTATAACTTAAATGGTCAAATTTGGTTAGTAAATTCTCCAAATCTATCAATCCCAATAATGAAAAAGATACGGCATTATGTGTAATAGCTTTTAAAGCTATCAGTTTGGAAATAAAAAAAAACGTAATATAATTTTTTTTTACCAGCTGAAATGTGCGAAACCCAAAGCGAATCAATTGAACCAGGTGAGTTCTACTGTACATCTCCAGATATCATCAGATAAGTTTGGTCGCATAAAATTCCTGTAGTGAAACCTAGATATCCCACACTTGCAACATTTCAAATCCCTATTGCTAATATTTAAGTGCTAAAATTCTTATTATTGAATACAAATCTATTGTAGCTTATTATTCATGTTTTTTGTGTTGTCAAAAATAATGACGCAAACAAGTGAACAAAAGCGGTTTTAGAAAATTATACGTTTCCGGTATACTCCTATATATACAGTATATATGTACATATTCGTCAATGGCTTTTGTCGTCACAAATCACAATTTAGCGTGAATTTTATTTATTACCCGATTTTCACGCATATTTGAATTTTTTTGGTAATATGACGTCAAACTTATTTGTCCGTTGATTTCGTTTTTCTCGCGACATTAGTCATTAGTTAGGGTATTGTTGTTTTTCTTTTTAATTTAATATTTGTTTATAGGATAGGAGGTAATAATTTCTATTGTGGATATATTACTGCATACTGCATTATCTGCCAAATGCAAAATCGGTGTATACAATATACCTACATATGAATTCAGCCCTTTTTACGTCGTTTGCCAAATCGTAAGTATATATAAAAAGAGCCAAAGAACTAATTTTATATTGAACATTATGATATAAATAGTCAAATTATCTCTTAGAGATTATTGAAATTTAAACTATTTAATACCGTTAGTCCTGATTATGCTGATGACATCAGCCTTCTAATATCCTTCGAGTACATAACTGTTTGCATCCGTTTCAACTTTCAATCTTCTTAATGGAGCGTTGTTTTTAATCGACACTAGTGATTTGTCCCACTACTCTCAAGCCCGTTATGAAAACTAACATTACGTCGTATGCTCTCACATAAACATCCCGTGGTGAAGGAAGTGGGTTAACCAAATATAATTTAATCAGCACGCACGTAGGAAATGATATTACCAAAAATCTAATTTACTCTCGGCCTGTAGTATTTATGTAAACGTTGTAATTAGATAGGAAGCGCGTACATATTAATCTTCGTTAATACTGTCCGGTTAATTATAATAATTCACCTCGTGTAGTAAATTAGTTCCTTAAATCATTCGAAAATGAGCCTGAGATGGGAAGTTTGTAAGCAGTCATTAAAAACTTTGTTGTAATTTTTAAATTGATCTATAAATTATTTATTATATACCTGTAAAGATTATACGCCGCACTCATAGTTACTTAATGAACCATTAAGTCGAGAATCTTCATACTGAAGAACGACTTAATAGTTCATTAAGTGACTATAACTGCGGGCGATAGACCTCTAAATTAGCTTGTAATGTAAATTAAAATTCGTATTATCGTAAATTCATTATATAAATTTCGAAATATTGTCATACCTGTTACATAAAGTTGTACGACTGGAGTCACCGTAAGCTTTTACTGAACTTACATAACAAGATTTGTTAGGAGTTATATCATTTATATTAAAAATAGTGTTTATTTATAGTAAGTACCTACTTAAAGTAATACAATTACTATCTAATTACACAATATAATATATAAAACAAGTACATATGTAGGTATATGACGTACGTCACAACGTACTCGTATAATACCATTTATTTTTGCTCTTGTTACTATATTTTTACCTATCACTTTAATCGTTTTTATCTTGTGGCTTAGTGGTCGTTTATTTGATAAAATTATAAATACTCGGTTCGCATCCACTAATCCATCTTAGATAATACATGTATAAAAATAAACTGTTAAACTAAATCTACGATAATACGAGTATAACACGTACCAATACTTTAGTTTTCCTCGTACCCTTTTCAAACACGTTTATATTAAAGTTTTTAAAAATTGCCTTGTTTAGTCCAAATAAATAAAGAATTAGTTAAATATAAATAACATTTAAAAAAGATAGTAGTGATTTAGTTAGAAATTTTGTGATTGTGCTGACATTTGGTTAGGAAGAGATATCGCGTTTATCTGGCAATATGCGGGTACAATGCCGATTTACTCAACACGCGCCCCTTTTGCCGGTAGCATCGCAAGAGATAAACAAGATTAACAGCTTCGTAGAACAGACATATTATTATTATTATGTTTTTAAAATATGTAACTCAAAATTTAAGCATTTTGTACTTTAGAATCCAAGGTTATTTTTATATTTATAGTAATTATTATTCAGTTATTTATGTATGGTTATGACTTATTATATATGTGCATGTATATTTAATATATAAAGAAAAATGTTACGATAAAAAACAACTATAAAAAGACAAGTTTCAAGAGAAAGTTCTAGGACCTAGAGTTCTGGGCTTGCCAACGAGTTGTAAAATGTAGCTGGATTCTCGTAGAATATTGAATTCATAAACCTTAGCTCAGCATTTGCTAGTAAACACTTATGTAATTAAATTATTTCGATAATAATTAAATTATTATAGTTGCAAAAATAGTACCTACAACTATTTAGTCAACATTTCAATATTTCATAAATAAAAAAACCGTTTCAACTACCTACTGAAAGATTTTGCGGATTAATTTTATATGCTAAGTATACAGGAATGAAGATCACGGGATAGACATGAAAACTATATCAAAAGATAGTTTTATAGAAAATGTCAAATATTCGCGTAAATATTTTCTTACATTATATGCATCCTACTAAAAGTAACCCTTATTGAGTCCCGATAAACCACACAAAGAGTTGAAACCTTTCGGTCAGAGGATATGGCTTAACAGAGGGTTAAGATGGGAAATGTCCGTGTTACTTCCGTCTTGGGGGAGCGATGATTTAGAGCGTGAGATAGTGGGCCTCCAGCGTTTATTTTTAGTTTTCAACATCCGCAAGGATTACTGACCCCTTACACAATTTGTGTAATATTTACTTTTATACCCTAAAAGAGAATCGATTACGTCAGAAACTGTTAAATTTACATTTTAGTACGTTGTTAAACACTAACGATTGCTCAAATTTATTGAACCGGTTTCGTAAGTATTATACTAAACTATAGCTAAAACTATTTCGTTCTGTTTGATTTTTGTTTATATTTTAATTTAAAAAAATCGATTACCAATTACAAAGTTTAATTAAGTTGTTTATTACACAAGTTTTCAAATGCGATTAACTGTTTTAAAATCTAATTGATGACATCAATATCGATAGTTTCAAGAAATGAAGTATTCATAAAACGTTACTCGAATATCTGTTACCAAAGTTAACGTTCGATACATGATGTATGCCTTAACAAGATTCTCATAGCAACGGTTTCCGGCGGAAAGCGTCTGGTAATGCCTTCAGAGTTCCATCGAAGCGTGTACAGCGTTTTAATAAGGCTTATTATAATCTCAGTACCAAACACTTGTAACTCGACATTTCCTGCATAATCAGTGGTCGTTTTGCTGAGAAACCTTCCTAGTTTATCATAGCTTGCGTTACGCGCACCGCTGGCTTCACGGCCGGTTATAATGTTACATACTTCGACGTACATGCCGCAATATTTACCACTACATTTATTTGATTGCGTCAATTCTCGATAACAGACGATAAGTTGTTTAGTTCCAGAGAAGTTCATATAAGTTACACTTCTGATGTCGAACATAGCCTTAATGGCATTTGGTGAAGGTGTTGTTTGTGTATTTGGGTGATTTGAAATTGTGTTATATGTGCATAAAATTAATATTATTGTTCTAAAATTATAAGCATCGTTTTCTTTGGATTTGTTCTAGACAGGTAACTCATATTTAATATTTTATTAAATCCGGCAATTTAATATCAATCATATGAGCTAACCTAATGTACATACCTCGATTTATATAATTTTATTACAGAAAACCTCCGACTATATACAGAAGTCAATATCATAATTATTCATAACCTAGAACGTATATTCTGCGAGACCAAACTGTAGTCAGAAAATTGTTAATTATATATTATTCCAACAGCCAATTACCTATGTGACTCGTAGATTTAAATGATCTTTTTTCTTTTCACTGCAATTTTAATTATGCGGCATATTTCATATGAAAGCAAAGCCCACAGAGGTGAGTGCGTTAATCATAACAGCGGGCATTGTCTCGCCCGCAGCTGTGCCTGACGGCCGACGTCCTCTAAATACAAATCATTGTCAAGTTCATCAGAAAAGCCGTGGGTATTTTCTAATAATCCAAACACATAAGCTATCATTGTTTTCTACTGCTTTTAGGTACTCTGTAATCATTTGTGAATTATGACTAGCGAACACCATCAAAGTTTAACAAGGACAAACAGATATCAATACACGATATTATATTATGTATTCATTTATAATTTGCAGGGCACGTCCAAACGACAAACTATGTGGCAAGAACATGTTGAATTTAGTTTAGATATCTCATTATTAGCTTTTTCTAGATCTAGAAAATAATGGATTTCGAGGTTTAAAATAAAGCAAGCATAGGAAATATATACGAGTTCCATGTTGATTTAAATATAATGTGCCATTTGAGCTTCTTTAAAAAATTAAGACAAAGTCTGTTAAGTTTTGCCGTTTATAACTAGGTATAGAAAGACATAGAAAGACTGGTCATTCTTTTTCTGATCTTTAATTGGTTATGTTTTTATTCATCACAAATAGCAGATTGACTTTAATATACAATGATCTACAAAAGTATATTATCAGGAATCCACAAAAAAAATATTACACAGTTTACTTTAGTTAATAACTATTTACATTATATCTATTTTAGATGTAACTAAGAACGCACTCGAGTAAAGCGAGGCAAAGTGCTTGTTTTATAGAATTCAAACATAGCAAGCGAATGTTTTAATAGAGTTTGCCACTTCAATGCATTCTCATTTTCCATCCTCGTTTTAAAATTTAAAGAATAAATACAATATGACAATCGAGACAATTGAACATCGAAACTGCATTAGCTCTAAAGTTATATATTACGTTATATGCTATTGTTTGTTTATCGAAATAACTTGAGACAATAGATTTGCTGCAATTTAGGTTTTCATAATGGCCATTGCTAATATGTATTTTACACGAATAATAATGTTAGTTAGATTATCTATAGGTATATATTGCTGTGTACCGACGTATCGATGGCATCGAGTAATTGATCAAGTTACTTCCTCATTTTGTGGTATTCTGGACGTGTCAACGATGACACATGAGCTTAGCTCGCCTGTAAAGCAATATGGTACTAAGATTATGAAACGCTTTTCCAGTATGATTAACGGAGATTTACTATACTGGCTTAGATAATATAAACATAATACATATAAAATAGTAAGAGGTACTTGTTAATAAAACAGACACGCCGACATTCAGATCAATAAAAAGGTTAAAATTATTCTTTCCGTATTTTTTGAAATTAATATGCGTCCTCTTTGGAGGTATAAATATTACTTATACATCTTTTTGAAGTCATTAAAAATATAAAATACTAAAGTAATTAAGATATGTCCTTCAATTATACCAAAATACCTAGAAGTATGTAAAATTACCTCGTACAAGATAAAAATGTACACTTTAAAGGTGATACAATACGTGTTTAAATAAAGTAAAAAATAAATTACAATATTACTAAGGTCTTCCGACCTTCAAGCATATCAAATCTTTGTGGTTTTTCACGCTTTGTTGCGTTAAACTCGTTTTCCTGATTGACTATATTCTAAAATAAATTTTTTGAAGAATACAAATTGATATTGGTAGATTTTCTATGTAGTTCAAGTTCAAGATTCCGCCCACCGTCGGGTTATTGACCGCCTCGGTAGTCGATACATGCGCGACGAGCAAATAAGTCTTTCCTTTCTAAGTTCTATAAACTCAATTGCGAAACTGAAGATAAAATCTATATTGTCGTCTAACGCTTTGTAATACCATTTCCCGACCGTAAATGTAATGTTTGTATTAAAGTTATAAGCGTTTAATGTTTGCATATCGATTATTCCTTTTATCTCGTTTGTATATGTTTAAACAGACTTTGGTTTGCCCTTTTTATGACACTCTTGTGTAAACCAAAAGCAATTTGGACTTGCAGATTCAGTTTCTGTATTATTCTGTTATCTTTTAATAAGCATAATGGAAGTTTCTTTTCATGTCGAATGCTTTGTTCTCGAATAATGCAAGAATTTCTATCATAAATTGGAGGATCTAAATACAAAATATATCTGTTCATTTGTTTTATTTCGTTCTTTAAAATCTGAATATTTTCCGGATTTGGATGTATTCCATGGCGTTTGTATGCGGGTATATGAGTAATATTGCGTTTGTATGGTATTGATTGGCGGCAACAGGTCGTTGGGGCGTCCGACCCTCGCGCAACCGGCACCTTCACTTTCTTCAAATTCGGATAAGAGCCTCTTTTAATTTGGGCTTTTGAAATGCTGTTTGTTTGTTATATTTCTAGCAGAAAATTGGTAATTTGACTCTAAATTAGCAAGAAAATGAAATACAAAATGCCATATATAGAGATTATAATTTGTAAATTGTAGTTGTTGTTGCCTACATGTATGAGAAAAAAAGATAAATGAAATATGTATAGTCTTTGTTTATATTTTAGCTACTAGCCACTAGGCCACGTTTAGAAATATCTTAAAACCTTATATTAACTTGTCTAATATATTAAAATGTCGTGTCACAGTGTTTGTTACCGAACTCCTCCGAAACGGCTTGACTTCAGGTCGTAGGCTATTTTTTATTCCCCTAGGTAATGAGGGTGGCCCTTTCCATATATTTTATTTTTATACCAAATTTTTTATGTTTTGGTATTAAAAAATACCTATAACCCCTTAATTTTTATTGTTTTTCCAATGCGGGCGGAACCGCGGGGATCGCTAGTTTTCTATAAATATCTATAAGCTGACGTTTCTGCAATTACAACACGTTATATCTTTATTTAGCAACAATGCCGTTTTGCAGTTGTTGACTTGTTAGGCATGCCACCTAAATACTTAAGTACATAAGTCTGCCTGAATAAATTTTAATAGATTATTAACATTGATATCAAAATAATGGCGATATAATTTACGCTATTGAATAAATAATAAATATCTTAGGACATTCACACACAGCACCATCTAGTTCCATGGTAAACTACGAGTCTTGTGTTATAGCTACCGGATACACTACACACATATAAGCTTAAATACAAACATATTACAAACACGCATCCAGCGGGACTCAAACCCGCGACCGCTGGCACAGTAAGTAGGGTTACTACAAAGTTAGCCATACGTATCTTCAAAATAATAATATAACGCTGTTTATCGACCATATCTACTTCCAGACTTTTACATAAGAATAATATATTAAAAGATATAGTATAATAAGAATATTAAAAGATATTTTTTTCAATAATTTTAGTTTATAAAACGATCCGCTAAAACGTTTAGATGAAAATGTGGACTGTGAACCTGTGAATTTAGTATTCCTGCGTTTTATTTCAGTGAACTGGCATTTTGAAAGCTGAAATGGCTCGTCTAAAAACTTTCTCGTAACTCTAACTTCTTAAACATGAAAGGCGAACATTGCTGACTTTGCTTAGTACATTATGTAATAATTTCCTATTATTATATAGGTACATATGTACATAAATCCATCTATTAGTTATTCTATTAGGTATATATTTTTACGACACAGTTTACAATTGTAGTTATAGTACTTCATCATACAACAATACACATAATATTTTGAATAATAAGAAAGTGTCCTGTAAATAGTATTGTTACTGCATATTATGATTCAAAGAACGTGCTCGTTAACTGGCTTTCTTCGTATCGTACATTTAATAAACTTTTGTTATTCATTGCATTATTTATGCTGTAACGATCATTTTGCTTTACGTTAGAATCTCAATTACTTATCGACGAGCCTAAGTGAAAACTGAAACATTATTACCGCTTACCATTTCGCTAAAGTACGTAAACTCAGAAAAATAATAATTATATAATATCGATATAAGAGAACGCAATCTGTCTGTCTGTTTATTCCGGCTTATCTCTGAAACGGCAGGAACGTTTTTGAGGGGACTTTCGCTGGCAGATAGTGGATCTTGTAAGGAGTAACTTAGTCTAATTTTATTTTAGAAAAAGAATTAGGGTTCTTCTCAAAAAAATAAAACGTCCCTAACGAAACTCGACGAAACTGAGCGGAGCAAGTGATAAAATAAAAGGGCTTCTGGAAAAAGAACTATGTATTCTTTTTGGTATTATCAATAGAATATTAATTTTACAAATCACGTGTTCATAGATTAAATGAAATTTTCAAAAACATCATTGGACGCAACAAATTATATCAAAGTTATAATACACCGGTCTGTTACAATATCACGTTTTATTAATCAGTTTAATCCCATCGTAATTCAAGACATCAAAATGGTCACAAAACTAGTCCTGCAGATCATCATTCAACAGACCGACCCACCGGACGCCATTGTGTACGCCGGACACGTTGAGGGATTATTGACGAATTGATAATCTGCTTACACAACTGTGTTTGGTACATACACTATTATTTCGTAAGAATCACAATTCTTACGAAATAATAGTGTATACATAATATTAAATGTTAACTGAGTCGGACCTGTAAATTAAATATTTTATGAAAAATCTTATTGTACTACTTACAAAGTCATTATTATTTATTATCTATCGATACAGAAGCCGAATCTATGGATTTTTTCTGTCTGTCTGTAACTGCATTACGAGAAAACAGTTTTTGTGAAATTTGGTATGATGATAGTTAGCTATTGGGTTAACATATAGGAGAGTTTTGTCTGTGGGAAATCGTCTCAAAGGAATCTATACTTAGTACTTACCGTTTAAACGTAATTATCTAGTTTTGTATAAAATTATAAATGAAAGTCATCTCCTAATATTTTGGATGTGTTACGAACAAATAGTGAGTAGATAAAGAAAGTAGGTTAAATAAATATGTATTTTAACAAGATAGCTTCATATGTAAATGGGACTACAATCAAGATACATATTATTATGTACGAGTATTATACATTTATTATTTATAAAAAAGGTAAGATCTTTTGCTTTTAACTGTTGGTTAAAAAGTATTGTTAATTATAATAAGTCTATGTTACTCTCACCTAAAAGCTCATTAGCCAGTGAAAGTACCATTAAAATGTTACCGAGATTAGTGAATACAAAATGTAACGCACACATTTAATGTACATTTCAAATAACCGTAAGTATGATGTGCTCAATGTGGAGTAGCTATTATGATATTATAGACTGACACTTCAATTTTATTTATAGACTAGCGACTCAGCCTGGCTTCACTCGGCTTGGTGAGATATTTTCCCGCAATAATGTCCTACCTAGGTATATGTTGACCAAGTTATCGTATATAATTTTATCAACATCTGTTCAGAGGTTTTCTCGTGATGCGTTTTCAGACAGACAGATAAAATGTATCGATAATAATGACTATTTCAATGAGATTTTCCAAAACAATATTGAATGCACCTACAGATTTGACTCGGTTACAATTCCTTTAGTCATTCAATTTATTTCATTATATTATGCATGTCTCTAGATAGGTATAGACTATAGATATTTAAATTATGATATACGCTCATATTGTAGGTACCTATAATTCAGACAATTGTGCAATAAGATTATTAACGCTCTTCTAAGTAAGCTTTATCTAACAGAAAAAAGTGGAAAGTTATAAAAAGTAAGGAGCTTAATACATATTCGATTTATTCACCGTCGTGATATACTCGATCACGTATTGCTATTATCGGAAAGAGTCGTGGGAATTTGTTATTGATACAATGATAACGGAACAACTCGATATGGGTTTGATTAATGATGCTTTAGACTGCTTATCAACGATTTCCTAAAAGCTCTTTACCAACCTTTTTCTAGTAAGTGGTAATTGGGAAATGAGATATATTGGTATTTTTAAGTGTACTCGTGCAATGTTGTCGACGTAGTTCATTTTTCGGTTTCACTTATGCTAATGTATACAAAATCGAGGCTCCCTTGTGAAATCATTGCTAGACTCGTTTTTATTGGCACTGTTTAATATTCTAAATTTTAGCAAGACTAATAAAAACTGAAGTTTACTTATATTTATTAAACGCGTGAGCATTAATGTAGTATGTAAGTAACATACATACATATTACTTATTTTATTTATTGCATTCCAATTTATTGAACATATTTTTAATAACTTTAAAATGTTTTGCAAATTTTACTTAATCACTTCCACAAATATATACTTACCTATATAAACCTAATATTATTAATCCGAGAGTGTCTGTTTTTTCTCCTTAATACCGAAAGTGTTAAAGGGACGTAAATTTTGGTTATAAACTAAAAAAAATCAAAAAAACTGGCATTCTCAGTATATAATATTAGAAATATAAATATTTAATAGCAAGCTCCGATGATAACGAACGAAATAAAAGGACATCGCTAGTAATACATTAAAAAACAAATATTTTTATTTATTTATCTTTCTATTCAGAAGCGGCTTGGCGCGGCGTAGCGGGCGGGCCGCGCCATGGGTAACAAGTGCTGCAGCCGCCGTCACGACCCCGACAGACCCTTAGGTGAGTTCAATGCTTGCGTACTTCCAGCCCCCGCGTACCGCAAGAACTTGTTTGCACGTGCGCTGATAATTCTATTGCATATTTGCATGTTTATCATTGATCAGCTGATCCGACAGAAGTTATCCTGTCGAAATTTTTATCATATGTATGTAAATATGGTATTGATCACATAAATATGCCACAAAGCACTTTCAGTTTACCCCTAATTGGTCATTTTTCATTTAAAATTTAATCAGACTATTATTAACATTTTAAAAATAAGCCAAATCATGCCGTTCTCAAGGGATGCGCTTACCAACGAACTTTCATTATATGTAAAAATGGCGTTATTTGATTTTATCAAATGAAAATGCTATTTATGGCAATTAATAAATTGCTTAAACATTATTAACATGTTATTGTTATCTTTGGGCAAGCAATCGCTAAATGTATTGCCTCATAGTCCGTGTCCCGTAATATCATAACAAAGACCATTGTTCATACAAGTGTTTATTACTTAATAACACCAATGCGCATTTTTGTTAGTATTTAGTCATGTAGTGGTGTCAGCATTATGAAAACTTAAAACAGAGTCTTAGAAAAAAATCTTTATAGATCTCTCCTTTTCGTTTCGTTAATGGATCATACTCGTACATTGCTTGCACTTTGGTACTTTTACTCCCATTTCTTGCCTTTCTCATTTCGGGCAATCTTTACGGTAGGCTTGATATAAGCCGTTGTAAGCAAAAAACCTAAGTAGCCTGTCTATTATATACTATATTATATAATTTAATACTTGGTTACATTTTAAATGTTCTACGTTTTACATCAATATTATACAGTATATTTTTCTTAAAAATATTTTTTTATCTCCTACTATTGAGCTGTATTTTACATAATATATCTATGAAGTAGTTAGTCATTTATGTACGCTAATTTGCATATAATTAACATAATACAAAATTCATTTTATTTTTATGCATGCACATTTCATTATGTTAGTTAAACACTGCAAAATTTCCAGTCTAGAATTCCTGAGCGGAAACAATTTTCTTTAAAAACAATGCTTGAGATTTTTTCGCACGATGTTTAAAGTTGGCCACTTGGTGTCTGTTTGCATTTATTTGTTCATAGTGATGGGTTTTTCTATTTTCAGCTGGTAATGTCTTTAGTTTTACTCCTTGTCTCGGCCAATTTAGAACGTAGAATCTGTGAGAATTACCCACTTTTTTATTGCCTTTGTTTCTCAACTTATTAATTCTTGTTAGGCACTGAGCTTTTAATACTGAAGATTTTAATAGAAGTGTTTTCTATTACCTATTTCAAATTATTGTTTCAATCAATTGCAATTTATTTTTAATTGACGTTCGTAAATATTGTGTTATCATGTCGCAGATGTCAAATCAGCTGTTCTATAAGACCAAATCTTTTTTACATAACAGTTCCTTTATAAATAAATTAACTGAAGGACTTATTTTATTTAGGTGATTTTAGCTGGATTGACATTGTATTAGTACTTTTGATAGAAAGGTTTGATGTTTGTTTTTAAAAAATATACCTAACGAAAAAGCTAAGGCAGAGCCTTTCTACGCTACGCTTCTTATACTTATCCAAGTCGGTTATGTCACTTTAAATCTTCAATTACACATTTTATTTTTCACTATTTTACATAATCGTAACCCACTGCTTTGATTAATGCAAAAAAAAAGTTGTTCTGCATATTAAAGATCAATTCCTAATACAACAAAGCGCTGAACGTCTTCAGTTGTTTTACACACCGGAGCTGTTATATAAACAAAAGTTAGCGGTTTTGTAAAACAGAGGATTCGACAATCCATCGGCAATATCTATAATATCCTTAACTAATAATAGCCCATTGTCCATCGTTATATAAATATAGCTATAGCTAATTAGTGTGTGTTAGTCGATTAGTATAGAAAGTATATTCATATCACAAAATGCATGTATCAATCAGTGCCATTGACGTGATAATAAGGTTGAACGCCGGTCAAAGACCCATTTAACTCCGGTCAAGTGTAAGTAGCCTTAGCAATATCAATATGGTTGGCTCAATAAACGATCTTGTCAACGTGCCCTAGTTTCCCGTTATTTTTCGCGTTCATTTGCTGTAGTTGCGTTTCAAAAGACAGGATCTCTTTTTATTCAATAGGTATCTCTTGATGAAATGCTTTCAGATCCGCACAATGGGAATAAAATGGGTTTCGTTTTGAGGTACCAATCGTTGATTGCACAAATATAAGTGTGGTCTATATAAGATTCTATTTACAGATCGCCCTGTCTCGTAAATGCATTAGACTTGTAGGCAGACTTCAATTAATCAATTTTATCGGCCCATACGCATAAATCTTGATAAACTGTGATCAAGAGGCCTTTCTGTAATTTGCTTTAACATCGCTCAATTAACACTATTTTTTATTATAAATATTGTAGGTAGAAGAATTAAATTATCTATATTTAATGTGCGTTAGTGACTGTTTTTTGTTTCTTAGTTTCTACATTATCATGTCAGATTCGATAAATACTTTTTACATTTTATAGTACATTCATTGATTCATTGAAGGAATTTATAGTCTAACGTTACACTATAATGGACTTTTCATAGGAGTGCAGAGAATACACAAATAAGCTATTCATAGCTGAGGGCGTTGCTAATTTTTATTTGTAAGTTATATTAGGTTAGCCTTACAAAGTAACGTTTTAAAGTGTGCTGAATAATTCCTTTTAATAATAAATTACCAACCGTGCTCTCAAATACGAGCCCACTCGAAGCGAGCTAAAAAATATAAAAGTTAAGGTAATGCTGTTTTATTCTAAAGAGCTCGCTGGCTTCTTAGTTTTTTCTAAAAAAAACGGTTCAGATACTCAACCTGACACCTAATGTATTTTTAAACTGCTCTAACCGTTAAAGATAGTTTCTTTACGATGTACTTACCTATTAGTTATTTTTTCTTTACTTTTAAAATTCACCTTTATTTTAAAATAGTATAGTGCTGTATCGTTAACAGCTTATTAGTAATACATTAAATAAAAAAAACAAATTGTTCATTATAAATGAAACTACCTTTTACAGTCTGTAACAAGTATATAAACCTATGAGACGTCAAATACCTTAGTCTCTCCCGTGACCATGATTGCTGTAAAGCATTCGAAACGTCGGGAACTAAAAATCAAAATAAATCCGCGACAAAATCCGAAAAGGTAGTTTCATTTATAATGTCGAATATTCGCGTAAATCTAAGAAAGTATTACAAATTGTTCAAGTACGTAATTAATGTGCACTACTCAGTATTTTTGGAAAGTAAATACTTACTAAAATCAAATATTTTGAGATGTCGTGTCCTTTCAATGTACCAGCGAAATTACCGTTACCGAAAAGCGTTACCGGAATTGTAGATGTTCTCAAGTACTTTTTAAGTAAAATTACTAAAAATATATATTTTTTTGTTACAGTATATCCAGCATACAAGAAAAACGAAGCCGGATTTACAACATGTCCGTCATTAGAGACGCGGTATACAGGCGAACCAAACAACCGAGCGGTTTCTCGCAGGCCTGCAGATATTGTGCGCACACGCAACCCTGGAGCATGTCAGTATATACTTTAAAATTACAATTTTTGTAGTTGACAAGTAACTTGCTTCTATGATTGCAAACGTTCGGTGTATGATTGCCTTAGACAGACTACTTACCTTGATGCAGGTCATAGCCTACGTAGTATATATTTTATATCTGTACCATTGATATACTAGGAAAAACCTTTTTACTTATAATATCATTGATCTGTACTAATTGTCATCAAAATGTGTCCAGTCGCTTCTGCGTCATGTAACAAATTTACTTTGTACGTACACTGGAACTAGTCCATACATAAAACTTATAATGTATAATGTCGAAAGTTGTTGTTAAGGTTCTAGATATAAACTTTAAACTATACTTAATATTTTTTATGGATTTGAAAGTAGCTTAAATTAATTTAAACCGGTTTAAATGTAGGTAATATCTAATATAGAAATTTAACTTTAAATAATATTTTAGATAATACTTTCTTAGGTTTACGCGAATATTCGACATTATAGATGAAACTACCTTTTCGGATTTTGTCGCGGATTTATTTTGATTTTTAGTTCCCGACGTTTCGAATGGTTTACAGTAATCATAGTCACGGGAGAGACTCTTCCCGAAAAGGAAAAGGTAGTTTGATTTATAATATTTTAGATGTTAAAAAATTATAGGTAGAGTTGAAATGTTTCAAAATGTGTGAAAATATTTCAAAGTCAAATTTATTTTATCGCTGAATGAATTATTAACTGATATATCCCCGGTTTCGTTTTGGGCAACCTTATTTTAGGAAAAGTATAATATATAAATAACCTTGTTTAAACATGTAAGAGCCGTCGTGAAAAGGGTGTTCAGGGATAATAATTTATTACAACGCTACCCAAATTTACTATCGCTTTTATAAATATCTTCTAGAGATCAAACTAGAGCCATATTCTCATACAGTAACTTATTTTTAGCTAACTTAAAGTATGTTTTGTTCAATTAGGAATTTTAGTTTTTACGGTTTAATTTTGTGTACATTTTGTGTCTAATATTATAAAGAGGCACAATTTGTTTGTTTGAACGCGTTAATCTTAGAATCTACTGGTCCAATTTTGATAAAGAAACATTTGATAGCCCATTTATTGAGGAAAGTTATAGGTTAGAAGTAATAGAATTTTTATACATACGTAATTAAGGATATTATTTTATTACAAACATAAGAAATCGCTAAAGGAACATGTGCTGAGATAAAATGATTCATTCGGCTAATTTATTCTTATAAAAAAAAATTATAAAACTTTTGCCTCTCTGCCTGTTTTTTCGGCTTATCGCGGAAATGGCACTACTGATTTTAACGGGATCTTCTCTAGCAGACAACTGATGTTATAAGGATTAACTTAGCTACTTTTATTTTAGGAAAAGAATTAGGGTTCCGCTCAAAAAAATTAAAAGCGTACTACCGGCGAAAGATGAGTCGCTAGTTTGTAATATAAGTCAGAAGGCACCGTCATATATTTTTTTTTGTTAACAAAATCACTCTATATTATGCCATTTTTACGTTGATTATCCTTGATGTATCCTTGAGAAAATACCACTTCCCTTCTGCAAATATAAAGTTCGGGTTTTCGTAAACTTAATCGCAAATTGGCTACGTGCCAAAGTACGGCGCCTCCCTCGCCCTTGTCTGGCGACATTACTTTATGAATATACAAATGCGTAACTTGACGGCTTAATTTGTTTTAAAATATTCACATAGGCATTCCACAAATACGGTTAATTTAGTAGAACACCCATCGTTGGAATCTACTCGATTTGGCGATACATATTTAAGTACGACGTTTCCTATTTTAAATTGTAAGTAATGTGCTGATTTTAGTTACGGTGACCAATCTCACTGAAAGTAAGTGAGCGTTAAATTCCAATGTAAAGACAACTTGACACGTACGACTAAACATAAGGCGTAAGATCTTGCTTAATGTGATGTTGAATATTTCGTGTAAGAAGAATTACTTAGGGCACGATCCTGGAGTCGAACCCAGGATCTATTGTCATACATTCCAGCAATTAGGGCAAGAAACTGCTACTTAACTAACTTAAATATAATTAATAGTAGTTATAATATGGCTCGTGATTGAAATGTAGCTTTTATACATGAAATGTTTATTGAAATTTGACTTCAAGTACAAAAACATTGTTAGACATTACCTGTCTGCCAATCATATTATATAATTATTATGCTTTACGTTGTTATTGTATTTTTAGAGTAGCAACTGATCAATCAATTATAATCAATTGAATTGATCAAAATTGACAACTTTATTATGATGAACCATTTAGGTAGCAATATTATTTTAAATTGTCATTGTTTTGAAGAAAATGTAATATTAGGAATATTGTAATTTGTATCTATAAAACTTTTTCTATTTATTGTATAGGTATAACAAATGGAGGTCGACGTGTAGTGAAAGCGCTATGCGCATACACCGCAAGAGCCGAGTCCGATATATCGTTTCGGAAAGGAGATCGTATGGAGGTTCTCAGCGATGCGGAGACTGATTGGTGGAGAGTTCTCCATCTAACTACGCGGAGAGAGGGTTTGGTGCCAGCCAACTTTGTGGCAGAGGAGAGTTCCGTGGAATGTGAAGAGTAAGTGACCGATTTTATACTGGTTCTTACATATATTTGACGAGAGAACCAGTCTACCCTGTAAATTTGTAAAACGATTTTTTTTCATTGTGTGGTTAAAAAGTTAATGTTTTAGTAAAACGATAGGTGCTTTTGAAATTAATAACTTAAAAAGACAGTTTTAATCTCAATTTCTGCATCAAAAGAATAACTTTCTCAATATATCAAACATTGGATCGATTATCTAGAAACCAATTATTATTACAGCTGGTTCTTCCCTCACGTATCAAGAAAAGAAGCTGACAAATTACTGTTAGCGGAAATCAATCCCAGAGGAACCTTCCTAGTTAGACCGGCAGAGCACAACCCCCATGGTTTCAGCCTTAGTGTCAAGGATTGGGAAGAGGGAAGAGGGTACCATGTAAAGCATTACAAAATAAAACCCCTAGATAATGGCGGATTTTACATCGCCACGAATCAAACGTTTCCGAGTCTACCGGCACTAGTCATGTCGTATACGAGTGAGTTTTACTTTAAATTATTTTATAGATATAGTAAAGCCTTAACTATTTCTTCATGCAAATTAACAAATGTTAATTTTTCTACTGAAAGTATATAAGTACCTTTATCTAATAAATGATCTCAGTTTATGTAAATACTAAATTGTTAATATTATATGTAAAGTTATTTATAAACTATAGCTTTATAACATCTTTTCTGCTCTTGTAAATAAAACAATAACTTTCCATTATCCAAACTAACAATAACCAAATCATAATTCGAATGAAATGCGTTCACATATTACAGAGAACGCATTAGGCCTTTGCCACGTGCTCGCGCGGCCCTGCCCGAAGCCCGAGCCACAGATGTGGGACTTAGGCCCGGAACTACGAGATAAGTGGGAGATACCTAGAAGTCAGATACAACTGATAAAGAAGCTGGGTCAAGGGAACTTTGGCGAAGTGTATTATGGCAAATGGTGTAACAATATTGAGGTGAGTTCTTAAATAGGGCATGATGGGACGGAATTTAGGGTAGTTACTAAGTATTAGTTCTCACATAAAAAGTAAAGTTAGTACCTAGTTAGTTTTTGGGGTTGGTGTTAAAAACATTTTTTTTACATTGCCCCTTTAATTTTGGCACAATTTTTTAAACATATCTTAAATATTTATTTATACAAAAACCTGGTTAAGCAAATTTGAACAGATATTTTAAAATACTTGAGCCTTCTTGTCGTTTCCTGTTCATCATTTTTAGAGTTTAGTCAAAATTTATTAAAAGTTGTTTTAATATATTCCAGGTCGCCGTAAAAACATTGAGGGAAGGCACAATGTCCAAACAGGCTTTCCTTCAAGAGGCATCCATCATGAAGAAATTCCGCCACAAACGTCTTGTAGCACTCTACGCCGTCTGTTCCACGCAGGAGCCAGTCTACATCGTACAAGAATACATGTGCAAAGGTTCTTTACTAGAATTCCTAAGGAACGGCGAAGGAAAAGCCCTACATTTCGAAGATCTAATCTATATTGCGGCTCAAATCGCATCAGGAATGGAGTACCTCGAATCCAAACTTCTAATCCACAGAGATTTGGCCGCACGTAACGTACTTATAGGAGAGAATAATGTCGCCAAAATATGCGATTTTGGACTAGCAAGAGTGATAGAAGATAATGAATATTGTCCAAAACAAGGTTCAAGATTCCCCGTGAAGTGGACAGCGCCAGAAGCCATTATATATGGTAGATTCTCAATTAAAAGCGACGTGTGGTCTTATGGGATACTACTCATGGAACTATTCACATATGGACAAATACCATATCCAGGATTACACGGCAAAGAAGTGATAGAACAAGTAGAAAGGGGATACAGAATGCCGAAACCTGTAGGGCATTATCTACCAGATGACATATATAGGCTAATGCTTCAGTGTTGGGACGCAATACCCGAAAAGCGGCCAACATTTGAATTCCTTAACCACTACTTCGAGTCGTTCACAGTGACCAGTGAAATACCGTATAGAGAAGTGCAAGATTAGTGCTGTGATAGTGCAAAAGACGCGCAGTGCGTTAAATGATAGTTTTTGTTTGATTTGCAAGTGCTGGGACTATTTGTGGAGCGGATATTGTGAGTGTAGGGTCCTTAGGAATGAACGTGTGAAGTCAAATCGTCCACAGGCCGCCTTAAATGGTGAAAACAATGTTGTTAAATATCAGATTTTTTGTGTATAATTAATGTATGATACTTTTATTTTAGAATAAGCTTGATTATAGGATAAAGTGCTTTAGTTCAGTTTCAAAGTCAATAGATTTTTGCGGGTCAATTCTTTTTTCATATGAAATTAACAAATCCTCTTTTTTGGTTACGTATGTTTGGGAAATCAAAAACAAATATAGAAAGCCAAAGAACTTCTTTAATTTTGTTGAAATATTCTTGAGGCCCCTTTCAGTTCTAATCTGGCTCTGGAAATAACGTCATTAATAACTAACTGTCCTAAATTATTATCTATTTATCGCTAAATGTTATTGCGTAAAAGGAAATAGATTTAACATTAAATATTTAGATTTCGCAAATAATTTTAGATTATCTTCAGTTTGTTGAACACATGGACTTGATGACTAAATTTAAAAAATCAAATGAAATTACACCCTGCAGTATAAATATTTCTGCAAAAAGCAACCAAATGTTATGTTAATTTTTTTTAAATTATGCGAATATTTGACATTTTAATCGTAACTAATTCCTACCCTGTGCCCATGATTGCTTGAAACATTATATAGTAACCAAAAATCAAAATTAATCCGCGAAAACACTTAATATATCATGTAATTAAATAACAATTATTTAAATATTAATATATTAGCTAGACATATAAAATCTGATATCTAACTCTGCGCACGCTCATATTTTCTAATTTTAGTATTTTTATACTCAAAGCGTTACTAAAACTATACAGGAAGTGTGAGCTTGTCGTTTTTATTCATCGGCTTATCATTTTCTTTTGTAGTTATGGGAAAGAATGGGAATACCATTGATATATAAAAACTGATACACATTTCTAACAAAAATGTTATGACAAACCAACAAATAACATTCAAAAATCGAAAGTTCTAATAGTCAACACAAATTAGATCTTACGTACAGCACGTAAAGTAGTTTTTTGAATAAAACAATTTGCTTTTTAATTTTGTCCTTAGAAAGGAAAACAAAATAACTGCTTATTGAGGGCACTTTTGAAACGCTAATTTTGTATTGAGTTTTTGTATATCAGTGGAATAGTTGGAATGCAATCACACGTAATTAAGTCCACAGGAAAATAACTTTTAAGGGAATTATGAAGGCTCATAGAAATTTTGTCGTTGATCCTTGTGTTGAGATGTCCATTGATTTGTTAATATTATATAATTTTTTCAGTACATTTTTAATCATTTCATGCTTAATCGATGTTTTTTAATTTAAAAAGAAATACTAAGTTGATTTAACATATTTAACATAGATCTGGATAAATTTAATATTACAATTTTATACTGTTTTTCAATACATGAAGTTGTATCTTTGACTACAACTTTCTACTCTGCTGTATCAGTCATTGACTTTTTAAAGAAAAAATCTTAATTATATATTAATATTTATATTTATTTCTTCCAATATAAAAATGTGTCATTTGAGTAATTTAAATTCATTTTTAATCTATAGAACATCTCATACACAAGTGTTGCTTTGTCCAAAACATTCAGCCTTCATTACAATATTTTATTTATAGCGGTAGTTTAGGCACATCTAGTACATTTGCAATGGAAAGTTCACTAAAATAAGCAATAATGTTTGAAAATTGAAATTAATGACAGTATTTTCATATTCTAAATTGTTGTGATATTTTTTTATCACATATAATAGCTATAATAGATGATTTTTGTTCCACGGTGCTAGGAACTGGTCGACCCTGTTAGAATGGTTCATAAATTGCAAAATGTTCAATTAAAGGTAATGTAAGAGAGATTACGTAAGAAACACACAATAGCATCCTATTACCAAAATAATGATTATATTGAAGTAGCATCAAGTTTTTTTTGTTATAAATTGATTCAAAATAATTATCACTTGAGGGACGACTAATATTCTATTAATTTACTCGAGATTATGCGAATTTCAACTATATTTTATTTTTAATTACAATCATACTGAGATCTCTAGATTATTACCACATAACTCGTACATCATTCTTAAAATTATAGTTAAATATTTGGAGGCCCACTTCGACAACTGAAAAATATACAAAACTAATACCGCATATTTACCTCGACTGAAATTATTTGGGCTCCTTTGCGTAAATAGACTATCATTTTTTTTTAAAAAAAACCCTCAAAACCATAGATAATTTAAAATTCTATAGTTTTAAATCCATCTTGCAAAGGGGTCAAATTCCTTTTAAAATAAATATAGCTTTAGGACCATATACCAAAGAGTTATTGTACATTTCGAGCGATAGAATTAGGTTGGGCATATTTAATTTGTAGATTAGTTAGAAATTGTGACCTCTGTTATGTTAATTTGACCAATACCCGGACATTATCATATAAATATTGTATAAATTAAAATATATTTGATTATTGTTCAACTGAAGACAGATCAACGCCACAAATATGGTAGCTAATTGCTCGAAGTTTTGAAGATATGCTTTAATCACTTAATCATTTTCATCCTAGAAATTATTGTATAAATGAAAAATAGTGTCTTATAACATTCCAAGTAATCGAACACTTTAAATTTGGACACTTTTGTATGAAACTGTTAGATTTATAAGATTTTGTACATACAATGAAATAAATGTCATTGATATAAAAATAGTTTTATTTATATTGTTTTTATATTTATCATGTCTATTAAAATAAAATAAAAAGAAAACACTTCATACATGATATCCAATACTGCATTTCGTCGAAGAAATAGACTTCTAACTATCAATACAATTTTTTTCGAATACGGGAATCGAGGCATTATCTATGCCTCTCTCATCTTGAAAATGTTTTTTTCTTGTTTTATTTAATTGTACATTAAAAATTTTTTTTAAATCTTTATTAAAAAAGTATTCTATATATATTGAGTTCTGACCCGGCTATTATGACACCAGTCACCAAGCTTAATCAAAATCTGTCTAGTGGTTTACTCGTAATACGTTCACAGATAGACAGACAGAAATTCTTATATGTTACATGAATATTTATCAATTTTGTGATAAATATTAAAATAAATAAATAAATATGTTGGGACATTATTACAACAGCGCCATCTAGTTCCGCAGTAAGCTACTTAACGTGCTTGTGTTACGGATACCAGATAGTTGATATACTACATATATACATTTTAAATACATACATATTATACATATAAACACCAGTGGCGAAGGGTGAAATTTTAGCAGAGGTAAGCTGTCCAAAAAAATGACAAAAACTAAATAAATAAATGCGATGCAAAAGTACCTAGTACAGGTACTAGTACCTCGTAAGTATCCGTTATGTTGTAGTGAAGATTTTTTTTCGTAATAATTAAAAAGTAAAAAAGTGTTCATAAAGTCTTATGTCATTGTTTATTTTTTTAATTTATGTAAAGTTATAGCAGAATAGTCAATATATTTAATATTTACTAAAATAATATAAAAATATTAATGACGCCATCTATGAGAAATCATTACGCATCATTTAAAAAGTGAAAGTACGGCGATTTGATTTAAGGCCGCATTATTTTATTTTGTATTCATTATAAATATAATTAATTTCAACCTAAACATAATTTAGTGAGATTTAAATATTCGTTTTTCCCTTCTGTTAATTTTACATTAATATATTAAATCATTATTTTAATAAATATCGCCATCTAGCATTGAGTTATTATTACTACGTAAACTCAATGCCATCTAGTGACAAGTGTTTGAAAAACTTCGTAGTTCGTTTGCTATCTTATTGAAGAGATTGATTTATTTTTTATTTATCAAAGTTAAATTAAAATTTTGAAATATGAATATGATTTTACTGGTTTTAAAATTTAATTACAATATCCTACAGCATTACTTGATATTTCCTTCCAGTCCGAATAAACTGTTTAAGCTAATACGCGTAAAATAATTTTGTCAAGGAAACGCATATAAAATAACTTAAAAACATTTTCACTGCAACATAAATGAAAACAAACACAATATTTTTCTAATTTAGCACTTACACACAATTTCAATAGAAAGTTTTATTACAAATTACTTGACTTATGCAAGTTTCGAAAACAAAGTTGCATACAATCCAACTTCAATAAAATACGCAAATTTAATAATGGCTTATAGAACTCACCGTAATTAAAACATATATGAACCATACACTATACAGACTCAACACAAAATATCAATATTAGTTATTACGCTAAAATCGAGTAAAAACTCAATAAAACGAAAGAAAAACACAAATAATGCACTAAGCACTTGTAAACAGAATCGCCATCGGCCATATTAATTTGTTTAGATACTTGTCGCTTGTCATTGGTCAATCATAGTGACGTTTTGTACTTTCCACCAATCACATGCAAAATAAGCTGCTCGGGAGCGTCTTAACCGCGACCAAAAATCTGAGTAATTATGAATGAAATCACTTGAAAATGTTCCAATACAAAAGTATGAATGAAACACGATTCGTATGGAAAAGGTAAGCCGAATTACTACGTCTTACCGCGGCATTTCTATGAAGGCGCATTTTAGCAAAGTAGACATTTTTGTTGATTTTGACTTATTGTAGGCGTTATGTTATTTTTAAAAAAGGATTATTACTATAAATTATTATTTTAATTAGTAATCATGTAAATTTAAAAAACAAATATTATGTAGAATAATTAAAACTTTATTGGATTTTTAAAAGGTAAGACGGTGGGAATCGTCTTGTATGGACCCTTCGCCACTAATAAACACCCATGACTGCAGTACAAACATTCGAGATTAGCAAATGAATGCCCCCAGCGGGACTCGAACCCGCGACCGCTGGCGCAGAAAGTAGGGTCACTACCAACTGAGCCAAACGAGTCGTCAATGGGTGAGTTTATTGGTATACTGTCTTTGTTGCGACATGATAAAAGACAAGAAGTCATTACCCTCGATAAATGATGGCGGCGATAACATTTTCCTAATAGATGTTATCTGAACTAATGACAACAGTTTAGAGCAGGGTTTCCCAACCTTCATTTCGCCAAGCCTCCCCGAGCTAAAAACAATATTTTCATGCCCCCCTTAGGTAAGTATCAACAAAAATAAGGAACGCACATTTTATTTATTAATTAAATTATTTAGTTTTAGGTATTTTAAATAGGTTAAATACAGATACAATATATTAATTAAGGATAATGAACGAAAGAATGAATATTTGAATCATTAAGTACTTTTACAAGAATCTAAATAACCGACATTTTGGGTTTTTTATTTTTCTCTCACACAAAACAAATCGGGTTTTCATGAAACTTTGTGAAAATGTTCGTTTTTATGTCACAAATGCACTGTAATTGGCACATTGGATTTTTTGCAGAATTGTGATAAACCCGTTTTAAACCTACAAAGCCCACATCCTCCCACTTCCCGACCTCAAATCACCCGTAATTATTTTTTTCTGTTATTTTAATTATATTTTTTTCTTTTTTAGATAGGTTTCATCCTGTGACTTTTTTTTAAATTATCTGTACTGGCCTACCATGCATTATTACTTGCTAGAATAGTTTATTTTATCTTTCACGTTCTTTTATATTTTAAATTATATTTTTATAAATATATGATTTTTAAACAACTTTTAATATAAAATAATATTAAAACAAATAAATAAAATCTTCTAAAGTACTAGCTAATTAGATACTTGAGCTTGCATGCTCTGTACCAGTTGGTCGATTCTGGGTTCAGTCTTTGCTAAAGCTATGGTTAAATCGCTATCGACGGCAAGGCGATTTCGCTGCTTAGTTTTTAAAGATTTTTATAGATCTAGAGCTGAAAAACCTGCCTCACATAAATAAGTGGACGAAAATGGAATAAGTATTTTTAAAGCAAGAGAAGCAACTTTCGGATTAACAACGAATCGTTTGATCCAAAAATTTTCTAATGTCAAGAGATGAAAGTCATCTTTCATGTTCGAATCAGCCTTCATTTCTAGAAATCCTTCTTGAACTTCTTCAGGTAGTTGTAAGACATCGACAACTAACGGGTTTCTGGTCATGTGCCATATTGGTGACTCGGAATTGATATCTCGATAGTATCGATTAAATTCATTTTCCAACGCTTTTTAAATATAATATATTAATATAATACATTAAAAAATATATTGTACACAGAAAAGTCAATATTTATTTTAAACTAGATATTAAAAACTGTAATGACTGTTTTTTTTGGCAATGTAATCTTACATATTACGTACTTACGACGCCCCCCCTAACATTTCTCTACGCCTCCCTAGTGGGGCGTGCCCCCCTGGTTGGGAAGTCCTGGTTTAGAGTAACAGTTTTAATAAAAAAAATAATTGAGCGTGCGCGTTTTTAAAACACGCTTCTATTTGCTTTACCAGCACACTTATCAATACAATAATTTATTTACAAAAATTATAATTAAAAAACATACTAAAAATACACCTTTAGAGCAGATCATACATAAAAATAAAAAATAAATTATAGGTAAAAAAACTTTAATAAAGTAATGATAATCCAAAAGAAAAAGGTTAGATAAATAGTTTTTTAGTATGGGAATAAAGGATCGATCACAACACTTTCATTATGAAAAAAGCGCAGGATGTTCGATACCAGTGGACTTTGTTATACATATTCTACTAGAACGATATTTTTAAAAGTAGAATTAAATAGTAACAAAGCGTCCAATTTTCACAATAACGTAAATTTTCTCCTTATTTGTATGCTCTGTACTTTGATACTCATTATTCTGTGACACTAACAGTACAATCTATTACCATTGTATGCTATGAGGCTTGTGTTATAGATACAACATACCAGATACACTACACAATAACTTTAAATAAACATTATAAATATAAACACCCATGGCTACAGTACAAACATTCGTGCTCAACAAATGAATGCCCCAGTCCCCGTAGAACCAACGACCGCTGGCGCAGCAAGACCCTACACTACAAACTGAGCCAAATGTGTCGTCAACATTACAAGACAAATATGTTGGGACATTATTACAACAGCGGCGCCATCTAGTTCCGTACTAAGCTACGTTACGTGCTTGTGTTACGGATACCAGATAGTTGATATACTACACATATACATTTTAAATACATACATAATATTATAAATATATACACCCATGACTGGAGTACAAACATTCGTGATTAGCAAATGAATGCCCCTAGCGGGACTGGAACCCGCAACCGCTGGCGCAGAAAGTAGTGTCACTACCAACTGAGCCAAACGAGTCGTCAAGTCGTACACTTTATCGTTCATAGTAAGTCAGGCGTGTCGATATAGAATCATCCTGGAATGATGACAACGCAATATGTAGTTATTGGACAGCAGCACCAATTCTTATTGTTAAAGGAATTAAACAAAAAAGAAACAAATTAATTATGAAATTATATTCTTTAATTAAATGTATTAATGGTAAAATATGTATAATTGTATACTCTATACAACAAGTTTGTATTGAGAAATTAAATACTGAAACATAGACCTCACTAGGGCACTTTTTTAAATTAAAAATTAATATAGATTACAAATTAAATGTATTTACTTGCGAGGATTTTTCGAGCATTTTAATAAAATATGCTACCATTTTAATATCTTTTAAATTAATCAATATAAAGTAATTATAAACTGGATTAAAATAAAAAAACGATACACTTACGTAAAAGGTACATTGAAATAAATTAATACGTTTGAGCTGGATTCATATAAAAACAAATAAAAATAATGTCTTAAAGATAAAATACATTCAAAACAGAATAATAAATCTGTCCAGATGGTCATTTTTATCTTATTTTTATTATACTTATATATGAAATATTATTATTTAATAAATTATAACTAAATAATAATATCCTATTGAGTACTGTTACTTCATAGTTAAAGTATATTTTGCCTTTAGTGAATATTAAAAAAATAATCTCTAAATATTACACTAGTTGATGCTTTGTAAATCGTGATTTAATTACGAAATTAAAAAGAATATAGAGTATAAGGATACACAATAATATAAAATAAGATATGAGTTATGACTATAGCCCTGAACCATGGAGGTTAGATACAGGAGAACCAACGCTTCATACTAAAGCATTACCCGCCTGTCTCTGAAAATTTGTAGAGTTTATAGCGCGCTGCCGTCAATAAGTAGTATCTGTGAAGTTAGCTATTTATGAGTACTGTCACTATTGTGACAACGTGAAGTTAGGCATTGAGACAACATAGCGATCGCAGCGCCTCCTTGGTTTGACAATATTTCTGAGACACAACATTCTAGGGCCTTGGTTCTCCTGGTTTCTAATCTCCATGACCTGAACAGTGAAATATTATTAAGAATTTCTACAAAAACGTCACACGCTTTTGATTTATAATTATGTCACTTATTGCAATAATAATTTTATACAGTATCTGCATACATTTTGCTTTTTATCCTAAGATATCTGTACTCAGACTGGTAAAACGACTGTAGGTACTGCCAACATTGTAAAATAGGCATTGGAACATAGTGAGGATTCTTTTTGCTGTAGTGGTTGAGATAGATCGCCAATGCTACCAACATACCCGACCAAGCATATCTAAAAAATAAAACAACTTTTATATATTTTTTCATTTAAATTCATTCATTGTTAAAGGTTTAGTTAGTTAACTAAAAGAAAACAAGTCATGAAACAAGTTGACGTCTTTATGGACTTTGCTTTGGAAAGAGGGTGAACACCACCAACTTCCCAACTCTAATTTTCAATTCAATTCGCTTGAAAGAGTGCCAGGCACTCTTTCAAGCCAGTAAGTGCACTTGAGCACAGATTACTTCGCCAATGTCATGTAGAACGGAGAAGACACGAAAGAGATTGGCCCATAAAGTAGAGTAGAAAACTTCAATTTTACAAAGAATTTCGTAATAAAAAACTTAATAATCTCAAGCCATTTATACTAGTTATTATACCACAGAGTCAAGAGACAAAAATATATTTAAAAATAAAATGAGTACTTACTGAAAAACAAAAGGCTTGCTGAACAACAAGAACGATATAACAATGGAGAGAGCTTTCCTCATGGTCGTGACAGTGACAGCGACGGTGGCGCCACATATTCGCACCAGTGTAAGCACGGCTTGTAAGCCCATGTACCCACTAACACTTAGTAGAAATATGTTTGCATACACTGTTGTTGGGTCCTGAAATATTATTTTAAAATATATTTTACACAATTACATAACTTTTACTACATACACATGTGGGATTGAGGACACCAGCAATGAAACTTTGTATCACCTTAATACATTTATTTTAATTCTATGTATCACCATGCACTCAGCACTCGCTCGCTTGTTCCTTCTTTCTAACTCAAATCAATTATGGCCTAACACACTCTATCCCTTTCGCTCATTGTTCCTTTCATTCACACTTCACAGATTAACTATTTATATTTAAAACATTCATCCCACACACATTATAAGGGTTGGCTTTAGAAGTCGGCCACACGATTTTGGTGTTTTGGGGGGGTGGGGGGGTAAGGGGGGGGTGTTAGCTACCCGATGGTACCACTCCCGCGGCGCGGAGATCCTTATTTTTTTTTTATGAATTTTTTAATTTCGTGTTTTTGTATGCGTATAACGGAACGTTTTTCCAAGTAAAAATGGTTTGGTGAGTAAAATGGAACGTAATTATAAGTGAAAAACATTATAAATTTGAAAATAAATAACACACAAAATAAATTTCTACTCAATACAAATAAAATTCAAATTAGAATTAGTTAGTCGAGTACCATAAGCATTACTAGGCCAGATTGGTTAGGTTAGGTTAGAACATGACCACAAACATAACCGACTTTCAGCTAAACACTAGGTCAGATTGGTTAGGTTAGGTTAGAACATGACCACAAAAATAACCGACTTTCAGCTAAACACTAGGTCAGATTGGTTAGGTTAGGTTAGAACATGACCACAAAAATAACCGACTTTCAGCTAAACACTAGGTCAGATTGGTTAGGTTAGGTTAGAACATGACCACAAACATACCCGACTTTCAGCTAAACACTAGGCCAGATTGGTTAGGTTAGGTTAGAACATGACCACAAACATACCCGACTTTCAGCTAAACACTAGGTCAGATTGGTTAGGTTAGGTTAGAACATGACCACAAAAATAACCGACTTTCAGCTAAACACTAGGTCAGATTGGTTAGGTTAGGTTAGAACATGACCACAAAAATAACCGACTTTCAGCTAAACACTAGGTCAGATTGGTTAGGTTAGGTTAGAACATGACCACAAACATACCCGACTTTCAGCTAAACACTAGGCCAGATTGGTTAGGTTAGGTTAGAACATGACCACAAACATACCCGACTTTCAGCTAAACACTAGGTCAGATTGGTTAGGTTAGGTTAGAACATGACCACAAAAATAACCGACTTTCAGCTAAACACTAGGTCAGATTGGTTAGGTTAGGTTAGAACATGACCACAAAAATAACCGACTTTAATATTTTTAATTCTAATTTGAATTTTATTTGTATTGAGTAGAAATTTATTTTGTGTGTTATTTATTTTCAAATTTATAATGTTTTTCACTTATAATTACGTTCCATTTTACTTACCAAACCATTTTTACTTGGAAAAACGTTCCGTTATACGCATACAAAAACACGAAATTAAAAAATTCATAAAAAAAAATAAGGATCTCCGCGCCGCGGGAGTGGTACCATCGGGTAGCTAACAACCCCCCCTTCACCCCCCACCCCCCCAAAACACCAAAATCGTGTGGCCGACTTCTAAAGCAACCCCCATTATAAATATAAACACCCATGACTAGAGTACAAATATTCATCTTCAATGAATGCCCCCAGCAGGAGTCAAACCTGGGACAAGTATGTTCACTACAAACTGAGTGAAAATTAATTCCAAAACATACATTATACGCATAGAGTATATGTTATCTAAATTTACAATAAATCATTCAATGTCTTACAATTTCCTTGTATTCAATTTAAAATATATTTCAAAATGCAAATTTACATATACATAAAACAACAAGTACCTGGGCACAATAGCTGAAACCGTCTGTAAGTATTCCACTGGAACCAGTGATCACAATCAAGTAAACACAGGCTATTGCATATGAATAGAAGACCACTTCATTGTTACTCGCTTGGAATTGTTTCATTGCCTTTTCTTGTACATTGCCTATAATTGCGTCACATAGCAATGCTAGAGATATCACTATTACACCTATTATATCGAAATTGGGTGACGTTTTTGAATCAGCTGTAAATAAATATATTGAATTATATTTTTTTATAATAAAATCTAGACTACTCATACAATAATATAATCCTCATACCTTTATCAGACATAGGGCCAATCATAAATAAAAAAACATATATAAAATAATGTACATTTTTGAGAAAATTATTAAGTAAAAATAAAAACAATACCATCTTACCTAAAGTGAACATAGTCAATCCAATACACATAATAATGGCTGCTATATAATCAAGGAAACCATATCTTTTTCCCAAAATAATAATACTGCCAATCATCACTGGTATTAATTTACAACTCTTGAATATCAGTTGAGTTGGGTAGTTTAAATAACTTAGGGCTAAGTTTGAAAATGACATAGTACCTAATGTTAAGGCAGCCAATAATGCATAAGTTTTAATTGGTACTCTGTAATAAAAAAAAATTTTTTTTTGATAATCCCTAAGTTTAATTTGTCAAGAAATTTAACCTGATTGAGTATAGTATAATAAAAATGTATTTCTTCTATACTTACTTTCTTTTTAATGGGTTTCTTATAAGTGATTCAATGTAACTCAAAACCATTGTTATTAAAAATTGAACTAAAGTTATATAAAGGCTCACTGGTTTGACTTCAGGAGCAGAAAATATTAATTCTAGAAAATATCCATATGCTAAATAGCAAATGAAAACAAATATCGAACAACACACAAATTGTAGTAGAGGACTATAAGGAGTAATATCTAAACACAATATATTTATATCAGATTTGACATTTTGTCCATTATTTAGTGGTTTCTTTGAGGGCTCGTCAATCTTAATAATGGTTTCCTTTGATAAATTCATTTTATATATCACAAGTGCATAACTTGGGTTAGTTTTTATTTAATTTGCCTTTTTCATCTGTAATTACAATAAATAAATTAAAATCAAAACCTTCTATGTAAAATGTATACATATTTGTTATTATTTTGAGTAAATATAAAAACGTTAAATATAATCCTCTAATATGTTATAATTATATTGAGAGTGACTAAAATCTAAATGAATAATAAATTGGAGGAATTGTCTGTTCTTAATTTCATATAATGTAAGATGAAACAAATTAAGTTATACTCACTCTGTTGAAAAATATGGGTAAAACAGAAAAATAAAATGAGTGTTATCATTTATCAACATAAACAACCACGTAAACCAAAGAGTATATAACCACTACGTTATAAGAGACGGGACTGCCATACAAAAAAACGATCAAATGTAAATGTATGAAGTTTGAAGAGTGCGCCTATACCAACCTAACAGAATTAAAGAATCATGGCGCAGTACATACTGCCAACATAATGTCATTACTAGTGACGTACTGGGATGTGGTGACGATCGAAATCGATAAAAAACTATCGATATCGATTACAGAGATTCTTTTCAGCGTAGATTTAATTTTATTTTCATTTTTAAAGAAATAAATAAAACAAAATTGATACTCAGATTGTTTTTAATGCATCATTGAATTAGACATTGCCCGTTATTTATCGTATATTGAAGAAAACAGAACACCAAGATGACCGCATATATATGCATTCTGTCGACCTAGTGTAGCATTACATGCAAGGATATTTATAATGTGACAAAACGAACTAAGTAAATACTTAATTGAGAAAGGATAGATTTTAATCATTATCATCATCAGCTTATAGCTAGCCTGAAAAAGGATTTTGTTTTTAACAGTAAAGTTACTGTATAGAATTATAAGTCGGAGTTTAGACATCAGTATATATAAACATCGAAATTCCGGTGATGGGTAAACACTACGATATGTTTTGTACAAGTTTTTATTTATAGACAAAATGCATTAAACCTTTAGGATTCCTCACTAGAATTGACTTGTTTATAGATATAAACAAAAAAAACTAACCTTTCACTGTCCAATGGAAATTTTGCCATAAAATCTCGTTTTTTATTGTCGACTCGGCATGTCTTTCGGTTGCATATTTCACATTTTAAAGTCGTCTTTGTCATAATGAAGCACTATAATTAGTTTAATTTCATACCAATAATGAATAAACTAACATAAGCAATTAAACAACAAAGAGATAAACAATATGTAAAAATGTGGGAAACTTTAAATAAAAGTCAATTGTCAAACACTCTGTTTGACAATAAAACATCAAAATTGCCGTCGATATAACCCATCTATGTGTAGAAGAATCATAGGCCGATATAGCTCCGAAATTCTGTGTTATTCTTAATTTTAACGGATTATAGCCGCCATTAAAAATTGTGCAAACTTCATAGATCGTTTTTTTTGTATGGGAGTTTCGCCTGCCTGACGTAAACCCATTTTATGATTTTAGGAGATTTTAAATAATTGACACTTGAGACTTGGTCTTGACTCTTGACAGTTGACAATTTTAATTTCAAAACAAGACAAAATCTTATGTTCAAATGCTTATTCTATTAATTTAATTTATTTAATTTTTATTGTTTTAGAATCTTTATTCAATAATAGGGTTAATAGAATAAGCATTTGAACATAAGATTTTGTCTTAATTTATCTGTTGGTATTAATTTTCATTTATTGGTAGATACCAGATCTATTCTTTATGTTATAATATCTGAAGTGGAATCACGTAATGTGAACAATTCATAAATTCAATAAATTTAAAGAAATCCACCGAGAAACAGAATTAAGACGTTGAATTGGAACGATTGTCCAAGCCCGCCGAGGCCGACCGACAATGCGCGGTGCGCATGCGCACGCTCACTTAACCTACGTTACATTTGTTACAACTATACTTTTAATTATTTAATAATCAGTGAAAGTGGAGCTGGTAAAAACTCTACTTGAGCAATTACAAATGCAACTTGAGCAGTGTTTTAGAACTTTGAGCAATTTGAAATATTGTATACATCAAAAGATATAGGAGTTTGAATATACAGATAAATTAATTTTTTTTCAAAGACTTTATTGATTTTTAATTAAATAATTAAAGGTGAGCAATTTGAAAGGGCTACGTAGTTAAATTGAGCTATTGAAAATCTATCGATTAGTATTTTTTTCATTGCAAATATCATAAATTTGCAGGCTGGGGTAGGGTAGCCCGTTATCGATCTTAAATTTAGTATAATACCCATAGATTATAATACCTCCCTCATTTATCCTTCTTATTTACTGACCTCTATAATACCACTGGACTGGCTGTTCCAAGCGTTTTACATCAATTTTTTTGTGTCCATTTGAAGCGCCACTAGCGAGAGTCCCGAGAACTAATTTTGACGTATATTGCAAAAGACAGCGAGAAGTGTTTGTTTACTGTAATGTAATTTTGCATTTTCGTTGTGAATATAACATAAGTAGTAATTATGATGATACGGTTATTGATTAATAAAAATAAAAAAATAAAAATCTTTACATCGACATCATTGGTTTTAGTACCACAAACTCTCGCTACGTCCGACAGCGGCGGACAGCGCCAAAATGGCGAATATCAAGCAGCCACAAAAGCACGTTGACAACAGACCAGTCCAGTGGTATTATAGAGGTCAGTGTTCTTATTCCTATTCACTAAAATAAAAATAATGTTGTATTATAAAATTTATACGATAGATTTAACTTTAATATAAATAATTGCTGTTATCTATATTATGGGATATAAGTAAATTATGAATAAATTTATTTATAAATAGGGCAATTCTTGAAAGAAAATTATTTTCTATCAGCAGGTAGGACTGGTCACACTACACTTTTCTGTGTGCCGTGGTTAACAAACAAATAGTTCTGTATATTGGAGTAAAATCTTCGTTTTCCCGTGAAAAATTCATCGACTTGTTCCTTATTAAAGTGCTTAAAATACATATTACGGTCAGTGATCATAGAATATCTGTCAGTTGCACACTGTATTTATGCAATAATTATCGCAATTAATACAATACGTCAACTTTCGCAGATCGCATAATCAAGCTGACAAACTGGATTGAGAACAATGATGGACTCGGACTCGTCCGGTGCGGACTTCTGTAGATTCTGTAGATCAGAGGCTTCCTCTGACCGACCCCTGTTTCATCCTTGCATATGCACAGGCTCTATAAAATGGATTCACCAGGAATGTCTCGTACAATGGATGAGGTACTCACGAAAAGAAATATGCGAGTTGTGTGGACACCGATTCTCTTTTATGCCGATATACTCTCCGGATATGCCTAGAAGATTGCCTATTCGTGATGTGGTTGGCGGCTTAGTTACTTCGGTTGCATCTGCTGTTAAAGACTGGTTGCACTATACTTTGGTTGCACTGGCCTGGCTCGGGATCGTGCCTCTCACCGCTTGCAGGACGTATCGCTGCCTATTCTCTGGCTCATTGGATCCAGTGATATCACTGCCATTTGATATTGTGTCTGCAGAAAATCTAGCTAAGGATGTGTTCTCTGGATGTTTTGTTGTGACATGTACACTGTTTTCTTTCATTGGATTGGTCTGGCTAAGGGAACAGATCATGCATGGTGGTGGTCCAGATTGGATGGAAAGGGAAGTTTTAGCAGCTCCTCCAGCTGAGGATATTCCTTTGCAAGATAACAATAATGACCATGTAAATGAAGGTGCTGGAGATGATGGTGGGGCTAGGGAGGAACCGAATGGTGAACCTGCAGAGGATGCACTAGTTGGTGATGAAGCTAATTGGAATCCTATGGAATGGGATCGTGCGGGGGCTGAAGAATTGACCTGGGCTAGATTACTTGGTCTTGATGGATCTATGGTGTTTTTAGAGCATGTGTTTTGGGTTGTATCTCTTAATGCATTCTTCATTGTTGTGTTTGCATTCTGCCCATACCATATTGGAAAATTGGGTGCAGTATTGGCTGGTTTAACTGCAGAAGGTCCATTTGCTGGTCTTCTGACAGCATTAGCTGGATATGTAATAGTTGGAGCTATACTAGCAGTTCTTCATGGAATGGCTTCTCTACTCAGATTAAGAAGTGCTAAGAAAGCACTAGGATTCTGCTATGTAGTCGTGAAAGTGGCACTTTTGTCTGTTGTTGAAGTAAGTATTATTTTTATTATTTATTAGTATTAATTATTTTAATCTTAATGATAACTTAATAAATGGTTATTATTTATGTTTATACAATGAAATCAGTGAACCTATAAATAATTTCATCATAAAGAATTATTAATACCACATGAAAACATTTTTAGTACTGTTAGACATTAGAGAAATATTAAAATATTTTAGGAAGAAGTATAATGCTATTTTATTTATTTATTTAAATTAATTAATATATTTTTGGTTAGAAATATATTAATTTTTAAATATTTTATTACATTTACAGTTTTAAAAAATGCTCATGATTTTTTTTGTGCTATTAAAGTAATTTTTTACTACTAGTACAGTATCTAACTTATTATCGCTTAATACATATTTACATATTTTTATACTAAAAGTATGATGGAAAATAACTATTGTACCATAATATTAATTAAATGGTACTAAAATATATTTAGGATAATCACTGAGAACAATTAAGTATTTAAATTAAAAGCAACATAAATATCTAATTTTATTTAGGATTCATTTTATAATTAGGGTACTTTTATAATTTTTTTTAAGATTTATTAAATGTTAAAAGGAAGTTAAAATCATATATTACAATATTTTGAATTGATTTATAGATTGGAGTGATACCTTTGGTTTGTGGATGGTGGTTGGATCTCTGTTCTTTGTCAATGTTTGATGCTACTCTGAAGGACAGAGAGACAAGCCTAAATGCAGCCCCTTGGACTATAATGTTCATACATTGGCTAGTTGGAATGGTCTATGTCTACTACTTTGCATCCTTCATATTGTTATTGAGAGAAGTGCTGAGACCTGGTGTGCTTTGGTTTTTGAAGAATTTAAATGACCCTGACTTTAGCCCTGTACAAGTAAGTATTTTAAATTCATTATGCAGTTTTGTTTATGGTTAAAAATAGTCTGATCTCTAGGTAGCTCATTTAAATATTATTTAAATATATACTTTCTTTACATACATTAATTAATTATTCATGAATTGTGACCTTACTAATGTAACCCATGAAAATGTTTTTATTCTCACATGGTAATATATTGCTATAACCAAAGTGATTTCAATTATCATTAATATCAATGTTTTGTCATGGAACACTGTTTTCATTTTTGAACATCATTATTGTTTTTAACATTGCTTTATGAATTTTGATTCACTTTTTGGTTCTACATTTGACACAATAATAATTGTAGAGTGCTTTTTGCAAGACAGAATAGCCTTAGTACACATTTAAAATTTAAATATTATGAATAATGTATGCATTTAATTTATGTATATTTTGATTTTCATCTATTGTATTTGAAAAGTTTTCATTAATATACTATACAGAATTTTGTCTATACAGAGTATAAAGTTTATGTTTGTCATCAGCCCTCTTTAACGTCCCACTGCTGGGCACGGGCCTCCCTCGGTACGAGGGGGATCAGGCCATAGTCCACCGCGCTGGCCTAGTGCGTGTTGGCGGACTTCACATGTCTTACGAAAACTTGCTAGGGTTTCTCAGACATGCAGGTTTCCTTACGATGTTTTCCTTCACCTTCAGACAAATGGTAATCAGGATAGTAAATATTTGCACATAAAAATATCAGAGGTACGACACCTGTATTTGAACTCGCATCACTCGCTTATACAAGCGAGCGCGTTACCACTGGGCTACCACTGCCTTCCTTAAAGTTTCTGTTTGCCGCAGTCTAATTATGTGTGTACTTCAACTAAACCTCTCGACAGATTTGGATATGGCCTTTCTAATAGAATGAGCAATTAACGAGAATTCAAAAGAAACCATTTTTGTACGCTTAACGCTGGGTAAACCTTACAGGATACGTAAAAAATACTATAAAGTTGTAGGTCTTAACATGACCTATAAATATTCTGTACGTGACAGTTCATCGTTCATCTCTTAACTTAAGATACGCTAATAATAACTTTTTTATTTTTATTTATTGAAAATGTACCTACGGAGTAGGGACGCCCTCAAGCGAAGCACTGGTAGTTTAATTTTAGGGCTTTTAGGCTATTTATTAGTCGTGTTTATTACCACGTTTATCGCGTAATTGATTGAAATCTATTTTTATAAATTATTATAAATAGAAGAATATGGTTTTGCCAGGTTAAAATTTTAAATTTGGCAGCTATTATTTTTAATTAAAATAATATTCAATTCAAATAAGAAAAAACCTAGCAAGTGTTCGAAACATGTGAAGTCCACCAACCCGTATTAGGCAAGCGAGGTGGACTAGGACCTGATAACCCTCGAATTGAAGGGAGGCCGGTGCCCAGCAGTTGGACGTTAAAAAGGGCTGAACCCTGAAGGGATAAACTCATGACGAAAGATAGTAAGTTCTTTTTTGCAGTTAAAAATACGAAACGATGGAAAATTCCACCAGATAAAGCTGTTTATTTTATTTTCATTATTAAGTAAACCAATTAATATATAAAATGTAATATTTTACTCCAAAGTTGGTTGTTTATTTGATTATAGAAGAATTATGTAACACAATATTTCTTAACTTAATTAACATACAGGCAGACCGTTATATCCTTCTTCTTCTTATTATGTATTATTTGTTTTAATTATATGATTGCTAATGTAATAAACTTTTTTATTACATGAGTTCAAGATATATTTTATACATTAAAAGCTATATAAGTTTTACTATTAAACATTTTATGATGTTTATTGTTAAGATGACTCAATCTCTTTAGAGTCAATGGTACCTAAATGCTCATTAAAAAATGAGCGTTAAAAGTTAATAAGTTAAAGTTATTCAAAATGCAGCTTTTCCCGAGATGTTGGGAAATGTAATTTATAATCCACCTTCATATATGGTGGTTTTGTAGGACTCACAGGCTTTAAATGCCAGTACTACCCACTGAAACCCAACGGTACCTGCATTGCCTTAACGGAACGTCGCAATATCGCTTGTGCTAAATTATCCTTAGGCATATGTGTATTGTAAATGTATAATACATAATACACTTATAATAAATAAATATATAAATAAATAATACACTTAAAATAAAATAAAATAAATATACAAATATATAAAACACTTGCACTAGGTACTTAGATACGCTCCGCAATAACGTATAAAAATAGTTCTTCTCTAAGGACCAATATGTCTTCATATAATTTTTTTCATAATTGCTTCAATCATTTAGAAGTGACAAATGTATTTTAAACTACAGTTATAGTGTAGATTTTATCATAATACTATTCAGCTATTTTTACCACCACGCTGCGAGCGTGTAACCACTGGGCTACCATTGCCTTACTGGGCTACCACTGCCTTTATTATAATAATTATTAAGTTGAAATATGCAGATTGTAGATAGAGAATTAATTAATACTAGCGACTCAAGTCGCGTGTTCCGCTATTTAAATATACAAAAACCTTCCTCGAGAACCACTCTATCCATTAGTGAAAACAGCATGAAAATCGATGCAGTAGTTTTAGAGTTTATCGCGAACAGACAGACAGACAGACAGACAGACGCGGCGGAGGACTTTGTTTTATAATATTTAGTGATGTATATACATGTGATGTTTTTAGGAAATGATTCATCTGTCCGTGTGGTCGCACATCCGTCGTCTCGTGGTGTCGGCCATGGTGTTTGGCACAGCTGTGCTGTTTATGCTATGGCTTCCCATAAGAGTGATTAAGAACGTCCTTCCCGGCTTCCTTCCCTACGCTGTGGCTGTTCACGCAGAAGCACCGGTCAGTGAATTGAGCCTGGAATTACTTTTGTTACAGGTAAGATTGCTTTACTATAATTAATGATTGATTTTGCTAGTGACATCTAAGCTTATTGAGTATCGGGTCGCGCGTTCGATACTCATACGATACAATTTTTTGTTCATTTTAGGTTTTTTTCGCTTGCATATTTTGTCATATTATCATTAAAGGTAACCTGTTGAGTTGTGTAATGTACTTATGTTAATGGATATTGCATGGAGCTATTTATTACTATAACTGGCTCGCTATAGCTCGTGTAGATTGCAAAGATTTTTATAATTTAACTCAGCTTTCCCTTCAGATCTCTCTATGGACGTATATACATGTTCTCGTTATGGAACCATACCATCATATATTTACATTTATAAATATATTATGACGGATTTGAATTTAATAAATCTTAAGAAGGTCATAGCGTTTATTTTATTATAAAGCTACTTATAAATACAAAAGCTTTGAGTCAATCTGAAGAAGGACGAATGTCTGTAATTTATTTTTATGATGTACTATAAGTATACTGAGTCTGACTCCGTTGAGGTATACCTCAGCCAGTACACACATTATATAGGTACTAGCGACTCACCCTCGCTTTGCTCGGGTTCGTCTCTAGGTACCCCCTTTGGCATAATTACAAACTTTGAATGTTTTATTTATACATAACAACATGCTTGTACTGTAAACACTGAAAAAGTTTCAATTTGACAGCAAAATCCACATTAACAAAATAATCCGCCATTTATTGCATTCATTTGTTACAAAAAATGTGAAAAATGAAGAACCGCTCGACCGATTTTGTGCAAACTTCACATAAACCATCTACTAAATAGTCCGAACAAAGCCTAAACATTTGGTTTGGATAGGTGAGCCCGTTCTTGAGTTATAAAATTATAACGAAAAGTGGCATTGACTTTTATATATTAGACTATAAAACGACGTTATTCAACAAAAATTGGAAAATTTAAATATTTTTACGAAGAGTATAACAATGATACTCGTATAATTGCCTTATCAAATCGCGATTACATTTCAGTTTATGTATTTTTGATTATGTGGGATTAGACTTTAATATACCTTATCCTTATTATATATTGTTATCAGTTATCGACCGATCATTTTGATGCTGCCAATGCTTATAAGTATTTAGTTGGGGGACGTTAAAGTATTAGGTAAATCATTTTGGGGGGACGGGGGTGGAGGGCTTTTGGGGCTATGGTTCTTTTAAAACGTAACGTTTTTGTATGCGTTACAGGGTCTGGTGGGGGCCCCGACAGTGGGTACACAAAACGTTAGGTCGCGTTACATAGGGGGGAGGGAAAGCCAAAAATCTTCAATAATGATTAACGACACACTACAATATACTTCAATAATCAATAATAACAAAATACATAATACTTGAACGCCCCCTAACTAGGAAAGTAACTTAGGTCCTTACTCCTTAAGGCAAAGTAGTTTTACGAGTAGCTAATAAATTGGCTTCATTTTTTTAAAATACATGTTGTTACATTCAAAATTATTTGTTTTATGTATATATTATATATACTTTATTATTTTATGACAATTTTAAATTAAGTAGAAAACAATTTCATTAGGTATCATTAAAAAGGAGGTCGGTCATTATTTTAAATAATTGGGCTCCTGAGTTTATTTCATTTCGGGTATCGTTACTACGAGTTTCAATTGGTCACGTACACTTGTAGCCTTGTACCAATTTGACATTAGTCTTCCTTATAGGACACTTTGAATTAGACTAGATTTTTTTAAATAAGTTCTCTACGTATTAAATTATAATTGCATTTAAAAAAATATTTCTATGGACAAAATTATTATGTAGTAGTAGTTCTGCGCTTTGTGATAAAATATAGTATATACTCTTCCTTTTTAAAGTTGGTTAGTAAATAAATTGCCTATACCTGTATTAAAAATCATAAGCGTCCTAAACATATAAAACTAAATTGCAGACTACATTTTGTTCAGGTGCGTACAGTGGCGAAGGTTGAAATGTTCGCAGAGGTAAGCCGTTCAAAAAAACAGCCAAAAAATAGACATACCTACCTACAATTTTTGCACAAAAATAAGGAATTTAGTCGCAACGATATTTTTTTTCATATTAAGTCCATTATACATATATTTTTATATGAAATATTATAGCAAATACAATGAATACTTACTAAAATAATATTAAATAAATATTAATAACGCCATCTATGAGAAATCGTTGCGCATTACTTGATAAATAATAGGATGGAATTTTGATTTAAGACTAGATTATTATATTATTCTTTAATAAAATATTATATTTATTAAAATTTATATTACAAACAAAGTATACTATTTTTAGGAATTCAATATATTTAATTTTAATGTTATATAAATATACGTCGGGCTTAAAAAATATTTTTAAATACATATAAATATACCGCCATCTGCGGCTGCATCTGTTTGAACGACTTCGTCTTTCGTACTGAAGAGATTGAATTAAATAATAATATTTATTTATAAGGGCTTTATTTATTATATTTTAAAGCTATACTTTAGTTTTTTAAGGTGTCTGAAGTTGTATTTTATGTACCTAGACAATTATTTATATGCTACTAGCGGAACCTGTGGCTTCGCTCGCGCTAAGAGTATATTTTTGGCTAAAATTCCTCGTGGCACAGTGTGTGATATCGAACTCCTCCGACACGGCTTGACAGATTTTTATGTTTTTTTTTGTGTATGTTCAGAAGGTCGTAGGCTATTTTTTATCCATGAAACTAGATGGTGCTGTGTATTAATGGCTCAACATCTGTATCTCTCTACTAATAATGGCGAGATGTTTGTTTTTGTATGACGCTTATTGGCAAATACGGTGTACGGCAACAGAACGACCAACGGCGTATGTACTGCGTCCACATTTTAAATTTGCTTGTGTGCATAAATGCAGTAGTGGGGCGCGTCATTTTGGACTAGAAAAGCTATACATAGTAGTATAAGTATGATAGTATGAGTTATGTTTTTCTTAGATTATCTTATCGTTCCAAATAATTGACTTTTTGATGTTTACATTAAGGGTAAAGCTGGGTTGACCCATTAATTTTGTGTGATTAGCGAATAAATTAGCGAAAAGTACTCTTTTATTATATTATTTTAAAGTGAAATTTATAAAAGGATTTCTTTTAAATATGCACTTGGGGGTCGGTGTGTTTTAATATGTATATATTTTTTATATATTATGTATAGACTATTTATTTTGTTCATAAAACATTGCTACGATTTTAGTGTAAGTGTAGCTTTTTCTGCAGGTGATCTTACCAGCTCTTCTAGAACAGTCTCACACCCGGACATGGTTGAAAGCCGGGCTTCGTGCGTGGTGTGCGTGTGCCGCCGGAGTCCTAGGCCTCCGGTCGTATTTACTGGGAGAGGCCTCTAGGGAGAATGAACCCCACCCCCCACCACACCCCCCACATCAACTTGGGGCTGCTCACAGGGTAATTATAAATTTGATATGTAGGTACATTGTATTTAACTTGGGAGTAAATTAATTGTGTATGTATTTGAGTTTAAAAATGACTATTGGTAAAATGATAAAGCATTCATAATTTAAATATTATAAGTCATAAAATGTAGAAAACTTAAATAGGTACAATCAGTGTAATGAAATAATAACAATTCGGCTGGTCGACAAAATTATTTCTATATTTGCAATTTTTAAATATAGTATAAAGATTTCCTCTTCATACACAATCATATATTGATTGGAAATTTCATAATGTATGTAAACACACAGAACACAGTACACAAAGAAGCCACAAGAAGACAAGTATATGAATTGAACCTTTTAAATTAAATTGTCTCTATATTTTAATTCAACAGAAAAAAAATACCAGTTAGCATTACCCAAAGAATTCCTATTCATGGAATATAATCCGTTTTTTATGCATGGTTAAATAGTTCACACACTCATTTTGGTAAAATAATTTTTCTAGTCTGTGTCATTCAAAATTAGATCCGAGCTTGAGAAGTAATAATTAAAATAATAATTAAAATTTAAAAGTAACAATAATATAATAATGGCAGCAAAAACTCGTATCTCATGAAAACAAAAAAAAAAAAAAATTAGCTACTCTCAATTCGGTGTTGCATTATAGTTTAGTAAAGATTGTAATGAACTATGAAGAATAGTCTGAGATTTATTTGAAACTAGTTTCTCCCGTTACCATGTTTGTTGTAATTCGAATCGTTGCGAACGAAAAATCAAAATAAGTCCGCGAACATTTAGGATATTTTATTACTATTTAATATAATGTCTGTAATTATAATATTGTTTGAACTATTTGGTATTCGTAACTCAAGCCTCTTAGTTTACCACGGAACTAGATGGCACTGTGTGTAATGCCAATATAATAATAATAATTTAAAAAATTGATTTTAGGCCCTGATGTGGCGTGACGGGCCCGCCGGCTTCGAGCCGTATGTTCGCGTGTCGTGGTTCCCGCTGCGGCTCGCCGCGCTGCTGGCTCTCGTGTCGGTCTCGCTCGTCATGGCGAGCGCTTTGACACTTGTGAGTGTTGCCATTTAAAATATACTAATTGTTGCTGCTAATAAAAATATAAATATGATAAATATATATTTATTTTTTATGGGGATGAAAATCAAGTTTTAAACAATATGTAGTAAAAATACATCTAATTTTAATAATTAAAATTAGGTAGATGTATTTTTCAATTTAATTTTAGAATTTTTAAAGCTTGACGAAGTTAATATTATATACTTGTTTCTGTATGCATGTGTACATAATATTATCTTACATATTATGATATAATTTGTAAATATATATTATAAATATTTTGTAAATATAAAAGAGAACAGTCCGAAAATATATTGTAGTCTTGGTTATATACATAACAACTGCTCTGAAGTTTTAATTGCTATCTTATTAGGTATAAGATAGCAATTAAAATTTTAGAGTAAAAAACAATTTTTTTTTGAAATGTAAATGATTGATGTAATTTTATCTCCATAGGTTATACCAGTAGGAATCGGACGCAAAGTGATGGCGATATGGCTGCCGAAGGCTTCGGATGGTGTCCACGAACTGTATACTGCGGCTTGTGGTGAGTTAATAAATAATTTTAGGACAAGATATAATGTCCTCCTGATTAATTTCGTCCTGTAGTAAAGATTAGTAATTATGTGTCTAGTGTACGCGCAGGCATCGCAGTAATCTTTATTCCTGTCACTTTCAAAGTCGGAAAAACCGAAAAGAGAAAACGCAGGACTAAGTCTCATTTGGGAGTGTAACACTGTCAACTTCCCAACTTTGAGATTTTTGGACTTGGTTATTAAACTTGGCTTGACCCAGTATTTGAACCCAGGACGTCGATCTGCTTACATGATTATTCATATAATTAATCATTGTGCAAAATGCAATGAATAATTATTGTTTGTGTATACAAATATTTTCTCATATTTCAGGTATGTACGTATGTTGGGCCGCCGGACGGGGCGGAGCCCTAGCCGCGGGTTGGGCGAGGGGAGGCCGCGCTGCCCTACTCGCTAGGGCCGCGCTATGGACGCGTAGGGCGGCCAGGGCTGCCCTAGCTGCCCTAGCGCTGCTAGGTCTCGTGCCGCTGATGTTTGGATTGTTATTGGAATTGGTAAGTTGGTTATATAAATTTAGTATAGTTTAGGTTCGATCGTTTCGTGTTTTAATACTGTAGTAATACAATGTATTTTACGTTTACGTCCAAAAACAAGATGGGCAGATTACATCCGTCTAATCCTAGGGCCATACTGGACCAGAGTTGCATTAGAGAGAGCGCAGTTGGAGGAGGCCTATGCCAAAAGGCACACCAAAGTGCGGGACATATTATAGATTTAAATTTTGTGGTAGTGCCATGCTTGTTACCTTCGGGTAGCAGCCGAATGGGCCGGCACGCCCCGTATAGTACCACTCTCTCACAGGAGACCGGCGTGAAGTGGCAGCTATGCTGTCGCGTTTCGTCCGGTAAGTGAGAGTCCGGGAGGCCCACTACCATCCCTACTCCCGTCCTTCTCCCTCCTCCCTCCCTCCCTTTCCTGAAAGGCCGGCAACGCATCTGCAAGCCCTGTGGTGTTGCAGATGTCCATGGGCGGAGGTGATCTCTTACCATCAGGTGAGCCTCCTGCCCGTTTGCCCCCTTTGTCCCATAAAAAAAAAAAAAAAAAAAAAAAAAATTATAGTTTTAACTCGTTAAAAATTACCTAAACCACGTTAAATGTACTCAAAATTCGGAATAAATGGCTTATATATACATAATACAATGTATTTAACCCTTTCGGTTTTTCCCACAGCGGGGTAGGGGCCTTCTTTTAATTCAAGGGGGATCAACCATCATCCACTTCGTTGGCCAAGTGTGGGCGCATTCACCTTCGTTTTGCTTGAGTTCATCCCTAATGTAATACAAAAACATATTTATTCCACGGGAACCTTACTTTTTTTCAGGGTAAAAGTAACCCCATATACGATTACAGATTATTTTTTGTCTATAACAGATTATTACAGATTATTTTATGCATTTCATGGAATCCGTTCAGTTCGTTATGTCGGGATTGAAAGTAACAAACATTCATCCGAACTTTCGCTTCTTGAATATTAATATGAAATAATATTATACAAGCAGATAAAATTTCTATATATTCGCAGGTGCTAGTGATCCCTCTCAGAGTGCCGTTGGAGCAGTCGCCGGTTCTATTCGTGTGGCAGGACTGGGCTCTGGGCGTGCTCTATACAAAGATAGTGTGCGCACTCACTATGATGGGCCCAGACTGGAGCATGCGACGTGCTATAGAAAAGGCGTATAGGGATGGGATACGGGAAATGGATCTTAAGTGAGTTATTTCAGCCCTTTTTATTGTCCCATAGCTGGGCATAGTCCTTCCTATAATATAAGGTTATAGTCCACGCTGGGCAAGTGTGGGTGCGGGGACTGTATTTGTGTATGTGTGTATGTCTTTCGAAATTTTGTTGGGTTCTCTCAGACATGAGGTTTCCTCACGATGTTTTTTTTCACAGTAAGACAAGTTGTAATCACGATAGAAATGATTCGCATATTAAAATTTCTGACGTATGAGACCCTCATTAGAAACAATTCCACTCAGTTTCTCAAGCAAGTGCGTTACTACTTATGAAAGTACTTAGAGAGTCTTTGGAGCAAGACATTTGTAATTGCTTGCATTTTTTTAATATAGTGTTATAGCTGTGCAAGCTGGTATATGAATCAATATCCACATCTTTCTAGGAAAAAAACTAGTAATAGTATTATGACTTTATGGTTTATATGTACTTGTAGAAAATATATAAAGGCATATGATTTTTTAGAATATAAATCAATGTTTGGACATTATTATACACATCGTCATTTAGTTCCGTGGTAAGCTACGAGGCTTGTGTTACGGATACCAGATAGTTGATACACGACAAATTATATATCACTTTAAATAGATACTTATTATAAATATTAACCTACGTCGAATATAAATATTCAGGCGCGCAGCAACGTCTGACGCAGCAAGTAGTGTCATTACAAATGTGTCGTCATTATATAGAATACAGACAAAAACAATGATTTTGTCTTACTATATAACTAGCAATTCCCGCGGCTTCGTCCGAATTCTAATCACTATTATAAAATAGGAATTGGTTGTAGAACGTTGTAAACTCTTCAGAATTTCCAAAAAATTCTTCGCTTTTTGTAAGAGCTATTAGCTAAACAGGCAAGACGGTGCGGGGTAGGGTCGGCGAAAGCATCAAGCGAAGCAGCGTTTGCATTTTATTCTCGCGTCCGTATTTTTTTGCAACTTTTAGCCAATAATAAATAAATCAAAATACTTGACAAATATACTAAGACTTTCCTCGAGAACCACTCTTTCCATTTGTGAAAGCAGCATGAAAATTGGTGCAGTAGTTTTTGAGTTTATCGCGAACAGACAGACAGACAGACAGGCGCGGCGGAGGACTTTGTTTTATAATATGATAAATAAATAAATGTAAATATGTTGGGACATTATTACAACAGTGCCATCTAGTTCCGTGGTAAGCGTACGAAGCTTGTATTACGGATACCAGATAGTTGATATACTACACATATAAATTTTAAATACATACATATTATAAATATAAACACCCATGACTGGAGTACAAACATTCGTGCTCAACAAATGAATGCCCCCAGCGGGACTCGAACCCGCGACCGCTGGCGCAGAAAGTAGGGTCACTACCAACTGAGCCAAACGAGTCATTATGTTATTGTTACATAACATTTTATAAGTGGCAACATTATTGTCTTTGGTCTCTCTCTTCTATGGCGTCATGTCTGCCGCTCCGCATCTATTTCACTGTCATTAAATTATATTAAGAATAAACTGAATTACGATCAAGCCCACGTTCTTATTGTCACATCCGACAACCCAACAGTTATAATAATGTCCTCCCGGCCGATTACGGCCACGGCGGCCAATCTCATTGAGACTAGCCAACGGCGCGGGACATATTATAGTGCGCGAGTGTACGCGCAAACACAAGTGCACTCTCTGTTCCTTATCACCCTCATATTCCGGTGGGACGAATGCTCGACACGACCAGTGAGAGCTAAGGCGCAGGACCGACGGCTTTACGTGCTCTCCGAGGCACGGGGGTGAAACACCGCCAACTTCCCAACTCCGGGCTGTTACTGAGGCTTACGAAACAGAAAGACTCAATAACTAAACTTGGCCCGACCCGGGACTCGAACCCAGGACCTCCCGGTTTGCGACCGTACATGCTAGCCGCTACACCAACGAGGCAGTTAAAATATGTAAAGAAGTCATACATAACGTGTGTACACCGAACAGATAGACTGACAGACAGACAAACAGGTCAGGCGGAGGACTTTGTTATAATATGTATAGAAGACAATATTCATAACGTGTGTACATCGAATAGCGGAGAACTTTGTTATAATATGTATAGTAGACATATTATATAACGTTTTTATAACGAGTTTATCGCAAACAGACAGACTGACAGATAGACAGACAGACGCGGCGGAGGACTTTGTTTTATAATATATATAGATATAGAAGACCATTGATATACTAGGAAAAAAAGGTGTAGATAAGTCATACGCGCTCAAAAAGTGGCACATTAAAACTAGGCTATTGGCCTACCAACGCGTTGACGACGCACTGTCGAGAATTATATTTGTCTCTTTTTCACTGGCGATACTTGAATCATGCCATCCTATTTTGACGACTAATCGTAATGTAGTGTGTTATTGCAATATTTTTAGTTATTCTGTATTCATGTGTGCGTTAGTGTGCCGTTTTTGAAGGTAGAATGTCGTTTAGGTAACGTATCTACACCTTTTTACTTATAATATCATGTACCGTGCACAGATTCATCCTGCGCAGCGTGGCGGCGCCGCTGGTGCGGTGGCTGGGGCTGGCGCTGGCGGTGCCGTACGCGCTGGCGCACTCCGCCGCGCCGCTGCTGCCGCCCGCGCGCCGCAACCTGCTCGCGCGCCGCGCCTACCCCGCGCTGCTGCTGCTCGCCGTGCTCGCCGTGCTGCTGCTGTTCCAGGTACACCCGCACGCACACGCACACACGTACAGGCACACGCATACGAACAAGTATTGTATACACCAGTGTTCCGCAAACTTTTTATGTTCAAGGTACATTTAGGAAAACGAAAATTTTTGGAGGTACACCACAATTTAAAAATCAGTTTTAAGTAATATTAATCAACATTTATTATAAATCCAAATGAATATTGGCCCGCGCCAAACGAAACCACATAATTAGATGAACGAAACAAAACGCTTCGCTCGTGAGGTCCCTTGATTTACATAAAAGTATTATTGATTGTGTAAACGACGGGTGTATATATGAACTCTCAAACTGTTATACACTAAATTATTCCACCTTTCTTATGTCGTTACACCACATATATCACTTTATCACTTTATACCATTAATAACGAATAACATTAATTACATTACTTAATTATATAACAATTCACTTCACGGCACTTTAATACTTTACGCACTGTCACTAATAGCTAAACCACTACAACGTAACTCGCACTGGAATAACCCGCTCTTAACGACAAACTTCGTATTTATGGAGAGTAGTCAAAGTGGGGGATGACAGCTAAGGTGTCATGACACTGTTCAACTTCCGGGCTAAAGATATTGCTGACACGGCCATCCTGCACGGTGACTGTCCCAGTCACCCTATGAGTGTGGATCTAAACACAAACAGTATTCATATATATTATTATAATAAATGCCAATGATCATTTGCCAACAGTTGCATTGTTAAACACCAATGATTGAACCAAAGGCCACCTGCACTTAAAGAAACTTTGTTGCACTTAAGCGTCCCAGGCTCGCCTTTACACCAACCAAAGATTATTACTTAGTAAGGCTACCTGTACCTAAAGGAACACTGTCACACTTAGCGTACTAGGATAGTCTTACAGTCATAACTGCTTGTACCTAAAGGAACTCTGTCTCACTTAGCGTACAAGGACAGTCTTTAATTCATAACCTCTTGTACCTAAAGGCATATTGTCACACTTAGCGTACAAGAATAGTCTTTTATTCATAACCGCTTGTACCTAAAGGAACTCTGTCACACTTAGCGTACAAGGACAGTCTTTCATTCATAACCTCTTGTACCTAAAGGCATATTGTCACACTTAGCGTACAAGAATAGTCTTTTATTCATAACCGCTTGTACCTAAAGGAACTCTGTCACACTTAGCGTACAAGGACAGTCTTTCATTCATAACCTCTTGTACCTAAAGGCATACTGTCACACTTAGCGTACAAGAAAAGTCTTTTATTCAAAACTGCTTGCACTTAAAGGAACACTGTCACACTTAACATGCCAAGCAGAGCCTGAATAACTGTAATACTAAGTACAATGCATGTCATGATATATTTTTAAAGTTCAGATTAGACTCGCTGAACACTCATAAATAATAAAGAAGAACCGTAAATAAATAACACATACATTACCAACACGGAGCATATAAATTAAAAAGAAAATTAAGGGTCCATTCAGTGTCCCAATCGTCTATACAAATACAAGCCTTCATATTTTCAGCGGCTATTTAAGAAGCTGGAGAAGCTTACGCATATTTTAAAATTACTGGCTTTTGTGGTGGCTTCAATATTGCTCTCTTTTTTTGCCTGTAGCTGCTAGAAGAGGATTGTGAGCGAGCCCAATTACGGCGTGATCTGTTTCTTCCCATAGTTCACATCCCGCTTCTGATGTAAACGACGGGTGTATATATGAACTCTCAAACTGTTATACACTAAATTATTCCACCTTTCTTATGTCGTTACACCACATATATCACTTTATCACTTTATACCATTAATAACGAATAACATTAATTACATTACTTAATTATATAACAATTCACTTCACGGCACTTTAATACTTTACGCACTGTCACTAATAGCTAAACCACTACAACGTAACTCGCACTGGAATAACCCGCTCTTAACGACAAACTTCGTATTTATGGAGAGTAGTCAAAGTGGGGGATGACAGCTAAGGTGTCATGACACTGTTCAACTTCCGGGCTAAAGATATTGCTGACAATTGATTTACATATTAGTATGTGTAATATTCTATACCCTTACTTACTTACTAGAGATAAGTTTATAAGATAACCCTATTTTTCCGAGGCACACCAATTAATAACCACGGTACACCAGTGTGCCGCGATACACACTTTGCGGAACACTGGTATACACTATACACATAATGCCGATTTACACATATTAAGTAGTTAACTTAATTTTAAGTGGTTAAGTGCGCGTAAATAGACAATTTAGTAGCAAGTCGCAAGTTAAAATTAAGTTAAGTAGGTGGGCGGGGCTTGTCTCTGGATCTGTTTGGACAGGTACAATTTAGTAAAACGCATAATTGTTGACGCACCATTTTTTGAATTGAATTATGTTAGTTTTTTTTTGTTTGAAGATTCTAGGTTGAGAATAAAAAAATTTTTGAAGTCGCTCTAAGATTTATATAAACTTGTTAGAAAATAAGTAAATTTAAAAACGTTCATAATTACTAAGTGATCACAAAAAATCTTGTTATTTTGAGGAATTTACTATTTTTTTGGCACTAAATTTTACAATACAATAATTAATATAACGTATTTCCACAGATACGCCAATTCCGCAAGTTATACGAGCACATAAAGAACGACAAGTATCTAGTCGGCCAACGACTGGTAAATTACGACCATCGGCGGCACAAACAGGCGATAACCAATAATTGAACCAGTGATAGTTTCTATGGACTTGTGATACAGACACGAATATGTATTCCTAGTAGAAAGGCTCGTTAGTTGAAAAAAGATTTGAGTTGTCTTATTTCGGATATGATGTATAAAATTACCCTGCACAGGATTAGAACTTGTTACATAAAGCAGCGGCAACCATTTGCAAAATATAGCCAATGATTTTCTTGTAATTTTCAGTAATCAATTACAGTAATTTTAATTAAATATATTTAATTTCCCCATTTTTGATTTACCCTATTTTCATTTCTCTAATATGTCGTGTATTCTCTGTGGAAATAGTCGATTTACCCAGAGTACTTTATTGTGTAACTATTATACAAAACTTTTTTAAATTAATTAATTAATTGTGTATATTTAATATTATGCACAGAAATAAGTTCAATTTCTCATCAACTGAAATCATATTTTTCTTTTGTGTTTACTCTCTCAATGTGATCTATAAAAGAAAATGAGTCAAGCTCAACTGAATTGGTTAAAAGCAATTAACATTTCTAATAGTACTATTTCTAATTTCTTTGTAAATAAATCTTGCCTTTATCAAGATATGAAAGTGATGAATAAAAAAAATTGGATTAATGTAATTAATTGCAATTTCAATCAGTCATTATTGACGTTCGCATGCAATACTCATAATTTATTCTGTGTTTAAATCTTAAGATTTTTTAGGGCAATCGCCAAAAGATCTAGAAAAATCTACAGTTAAAAAAACACAGTTTAAATTATTTGACAGTTCTATCAATTCTATTGTCTGTGGACTTTACAGTGTGGAGATACAGACACTTCTTAAAACATTATATTATACAGATTAAATAATGATTGTAAGTAAATTTGGAATTGTTGATAGGAAATCCAATTTTTTTTTGTTTATCTGAGAAATATGACAAGTAAATACGTAAATTGTTATATACTACAGTTTTGAATAAGTCATCTGTGATGCTCTTACTAAAAAGAAATTTAATATAAGCCCCTTACAATTATTACAAATTATGTTAAATTTCCGTCGCTAGCAAAGGAAACCACATAGAAATGTTATGCCGCTTAAAATAATCATACATAAAATGTGTTTACATGTTGCCCTTTCTATTTGGGATATATGTTCTGTGTTCTATGGCAAAAATACCTACAAATGGTCCATTATTCCTCTACCGTATGGAGCATAACGGTATAAGGAGTAAAATCTTAATGGGAAACAAATTAAAAAAGTGTCCGTCTGTAAGCGGAAAATAACAGTTGAAACACCCACCAGAATTGCGCTGGTATATGAAAAAATGATTTGGTTTGGTGGCGCATTTTTATACAACAGCTGTTGTATAAAAATGCGCCAAAATCAAACGGAAATTGTTGATGTTTCTATAAAATCTAATTAGTTTTGGACGCTTTTTATGGACACTTATTCATACACTGATAGTACTCCTTATACCTGTACACTCCATACTCGGCCACAGATTGGCCCAACGTCAAATTGACATTAGAATAAGATTTTAGTCTAATTAAACATGGCTTAAATAATTTTCGGTTCGATAATTGAAAATGTGATAACGGTTTTGTACATGGTTTCATTTTAGGCAATATTAAATATTGTTACTTGTATGAATTTTTTTTTAATTTTTAAACAGCCCATTGTAGATATGTTGGTGTAAAATGTGAAATAGTCTTGTAATTCTTAGGCTATTCGGCTTTTAAAAAATAGTGGGTTCGATGCCCGTTGCATTCATATTTTTTTGAAATATTATTCTATATTATTGTAAAAAAATATTTCTTGTATATTTTGGTGTATTGTAATAATTATATGATCATTCACGAGTGTTATATATATTTTTATTAAATTACGTACTCGCACACTATTTGTAAAAAAATTAATAAGTACTATTATTTTCTAGTTCCGAAATAGCACTTTATTTTAATAATTCTTATATCCTATGTCTAAGACAAAATTAAATGTTGAAAAAAGAAAAAATATGTGAAAAATCACAACAAAAAAAAAATTTCTTTTTTATTCAAAAGACAGTCAGTGAGAACTTCGGGCGGATGTAAATGAAAATTTTACTATAGAACAGTAAAATTAAAATTATTTAAAAAATAACTTTTTATATAGACATAATATATGTAGCGTAGGGCCAAATATTCATTATATATGTTACTGTAAAAGCCCGAACTACGGTAAATCCTAAGATTTTACAGTAAAACCTAAGATTTACCAACTCTTAATGGTAAAAGTCAGAACCGTTCTATAATCATCGTATATTTCGGATTTTTACCACCATTCACTTGGTAAAGGCTAAGGCTATTCGGACACTAGCGTGACTACAGCGGTAATTTAGCGTGACTGGCACTCGAGATAAATTATCTAAAGAATTAGCGTTAACATTTAATTATTGGCACTCGCCGGCCGCTGCCGCGGCACGCTTCGCTCGGCTCGTGCGATTTGGTCATATATCTAACCTAACCTAACCAACCTAGAAAGAAAGAAGTTTTTAAATTAGTTTTTAAAATTAACCTTTTGAACCTATGTTATCTAAATCGAAAGAAAATAATCTTTGTGCCAGTCACGCTAAATTACCGCTGTAGTCACGCTAGTGTCCGAATAGCCTTACCCATGTACTAAATTCTAATGGTAAAAGCCCGATAAAGTCGTTTCTTTTTTTCATATTCTTACATTTACCGACTCATGTTGGTAAACCTTAAGATTTACTGGTAATTCGGGCTTTTACAGTAACATATATATATATATATATATATATATATATATATATATATATATATATATATATATATATATATATATATATATATATATATATAAAAACAATTTGTTTGTAGTTACTATTCATTTTGTACATATCGCGCCGAAAAGACGTTTTTTAACCTCGATTCCAAGATGAACCTTTTATTTTAGAATTTTTCACAAGAAATAAGTACATAAATTATAAATAAAAAAAAATATTTTTAAGCTTTACAATAATTTAACTATCTACAATAATTTTCTTCTAACCTTACAGTCAAAAATAATAATAGGAAATATTTTTAATTTATAGTTAAAATGCTAGCAAAAAGTACGCGATTTAAATTGATTCTTCTGTATTTTGGTAACTTAAGCACTTTCAAAAATAATATAACGCTTTTTCATATTAAACATACCATGCGAAATGTCCGTCCCATACTGAATGTACAACTAAACGGAAAATCATCACACGATACACATAATATAAACAAAAATACATACGTATATTTATCAAATAAATTCAAAAAGATACGTCACCAATGAGAAAATATCCAATATTCAAACTAAGTCACAAATTTTTATAAATAAAAAAAAAATTGTCAAATTCTGCACATTTTGACGAAATAAATTTTCGTAAATTTTCAGTCTAACGATATATTATAAAGATACTCATAGTCTTCTTAGGTGTCAATTTTTTATCCAGTCAAAAACATGGCTTAAACGTTCAAGGTGTCTTGAAATGCTTGCAAATGTAATTTTATGAAATGTTTAGATTTATTAAGTAGTTTATTCTTTATTTATTTTGTACTGCTCAATCGTTAGTGTTTTTAAAGGAATTATTCTTTGACTTTTGGCAACACAACTATTTTTCCCCAGTGGGCACACCGAAATGTAGATATCAGTTATTTTTAAAATAATTCCATTATTGCCAAATTTCAAATAAAATATCCTTTTTCAAATACCGAATTTTATTACCCGTAACCCCCATGTATAATTTTAATAGTGTAATTGTAATTTAAATTGAAATGATGCGGTGAGAAGAGCTCTTGTGGATAGGCGTTTGGTAGATGGAGACGTAATTTGTAAATCAATAAAAGGTTTATTGAATTTATCTATCATTTTAGTAATTTCCTATACTTACCTATATTTTTTATTTTTTTATTAAACAATACATTGAAATGGCTTTACTTTCGAGTTTTTAAATTTATTTTTCGTGTTAAAGTATTGAACGGATTAATCATAAGTATTCAATCATTCAATCATTCAATCATTGTTGAGTTTACATACAACATGTTTGTTCATTGCCGGAATTGAACCGACGAACTCTGCAACGTTTTGCATTGACTATATATACCTGAAAGTGAGCTTGCAATGGATCTAAAAAGATTTATGATAAATGGATCGATTATTATTTTTATTGGTGACATAGGTTAATTTCTATCTTCTTTGGAACAATCAAAATATGCACCGCGTGTCTGGCTAGAAAGCCAGACTCGATTCGTTTTATTTGTACATTTTGGTCTACATTGCTTGTTGAATTTCAATACAACGCATGCATTAATGTTAAGACACCGCAATGGAAATTTAAGTAAGCTAAGCTCTCTACTACGCAAAACTGATGGAGTGATGGCTAGATTGGCGCTGTGATACTGCAAGAAAAACGACGTCTTTCAATGAGAGCTGATATTTATTGTTATCTATCTATAGATATAAACAAAATTGAAGTGTTTGTTTTTAATTTCAAATGAACAGCTTTTCACTAAATGCATATAAAATTATATACGGTACTAACATAAAAAATAAATTTTAAAATTTATTGTCTGTCTGTCAGTTTGTTCCGGCTAATCTCTAAAAAAGCTGGACCGATTTTGAAGAGACTTTCACTTGCAAATAGCAAATGTTATATTATTTTATTTGAAAATTATAAAAACTGTTTTATTTATTTTAATAATGAGTAATTGATTTTTGATATTATTAAATCGGAGTTTTAAAGATAATCTAATTCGACAGTTAAATGCATATTTCATTGAGACTTCTACGAATGCTAGTAATTACGCGATGCCAAACGATTTGTTAATTGGCTGATGTGCACGATTCCTAAAAACATTACTTCATTGGCATTTAGTTTAAAGTTTAACTTAGCACATTTTTCAATAATGTTTTTAAATATACATATTTTGTTTTTAAAAAACCAATAGATATCTGAATTAAATATAGCGAAGTGCACGCTATGTTAGAATATGTTTAAGTACTTTAGAAGAAATGCATTAATAAGTATTCATCCCTTTTTTACATACCACTGCTTGGCCTGGTAGTAGGCCATAGTCCACCAAGCTTTCCTAGTGCAGTTTTTCCATTACAGACAAGTTATTCGCACTTTAAAATATAGTTGATAAACCGTCAAAATAACCCAAAATGATGCTGCGTTAGTGCAATAATGAGATTTGGTAATTTCAAAATTTGGTATTATTTCTATATAAAATGCGTCAACGTTGTATCACTAGAAAGGAGAGAAGGATATCTAGAGTTTTGAGATTCATTCATAGTAAGGTAGGTATACCTGCAGCTATACCTACATAAGACTCGCTACTTCTATAAAAAGCGCAGCAAGAAAATTGTGAAAACAAATGAATTTGTAGACCATAGTTTATATTATGCAATGCGCATTAAAATACAAATAATTAAACATGTAATTTTTTCCTCTTCAGTAGTTCCTTAAATGTACCTACTTATAAAATTATTCAAAAGATGCATAAGAAGCCGAAGCTATCTTACCGAAGCTACCTTGTATCTTAATGTTGAAGCAAAGTAATTGTAAGCACATCGTTGAATTTTAAACAGTACCTAGTTCGTAAGTAGGTACATCATCTCTAAAGAGTTTTTGATCTCTCAACATCTAGTAGCGTTTTAATTTGAAAACAAAAAATGCAGTATTAGTATACTAATAATGCCTTATCTCGCAGTAGCAACGCGTTTTTAATATCGTCAGCTATCACGATAAAATAATATCATAAGAAATTACTTGATGGAGCGGAATAAAAATTGCGCATGCCTTTCGCCATGCGAAAATATCCCATACAGAGCTTACAAAATTGTTTTGTGAGCTGTACTAAAAGTCCCCATATAACTTATATTTAATGCTTGATTTGATTTTATGAGAATAGATGGTACGGCACGGGTAGGGTATATTCTTTACATTCCGAGAAAGAAAAAGGTTTGATCAGGATAGGGGATACAAGACGCAAGAGAGTTATCTAATTACCTATGCGGTAAACAACATCGATGCAATTTTTCGTTAGAGGTGACTTATTGTGATAGTCTAGTTTAGTTATTTTTGACTGAATTCAGAAAAGACTTCAGTTAAATCCAGAGGTATTTTTTTATGTCTTTGCAAATTTAGTAACTATTTTCAAAATAAAAAAAAAACCTATTACAAGACGCAAATAAGCGCCTAGGGTTCACCATTTCGATTTTTAATACATATCTATAATAATCTATGTGATACCTACTACCTACTAGTCTATGATCCTCTTTTTATCAAGATGCATCGAATGACGTATAAATCACAAAAATCGGTACCTAAAGCTTTTAGTAATTACGAGGGAATATAGAGTCGGATATACATACATAGTAACTGCATGCATACATTCAGTACAAACACATAACCCTCCTTCGGGCTTTGCAGTTGGGTAAATATTTCTTGCATATGAAATTTTCAAGGCAGAGTACCTAATTGACGTGTTTACATTGAACATCAATGTTTAATTTCAACTTCATTTAGCCTCACATTTCCCTCGACGACATATTTATGAAGGAGCGAGGCCGCGGTTTCTAATCAGAGGCTCGAGATATATCAAGGCCTTCCCATATATTGCGTTTTGTAAGACACGACCTGAATTCATATCGTCTAAAACTAAATAATAATGCCTTTGGAACTTTTGTGTTGCGTCAGTCACGTCTAATATAAATTCAAAGGAATGTTTCTAGAGTAATATATTCACTACATGGTGTTAATTTAATATGATTACGTTCAACTTTATTGAACACGATTTAAATGTTTACAGTAGTGCTTAATTTAAAGTTATTAATTCTTATATTGTAAATTATGTAAGTATTACATTACTAAATTAAATTATTAAACCGACTTCAAAAATTATGCACCTACGAATTGAGTACAATCTAAGTATATTATCATGTATGTGCATAATGTCTTTTTTGTAAATATTTTACGCGATATTTTCCTCGTTAATTAATCCTATTTTTTAATGATTAAGTTAAATGTATTCAATTTATTACGTATTCGTAATGTTTAAGCCGTTATATCTTTATTAAGGCAATGCATTGGTCATGGTTATAATTTAGTATAAGAGATTTATTATTTGGTTTAATATAATATACAGCAAGAGGCGAGCGTAGGTACCTAATACGTCACATGTCATTCCTTTTGTGGATTTTATCTTATATTGTTTTGTTTTTGTTTTTATCTGATATCTTAACCTTAGTAATGTTTCATATATTAAAGATATTTAACGTACCTATACGTATACATATATTATGTATAAGTAATATAAATATGAAACTGTTTAGAAATTCAAACCTGCGACAGTGCCGTCTTATGAAGTGAAAGTCACTCATTTATCGTCGATGTCGTTGTTAACTATAACTCGTAGAGCTTTGTTTAAGGGAAAAGTAACTAAATAAGTAGCGTAGTAGGCACATTTCTTTAAAAGATATAATATTGTGTTGTACATAATATTGCCTTCAGACTAATAGAAATCAAATCAAAATATACTTTATAACAAGCACTATTGATTCGTCCCTTTTTACATTATAAAATATAGAATCAAAATTAAATGTCAGATACATATATTTTTATTCATAAATGTGATATTTACACAAACGAAATTTTCATATATTTCTATTAAGTAATTCCTAGAAACCTTAACAAGGTTTTATATGAGAAGGTAAAGAGCTTACGTTTTTTTTGTCGTAAAAAAAGTCTGTTGATTTGAATCGATCACCTGGAATGATTGATGTCGATAAAACTCAGCGCAATTTAACGTTTAAGAAGTGTACATACTGTTTGCGCTAATTTATTTCTTAACATGTAATATGAAAATACGCAAAATTTTTACGAATATACTAATTATATAAAAATCTCGTATCATAGTGTTTGTTATCGAACTCCTCCGAAACGGCTTGACTGATTTTTATGATTTTTTTGTGTATGTGTATTTGGTAGGTCTGAGAAATGAGAATAGGTGGTGTAACGTCCACGTTATTGGTATAATTTACGGCTCAGCAACACCTCAACACGTCTGTCTCGAACGACCACCAGATTGCGACTGACGTGTCGTAGGCGCATGAGACAACCAATACACTACATCCCTTCTTTGTTTTTTTTTTTTTTTAATTATATTTATACACTTTTAAATGTTTCATATCACATCAATAAATTTTAATCTCCTTTCAATACCTTATAAGTTTATTCAGTTTAACCATTAAAGTTTATTTTTACTTATCATACTTTTAATTTCCAAATTCATTTTTATGTTTGTTAGATTCATTTAAATCATGGTTTTCGCAAACTTTCCATTCTCCTTGAATTTTCTTTACATTCCTTTTACGAATGTCATTATTTTAAGCTGTGATAACTCTAACAATTCTTTTTTTTTTTTACTGTATGTGTACCTTGGTCACAATCCAAGTTTAATTTATTTTCTTTCTTCATATTTTAATATATATACTATATCTCCAGGTCTCAGATCACACTGGTACCTTTTTTTTTCCTGCCTCCAATTTCCTTTCCTTTTTTTTTTTCCTTTCTCGATCTTTATCCCTAACATCTGTGTCATTGGTATTACTTAAATGGAATCACTAATTATAACTTATCTATAAATTTGCATTTGAGAAAGAGTACATACTCAAGTAATGTAATAAACTCTCTTACCAATCTTTATATTCACCTAACTTTAGTCGCTATAGTCGGATTCGTATAGTAGTGTCGTCGTTGGTTAGACGTATAGTCTCGGTTTTGTCTTTTAACTTCTCCATCCTGTTGTGGCAATATGGGATTTTAATAAAATATTTCTTTCTTGAATGAATTCTTCACTGATTTCTTTATTTTAATTCTTCACTGAAAATTGTACCATTTCTGAAGATGTAATCTTACGACAAATTTTTACTTCTATATATCTGCTATAATAATGTGAATATCTAATAATTAGTAGTCCTCGCTTGGAAGTGGAACCATTAAATCCATCGTAATGTTATGTGATACGGGTTCGGGATCGGAAATTATAAGCGTTCTTGCACTAAAGCTGTTTTATTTTACTATGTACACACGCACAGTTTGTACACAGCACTAGTCTCCGAGCACGGTATTTCACTTATAGACACTCCTTTACTAAGCCTTCAATCATCTCTTCTTCACTTTTCCACTATTTCGTATATCTTCATAGTCTTCGCTCAACTTCGAATATCAACTGATCTCCCGACACACTGTTGGCCTTTTTATATGCGTAAATATTAGAACATTCTAGTATCGAAAATTCAAAACGTTTCTAGTAATCCCGAATCCTTTCCCGAAAATGCTTTTTTTTCTCTCTCTCTGACACATTAGAATTCGTAATAAACTATCCCTGTTATCTAATTGACATAAGTTAAAAATTATCATTCGCCGTTCTAAAGCATGGTACAAACGTGCTATTATGACGGCTATGCTAAATTTGCCTTCATTAACACTATACCTGTATGGTTTTCGTTAGCGACGTCCACCGGCTGACGTAGCTTATTAGTCCTAGGTAACTTTCTAACTCTCCAATAATGGTAGGTGGTGTAGAACCCTGTATTATTGAAATATATATTTCCAGTAATTTGATACCATCTGCTGACAATTCGAAATTAACTTTGAACATCGTAAACGAACATTCGTCTTCCCTTCCCTTTATCAATTTCTTTTAAAACAAACTATACCTTTTGTAATTGTGCATGTTCTTCAAATGCTTACCAAAACGAGGATATCATCAACATATAGAAATATAATGAATATAAAATGCCATCACACCCCAACAATATTTGTTCACATAATAGTTTTTTGACAGAGGGGCACACGATAAGCCAAAAATCAGCCCCTTATCTCAAACCTTTGCTGGCGATTAACGTAGTTATGTGCCTAAAACTTGGATATAATTTCAATTTGGTGAAATACGTCTTTTATATCCAAATACGTGAAGACTTTGGCATTCTTCATTTAAGACAACAGCTTATCCACTGTCGGAAGTGGATGGTTTTCACGTACGCTTTAGCTCGTCGCATTTATCATTATTTTCCAACACTGGAACCACAAGAGACACCCATTTTCAAGAACCTACAACAGGTTCTATTATGTCTCTTTGTTTAAGCTCATCGATCTTCTTTCAGTTTGAGCTCCTAAAGATTTAGAATCCTCCTGTCAGGTTGTGTTACGGGTGGAACGGAATCGTTAATCAATAGACTAATCAAGATTCCTTTTAAATTTAGGAAACTTCCTAGTCTCAATTTAATTACCCTTGTGATCTTATCCAATATTAAGCACTCTTAAATTCATTTCAAAGTTTTACCTATAAAGGTTCATCGTGCCATCAATGATAATGTATAAAGTAGAACTTTCAGATTTCTGTCCTATTTGAGAATATAGATTCAAACATTTTTTTTTTTGGAGTGAATCTACCATAGGTCATAAATATCACTTTAGGGTCGGATGTCGACTAAATAACTGAACCTTATTGCTTTTCGTAAAATACCAAATAACTTCTGTTATTAGGTTTGGCTTAAAGCCTAGATCTATTAAGATTTTAATTTCAACTCCTTCAATAAGTCAATTTCAACATCATCATCAATGTGAAAAACGTAAGTATTCTATTTCTTCTCTATTTTATATTTTATCATTGACTTCTTTAACTTCTCAATCTGTTTTATGCGGCTTCTCTTTGTACTTTAGTTATTTTCTCTTTTTATTCTTTTCAGTCTTGTTTTGTTCAACAAAATTGTCTAAAATGTCCATTCAGACCATACTTTAAAAAGTCTTTGACTCTCGCGGAACCTTTAACATAATTTGAAGTATGCCTAGGAGTAATCCTACCACCACCACATCTCGTAGATCCCGATTGATAAATATATTTTATTATTTTCCTTCATTTTCATTTCATATTCTGTTGTTTTCAATTTCTCTATATTAACGGCTTCTAGCGAATCCATTTCCATAACTTCACTGTCTAATATTATTTTATCTCCAATGTAGAAGATTATTTTATTCAATTCCGCCAGGTAACTTTTTCTGTTACGTGGTCGATAATATTCTCGTCCCGATCTGTAAATTGGCATTTATTGGCTTTTGCCTTAATCTTATAATAAACTTCTTATTGTCAACTTTTCATCGGGTTCTTGTTTGGTAAGTCTGAAATTATTTCGCTCGTGAACTTAATTCTGTCTTGGTGCAAAGTATGTATGTATCGAGCCTAGGTATAGCTACTTGGAATATATCTACTTCATCACAAAGGTTGGTATTAGGTGCCATCCATCCAGGCATATTAATAGATAGCCTAGCGGCAACACGCTCGCTTGGATATCCGAGTGAGCCGAGTTCAAGTCCGGGTCACGCACCTCTGATATTTTCATGTGCAAATCATTCCCAACAGTAGCACCACCCGTGTTACGGTGAAGGAAAACATAGTCAGGAAACCTGCATCTCTGAGAGAACCTAGCAGGTTTTATAAAGACATGTTAAGTCCCCCAACCCGCACTTGGCCAGCGTGATGGACTATGGCCTGATCCCCCTCGTATTGAAGGTAGACCCGTGCTTAGCAGTGGCACGTTTAAAAGGCTGAATACATATTATATAAAACTTCCTGCAAACCTAAACCGCCAAAATGAAGAAGGCAATGTCTTTTTTTTTTTTACATTCTTGTAAATATTGGATGTTTTTAAGAATTTAAGGAATGCCCTTTTCCAGCGCTCCCATCGTGCACCTGGAATAATGAGGCTACCTGAAATGATCAATTGAATGTGTCAGATATTTTTATCTGCTATTTAATATTTCCATCCAATTATAATGAGGTATCACATGTCAATTTAATGACCGGATATTTCCGCTAACTTTTGTTGCAATGAAATATTTATGTACCTATATAATATATTATATACATTCTCTAGTATCAATTTAATGATCAGACATAATCTGCTTATGTTGTTACAAAATAAATCATACCCAACAATTCATTTCTTATTTCAATTTAATGATCAGATGAATAATTCTATCTGCTTTAATTATTATTTATCAAACACAGCTATGTCAATTTAATGACCGGATATTTCCGCTAAATTTTGTTCCAATTAAATATGTATGCATTACATACATTTTCTAGTATCAATTCAATGATCAGATATAATCTGCTTATGTTGTTACATAATAAATCATATACAACAATTCATTTCTTATATCAATTTAATGATCAGATAAATAATTCTATCTGCTTGAATTATTATTTATCAAACACAGCTATGTCAATTTAATGACCGGATATTTCCGCTAAATTTTGTTCCAATTAAATATGTATGCATTACATACATTTTCTAATATCAATTCAATGATCAGATATAATCTGCTTATGTTGTTTCATAATTATTTATATACAACAATTCATTTTTTATTTCAATTTAATGATCAGATAAATAATTTTATCTGCTTAAATGTCAATTTAATGACCGGATATTTCCGCTAAATTTTTCCGATTAAATATTATGTATGTACATATCTATTAAATCACATACATACTCTAATATCAATTTAATGATCAGACTTTTAATCTGCTTATGTGCCTAATATAGTTGTATAAAATAAATACTAGGTATTAATGAATATCAACTTCTTGTTTACAACAATTCATTCCTTGTGTCAATTTAATGATCAGATAAATAATATTTATCTGCTTGAATTACTTATAAAATACAGCTTGTATTCTATATATAATAATAATTGATAATAAATTTTACACACATAGTTGGGTATCAATTTAATGACCAGACTTGACCTGCTTTTATTCTTGTACAGTTGTATATACTTAATATTGATCAATATCAACTTTTCGTATATAACAATTCATTTCATTTTCAAATTATTGATTTTGAGTTTGTATTTTATACACATAGTTCAGTATCAACTTAATAATCAGATTCTTAATCTGCTTAGGTACTTATGTTTATTATACTTCTTATATAAGTAGCTGTACAAACTTAATAGTATTAATTTTTATTTTTATACATCAAAATTCCTTTTTTGTTTAAATAATTTGATAAATAATTTAATATGCTTAAATTACTTATAAAATACAGTATGTATTTTATATCACTTAGATCCATATTTAGTTATACCGATTAAGTTAGTGCGGCAGATATAGCTAAATAGGTAGGTACATAAATTCTTTTGAATGTCTTGTCCTTACGCACCGTTAGTATCAGCTGTGGTATCAACATAAATAGATAGACACTTCCAAACTGCTCACATAGTTGAATAATATTAATTATTTTACGTCGTTAAATTAATAATATTAAATTATTAATATAAAGCGTATATTTCAATATCACTACTAATGTTTATAATGATGTGTTTAGTTATAATTAAATACACTAAATCCAAAGGCACCTTTTAACTAATATGTAGAATTGTTTTATGCGCCGTAGTAATGTAACATAATTCGTGCAATGCATCTTGGCAACTTAAGCGGCAGCGTCGATCACGCCACTACTAAACCAAATAGGTTTAAATAGCTTAGCTGCGCGTAGGCATAATATTTTGAATGCTTTTGAACGTTTAAATACAAAATCTAAATATTCATAATGAAAAGTTATTATAACTGCCTACTGAAGATTAAATTATGCGTGTAAATAGTGGTTACTTAAGTAGTTTCGAAACATATCGAAGTTCCACCATTATTTCCTAACAAATGAAAGTAAATTGGAAGTTTATTATGCGCCTAATATAACACAAAATCTTCGAAAATTGTAGTCTATTTTCATTATTATCAAATCTTCAGTTGATTCAAATATAGCTCATATTATCATACTTATGTTCAATTTGCATTTTACAAATTTGAGCATATCAAATGAAACAGTTTTGATTCAATAATCAATAATATACTAATAACTTATAACGGTTTTAAGGACTTCAAAAGGTGAACAAAGAAATAAGTATGTTTATGCAAGTACCTTCAGCTTATCCCCTTCTTTTTCCATATTTTAGACTGTTATACTACTTTTATTATAATTTTCTTTAATATTCTATAATATAATTGTGAGCACTCACTTTTGTCCTCGTCGCCACATGTAATGTCCACGTTATTGGTATAATTTACGGCTCAGCAACACCTCAACACGTCTGTCTCGAACGACCACCAGATTGCGACTGACGTGTCGTAGGCGCATGAGACAACCAATACACTACAGGTGGTAGGCTATTTTTTTATCCCCCTATGTGATAGGGGTGGCTCTCTCCAGATGTTTATTTTTTATTTTTTTATGACTTGGAATCAATACTTAATAATCCTAAATTTTCATCCTTCTAAGATCATCTCCAGATGTTTATTTTTTATTTTTTTATGACTTGGAATCAATACTTAATAATCCTAAATTTTCATCCTTCTAAGATCATCAATCCTATTTTTAATAGTGATTAGAACGTGGGTGGAGCCGCGGGAATTGCTTGTATTTCTATATCATTTTTTTCTACGGGAAATAACTATCAATATGTTATTTTCAATTCAGTTTATAAAAATAAAATTTATATTAAAACTTGGTTTTAACTTTGCAAAGTAGCAATATAAGGAGGCCATCTGCGACATGAAGTTGTGCTCTGAATGTATCATTCGTGGTCGTGCGTTACATTCATTTTTTATGAAAATTTATGTTTTGGTGTGATAACAAAAAGAAAATCTTTTAAATCTTCCATTCTCTATGTTAAAGTGTCTCTCTATAAAGGTTATTAAGTTAAAAAAGGCAATTTTTGTATCTATACTAACTACTAAGATTATAAAGAAGTAAAGTTTGTGTGTTTGTATATTTGTTAAATTGTAAGGGATCTCGGGATCTACTGAACCGATTTTAAAAATTCTTTCACTAATAGAAAACCACATTATTGCTGAGTGTCATAGGTTAATTGTCATATAAAAAACCGAAAAATAAAAAGGCTTTTACGTGGTAGTCCGTTTTGCAAAGTGATTCGGAGAAAAAACGGTCGAATGAAAGCGTTTCTTACGCGATTATATATGGAAATTACGTCATTTTAAAACTATACTAAAGAGGTTACACATGGGGACGAACCCGAGCGAAGCGAGGGTGAGTCGCTAGTCTGTATATAAAGATAAATAATATATACTGGCTTTGTTAAATTGTATTAAAAAAATATTTTAATTTTTTATTTTTATTTTCTTAGTTGTACAATATGTCTTCATCTTTAAAGCTACAAAACCAATAAAAACAAAACGCACGAAAGAATGCGTTTATTGTACCCATCTACTTTATTACCCGAAAACTCTATTATCTAAATCGAAATTGATATGTAACAAACACTGTTAGTATTGGAAAAGATTGCCGACCTTTATTATAACTTTTATCGTGGATTTCTCATACAATATTCTTAGAATATTACTTGAAGTGCTTCGGTCCTTCGGTCGGCTTTCGTCCAGAACTTATACGAATTATAAAGGACTTTTTATTTATTTTAACTTTCATTCCGAAAAACTGTTTTAATTATTATATAACATTTTGAATTTTATTACTTTTTTGTTCGTTTTCTTTATTAACTTTAAAATAATATTATTTTTTACATTGTTCCTAGCAATTTTTGTAGTTTTATTATAAAGAATTTTCGCCCGCTGCGCCCGTTTGCTAGGGCTATAAAAATAACTTTTATCACTCGCCTGAAATTTATACCCGTAAAGGCGTTGAAATGGGTAAAAAAATATTAAAGAAAAAGTTTCTCCTATAGTCTGAACAAAATCTGTTCACAATCAAAGTGTAAACAAGTTATTTATGTCAATATCGTTCAATATAAGTTCGTTGCGAGTAAGAGTTTCTTCAAAATTAGTTTAGCCGTTCATAACATAAAAATTAAATAATGCATTGCATTATTTTATTAATTAGAAAATTGTCTTAAGAACTTTTTTTGTTCATTTGGAAAATTAAATTAAAGTTTTTTCTATTTTACTGTCTATGAAAAGTAACGGACACTTCTATGTCTGCGTAAAGTACTAAGAGGCCATTAAGATTGATGTGTCACGTAACGTTAACTACGGGTCTCGTAAACGTTATCAGTCTCAAGCAAATTGCCGCCGTTGACTTCGTTAATGTATTTACGCTCTTTCTAATTTTGATTGCAAATGAAAATAAAGGTTATATTTAGACTGGCTTAACAACACGTAAATAAATTAAATTCACAAAATTTAATATAAATAAATAAATATGTTGGCACGTTATTACACACAGCGCCAGTTCCGTGGTAAGCTACGAGGCTTGTGTTACGGATATCAGATAGTTGATACATTACCACTGGGCGACTGTCGTCAAACCAAAATAAAATTACCAAATAAAGATAAGTGCAAATGGTTCTTAAAACATTTTTTATTTTATATATAGTTATAATAATACTTAATATCCATAAAGGATATGAATTAGTAAAATTCGTCTCCGCGTAGCTTGTTCAGATGTCGGTGAGGCTTAAAGCTAAAATTAGAAATGTTTTAATCGTGTCTGTTTTAGAAGGAAATTTCTGTAATTAACATTAATTGACATGTACCTATGCGGGATGGCTATTGTCCTATGGAATTACTGGAAATACATTATAAAGAACAAGTCTAGACAATCTCTCGCCGGATCAACTTAACAGCATTAAGCCTGTAATTCTAACTTAAGTTTATTACTGATTATACTATATAAGTTATGTATGTATATAAGAAAAATAGTGAATATTATAATGATAAAAAATAATAATAAAGCAGGAGCAGCAGCAACTTTAAAATAACTATGAATTTTACATTAACTGTTCTAGCGAGCTATATAGACAGAATGCTTAGACAAAAAGACATTCTACAATTGCTTACGAACAGAAATTTTAGAAATTGTTTTGAATTTACTTTAATAATGATTAAATACGACAACAATATTACAAAATTATAATATATCATTGCCATATACGATTGTTTTAGACTAGAATTGTCAATTTAACGTTTGTAGAACGCCATTAAGCTGCCACAAAAAACGCTGAATGCTATAGTACCTATCTTTAGCTTTTAAGTCTTTATTTTTTATCTTCTTCGCATATAATTCATAGATGTTTGATACCCTCTTAAATACTATAAATGATTTTTATAATGGCTCGGTAACGTTCTTCTCTTGTTAAATATTTCAAGTGACGTTTCAACTAAACTTCCTTAAAGTCCAATTAGTTTCTTGACTGCTAAATTATCCTTTCGGTCATCAATTTCATTCTTTAACTATTCATTTTAAACTGTCGGAGTCAATTTGATGAGATGGTAATTAGGATGCTTTTTTAAACACAATGGGAACTGTACCTTATTACATAGTAAATGAACATATTTTACCGTGGCTAAATAAAGTGTTGGTCACAAAAGTAATTTGTTTCCTTTTGTGATTAGCACTAATGCTAGTAAAAAAAACTTAGGCTTATATTGGCGCCAGGAAATGGAATTTTTCTTGTCATTTTATGTAATTACGTTTTTCTTCCCTTTGTTTTGTACTAAAGCTATATTAAATCGAGAGCTCTGTGAGATCCGTTAATGAAAAACGGATGCCGATTTCGCTTTGTAATAAGACATTGATGGAAGTCTTTGGTTTTATATGTTTTATTGTTACGAAAATCTCATAAATGTGTAAATGTAGGTATATGTAATAATGGTTGTGCGAAAATCAAATAACCTTTAATAATTATATATTATAAACAATTGAATATTGATATATCATAACAATGAATTAAATATAGTAGTCCCGCTGAGTTTCTTTCGCCAGTTCTCAGGTCAGCGGCTTCTTCTTTCCGAACTGATACTCATGACGTTCAGTAAAAAATGTAATAATTTTATGCTGAATAAAATGTTTTGAATTTAAATTTGAATAAAAAAACATAAGGCAGATTTTTTATAAATGAGATATAAAAAACGAATTGTGTTAGCAGTTACGAAAAGTGAAAAATCATGTGAAAATGAGGTGAAAAATTACGATAACATAAGTTGACGATATTGGTTATTCATTAAGCTTTCCAACAGCCAGCCTTCTATATAAATGAGAATATTGTTATGCTATCGAGTAGCTGTTGCTCTACATAGAGTCAGTGTGGGCGGTGGAGGGCTAATTAACCACTGTCAAGTAAATTAAAACGTTTTAATGAAACTTTTTTTAATTAGTTTTTCAATTTAATTAATTTTATTTAATTAATATTTTAATTAAATAGTATATAATTTGGCATTTTTGTTATGGGAGATATGTTTTTAAATCAATACGGCAAAACGAACGAATATCACCACACATTCTTCATTATCATGTCCAATTATTACAATATGTTGTTCTATTAAGAATACTTACATTTTATTAAGTATATATAATATTCTAAATACTCATCGTTTTACCAATTGACCTGGCTGTTATCAGCGTTAATACGTATTCGTAGATATAGCTATGATCTAAAAAGCTCTTAGTGTAGAACGGCAGGAGGTCTTACCCTCACGATGATCAGTAGAGACACCATAATTTTAAATGGATATTGCACATCCAAAACATTTAATTAGTTATTATTTTTAATATTAAAGTGTCTGTTAAAACTTAATTACTAAGAGCCACTTTTTTTTGAAATAAATTAGAACTGAATATTTTAATTAGCGACTTACTATCAAAGTGTATTTATGTATGTACCTACTAAATTTTATCCAAATCAAAAGTCGTTTCAGTGTAAGGGAGTAACTAATATTTACACATGGGTACATCAAAACTTTTGCATACTAGTGTTCTTAGATTTTATACTTAACTCTGTCTAATTTATATATTTTTTCATTGCTTAGTTATTAGAAATATCAAATCCGGATAGACTGCATGTGATGGAAATATGAAAATGACATCAAAATCGGCTTTCATCACTTCCACAATTGCTTCTTTTCATATAATAATTAAAATATGTTATAAAAAATTGGATTATTTTTTTATTTAACACTTGATATTCTTAGTATAAATAAATTAAGTAGTTAAAAATTTCATATATAAAGGATTATAGAACTTCCATACTTACATTACTAACGCATAATAATGATGTCATAAAAATGGCGTAAAGTAAACGGAAGTAAAGCCCTGTTGGAAATGACCTAGATATATGTATATATTTTTAATAATACGTTAACTTTTTCTTCGCGAAAAGAGTACAAATGGTCCGATTATGGTAATAATATCTACGAAACCGCAGATTATAAGGACAAATTGCTCAGTTACTCAGTTGCGTAATTACCGTAACTTATATGCAATAAAGCTAATAAGTATGGGTTAGTACTCAGTCGTCCTCTCAAGTTAGGATGTTTTTTAATTTCAATTGCTTCGCGAATCATTCTCGGTCGATAGGGATGGATCGTTATCGACCCAGAATGATTCGCAAAGTATGGGTTAGCTAAATATTTTAGATTAAGTTAGGTGACTTTGTTTTTGTCCATTTATAATGGCAATTTTTATATACAATTTTATATGTTTTATCAAAATGAAGTTGAAATGATCCACTTAATTGGCTTTATTTTTAGATATAAAATAGTAACATAATTAGTGACACAAAATCGAGGTAGGTAGCTTAAGTATAAGATTTATCAATAAATAGGTTATAAATGTAAAAAAAATGTCTTATTTGACCACTTTCACGAATTTCACGAATTAGCTAGTGTAAAGAAGAAAAATATTATAAATATAATCTATTAATACATTATTATTAGTCACTACTATACTATACTATACTCACTTCGCTCGAGTCCATTTCCTTACGCAACGTATTCACTATATCATAGTTATATACAATTGGCCAGCTATTTTAGAGAAAAGAAGTGACAAACGTATACACAGACGCCGTGAATACAATACTGTCTTTTTCTCCGCAACGTTTTGGTCACACGACTGTAGAGGCTTCTCGGCGCCGGATAGAGTAATAGGGATTTACTGAGTACCCTCTTTTAATGTGTGTTTTGGCGACATATAGGTATCTGATATGTCACTCCACTCACTCTATTACTTTTTTAAGAACAAGTGGTTCTTGAGTGATGAAAGATAATATTTCATGTAAGATATATGTTCCCTTTTAGGGCTCCACAAACAAAAAACAAAAACGGACCACTTATAATTTCTTTACGTATGTAAGTCTATCTGTATGACTCAGCTACTTTATTCTACTATAACTGGCACTAAATGGATGTAACGAAGATTTTATTTAATTATACTACGGGAGGTAGCGCTATAGTTGAACAAGTCATTTTATACCGGCTGAAAATCATAACAATAATAGTTTTCCCCTCATACATAACAGCTCTGAACGTCAGCTGCTCCGATAGCGGTGGAGCTAAAGGAGACAGCATGACAAAGTCATTGGAAAAAAATCTGCTCCGATGAATTTTATACCAAGCGAAACTTGTATTAAATCATTGTTTTAATCATATTTTTTCAAAAAATTATCGTCAGCTGTATTGACGAGGGGGGGTTCAATGTCAGTCACGTGCATAAACCTCATTAAAAATTTGACAAATAAAGTTATTTTATACCTTATGAAATTTATATATCTCAATTTTTATACTTTTAAAATAATAAAGAAAATCGTCAGCTGCACTTTGGACGGGGGAAACACCGTCAGTCGTCGTGATAAACATGTCGCGACCTCAACGCATTCGAGCGTTGCATAGTATCTTTGGAACATAAACTGACGATCTTTATACCCACAAACAATCAGCTGACGAGGATTTTTTGTTTCTTTAACATTTAAATTATCTTATACTTAAAATTCAATAAGTATAACATCAATTTCATATAAATCTCACCACAGTATATTTACTTATTCCGTGTAGGCTCCAAATTATATTAATATGTACTCTAACATCAAGGAATTTTCAAGTTGTAAAAGTCTCTCTACTTCAACGTACCTTTCCTAAAAAAAATATTATTCTGGCCTCCAGGTAGAATATACCTGGTAGCTTAGAATAATAACACCTAGAATGATAGTTTCATACATTCATTTCATTCATAATGTTGCAAGTAATTTCGTCCAAAAAATTGGTACACTTTTTAAAATATTTTTGTTTAATTATGAAATAATATATTTGTTTGCATTTGATTCATGTGAATTATTATTTACATTGTATTCAGATGTAACAAATCGTCAGATAATAATATGTCTGGGCTTAGGCTTCATTGTTTTTTCATTGCTAAAATTTTAAAGGTACCTATACGTTTGTTTGAGGACGCATTTTTGATGCAGAGGAATTAGAAGAAGAGCGGAATCTTATCATCGACATTTCCGATGATAGTTATGAGGAAAGCGACGGAAACGACACAGACACAGCAGAAGATGCATATGAGGAAGTAGAATAATATTTTACGTATTAATAGAAATCTAAGTTTTTGTCTTATTTATGTTCGTTAAAAAAAGTTTCTTCAAGTAATTAGTGTTTTGCTTCTAATAAATAAATATTTCTGTATGTAATTTGGAACGTACACGAAATAAATAAATATACTGTGGTGTTATTTATATAAAATTGATGTTATGCTTATTGAATTTTAAGTATAAGATAATTTAAATGTTAAAGAAACAAAAAATCCTCGTCAGCTGATTGTTTGTGGGTGTAAAGATCGTCAGTTTATGTTCCAAAGATACTATGCAACGCTCGAATGCGTTGAGGGCGCGACATGTTTATCACGACGACTGACGGTGTTTCCCCCGTCCAAAGTGCAGCTGACGATTTTCTTTATTATTTTAAAAGTATAAAAATTGAGATACATAAATTTCATAAGGTATAAAATAACTTTATTTGTCAAATTTTTAATGAGGTTTATGCACGTGACTGACATTGAACCCCCCCTCGTCAATACAGCTGACGATAATTTTTTGAAAAAATATGATTAAAACAATGATTTAATACAAGTTTCGCTTGGTATAAAATTCATCGGAGCAGATTTTTTTCCAATGACTTTGTCATGCTGTCTCCTTTAGCTCCACCGCTAGTGCGACAACTGACGCTCACTTTACTGATTTCCCAACATTAAAGAACTGTTTAAAGTAAAATTCATTTGGTATAAAATGACTAAAAAAAATGCAACGCTACCTCCCGTAGTATTACACTTAATTCATAAACAACAATTTTAACAATTTTAATTGATGGTATTGACGAAATGTTAGTAATATAATAATCCGACCATTTGTACTCTTTTCGGGAAGGAAAAGTTAACTAATTATTAAAAATATATACATAGCTATCTAGGTCATTTCCAACATAAAGGGCTTTACTTCCGTTTACTTTACGCCATTTTTATGACATCATTATTATGCGTTAGTAATGTATTATGTAAGTATGGAAGCTCTATAATCCTTTATATATGAAATTTTTAACTACTTAACTTATTTATACTAAGAATATTAAATTCATCGTATTTACTTATTTTTAAATTATGTATTTGTGTATATTTGGTAGGTCTGAGAATAGGTCATAGGCTAGTTTTTATTGACCTAGGTGATAAGGTTGGCACTTTCCAGAATTTTTATTTTTTATTTTTAGACCAAATTTTAATTTTTCACTTTTTATGATTTGGCATCAAGAAATTCTTATAAACCTACATTTTCATCCTTCGCGCGGGCGGAGTCGCGGGAATTGCTAGTAGGTATATCATAGCAATATCCGGATAATATATACTTTAAAAATCAGGAAATATAAATAAAATTGATGAATTTTACTATTACGTTTCCTTTTACTTATGTTATTTGGGACGATGTTTAACATTTATAAATAAAAAGTTTATATATTTGAACAATCCAATGTGAAAACCTGTTAAAAACCACGTAATGAACATAAAAATCATAATATTACTTAATATTACTGAGAATAAAACAGCAAGGAAAGTACCGAAATTTCTAATTATAGCCCGACAAGGACATTGGAAAGGAGAAGCTGTGTGTCTTTAATTCAACTTTATGTCGCTTTTACAGTTCAAGTCGTAAATATCTTGTTTCATAAAACAAATGTAGTTATAATTTCTTTAGACTACAATTTTCATAATTTTCTGTAACATTCATACATATTTCTCAGACTTATAAGAATCTTAAATAAAAACTTTATAATTAGAAAGTTACATTAATTTGTAACTGGAACATCGCATATATTTTTGTATTCGGTCTAACAACAGCCGAGTCTCTACAATAAATATTTTTTTGGAAAACCTTATTAAGATATTCATTTTATCGATACAAAGGTCCAATCTATAGTTTTTAGAATTTTGTCGGTGTGTTTGTTTGTCTATTTGCAGCCGCATCACGAGAAACCAAAATCACTGCACAGATTTTAAGGAAATTTGAATTTCATGATAGATCCGGATATGGAATACTTTTTACTGCGGGACATTATCTAATCTCGTACTTAGGGTACGAACTTGAGCGGAGCGAGGTTAACACACTAGTCTATACATGTAAATAAAATTGATGTGTCTGTTTTTACTTTTAAAATAACAGCTTTTCACTAAATGCATTTGATAGTATATACGGTACTAATATTAAAAAATTATAACAGACGCGTGTAAATTAACGCATCAGTCGTCGCATTTTCCCGCTCTCGCCGATCCGTCTTCCCGCGAAAACCGCGACGTCTCGACCAATCATAGCCCAGCGCGCGCTACTACGCAATCGCGCCACGCGCGTCCCGCGCGTGCCATACGGATTCCCGCGCGGTTTCGACTGTGAGCAACACCTCCGCGTCAGTGAATAAAAATAATGTTATGTTTGTGGACAATTAATATAAGTTTTCTTTTTTCACTGAGTGGTTATTTTTTTTAACACACACGACCTAGTAGTTTTTATGATAAGAATCCCACCGTCAAGAACTTTCGCTATAGTTTGGCTGCCCAACGAGTGGGCAAATAGAACTACAAACTGTGTTGTGTTCGTGTGTTCGCGAGTGTGGAAGATGCCGCGTACTAGAAGGCAAAGTCGCCGTCAGACGGAATTCTTCGATATGAATTCAGAAGGTGAAGAAATGGCGCCAACGCAAAGGTCTGCGGGACGTAACACGTCCGCGGCCGAGCAGTCGCCGCCGCCGCCGGCGTTCATTACAGCGAGTGACCTAGCCTCCATGATGACGTCCATGCAGCAAGCACAAGCCGACAATTTCGAGCGTCTGCTGACCAGAGTACTCGAAGTCCGGTTGCCATGTTCTACGCCCGCGCCGGCTATGGCCGCGCCGGTCTCACCTACACCGCCCCTTATGTCAGGAAACTTCGCCGGGTGCCATTCTCGATTCAGTGGATTGGCCGGTGAATCTCTGGACGGGTTCATTGACGCGATAGAAGCCTACAAAGATTGCGCGAACATAAGTGAAGAAAACGCTATTCGCGGCCTATCGATGCTCCTCACCAACGACGCAGCCACCTGGTGGCAGGGGATGAAAACCAGCGTGTCCAACTGGGGCGAAGCCCTACAGCATCTGCGCAGCGCCTTTGGTGACAGCCGACCTCCTCACAGGATTTATCTCGAGTTGTTCTCGAAGCCGCAAGGAGCAGAGTCGACGGAGCTATTCGTAGCTAAGGCCCGCGCACAGTTGGCGCGAATACCGAGTGGTGACCTTAGTGAAAAGGTCAAGTGTGACATGATCTATGGACTACTACATGTGAGAATCCGAAAACGATTACGACGAGAAGAATTTTCCGATTTTAATACTCTACTCCAAATGGCTCGGAGTATCGAAGAATCTACTAAGGAAACTTCGCGCGCCGGCACTTCAAAGAGCGCCGCCGCTGCAGCTGGAGCAGTTCCCCGCGCGCCGCAGGAGTCGCCCGCGCCAGCAACGACCGCCCCAGCGACGATAGCGCGGCCCTCAACGCAGCGACAGAGTCAGCGACCCTCGGGTTTTCGCCGTTCTGCAGCTGAAAAGCCTACGGAGGCTAAAAGTGATCAGTGCCAACCAATTAACAATAGTGAACCACGTTCGAGTAATATCTCGTGTTACGGGTGCGGCGAGAGCGGGGTAATGCGACGGAATTGTGCGAAATGTAATTCCCGGCAAACGTTTAGCGCTCTCGAGCTCGTACGGTCGGTGACCCCTGCAGGCCCAGCAGGGGCAGCAGCAAATGACGCCGGTAAGCCGTTCACGAGGGGTAAGTCGAAGAACTGTACTCAAACACTTTGTGAATTTAAATCAGTGATTCCTGTTGTTGATACTTGTAGTAGTAATAGTAGTGAATATGTTATTAATTCCCCTAGCGATAGCGATTTATGTGCTAATCCTAATGTTATACGTAAATATAGGCGTACACAACGTAAACATAAACATAACCTCTCTTGCCAATGTCCATCACAAAGTAGGGTGACCATGAATTTTTCGGGACAAACCCCGGAAATTTTCGGTTCCAGTAGGGTGACTATGAATTATTCGGGACAAACCGGGAAAAGTTGTGAATCGGGTAGGGTAACGGGAAATGACCCATATGAGAGGTCATTGACCTGTTTGTCGATAGGTCCCCTGCATAATGGCGTACTGCGTCGGCCTATTGTGGGTATCGAGATTTTGGGTATCCAGGGAAGGGGCCTACTTGATACCGCGGCCAAGGGTACTATTGCCGGTTCCTCACTCTACGCATTGCTGCAACAGCTGAATCAGCCTTTCACGTCATGCTCGATGCGTGTTAAGCTGGCCGACGGTTCAGCACCAACGCGCCGAATGTTATCCACTACTCTGGAGGTGAAGATTAAAGGTAAGAGTATTAATGTAGACTTTTATGTGTTCCCAGATGCCACCAACGCTGATACTTTGTTGGGCATTGATTTTATTAAAGCAGCTGGGTTGGAAATTAATTTTGGTTCTTCCACATGGCGCTTCAACGGTTGTGAGCAAGTTTACCCCTTGGAATATGAATATCCAACTGGTCTTCAGAATTGTTGTGCTACTGAGATCCTGAGAGAGGATGAGGGAATGATGCTGAGCTCTCCCGAGCGTGAGGAGCTAGCTTCTTTTTTACAGCATAACGATGATATCTTCAGACCAGGGGGAGAACCAACTCCGTACGCGGAACATCGTATAGACACCGGAGACCATCCGCCTATCTCTGTCCCGCCTTATCGCCTCACACCTGTGAAGAAACAGCTGATGAAGACTGAACTTGACAAAATGCTCAAGGACGATATTATCGAGGAGTGCGAGTCTGCCTGGACGTCTCCAGCTGTTTTAGTCCCTAAGAAGGACAATAGCATCCGATTTTGCGTAGATTACCGCAAGTTAAACGCGATCACCAAGACGGATAGTTATCCGCTTCCGCTCATAGATGAGCTTCTCCAGTTGACGAAACGTCATTCTTTTATGTCCTCTATCGATTTAAAATCAGGCTACTGGCAGGTACCGGTCCTTCCAGCTGATCGTGACAAAACCGCCTTCGTGACACCGTTTGGGACATTTCGCTTTAAACGTATGCCGTTTGGTTTAAAGAACGCGCCATCTACCTTCCAACGGTTGATCGATCGGTTCCGATCTGGCGCTAGTTTGCAAGGTGTTGTCATTCTAGCGTATTTGGATGATCTACTGGTAATTTCAGAGGATTTCAATAGCCATCTAGAGGACCTACAGAAGGTATTCGACAGGTTGCGTATGTTCGGGTTACGGGCTAACCGAGCGAAATGTTTCTTTGCTCGCCCAGAGATAAATTACCTGGGACACGTTATTACTCCTGACGGTATCAAACCCGATCCCACTAAGGTGGACGCAGTCCTGCAGATACCCAGCCCCAAGGACTTAAGGCATTTAAAATCTTTCTTACAGACCTGTTCGTGGTTCCGGAAGTTTATTCCCAATTTTTCACAGGTGGCCAAATCTTTGACGGTTTTAACGCGGAAGAACGAGCCCTGGAGGTGGGAATCAGAACAGCAAGAAGCTTTCCAGGCTCTGAAGGACAAGTTAACCTCGGCACCTATACTAGTTCAAGCCGACTATACTAAAGAGTTTGTTTTGCGAACAGACGCCAGTAACCATGCTTTAGGAGCTGTTCTCTTACAGGGAGATGGTCCTGAGGAGAGACCTATAGAATATGCAAGTCGTTTGCTAACACCTGCCGAGATGAATTATACCACCACTGAGAGGGAGGCCTTAGCGGTTGTTTGGGCAACCGATAAGTTCCGTGGCTATCTAGATGGGCACCCTATCGTTGTAAAGAGTGACCATCAGCCCCTCAAGTGGCTCTTAACCTTAAAAACGCCTAACGGACGTCTCATTAGGTGGGCAATGAAATTGCAAGCCCTCGATATCCGTTATGAGTACACTCCAGGAAAAGCTAATGTTGTGGCTGACGCCCTGAGTCGACCTCATTGTCCTCAGTGTGACGACGCCGCCGATGTGGGAAGCTGTGATGTCTGCAGTGTCATCGTGGACTTGCCCAGTGCTAGTTCCGCAGAACTCCGCAAGGAACAGCTCGATGATCCCGAGGTTGCGAAGATCATAAATAGCATTGAGGGTAAGGAACCTGACGACACTCAGTGGTTAGGTAGAGGGTACATCATGAACCAGGGTGTTCTATATCGGTACCTCCCTGACACTGACACTGAACAGCCACAGCTCGTCGTGCCGCTTACCATGCGTGACAAGATCCTGAAGGAATTCCACGACGCTCCCACAGCTGGTCACCAAGGGGTTGAGCGAACCTACAATCGGATCAGCCGAAATTATTATTTCGTTGGGATGCGGAAGTACATTTCAGATTACCTAAAGACCTGTGAAGAGTGCCAGCGCTATAAGGCATCCAACCAGAAGCCCGCTGGACTACTACAGACACCTATCCTAAATCAGCGTGGAGAAGTACTTGCCATTGACTTGTTCGGGCCCTTACCAGAAGGCGAACATGGTGAGAAATGGGTACTCTTAGTAGAAGATACAGCCACGAGGTGGGTAGAGTTGTTTGCTTTGACAGAAGCCACCGCTGAGATATGTGCGCCTGTACTCATCGACGAGTACTTCCTCAGGTATGGTTTTCCGCGCCGCATCATATCAGACAACGGTGTCCAATTTGTTTCCGCCACCATGCAACAGTGCATGTTTATCCTTGGTATCCACCAAAACCTAATACCGCTGTATCATCCCGAGGCGAATCCTGCCGAACGGAAGAACCGAGACTTACGTACTCAGCTGTCGATTTTAGTTAAAAACAACCACCGTATGTGGCCTAAGTTTTTATCGTCAGTACGGTTCTCGATGAACAGCGCCACCTGTTCCTCTACAGGAGCTAGTCCCGCCCAGCTGGTGTTTGCTAGGGAGATGCGTACGCCATTCGATGCGCAGCATGATTTACGGGCTATATTGGATAAGGAGAATTTCCTTCCTCAAATCACTCCGTATCTCCGTAGATTCTTAGATAATTGGGATGTTATCCGGGATAGTGTAGAACGACAACAGGATAATCGAAAAAATCAAGCTGACAAGACCCGAGAGACTGTAGGTTACCAGGTGGGTGACTTCGTTTTTATTACTACTCATCTGCTTAGTGACGCTTCTAAGGGTAGGACCCGTAAGTTCATGCCGAAACGTGATGGACCCTATCGCATTAGTAAAATAGTTAGCCCTACTACCTACGAAGTCACTGATTTGGATTCGAAGCTGTTGGGAAAGTTTCATTCTTCTGACTTGAAGCTTTACCGTAACACGTCAGGTCAGGTCTCAGCTCCAGTGCAGCCTCGGCGCCTTCGTGGACGGCCCCGTCATTCTCGTAATGTTTGTGCCGAGCCACCTACGGGACGTTTGAGTGACTCGGAGGGGGAGAGTATAACAGACGCGTGTAAATTAACGCATCAGTCGTCGCATTTTCCCGCTCTCGCCGATCCGTCTTCCCGCGAAAACCGCGACGTCTCGACCAATCATAGCCCAGCGCGCGCTACTACGCAATCGCGCCACGCGCGTCCCGCGCGTGCCATACGGATTCCCGCGCGGTTTCGACTGTGAGCAACACCTCCGCGTCAGTGAATAAAAATAATGTTATGTTTGTGGACAATTAATATAAGTTTTCTTTTTTCACTGAGTGGTTATTTTTTTTAACATACACGACCTAGTAGTTTTTATGATAAGAATCCCACCGTAAAGAACTTTCGCTATAAAATCTATTTTAAATATTTTTTTTTGGTTTGCCTGTCTGTTTGTTCCAGCTAATCTCTGAAACGATTGGACTGATTTTGACAGGACTTTCACTCGCAGATAGCTAATGTTATAAGGAGTAAATTAGGCTTCTTTTATTTTAGAAATTTTATTGATTTTAACTAGCGGAACCCGCGACTTCGTTCGCGCTAAACCTAGGGACGAACCCGAGCGAAGCGAGGCTGAGTCGTTAAATAGTATAAGGTAAGCATATAGTACATTCTTCGATGGTAAAATTCTAGTTCATTTCAAACTACTCTAGTCTTTAATTATTTTTTATTTTACTGTCTTGTTTTTTTGTACAAAGAAAAGTTTTGTACGATTCAAGGTTGCAGATATAAATCTCTCATTGTATTCGGAATACGAAAAGACTTATCGGCTGTTGGAGTTTTGCTATTATTGTCTTCGTCTCTGTTTTTTGCATGAAGTGTCTTTTACTTGTAAGTCATCAATCAATATTTGAGTCCAAAGACTTATAGAAGAAAGAACTTGATTTGAATGTAGATGCCTTTTTACAATACTTTATTGAAAGTATTTTAAATACTATACATATAGGTTTTGTTCAGGTGTGTAATAAGTCATTCGGCTCTTAAGGATCTAAGGGGGATCAGATGAATCAGGGAACTTCACATGTTTTTCGATATCAAGCTTCTCTGCAGTTCCTATGGTGAAGTGTTACTATGAGTAATGAGTGTTCGCATACAAAAATCTTTGAGGTGCGACGATTACTTTGCATTTGACATGTTCCAACTTAGGTTCATTTCTAATTACTTTTGTTAATTCTGATACACCATATTTAATATTCTCCGGCTCATAATCTATTTTTTAGAAATCACATTAACCAACAAACATACTTTTGATTAAAAATGATGAGCGAATTACTTTATAAAGATCTGACCAATTCAGGTAATAGTCAAATCTATATACCTATTAATACATGAAGCAAAAACGTTGTACCTTTTTCCGAAAATTGCGCAGACGGAGGAGGATAAAATTTCGCACACTTATACTTTATATAGAGAAGGATTGCAGAATGCTAAAAATTTTTTAAGTCATGCATAAAATACATTAAATCAATAAAAAAACACTACCATATATTTGTTACACTAAATTTATTTATTATTATTGTCAAACATAACCATAATAAATTCATTTATTACATTACAATATATAATATATTAGTTATTAATTATGGTCGAAGTTCAACCACAGGCGACTTCTAGTAATTATAAATAAATTAATGAAAATAAGTTTCTTTTTTTAAAGTTAAAATTAGTTATAATCATAAAAAAAATATGGACCTAGATTTGAAATGTAAAATGCATTTCTACATTTTAAGAACGTATTTTTCTGACATAGTCTGCGTAGCGCTTAAGCTCCTCGAAATATTAACAACGGAATTGAAGATGACAACGGAAATACATATACTCGTACTGAACGGTTTGAAAAGTACTAGGCACAAAACATGCATTTCATCCCGACAGTGTATTTGAACTCGATATTGATACCTGTTTGATTTTATAGATCATATATTATATTGTCCTATTGTCATAAGTTGTAGTACTAATATTAAATTTTTTGTCCTCCAATAATGATCTGTTTTTTAAAAAAGATTTTTTTTACTTTGATAGTCTGCTAGGAATAATACTGATAGATGTGTATTATTTTTTATTTAAACAAACTAAAATGGTTATACGAGTGTTTGCGCTGAAATCGAATGTTTAATTTAAAAGAAAGAAATTAACGTGCCCTATATTAATTTATGCCCACTTCACGTATAGTGAAATATTCAAGGAGTTTAAAAAAATAATAAAATTAACATAATACATATAGAAATTATGCAAAAACTTTAAAATTATTTTAATATGAATATATTTTAGTATGATCTTTGTCTTGAGGGCTAAGTGGCACGAAAACAATACTTAGTCGTGCCTATTAAAAAGCGGGCCGAACTTTTGTTATCCATTAGTTGAAACAAAATGAGGGCAATTCACCCGGCGCGTCCCTTAAAGTAACTTTTCGCAACTGACTAATATCCCACAGAAAACTTGAAAAAAAAGTAAAAAGTACCCTTGATTCGTTGTAATATTGTTCTTTTTTTTCAGAAACATTCTATTAAAAAGAAAGATATTTCAAAACTTTCGGAATTACACTATTTTATCGCTAGTAATGATTTAAGTGATCCTTACAAGGCGTAAGCCGTTACCCTTGTCCTACACAGTTGAAAGTTCAATTTTAGAGAGAGCTACGTTAAAAGCATTGTCCAAGGAGGATGGAGTGTTGACATAATTTTCTGTGCTTATCTCATTAAGAATAATCAATTGTGTTTTATTGTTATGCTATAAGTTAAATTACTATATAGCATTTCATTGCTATATTGTACGAATAATATGCATATAAGTTATAATAATACATCTGTTAAAGTGTTATAACATAAAGGTATAATGTTCCATTGAAAGTAAAACATTGCTTCATTAATTCGTACATTCCATAGTAATTGGAGTGGGATCAGGCATCTAAATTGCCGCTGCCAAATGTTACGAATATGTAGACAGCGCAACAGATATCTGTTGCTAGTCTGACGAACTAAACTGTGTTGCCAGATTAACGAAAATACCCTATATCCGAATATTTTTTTATAAAAGAGATGTACATTTACAATCCATCGAAGAGAATTTTTATAATACTACATATTAAATAAAAATTATATAAATATAATCATCCTAACATGTTTTCATTCATACAAATCTTACAGTTGATCAAAACAAAGTACACATAAAACCACACAAAAATCTAAATTATAATAATTACAATTATTTATGCATATTAGAAAAAATAAATTAGATTAGAGAGAAATAGAGGTAATTTGAAAGAAGCTATAGCATCCCCGCCCAGAAAGCTCAGTGTACCTCGAGCGACGGTCGTAGACACTCGCGGCTCTACGCCGTAGCATTATATCTACGCGAATCGTAGCTTTGTTGTATATTACATAAATGTGCATAATTAAACTTTATTATTAAATATAATTTGATATTTTGTTTGAGGTGTTTATCGTAAGTAAAATCCTTAAAAAATAATGATGAGAACTCTGAAAATCATATTAATACATTTTTGCGATTTTAAATTATCATATTTAAAGGGTTTATGCAAAAGTTTTTATATATATTGTACAGTATTAAAATGATTTATTATTTCATTATATTTATTCTCCTATCTGATACAATCAGTCTAAAAATAAATATCTAAATTAAAAAAAAAAATAACTCAGCTAGAAAAAAATATGTTTATAATCCTATTAACACAATGCCCATTTTATTTTTATGTAATTTAAAAACATACAAGGTATTATAATTATTACTTGAATTATTTGTATAAAAAAATATTATTATTTATTATAAGTAAATAAAATATTCGCAGCATTTTATAGAATTCATTACAAAATAACTGCTATTAATAATATCTAATTTTTTTTTCTTAAAATTTTACCAGAGAAGTTATTTTTGATTTAAATGTCCTAAAAGACTTTAGCAATAATTAGTATGATAGTTATACTTGTAGTTAAAAAAAAAGAAAAAAACGATGATTTACTACTATCATGGAGAGCAATGACTTCAAAATATATATCATTTAATATGGATTTCTACCATTTACTTACAAATTTAGTGGCAAGTGACACGTATAAATGCGTGGTATATGATAAATTAAAAACTAGCAATTTACGTATTCAAATCCTTGGAGACCTAAAGAATAGAGTCACGACAAAATACATACTATGTTTGTAAAATATTAAGGTAATTAGAGAGTGACAGTGGGCGGAAGACAATTTTCAGTAAATAAAAAAGAAATGAGGCTAATTGGCTAAAATACTGTCACTACTGTCTAGTTGTCTTTTCCTTAAAAATAAATTTCGTTTTAATGAACGTAAAAGGTCCTGTCTTTCACATTTTTAACGTCTTTTAAGCATTATTATAATTTTGCAGATGTAATAATATACTGTATATAAGAATATAATATAGTTAATTTCAGTTATTAATCTAATTTTGTATTATATTAAACTTTAAAAAAGATACAAAAGTGTAATTAATTAAATTAAGTGAAAATATATAAGTGGTAAGTACATAGTTTTTATACGAACCTTGTGTATTACAAATGAGCAACGAAGCGCGGCAGTGATCCGATAATAATCAGGCGTGTAAAATCATGTCGTTAATCATACCGAGTCTAAGTGGTTTAATCTTTTGTTGGGAGCAGTAATTAATGGATTGTGACATTCAAAATGATCTGTAATTTTCAAGTTATAAATGTATGTAAATTACATAGCATAGATAGAAAATGAAACAAATAAGATACTTTATAGGAAAAAATGATGAAATATGTGTATAAAAAATTAAATACATTTTTAGTAAAAAGAGATATATAGGATAAAAATAATATAGAATGGTGATTTCATTACTAAATAAATTGAGATGCAAAATTTTTAGTTATCATCTTAATCTAAATTCTTATATAATTCTTATATACTATTTGTATATTTTAAAGAAGGGGCTACCAAGAATCTGGTAGGGATTAAAGCCTGAAAGCCTGTTTTAAAGTGTCACGTATTTTAATACTAATCGTCAAGGGACTATTTTAGAGACACTTATGCATTAAATATATTTATTTACCAGCAATAGTTATAATCAAACCTTTGTTTTTCAACGTTTATTTATTGATTTAACAAAAAGTGGTCCTTCAGTTATCATGTTATTTTGTACGTCTGTCACGCGATATTTTCGACGATTTTAATCTTTAATAGAAATAGTTAGCCAGTTGTCAAAAAACATACGACCAGAGCTAATAGTTTTTCATTGTTAAGTTAATTAAAGAATGAATAGTATTTTAAAATGTTAGAAATTTTAAAATACCTACTATTAATTTTATTCGCAGAATAAATCCCAAACAAACTGGTCTAAATGTTATATTTTTTCTGTGCCTGGCCTATCATATTTAAAATCAATCAATTTTAACAAAACTTTACGATATCTGATACGAGTGAAAACGTTAAAGGCCTTGTTTAGGGAAGAAATAGGGTTTCAGTTATAATGGATCGAATTCACCAAAATGTATTTATAAATTGCAAATTACTTTACGTATTTCTCTGTAAATAAAGGTAAAGGAGAATATAGTATTGTATGATTTTTTAAATTCATCTTACTACTTAAGCTTTTTTTGATAAAATAAGTAAATTTGCGATATTTTTAAATAAAAAAACCGCCATACAATAGCTACAGGCCACGACTAAAAAGATAAGATTAGAATATGAATAGCGAAAAGCGGAGGTGACAAAACAGTGTACAAAGGGCATAGATTTCTCCACATCTAGCTTACCTTTTCAAGTTATTCGTTCTCAGATACGAGCGGCGGCGGCGCGAATAAAATATTTTGCACAATACACAAGGATATTTGATATTTCGTATTTGGATCTCTTATATTTTTCTGCAAAGTATTATGTCGTGTTGAAAGGCTTTGGGTGTTATTTTTGAACATAGAGTAAGGAATACAATATATTACGTTAGGATATTATTATAAAATAATTATAGTTCAATGAACGCGCAAACGAAATATTTTTGTTGTTGGGATGATTTCTTTTTTTAGCATATAGTAGAAGTATTTTTCGTTTATTGCTGCACTTTGTATATTGAGCACTTAACTGCCTCGGTGGTGTAGGGGTGCATGTACGGTACACGAAGAGATCCTGGGTTCGAGTCCCGGGTCGGGCCAAGTTTAGTTATTGAGTCTTTCTGTTTCATAAGCCTTAGTAAGCCTTAGAGCGGAGTTGGGAAGTTGGCGGTGTTTCACCCCAGAGCCTCGAGCACGAAGAGAGCACGTAAAGCCGTCGATCCTGCGCCTTAGTTCTCACTGGTCGTGTAAAGCATTCGTCCCACCGGAATATGAGAGTGATAAGGAACAGAGTGTGCACTTGTGTCTGCGCGTCCACTCGTGCACTATAATATCTCCCGCGCCGTTGGCTAGTCTCAATGAGATTGGCCGCCGTGGCCGTAATCGGCCATCATTATATCGTTTGGGAGGTCATCATTATATTGATCACTTAATTTCTTCTAAATAAAATTCGTTTACTGATTGGCAATGGTAGCCCAGTGGTAACGCGCTTGCTTGGATAACACAGTGAAGCGGGTTCAAATCCGTGACTCTGATATTTTCATGTGCGAATCATTTTCTAGCACGATCACCACTTGTCTTACGGTGAACGAAAACATCATGAGGAAACCTGCATGTCTGAGAGAACCTAGCAAGTTTTCGAAAGACATTTGCAATGTGCCAACCCTCACAAAGCCAGCGCAGTGGACTATGGCCTGATCTACCTCGTATTGAAGGGAGGCCCGTACTCAGCAGTGGGACATTAAAAAAGGCTGATTACATTACTCATCGGTCGTCTAATCTGCGGTAAATGTGCTTACTACCACTTCTGTTTCAATTCTGTTCCACATAAGCCGTACGAATTCTCCTATAGGGAAAAATGAAAACTATTTGATTAAAATTGTTTTCAAGTTGCGAAGACTAAAGAAAGATTTTAGAGACCAGGTTCTGGTTCAGATTTAAATAGTTTTGAGTAAAAATACTTACTTTTATTGCTTGAAGGTAACTTAGCATTAGGTTTCTTCAAAATATAATTTGACAGAACTTCTCTTAGAATTATGATGACTACTATAAATTTACTTTAACACAATGCATACACATATAGACATAGGAAACAACATATTTTTAATATGAAACCTTATATAAAACTGGAAAATATCAAAAAATCACCGAAGCTAAGTAATGAGGTAAGAGGTATCGTTAGACTTAGATAAAGTAGTAATTTGACGTCAACCAGGTTTAGGAATCGTTCTAGCAACGCCATCACGTGCGAACCGATCGCGATAACAATTCCAATGAACGATTATCGTTTTTTTTACAAACGTCCTTGATACAAGCTCGGAAACGTATATTTCGAAGGATCGCACGTTCCACAATAAAACGGATTGTTTAGCCGCTTTAAGATAAGACTTTTGAGTACAATTTTGCGTCTATTTTGCAAAGTGAGTTCGATACACTGAATTTTCGAAAGTTCTTTTAAGAAAGAGTTCTAAAAATAGCGTTCGAAATTCTAAATTTTTGTTTGTTTCATTATAATTTTGTGTCTCTAGTTTCGATTTTTTTGTACAGCGTTTTAGGTTTTTTGTATATTTCAAAAAATCTTACTGTTGACTCTTTTACTAGTTTTTAGTTAATTAATAGTTAGTTAATTATTTTCTTTTTTTTATTATATGACGAAATTTAATGGCTTATAATGCTAATGGATCGTAAAACCAAAGAGGCCTATTAGGTTTTTTGAGAATACTTCTCAGTCTTATAAAGTAATTTGGGTTACGCAATCATTTGCCGAAGTGACACGGACTTAACGTAACGATTTTATTATATGAGTGAAAAAGTTTAAATGTCCTTTAGAGATAAATTAGCTGAGAACAAATGTGGTTCATTTGATCGACAGTTATATGTACATTACTAATATCAAATGATGTTTAGTTTGCTTATTAATTTGTCCATCTTTTGAGCAACAACGCTACATAGCAAGATATCTTAGAAGTATTGGTTTATTAAAACGAATTTTAAAGCACAAATATACAAACATATACAAAACTTTACATTTGTAATAATAATACGTTTTTGACCTTCTTGTATCATTTCTGGGTACGGCCGCCTCTGGATACAAGGAGAACAGGCCACATTGCCGTCAAGATTTTACGGACTTCATATATCTTTTGATAACTTTCCTTTATCGTATTATTTAGCTTGTGCGAGAGCGACAGCCGGATTTAAGGACATGAAAATTAAATATTACGTTTTAAAGATCACCATACCTTATACTTACCAGTCATATACGCAAGTCCTAGACAATAATAAAATTAAAGCAAATGTGCGGAGCGTGTGCTTCTTTCTATATATGTATCTCAAAAGTTAGTTAAAATAAATGAAATGATCTATTGATCAAATAACATCTATATAAAATATTTTTCTTTTTTCAACTAACTACATATTACCCAAAATAATTGAAGACGTTGAATAAAGTATAAGAAGGTAGGTTTTGAAGAATTTATCGAGGGCAGGAAAATTATGAAAACTTTATCTTCTGGTACCCCGAGAATTTTAGCTAAAACAAACCAAACTTCGGTGATGTTTGAATTGTTAAGATCAATTATTTACTTTGCGATCAAGATTTTTATGCAAATATTAGTTGTTTAATTAATTCATTATTGCGTCTCTTAAAAATATTTTACAGAATATTTGTATTTGAAAATTAGATGGATTAAACCGTTTTTGGATTATTTTTACAAGTTCATTAGAAGCGAATATAAAAGATGTGTTAAAATTAGTAGCTATTATGTATTTTATTCATAATAAAATAGTACAAAATATAACAAGTTTCGACGTTTGGTTAACTTTGTGGTGACTGCACTTGCTGAACCAGTGATCGCGGCTTTGAGTTCCACTTCATTTATTGAACACGAATTTTTGGTGCCAGTCATGGGTTTTACTACCACCACGTTTATAATATGTACCTAAGTATTTAAAAATATATCAGTGTAGTGTATTAGCTACCTGGTATTCGTAACACTAGCCTCGTAGCTTACCATGGAAGTAGATGGCGCCGTACGTATTAATGTGCCAATGTATTAAAGATTTGCAAACATATCATATAACGCTGATATTTTCATTGGTCAAGTATAACATCAAGACCTCCTTGAAACCTCTATCACTTTAGTTGAGTATAAAAGGTTCATATTAAAATAGTTAAATAATAATCCAAGCTACAATTTTTCTGAATTTAGTCTACTTTGTAGAGAGGTTACAAAAAAGTTAAAGCGCAAAAAGGAAAAACCAGACCTACTAAGTGAAGCATTTATAACATTAGGATTCTTATCGGGTACAAATAAATCAAATAAAAATGTCGTTCACTACTTCATATAAGTCACAGAACTCTTGAACATGGGTTGCCAGTATTGTCATAAAAGTCAGGCATTGTATTGAGTTATAAAAGTTTACTACTTTTATTTTATTTATGATCAAAAGTAAACGGATGTACGAGTTTGAATAAGAAAATCCTTACATAATATTATAAATGCGAAAGTAACTCTGTCTGTCTGTCGCGCTTTCACGCCAAAACTACTAAACCGATTTGAATGAAATTAGGTACACATAATATGGCTGACTCTGGCCTGATCCCCCTCGTACTGAGGGAGGCCCGTGCCCAGCAGTGGGACGTTAAAAAGGGCTGATGATGATGATGATGAATATAGTCTAGAGCCTGAGAAAGGACATAAACTTCTTTTCAAGGCGGAAAAAGAGCTATAAGAGATTGAAATAGGAGAGGAAAACTTACAAGGAAATTACGTCATTTTTAAAGCTAGAAGGAGGCATAGGAAATAATGTACTAGTTTAGTTTTGAAAATACATTTTCACTCTAATTAAAATATATCATTTTTCATACGTACATGTAATAAAATTTAGCTTTTAATAGACATTATTCGCCAAAAATATTCCCCGAACTATACCAATATACGTGAATAGCATGGTGTGTACACTTAGTCGGGCTATGCGCTAAAATTAGTGAGATTTATTATATTATGTCATTTGTTTCCATATACATAACATACTTCATGACACAATTGAATTTCCTGAAAGGATTTTACGCGGAAAAGGTGAACTGTTTTTATATTGTAGGCGAGGTAATATATTTGAAGAAAGCGTTCAAGCAGAATATCTTATTTCTCTTTTTTATTTCCGATAGCGTTTTTTTTCTGGTTGAGCAAATAATTTAATTTAGAAAGTTTTGGAATACATTTATGATGTTTGGGAGTTTCTATGCCTAAGATTATTTTTTAATATACATTATCACATTGCTGTAATATGTACCTATCCATATATATTAAAGGCATATGTAAATAAAAATTACATTATATTCGTATATTACAAAAAAAAACAAAGATGTAGTATTTATATTGCTTTAATTAATGGCAGATTTTAATTTATTATAAAAATAAGTATCATAGAGATAAATAAATAAATAAATATGTTGGGACATTATTGCAACAGCGCCATCTAGTTCCGTGGTAAGCTACGTTACGTGCTTGTGTTACGGATACCAGATACTTGATATACTTGATACTATACATATAAATTTTAAATACAAACATATAATATATATATATATATATATATATATATATATATATATATATATATATATATATATATATATATATATATATATATATATATATATATATATATATATATATATATATATATATATATATATATATATATATATATATATATATATATATATATATATTATATGTATCCGTAACACAAGCACGTAACGTAGCTTACCACTTTATATAAACCCATGACTGGAGTACAAACATTCCTGCTCAACAAATGAATGCCCCCATCGGGACTCGAATCCGCGACTGCTAAAAGTAGGGTCACTACCAACTGAACCAAAGTCACTACCAACTGAACCAAACGTGTCGTCGAGATATACTTATATAAGACATAAATAAAGATAATAATTTAAATAAAACTAATCAATAATATTACAATTACATATTAGGTATTCATCTTGTATAGTAAATAGATTAATAGTACTTTAAGCCACGCCAATTGTTGTATAAGTGAATTGTTTAGCCATTTTTGTATTGCAATTGGCTTAGGACTGGGTTTCAGACATTTAATAAACTAAGACTTCTATCATTAATTAATTAAATTAAATGATTCAAAACTATAAATTAGGAGAGAGTAAATATAACAAAAGAAAATGCTTCTAAATTCTTCAAAATACCTTGGTATAGTAAAAATGTAAAGCCGTTAAGCCGCTTAATTATACATTCTAATAATTTTGACTTTAGAGTAACAAAAAAGAGCTTATAATCGTTAGAAGTTATTGCTGAAATTATTTTTATGGCAGTAGTCTACAAATTGTTTTAATTAATACGTAAGCAAAAACAGTAAAGCCGAGTACAGAATTGTGGAAGGATACGCTCTCAGCTTTTCATTAAACACGATGCTCAGCGGGACATTAATTACGAATAGAAAAATTTATTAGTTAGCTCTCCAATAAATTGACTGGTTTAATAAAATTACCCTTACATATTTTTTATTCAATTAATAAATGAAGGGAATAACATGTTTAGCATCCAATACTCTCGGTACATTCAACATCTCAAAATTTAAAAATAGTAATTTTAAGCGAAGAGAGGATAAGACACTGGTATAGATTAAACTTTTAAGTAATAATACATCTATAATAATCTATAAGTATAATAATAGTAGTCATTAAATATTTTTTGAAAAATGTTATTGAAATAGATATTATTATCGAAACAGGAAACAATTAGGATGAATCAATAGTTTTTGTCTGTCTGTCAATGAAAGCATGACGAGCAAAACCGTCGTGGTTTTTTGATTGTGTTAGTTTAAATTTAACTAGTGTAGTAGTTTAAATTATTTTTATGGCAGTAGTCTACAAATTGTTTTAATTAATACGTAAGCAAAAACAGTAAAGCCGAGTACAGAATTGTGGAAGGATACGCTCTCAGCTTTTCATTAAACACGATGCTCAGCGGGACATTAATTACGAATAGAAAAATTTATTAGTTAGCTCTCCAATAAATTGACTGGTTTAATAAAATTACCCTTACATATTTTTTATTCAATTAATAAATGAAGGGAATAACATGTTTAGCATCCAATACTCTCGGTACATTCAACATCTCAAAATTTAAAAATAGTAATTTTAAGCGAAGAGAGGATAAGACACTGGTATAGATTAAACTTTTAAGTAATAATACATCTATAATAATCTATAACTATAATAATAGTAGTCATTAAATATTTTTTGAAAAATGTTATTGAAATAGATATTATTATCGAAACAGGAAACAATTAGGATGAATCAATAGTTTTTGTCTGTCTGTCAATGAAAGCATGACGAGCAAAACCGTCGTGGTTTTTTGATTGTGTTAGTTTAAATTTAACTAGTGTAGTAGTTTAAATTTAACGTGTTAGTTTAAATTTAACTAGTTATGTTGACATAAAAGTACTTATAATTAAATAATTTTATATAAACATTTATGTAATCTTATTAAGGTCCGGGCGGCTACCTCGCCTGCGTGCAAATTTTATATTTTAAAAGCTTAGATAAACACTTTTTACACAGAAACGTAAAATTTCAAGGTTATTCAATTTCGATTTCTTAATTTAATTTTTTCATATCAACTTACGTTCCTCATTTACTTAGAGCTTTATATTTTAAAAAAAAGATTTAAAATGTGTGCAATTGTCGTAATTGTTCAAGATTACTTTTACATTATTGCTTGCTACAAGGTATACGAATAAAAAAATTGAAACGTTGCTATGCTATATGGATATGGAATTATACACTGTACCTATAAAAAAATATTTTTTTTTTCATCTTCTCCGTCAGTTTGCCCGTCTTTCTTAGTTTCAGCTAGTCTCTGAATGGCTTGGCCGGTGAGTTCAACATAATATACCCACAGCACATACATAATACCTTTATGCATGCAGCACGCAGGTGGTATATGTGTGCAGGTGGTATGGTGGTATATTTCCCATTGTTATAAAAAGTAAAAAAAAAATGAGTTTTTTTAATTTCCACCACCTACAGGCTGGAAAATAACTACTATTTAAAAAAATCAGAAGACCAACAGAAGCGATAAAGGCATGGAAATTTTTGTTTTATTACAGTTTCTATATACACATTTAATGTACTTAATGCTTTTTCTAGAGCACCACAGTTTAACATATACGAGTATCATCACAAACTATGTTATATGAGTTTCAATGTCATCAAGATTATTGGAAACCCTTCCTCAATCCTTCGCGTAAAAGCTTTTGAAATTTTAATGGCCCTCATAATTCACACATGGAAGTGGGACAAATGGAAATTAATTTAGGAGAGCAATTCCAATTTCACTTACTTCAAAACGTGAATCATTTATTTTTAAACGGTTTTCTGTCAGGACACTAATAGGCTTAGACACATGATTTATGTTATAAAGAAAAAATAATACTGTTGAGTACATTTGATGCCTTTATTAAATAAGTACTAGTGACTCACTTTCACCACTCGGGTTAGGTTAGGTTAGACTACACACTACGTACACTCTTCATACATTTTAACATGCACGATAATTGTCCTATGTTGACTCCGATAACCGGCTATTATCAAACCAGATGAGATCAAAATCTATTGTGTGAAGTTTGGTTAATTAGCTGGTCCAGTTAAATCCAGATTAGTGTACAGAATTCTTCTTGCCGTGCAAAAATATTTCATTCCTAGAAACATATACAAACCGTTATTACGTACCTAATCACTAGTCTACTTATAAATGAATCTCTAATATATAAAAATCTCGTGTCACAGTGTTTATTATCGAACTCCGCCGAAACGGCTCGACCGATTTTTGTTTTTTTGTGTATATTTAGTAGGTCTAAGAATAGATTGTAGGCTATTTTTTATTCCCCTGGGTGATAAGGATGGCGCTCTCCAGATTTATTTTTAATTTTTAGACCAAATTTTTATTTTTTTATGATTTGGCATCAAAAAATTATTATAACCCTAAATTTTCATACTTGGGCGCGAGCGGAGTCTCGGGAATTGCTAGTAACTTATAAAAATAAATCGATAAAACTGATATTTTGTGCATAAAATGATTGGTTACACAATTTTATGGAGCTAAGCTCAAACTAAAATATAATAAGATCAATTTAATAGCGTTTGCTCTACCACCACCTAATTTTATTAGTCTACAGTCTACACTGAGAAGGCAGACTCTACGGAAATTAATTTTGCTTCGTATAACCTATCTAGTACTTGAGGAAGCTTAAAAACTTATAACGTTTTAATATGGTTATTTAACAAGTGATTGGGCTCACTTAAAAAAAATGTTTTCTAATTAGAAATTAGATTTTTTTTCGGAATCTTTATTTTTCTATGCTAGAAAATTCTCATCTATCTACTGGCCAATGAAAGTCTCGTCAAAACCCGTCCATCAAAGAAGAAGAATCGAAGAATCCGGATATTTACTTAAAATTTTGATGAAATCTGGTATGATGATATCCGGATCAACACATGAGATACTTTTACCTTTAACCTTAATACGTTCCTAGGACCAAACCAGAGCAGAGCAAGGTTCAATCGCTAGTTAATGTATTAAAAATATACTCAACAATAATATACAAGTTATATTACTGTTTATACTTTATCTAATTAACCTGACCAATGATGACGACTCATATAATTTATAAGAGTTTATAAAAGGCTTTATCTTTGGAACTCTAATTGAAATTAAAATTACCTATATTGTTATTCAAGGCGTTAATAAAAATGTTGCCATGTATATAACTTCAAAATTTTCACTTGGATGAACAGTAAATATTAAGTTAAAACTAACTCACAAGATAACGCTTGCACTTGATTTTCACTATCCAGAAAAAGACATCAACGTCGTAAACGTTAAGAGCCGACCGCAATAAAGGCAAAATAAAAAGTAGAGCGCCAAACAAAAGGTTTGCAATCTCAAGACCTCTCATCTCGAAGGTAATTGTTTTATCTAGCCGATTTTATTCCTTTGAATTGTTTACTAAAGCTTACCTACATCAGCCTTTGTCATATTTACCCAATTGTTATAGGTATACAATATACATAGTCGTTGCGAATCGTCAATTAATAGAATTCGTAAAAATATGGGAATGATACATATCTAGGAGGTCGTTTTTTGAAGTGAAACTTCTTTAGAATCGTTGTGATTTGAAACTCGATGAAACGTAAATGCGTCACGATAAAGAAAGAAATACATAAAAGTATAGGATTAAGTCGGAGAGAATGAGATAGAATACATTCCCATGTTGCCATGGTAACCGTTGTTTATTTTTTGACATTTCTTTTTTTATATATATATTCATCTCATTCTTTTGTCGATTTACTGAAGTTTCACTTCTATCGTGTGTGAATCGCACACATACCTTTTTTTTATTTTACCTTTGTTTCCTTATTAAATAGTAAAATAGAAGTTATATAAAGTTCATAATACGTAGTGATGATATAATAATTACTTTTTAATTTTAACTAATTCGGTACCTATTACCTATTAGTTTCAAATTCCAAAGAGCGGAAGAATTGTTAGATAACTTTAAAATTATTAAAACGAGGGACGCACGCAACTGATCGAAGCGTGCTTGGATATTCGTTTTTAATAGATCAATAATTATAATTATTATTGATATTTAGCCAATTAAAAGTAAGTAGTGTTCCAAAGCTAGGCACGTACATCATTTTACTTGTTACCAAATTTGCATCGCGTTTCCATTGCTAGATATGTTGTTGGGATCGTATATAAACTATAAGTAGACCGTGACTCATCAGCAGGATAAGTACCACATATTATCATAAATGTATTTTATGATATACTTTTACACTAAGTAAAAGAGAATGCTAACATTAAACTGAAGTAAAAACATGATTCTGTACTTACTGTCCATTTTGCCACTACTTTTAGGGGTCGCTAGTTAATTATAGAAAATATATATGAACTACCTAAAGTGCATTTTTATTTATAAAATAACATTGTACATACACGTAATATAATATTTAAACAGAATATTCCTATACAATCCCTGCCACAGGGGTTTTTGAAAATCAACCCCTAAGACTATGATAATATATTCTCTAATATCTAGAAATCTCGTGTCACAGTGTTTGTTATCGAACTCCTCCGAAACAGGTTGAGCGATTTTTGTGATTTTTTTACGTATATTTGGTAGGACTGAGGAATAGGCCGTAGGTTAATTTTTTATTTTTTTATGATTTGGCATCGAAAAATACCTATAATCTTAAATTTTCATCCTTCTACGAAAGCGGGCGAAGCCATGGGAATTGCTAGTAAAATATAATATTAATAATATTGTCGTCTAATCGATTTCGTCTGTAGCGGCTTATATCTCTGACTCTGACTGATTATATTATATTGCACATTTTTGACATTTCGATGAGATAACGATTCGATTAGACCAGCTAAAGAGTGCATCTTAAGCAGAATTTAATTGATTTCTAATTGGATGTCACTGCCATATGGAGGCAGGGACGAGCCAGGGCAGGTTAGCGCAACCTAAACTAAGGATAAGTTTTTACTTTGTACACATATGTATAAAAACTCATTTGTAAATTCGTCAAAAATAACTTTGAGGCCTACCGCCAAACTTATTGCTTGCAACAATGTTCAATAATTTCATTAAAACACCTGTTCCTATTTTATTGACTGAATTCCTTTGATTAATAATAATAAAAGTATTTTCGTAATAAAAACAACTGAAATTACTTACTCTTATAAGAAAACTAAATTAAGGCAGTTACCACGAACAAGTATAAGCGATTAACTACAACATTCAATTATATGGGACAGGCTTAATATTTGAGCGCTATCAAAAATACTAGGTAAGTCGCAAAATTGAGTTAACATTAGTATGGTCATATTACGTAACATTTTATTTTTATTTTTAACTATCGATTTAAACATTATAACATAGATTTGGCATCTATATCGATAATAATGACAATTTTAATAAGATATTTCAAAAACTGTTTATTGTACATATAAGATTAAATTATAATTTTATTATACGAGTATGTATAGAGATTTAAAATTGCATTTTGTTGGTTTGTAGGTAAGGCTACCATAACGTAGGAACATGAATATTAATAGAACATCAAGAAAAGTCATATAATTCATAGTAACAAACAATACGCCAAAGCGATCAGTCAGTAGGTAACTAGACGAAATAAGCCTATCAACGTTGCGTGCAAATTGTATTTTTCAATTTGTGAACGGTATTGGCAGTATTCGGTCCCCAGAGCTGAGTCGAGCGGCCACGACCGGCATACGAAAACGACCCAATTAAAACTTGTGTGAGCGGTCCGTCACTACGACATTTGATTCCAGTCGTTTCTATTTTGCCTTGATAACAATTCATTTAAAACCACGGTAGGAAATAAAATGTTAAATCGAAAAAGAGATTTCGATGGTAATAGTATTTTCTGTGATTAAAATCGTAAAATTTTATTAATTTAATAGGTAAATATATTGCGAAAATAACGATTATGCATTTTATGTTCTTTGCATTTATATAGGAACATATGCCTATATGCATACTGCATAGGATATATTGTATCTTGTGATATTATAAATACGAATAAGTAAAATGTTGATCATAACAATTAATAATATTTAATTTGTTAGAACTTTATTTACATTTTAAAACATCTACTCGTACGTCAAAAATGATATTTATTTTAAAGAAAAGTAAAAGCTACTTATTGAAGACTGAAAATGTTTACTAACTAGCAACTTTAAGAAGAGTGAACAAAAAAAACGTCCCACAATTTATTAGTGTAGAGATAGAGATTTTAATTATAATAAATTTTCTAAATTGATACATCAATCTATTAAACAGTCGGGTAAAAAATAAGAATTAATAATTTCTAAGTTAAATAAACGGGTAAATGAGCTCATCGTACATACTAGATGAAAAATAATTTAATAAAACACATTTTTGTATACCCTCTAGTATATTTCTATATTATCCACTCAAATTCATTTCAACAAATATTTATCTTAAACATATGATAAAGTACAGTATGGTAATTCGCAGTTTTAAAAATGATTTTTAAACACAGTTGTTTACATTTGCATATATACAATCTACTTGATTCAAATTTAAAGTCTACATTTCCCTATATCCAAAATATATAAGAATTTACATTTGTAACGTTATTGATATTTTTTTTCTTTTTATTTGAATCTCGACCTGTGGGTTTCTTGGGAACTCTTAACAGCTTAGTTTATCTCTCTATCGGTGAAGAAAGTTCCTATTAAAGAAATACTATTCAGATTCAGAAAGCTCTGTAAGCTTATCTTCTACTTTCAAAAATGTTAATACTTATTTTGTTTCTATAGGTATATGACTTAAAAAAGTACACTAATATTTAAAAGTATATAATGTTGAAAAGCTTTTTACAATTTTTTTATGGCATGTCTTCTGGAAGTGGACCATATTTTAGGCCAGTGTCACATAGCAGAGTCACAACCCATGCGTCGTCAGGAAGCTGTCCCGATTGTAGCAGTTTAATAGCTGCAGCAATGTTGGCACCACTAGTATATCCCACGTACAATCCTTCTTTTTCTCCTATTAACTTCTTGTATTTGACAGTTTCTTCATCAGTTATGCTAAAGGTACCATCAAGATGATCAAAATTAAATAAAGTAGGAACGAAACCATAACCTGAACCTTGCAACAAATGCAAAGGCTTTGTAGTCGGACAGCCCTTGATAGGCTCCGATCCTTCGGGCTCAACAACAAAACATTTAATATTTGGATTTTTTTCCTTTAAGTATCTTGAAGTACCAATAAATGTACCACCTGTACCAACTGTCGTTATAAAGGCGTCAATGCGTTGACCAGTCTGTCTCCAAATTTCAGGCCCAGTTGTACAGTAATGCGCACCCCCATTCATTTTATTATTTGATTGGTTTACATAAAAACCATTTGTTTCTTCGGCCATTCGACGAACTGTTTTTTCAGCTTCCATACAGTCCGCTAAGCTGACCTTACCATACGAGCCTTCAACTTGAGGAAATCTTAAACATGTTGCACCAAGGGCTTCTATATGTATTGCTCGCTCAATGCTGTTTCCTTTAGACATAGCAACTGTGAGAGGATGACCAAGTACAGCACATACTGCTGCAAGACCAGTTCCTTGATTTCCAGAAGATACCTCAAATACAGGCGCTCCAGGTTTTAATTCTCCACTTTCACGTGCCTTTTGAAGCATATGATGCGAAGATCGGCACTTAAGTGAGCCACCTGGATTCATAAATTCACACTTTGCAAGAATACGTCCAGGTCCAGGCCAGAGTCTATCAAGCGCAATCAAAGGAGTGTTGCCGATGAGATCTAATACTGAAGTTTTGATTTCATTTTCAATTTTCTTGGCAGGGGCCATGGCTTCAGAATTCAATTATTCGTTGTGGTGGCTCAAAGTATTCTGAAACTAAATAACAATCATTTGTATTTATATACTATTAAGACACGTTCACAGCACACTTCGCTTAGTGCTAATAATTAACATTCTGAAGTGTGTCATTTTTCAACATCATCTTCCTAAAATGCTTACTTCAAAGGTTTATATTTTTTTCTGTACATTTGTCAAGCCAGATTAGTTTAACAAAATTTTGTGTAAAAATAAATAAAAAAAAAGAATTATTTATAAATAAATTGTGGCATCTACAGCCACCAATATTCATAATCATTTATACAACATATTAAGTTTATTACTTGTATAATAAAATAGTTTCTTTAATCTTTGTTGATGCGAGCTAAAAAAATGTTAATACCAGAAAAACTAAAAAGATTTTTCTGACGAATAATAGAATGATGACATCTCGCACTTATAAATATTCCAGAGGAAAACTCTGTCTCCTTAAAAGTTTTATTTTATGATGTTATTTATTGTAATATGTACATAATATACTGAGTAAATTCCCTATTGGCAAGTCGCAGAATTAAGTTTGACCCACAAACTCGTGTTTAGTCTGTGTATAATCATTATAAAAGTTTAAATCAAAGTATCTGAGGACTCTAAAGTAATTAGAACTTTTACTATTACTGTATAGTAAGTAGTACTTGAAACTACTGTTCAGTGTTCTTAATTATGAAAACCAGCAGCTAAGAAATCTAGACATTGTCGTACAACTACACGTACTTTTTTATTTTTTATTTTTTTTACTAGAAACTCACTCTTACCCCGCTCGGGTTCGTTCCTAGATTAAAAAAAATCGAGCGGGGTAAGAGTGAGTTTCTAGTAAAAAAAAAAGTACGTGTAGTTGTCCGACAATGTCTAGATTTCTTAGCTGCTGGTTTTCATAATTAAGGACACTGAACAGTAGTTTCAAGTACTACTTACTATACAGTAATAGTAAAAGTTCTAATTACTTTAGAGTCCTCAGATACTTTGATTTAAACTTTTATAATGATTATACATTAGTAAACTATTAGTATAGATTTCTTGTCAATTACAATATTTTGCTGTTGTAAAAAGTTTTTATATAATACGTTAATCCGGATAACCGGATCCGGATAGCTATCAACATATCAAATTCGGTCCAAATCTGCACAGTGGTTTCCTTGTGATGCAGTCACAGACAGACAGGCAGACAGACAAAAATTCTAAAAACTAGAGATTAATAATGTCTATTTCAATTACATTTTTCAATAAAATACTTAATGAGTTGATACCAAACCAAAGACATCTCTTTGCGTCGCAAGTTAAAAATGATTGGATATAAGATCAAGATATGCTTTTGATAAATGAAATGAGTTCAAAACTTTATCAAAGTTTAGTAAAAATTAATGAAAACTAAGTTAAGCTGCACATTATAAAAAAGATTAAGCAATATTTTATTGAGAAAAAAAATGTAGCATGCTAATTTTTGTTATATTATTATTGATAATTTGATTTATATTAATTTATGTTACTATTAACATATTTTTGAAATGAAGTTTTTTTATATTATTTTCTAGAATTACCAGAACAATTTCAATTTTACATAAATAGATTTTCTTTAAGTATCTTACATAATGTCATACATTAACACTTCGATTTTTATTTAAACATGAATTTTGATAAGCAGTGTTGATTGCGTAATTATGCCAATCATTTATTTACACGTGTACAGTACACCATTTAGATGTAATTCCAAAGTACATTTCAAAATGGACCTATTATACGAAACTGTAGGAAATTTCGAAGTTAATTTGAATATTCTTGTTTACGTATAGCGTTGGAAGTCAACCGCTATTATAATCGGTTTTCGATAAACTCAGGAAATAGCAATTTGTAGTTCGTTCCATTCGTATAGGTGTTCTCTTGGCAAATATTGTCACTGGTACTCCATACATGAGACATAGGATGAGCAATACTCGAAAATGGGCTAATCTATATACATAAAGTTGTTTGTCTTGACTGACTCAACAAAGCCTATACCAATGGAATACTGGTATACCAGTAGAATTAAGATGGACTTGTAATCTATTCTTATGACGATGCATGTAATTAATAATATTTTTCGGGTGATATTAAAATATAATAATGTTCTCTGACTGATTGCGGTCACAGTGGCCAATTATTGCGCAAGAAATATTAAAGTGCACGTGTACGCGCACAAGTGCACTCTCGATTCTTGTCACTCTCATACTTTGGTGGGACGACTAATCGACACGACCAGTGAGAATTAAGAAGTAAGACCGACGGCTTTAAGTGCTTCCAACCGCCAACTTCCCAATTTCCTGATACTGGAAGCTTACTAAACGGAAAGACTCAACGACTAATCTTGGCTCGACCCGGGACACGAACTCAGGATCTCCGAATGCGCAGCCGTTCATGCTAGCTACTACACCACCGAGGCAGTCAATAATATAAAATAACACACTAGCGTAGTAAGGAAATGTTGCTTGTGACATTTATGAGAAATAATATAAAAGATAAATATGCCAATAATTCAATGTCGTGGGTATTTACTATTTACAATATAATAAAACTCAATGGTCAATTTCAATAAAATATCCATTATTTACTGAATTAATGTGCCTATAACGCTATTATTCTATAAATGAAGGTGTTTTTACAAAGTATTGTTCGTTAATCTATCATTTCTCCACCAGTGGTCCCAAACAATTGGGTCAGTCGGATCGTTAATAAATAAGCTAAACCATTTACCCGCAGCTTGATGCATGCCGAATCGCATTGTAAAATTTGTCAACCGCCCACTAAACCGCGCTTATAATCGCGTTGTTAACAAATCATTTCGATTCCAAATGCTTCATTTTAGCAAATCACAAATAGGTCTTTTTTATGTAGGTATATATAAAATATATTTATTACTAGACTCGTCGTCGCTAGATACGTTTTAAGGGATAGTATGGGATTTCTCCGGACAACCAGCTATCATCATACCAAATTTCAGCCCAATCTGTACAGTGCTTTTGCGTGATTCAGTCACAGGCAGACAGAAAAAAAATCTAAAAAATTCAGCCTCTGTATCGATAATAATGACCATTTCAATAAGAATCTCCAAAAAATATTCAATGTCATGTCTTGACAGATGGACGAGGGAGCGTTTTTATTTTCGCGGAATGGGGGATGAGGGGTGGAAATAAAAAAATCAAATTATTTTTCCATTTCAATATATTCACCTGCAAGACGGATACATTTTTCAGATATTTCAATTAATTTATTTATACCCACATAAAAAAATATTTAATCTTATAAATATTCCAGATGAGAACTCGGTCTTCTTTAAAGTTTTATTTATATATTTTGGATTTTTTACGAGTTTTATAGGTAGTGGTGGCCCAGCGGTAACGCGCTCGCTTGTATAACCGAGTGAGGCGGGTTCAAATCCGGGTCTCACATCGATATTTTTATGCGGGAATCATTTCTAACCTGATTCCCACTTGTCTTACGGTGAAGAAAAAAAATCGTGAGAAAACCTTCATGTCTGAGAAAACCTAGCAAGTTTTCGTAAGACATGTGAAGTCCGCCAATAAGCATTATGCCAGCGCGGTGGACCTACCTATAGCCTGATTCCCCTCGTACTGAGGGAGGCCCGTGCCCAGCAGTGGGAAGTTAAAAAGGGCTGATGATGACGAGTTTTACGATGTTATTTATTATAATATATATACATAATGTAGTGAGTTAATTCCCTATATACCTATATCAAAAGTGAGTTTATCTCAGATCATTTTTCTTAAAAGATTCATAGTATCTTTCTTTTATTATTAAGTATACAAAATATTAGTATTATTAGAAACTCGCGACTCACCCTGGCTTCGCTCAGGTTCGTCCCTAAGTACGTTTTATTTTGTTGAGCGAAACTGCAATTAAAACTTACGACAGCCTCCTGACCTCCTTAATCCGGCCGTGTCGCAAAATCTAACTATTAAGAATATATACTCCGTAGCGGAAATATGTACTCCGTAGCTGTTGATCCTAGTTTGGTTTGTTCCAAGTTCATACTAAATTTTATACAATTTTTATTCAGTACTAATTAACGTCCATTACGTAACGTAATTAAAAGTCGGGTACGGGCCTCCATTGAATTGAAGAATGCGAGGGGTACTAGGCTATAGTCCACCACGTTGGAAAATTGGGGTTGGCAGGCTTTACGCGTTTTTCGATAATTGCTTTTTAACTAAAAAAGGTCGGTATTACCTACTTCACTTAAAAATAATTATTTTACCTTAGGTGTGGGCTTTTAAAATTGATATGGGTAATGGAACCACCCTTGAGGCATATAAGTATATGAATTAACGAAGACACACGCATAAAAAAATCAGATCAGAACCCCTTATTTTAAAAAATGGCCAAAACTAGCTTTTCTTTGAAATACTACAGATTTTATCACAATATTTTGCTCCACCGTATTAGATAAAGTCACAGCGTTGCAAGCGAGCACGTTGCTATTGGGCTACTTCTTCTATTTACTTTCTTATTGGGCCGATGTTGCTTTGAGATTTCGTCAATTAAACACAAAATAATCGAACCTGCGATTACATTCTCGCCTAAGAGCTAACAGGTCAAGGAAATTATAGTATAAAAATATTTTTAATCGTTCGGAGATTTAAGCGCTCAACCAAAATGTTACGCATGAGGAATGCTGAATTATTCCTTTATCGCATTCGAAATTAAACAGCACATTTAAAATTCCGATATAATGACTCTCAATATGATTTGCCTCAGCGACGGCTGTAGAATACAATTTATATGAACGCTTTTGTTTTACGACGTGCCTTATGCCTTTGTGTACTATATTTTTCATCTTTTATTGCAAATGATGCACTGTAGGCCATTAAGATGTCCTAAGTACTTAGTTAATTGGATAATTAAGAATAAGTCTCTTGAGCTTTCTATTTGTTTCACTTCAATTTCACCTACTTTTTATCTTTCTAGAATATTTAATAATATGTGCTACTAGAAAATGTGATCTTCAGTATTGATATGTATAATGTACTAATTTATATTTGCTATCATATATTATCAATTTTGCTGTGTATTTTTATTCATAGGCACGAGGGTGACACACCGCTAACATCCTAACTCCGGGCTGTTACTGAGGCTTACAAACAGAAAGATTTAATAGCTAAACTTGGCCCGACCCGGGACTCCAACCCAGGACCTCTCGATGTGTGGCCGTACATGCTAGCCACTACACCACCGAGGATAGGGAGAGCATGAATCTCAAGTTGTGTTTTAAGCTAACATAGGCAATGCAAATGAAGTCCAATTAATTATTTATTACTAAACAATACGCAAATAGACAACATTTATATAAAACTCTACACGAATATGATACAGTTTTGTCAATATAGGGAGGTTATTTATTAATACAGCAGAATATTAGTGAAACATAAAAAATCGTATCAAGTGTCTCAGTTATTAACACTTTGCTTATTATTAGGTACAACCTTTAAGCTCTTAAAACTACTAAATCTAGCTACTAAATCCTTTGCTTCACTAAGTTATTAATATTAAAATTCACCTTTAGAACGTTGACTTTAAAGTTGGTTAGATACTCCATTAAGCATATAATATAGGTAGAAAAGAATCATTATGCAAACACTTATAGCAAAAGTAATATTACGATTAGTATGCAAAGTAGGGGTCTATTTTATATATCGATCAGCCCTTACGGGATACAAAATGTGGGACTGACCTTAATACTAAAAACCTATTACTATAATCTATATGTATTGTTATAGAAAATGCTAAACCATTCCATAAAATGGCGCTGGCAATTACGTGATAAAAAGGGTTTTAGTAATTTGCATATTTGACTTGTTGATTTGAGAGTTTAACTCTCGAAATTGTATAAAATTATGAATTTTATTTTTGTCGTCCATTTTCAACATTTAAGCAATTCATTTTTAACGTTGTTGCTTTTTCAGTAAATATTTTTATATATTTTTGTGCTATTGAATGATTTTGAAGTAAAACAATACGTTATTAAAAAATATGATAATTTTTTATTTTACTGTTGAAATAAAAGTGCCAAAAGATGACTATATATTTAATAGTGGTGAAGTGTAAAGTGCCAAGTGTAAAATGTTGAATGGGGCAGAAAAGGGAGGGTTATCCCTCCAATCCTCCCCTGTTAAAGTATCACCTTCGCCTGTGAGGGCATCACCGAGTCCAGTGAGGGCTCCCTCTTCACCTTTAAAATCGTCGATGTCTCCTGGGGGGAAACAAAGATCACCAAGGCGGTGTCAATTCGCAGCGCCAGCTGAAGATGTGAGAGATAAATGTGGAACATCCTGGCTGTGCAGGCGAGGGGCGGGAGCAGAAACTGGGGAAGAGTCTGGGTCTGAATCACCAGGTCCTAGTGCCCCAATCCCCCAAGCCTGTGAAGAGTCAGCACCACCCCCCAAAAACTGCTACAGATTGGTCATGTTAGGGTAAGTCGTGTTTAATTTTTTTCTATTTACCTGTCAGTATAACTAATTTCAGTTTAATAAATATTAAACTCATTATTTAGATTTACTATGATTGTAAATATCTTATCTCTTTTGGAATAGCAAACACTTGTGATGTAAGGGTTCACTGTTTATCATAAAAGCGATAATTTGTATATTTCTTTAACGCTGAAACGACAGCATCGATTTAAATATAATTTTGTGCACACAAATAGACTCAAGACCGCAAGCAAGTAAGGGTAAATTACCAATACTACGAGCACATAAGACCACTAACGACTAACTTTGTATAAATGACAAAATAGCGATCTATCCAAACCCTACAGCAATTTATACACGCCTTCCCCAAATTTGATTTAACTCAACGTCAATATATTTGCCATTCCCTCTCAACGATTATCAATATATACGAGTGGGAATCCCATTTTAGATTCTCTAACGCATATGAAAACCAGTACTTCATACGTCTCGAGTATTGGGTCTGTAATAGATCTAAAGCAGTAATAAATCACGGCTGACAATCCGCAACGAACCAAATTGCAAATTCCGCGTTGAAGCGTTCACTCTGATTACCATCTCTGTAGCCGAATACATCACTGATACCCGTACTAAGCAATTCGACATTTTTATTAAAAGTATTGATTTTAGGATACAATGTTTTACTACAGGATATACGCCCATAGTTATCCTTTTATTTAGTTAGGTATTAAATCACTTTTTTTCTTTTAAAGTACTTTATGCTTATAGGTATTGCAAAGTTTCATCAAAATTCACTTACTAATTTTTCGTGAGACGGTAACAAATACTAATACATGTAACCAAATTTATATTATATTTTCTCAGATGCCTGATTTCGATTGGGATAATCTCTTAAGTCCTAGTCTATATACGAATGTTTTATTTATTATAGAGATGATGGATTTGTTGTGTTTATTGAAAACGGATCAATTTAGTATCTATCACAAAACATCGCTTTAGATGTTAATATCTAATATCAATATTCGTGATATTTAGATAATACTCCTTGTGATTTTATAACTTCAAAGCACCTCGATGCTTTTACCGAAGCGATTAAGAAAAATAAGCAGGTACGGCAATAGCAATTTTCTAAACGTATAAAATGGAATCTAACGGTCTCAAAGGCCTTTTCTAAAAAATATATTCAGTATTAGCAGTACTGAGTACTTGTAGCTATTTATTTTATAATGTATAATGTTATGTAAATTTTTTGAATAAAGGTCTCACTGACATTACAAAATGGGTGAGTCTGCTTAACGGATTTGAATAAAATTCTGTTTTATTCCGACCATGCAGAAGGAGGAGAGGGCTAAAATTAATTTAAAACAAAATAATTTATTTTGACCTTTTGTAGTGACGTATCTTGTATCCTTGAACAATTTATTGAACAAATTTATGTAACAACGCAAAAAACAAAACCTAGTAAGCCAACGAAGCAAGTGCTTATGGCAGATCAGCGCTGATATGGACATCTACAGATAGATATAGGGAGACCAAGTTGAAAGTACAGAAAATGCTTTCGTACCTATATAAAATATAGTTATAACTCGTGTTTGCTTTTCTTTAATGTATCCCTTATATCTATTTACAATGGATTCTTTTTTTATAACACTAATGTATCAACATAAAAAAAATTCTTCTTTTTCTTTACACGTTTCATAAATTCTTCGTGACCGACGACGGTCATGATGACTTACTTCAGGATATAACGTAGCCATCTTGCCAACTCCTTTTTGCTATTGAGAATTTCTTGACAGAAAAAGCCACTAAGTTTTCAAACATTCGAAATATAAGTAAATTTGGGCCATGTGGATACTGGATTTAAATCAAAACATAGTAATTAATATAGGTGCATTCATTAAAATGCAGTAAATAATGTAGTAGGTATATCGAATATATGGAATCGCAATACAAACGCTCAAACGTCGGATTCGGAATGACGTCTAGAAAAATGTTTTTTAAGGGTATATTAGCACATAAAAAATTGCAATTGTTATGAACAAAATAAGACGAAAAAAAATGATATTTCGTTTTTTGTTAATAACTCGAAAAATATTAATATTTAGGCAATTTTGTGGCAAGCCTTGACAAGTGTGTGCATATGCATTAAAGTGTTTGCTTTTTACCTTTTAGACACTTTAAAAAGAAAGAGATGGGTGAATGGTTAATTGAACAGAAGAAGGGCTTAAAACATAATATCAGTAAGAATTTAAACACGTTTATTGAACAACACTATAATAATAAATAAAAATAATTTGGTTTTGGGACATTGTTACAACAGCGCCATCTAGTTTCGTGGTAAGCTACGTTACGTGCTTGTGTTATGGATACCAGATAGTTGATATACTACACATATAAATTTTAAATACATACATATTATAAATATTAACATCCATGGCTGGAGTACAAACCTTCGTGCTCAACAAATGAATGCCCCCAGCGGGACTCGAACCCGCGACCGCTGGCGCAGAAAGTAGGGTAACTACCAACTGAGCCAAACGTGTCGTGTTTAATGTTAGTTACCTTTCAAAGGTTTTCTTACATTACATTTTTCTTTCATTATTATTTAATACATTAAGTATTTGAGTACGAAAAATTTAAATCAAAACTAGTGGGAAATGGTTCATTACGTAAATGTTAGCGGCGAGCAGACTCGGCTATAGTTCACACACCTTTGATCACTGGAGCGGGAAATTGATGGATTACAGATTTTACGCTCTAACATTAGTATTGCAGTCCTATGTGGAATGATTTCCTCTCCGTCAGCTCTTGCAAATGTTCCTCCAAAAGTTTGAGCTGGTCTTTGAAATTTTTTGACGTTATTGGAAAAAATCTTGTTTAATTAAGGGCGCCGATCTGAAATGGGATAAGAAATTTGAATACTCTTTGAATTTCAAAAGTAAAATAATTGGATTAGACCTAAAGGGTTTCTTAAATTTTCTTCTTTCTTTTAATCCTTTTAATTTATTTTTATCTTTGCGTACCATTTTTTTAATAATTAATGAAAATATTTAATTGCCATCGTTAGATTAACATTGTGTAAGGAATAAATTACCGTTTTGTATAATAGTTTAGAATATTTATTACCCAGTTAGGTAATCAATTTGAATATTTAATAAGCTGTTATGTTCGTGGGTGCAAACGATGTACTAAATTTATTATTCAAAAGAGAGTGTTAAAATAATAACGCTTGGTTGTACGAATATGTCTCCTGGCGGTTTTCATCTACTATAATATTTATACGGCTTAGGCGATATCCGGGGCCGTTTGCAGCTGTGAAAAAATTCACATATCGTACGTGAATCAGGGCAGATGTGTAAGTGACGTAAAAGGATCTACTATATGTATACCTATATTTTTTGAATGAACGACGGAGAAAGCGATTCTTGATCATTCTTAACAATGTAGTATAACATGAGAAATATAGAAAAGATCAGTTAAAAATTATTTTTGCACATATTCGAAGTCTTCGCCCCTATTAACGTAGACACGGGTCTCTTTAATACGTAGGGGATTAGGCCATAGTCCACCGCACTGGCCTAGTGCGTGTTGGCGGACTTCACATGTCTTTCGAAAAATCGTTAAGTTTTCTCAGACATGCAGGTTTCCTCACGATGTTTTCCTTCGAGATAAGTGTGTAAGATAAGTGGTTAATAATGTTAGAAATAATTCGCACATGAAAATATCATGGGTGCGAGACCCAGACTTGAACCCGCATCACTTGGTTATCCAAGCGAGTGCGTCACCGCTGGGTTACCACTGCCTATTTTTTTATTAGTAGTAGTAAGAAATTTCAAAAATTTCCATTAAAAAGGTTAAATTGTGAAACTTTTAATAATCCCGGTCGAAGAGACCCTTAACAATTGACTGCTATAATCTTTTTCAAGATCGCACGACATTGATTAATTGTAACCGGTATTACCGAACTTCGGCTTTATATTCCGACTCGTCCGTCCGAAATATTTACACAAATTAGGAGCCATCATAAAACTTGAAGCATTAACGTTTCATCCGAGGCAAAGTTTCTTGGAGCTATTATAATAGCATAGCGCTTTAATATTTAATATTCTTGGGTAAAAATGAGAATGGCATGAAAAATTTCACATTTTTCGCCAAACTCGCTAACTGTGGGATTTCTGGCTGACGATTATGAAGCGGCACTCACGCACGCTTATATATGCGCAGTATATTTTGCACAGAAAGTCTAAAGTTATTTTAATTTCGGTTATGAAATAATGAATCTATATTTTTGTCTTATAACTTAATATAGAAATTTTGTAGAATAAAGATTCAATTAAATAGCAAAAAAAGGTCAAAATAAGTAAAGGTTTTTCTTTTTTTTTAAATAAAATCAGAATACTGCAAAGATTTGACATCTTCAGTCCTTTTTAAGTCTTACTCCTGAGTCCGAGCTTTTATGCAGTTTAAGTTAAGTGCGGATTGGCCGAATTCCTATGTCTTTCGAAAACTTGCTAGGGTTTTTCGGAAATGCGTGTTTTCTCAGGGTGTTTTGCTTCACCGTAGGAAAAGTGGTGATCATGTTGAAAATAATTTGGACATTGAAATATTATATAGAGGTGCGAAACCCGAGATTTGAACTCGCTTCACTCGTTTTCCAAGCGAACATATGGGCTACCACTGTTTCTTAAGGGTGCATATTAGAATTTAAACCCATACAGTCGTACGTGATTTTCACTTTTCAAAGTACTATACGGTTGATGATACTTGATAGAAAATTTTAATTGTTATTTTTTTATTATTAATTTGTCAGTATTAGATGCATTTCAAAGATTGCCTTACGTACTAAAAAGCTTTTCTCGAATAGCTTTAATTAATACTGATTTTAAAAATTAAGATTAATTATACAAGAACGAGGCCCAATTAAAAAGAACGTATATTTAAATAAATCAGATAAACTACATTATATATTTATTTAAAATCTATTATGTGATAATATATTTTACTAATTGATAATGATAAACTACTCGATATTACTGTCAAATACTCTTTATTCGTTGTGATTGGATTTATTTCAATATAATATAGCAAAAACACTTGCCTTTAAAAATAACGGTGCTTATCAGGGATAAAAACAAAAAAAAAACAATATCTATGTCAGAAAAACACAGTACCTATGTCAGAAATTTAAACGAGAAAAAAGGAAATCATTAAAATGTCTGATATAATATAAAGATAAACAATTAATTATTTGACATCTAACTGCTATTACAAATCAATTGACAATTTTGTGATTGATTTAGGCTTAGTCGCATATTGATTAATTATGAAGCCTAATCCATTCATAGGTCATCAATCAAAATAAGCTTTAAAGCTAATTCTGTTCCTAAACTCACAGTACCTTTTTGTCGTCATGCAAATTACTGTAACAATATATACATAGCCTAATAGTTATGAGCAAATTGAGTTATTCTAATTTCATTTGTGTATCCTCTCCAAGTTTGTTAGGCCTTTCAAATTTTAAATGTCAACTTAAGAGAACTAAATTCAATAGATACTGTTTCATTTAAGTATACATATGTAGATTAGCAAACCTGCTTTGCTAAGCGTTAAAATAAATTAAACGGTTTTTTATAATTTTCTAATTAAATAAAAGTAGCTCAGTTGCTCCTCATAACATTAGATATCTGCGAGTGAAAGTCCCGTCAAGATAGGTCCAGCCCTGAAACGGCTTTAGCCGACAGATTAGCCTGAACAAACAGACAGACAAAAAAGTGTACATATATTATATACTTTTATAAGTAAATAGTAAAAAGCTGTTAATTTGAAATTAATAATTAACAGACACACAAATTTTATGAATATGTACTTATACTGATAAATCTGATTAACGTTATAAATGCAAAAGTTTGGATGGATGTTTGTTACCCAATCGTGCCATAATTGCTGAACGGATTTTTATGAAATTTGCCACAATTGTTGTTTATAATCTGGAATAGCACATAGACTACACTATATTAACGTACATTTTGTCTACATGCTTTGTATCCAGGTTTCTGGTTCAAGGTTCAAGGTTCCTGTGGTATAGATTTGTTATTGTTTTTACTTGGTATGGTTTCCGTGCAACGTGAGCGTGAGCGGCTAGATAAAACTCGTAAACTAATATTTAAAGTAAAAACTTTATTGTAATCAGATCATTTACTGAATTGTTTTAGCATTTCCTTGGAATTATAGGTTTTTTATTTACTTTCGTAAAGTATGATTTGCAATATTTTTAATTTAACTAGAATACACATTTATTGCTAAGAACAAAGGAAAAGACTTAGAGAGAGAGAGACTTTCAAACAATACCTAATAAACGTGAAAATAAATAAAAAATACGTTTCAAAATTTATAATGGCAATTCTTAGTGACAATGGTGAAAGTCAATAGCAGAATAAAATTTACTTCTTTCATGAATCTATATAGTATTAATAGGCCAAGACGAAACAGTAGCAGTACCTATTAGAGATATTCAGTGCTATCAAAAATGAAAATGAAGTGGGCGAATATTACAGTGAACGGATTTTCTCATGTACTAATTTCAAGGTTTGTCATTAAAATTACAATGACGTCGGTCTTTAACACAGACGGCGGTAAATTAAAGTCCCAAGATTTGTTTAGCGCAGTCTCGAGAGACGAAGTCGAAGTTTAGCCCAACCTAAACAAACACAACGAGAAACCAAAAGGATTTTAAAGTTTCGTAATCGGAAGGAATAAATAACTTATTTATAAGCATTATCTTCTTTTTTATAATTGTTTTGTTATACAATAATAAATGAACTTGAATAATATAATTGTAAGGTACACGCACCATATACAGAAAAAAGATATTTTTGATGGTATAGATGGTTTGATGGTAATAGGCGTCGGGACGTGACGACCCCACCGCCCGCTGGTGAGATAATCTAGTGACAGAGATTATTCCATCAGTGCAATCATTCAACCAAACCAGTGGTAGTGCCATGCTTGTTGGATTCGGGTAGCAGCCGAATGGGCCGGCACGCCCCGTAAAATACCACTCTCTCACAGAAGATCGGCGTAAAGTGGCAGCTATACTGTCGCGTTTCGTTCAGTGAGTGAGAGTCCCGGAGGCCCACTCCCCATCCCTCCCCCACACCACTAAATACTATGATAGTGCGAAATTCGGTGAATCTACCTAAGGAGGGTACCACCAGCGCACATCGCGGTGGAGAATCCCTCTCTGGGCATCCATGCTCAAGCCATACTCTACCTGAGCGTGGATGCTCAGGCTGCCCTCCGAATTCTGGGGGGGGCAATTATGCGCTCTCGACCTCTGTTCGGGGCATACGGAGCAGGCAACTTAAGGCTACCCCTTTAACTCTTACTGTAGACTTCTGCAACATAAGGGGGCTAAATACCAACTTGAACGCCGTCCACTTCCACCTTGAGACGGCGAAGCCGGCCTTGCTCTTCCTTACTGAGACGCAGATATCTTCTCCGGCTGACACCTCTTTTCTCTCTTACCCGGGGTATAAATTGGAGCATTCCTTTATACCACGGGCTGGGGTATGTGTGTACGTCAGAGATGATATCTGCTCTCGTCGCCTCGACAGCCTTGAAGGGCGGGACCTATCCATCCTCTGGCTACGTGTAGACTGCGACGACCATCCGCGAATCTACGCGTGCCTGTATAGGTCCCATAGCGGTAATGCCGAAACTGACCGACTCGTTGAGCACATGCAAATGGCTACAGATTCCGTGCTGCAGCAGATCCCATCCGCAGAGATCGTGATCCTCGGCGACTTTAACGCCACGCCGAATGGCTTGGATCACGCACCACCGATCATGCGGGAAGATCTGTTCACGATTTCGCATTAGCATATGATCTGACACAACTGGTCACCTTGCCAACGCGAATCCCTGATGTGGATGATCATACACCTTCCCTGTTGGACCTTCTGTTGACCTCTCATCCAGACGGCTACCTGGTTTCCGTCGATCCTCCTCTTGGCTCGTCGGACCACTGTTTTGTCCGGAGTACAGTGCCAGTTACGCGCTTACGACCTCGCTTCGCGGGCTGCCGCCGCGTATGGCACTACAGGTCAGCGGATTGGGACGGGATGCGGTCATTCTTCGCGTCCTACCCATGGGGGCAGATTTGCTTCTCGCCGGATGATCCTGGCGTCGTTGCTGACTCTGTCACCGATGTGGTACTTCAGGGTATGGAACTGTTTATTCCGTTCTCTGAGGTGCCCATTGGGGGCAAATCCCAGCCTTGGTTTGGTCGCTCCTGTAAGACGGCATCTCGCCGAAAGCTGGAATGCTACCGAGCCTGGGCTGTCGCGTCGGCGTCTAGTGATGTAAATACCAGCGTTTTTAAAAAGGAGTATAACTTTGCCTCCAGATCCTTCAAAAGAGTTATTGCTGATGCGAAGTCGAAGCACATTGCCAGAATTGGCGAGCGATTAGCGCGTCTCCCTTCAGGAACACGTGCGTTTTGGTCTCTCGCCAAGGCTGTCTTAGGGAATTTCTGTCAGCCTTCTTTTCCACCTCTACACACGGAGGGTGACTCGCTGGCCCATGCCGCGAAAGAGAAAGCCGATCTACTGGGCTCTCTTTCCGCGTCCAATTCGACTCTGGATGACCAAGGAAACTCACCACCGACAATCCCGCGGTGTGATACTACGATGCCGGAAGTTCAGTTCCGGCAAAGTGCAGTTCGCAAAGCACTCCTTTCCTTGGACATTCATAAGTCGAATGGGCCCGATGGCATCCCTCCGATCGTGTTGAAGACATGTGCTCCGGAGTTGGCACCGGTCTTAACGCGTCTTTTCCGGCACTCCTATTCATCAGGCGTAGTCCCGAAATCCTGGAAGGCCGCTTTAGTGCACCCGATCCCAAAAAAAGGCAACCGCTCGGATCCGTCCAATTACAGGCCTATAGCAATTACCTCCTTGTTCTCCAAGATAATGGAGTCCATTATTAACTGCCAGCTCCTGCGGTACCTAGAGGAGCACCGGCTGATTAGTGACCGCCAGTACGGCTTTCGTCGAGGTCGCTCAGCCGGTGATCTTCTAGTTTACCTGACAAATATATGGGCAGAAGCAGTTGAGACCAAGGGGGAGGCGTTTGCGGCCAGTCTGGACATAGCGAAGGCCTTTGATCGGGTATGGCACAAAGCGCTTCTTTCGAAGCTGCCTTCCTATGGGCTTCCCGAGAAATTGTGCAACTGGATCACCAGCTTTTTGGCAGATCGGAGCATCAAGGTCGTTGTCGACGGTGCCTGCTCTGATCCTAAATATGTCAACGCTGGTGTTCCACAAGGCTGTGTACTGTCTCCTACTCTGTTCCTTCTGCATATCAATGACATGCTGCAAATCAGCAACATTCATTGCTATGCAGATGATAGCACTGTAGATGCACTGTACACTGGCCGCGCTAATATTTCTCGGGAGTACGTCGACGAGTGCCGGAACAAACTTGTGTCTGAAGTCGAAACCTTGTTAACCAAAGTCTCGAATTGGGGTCGACTAAACTTAGTCCAATTTAACCCCAAAAAGACACAAGTTTGCGCGTTGACCGCTAAAAAGTCGCCGTTTGTCGTAACTCCTCAATTTGCGGGCACTCCCCTGTCTGCCACAGCCAGTATCGGGATACTTCGCGTCGATATTTCGAGCAACGTCCAGTTTCGTGGTCACTTGGAAGGAAAGGCCAAATTGGCCTCTAAGAAGCTTGGTGTGCTCAGTAAGGCGAGACAGTACTTCACGTCGGGTCAGCGTCTTAATCTCTATAAGGCGCAAATCCGGCCCCACATGGAATACTGTTCTCATCTCTGGGCGGGAGCTCCCCAGTACCAGCTACTTCCATTTGACCGCATTCAACATAGGGCGGTTCGAGTTATGAACGATCAAGCTCTTTCCGATCGGCTTGATCCTTTAGCTCTGCGTAGAGATGTTGGATCACTCTGCATCTTCTACCGCATTTATCACGGGGAGTGTTCTGAGGAATTGTTCGGACTGATCCCGGCCGCAGAATTTCATCATCGGACATCGCGCCAAAACCGAAAATTCCATCCTCACACCTCGATGTCCAGCGTTCCACAACAGTGCGATTTCTAAGACATTTTTTGCCCCGCACAACCACTCTGTGGAACCAGCTGGCGCCTGCGGTCTTTCCGAACCGTTACGACCTGGCAACCTTTAAGAAGAGAGCGTATTCTTTCTTGAAAGGCCGGCAACGCATCTGCAAGCCCTGTGGTGTTGCAGTTGTCCATGGGCGGCGGTGATCACTTACCATCAGGTGAGCCTCCTGCCCGTTCGCCCCCTTTGTCCCCTAACAAAAAAAAAAATTAATACGAATACGTATGAAATACGCATCTATACATCTATACGTCATATAAATTGAAGTGTCTGTTTTTAATTTCAAATTAACAGCTTTTCACTAAATGCATATGAAAGTAGATAAGGTACTAACTTCATAAACTCAATTTTTAAAATGTTTGTCTGTCTGAAATGGTTAGACTGATTTTGACGGAATTTTCACTCGCTAGCTAATGTTATTAGAAGTAACTTAGGTTACTTTTATTTTAGAAATTTTATTTATTTTAACTAGCTTAACCCGCGGCTTCGCTCGCGTTAAACATAGGGACGAACCCCAGCGAAGCGAGGGTGAGTCGTTAGTATTAAATAAAAAATTGGAGGTTACAGAGCAAAAATACCATAAATAATTATTTTACTTAAAAATTTGGTGTACTGTTTTAGTATACGGTCTTAAAACTTTTGTCATTAAACTGCTACGTTTTAATTCTCATAGTTTTATTTCTTGTATCATTGAATCCTAGTGCAGTTGTTTAAGAATTCTACGAATAATTGTAATTGAAAAGCTTTTACAAATACGGTATATAAATTGGAATTGATTTTGCAGTACTTAGATATCCATTTGTTTCAGTTTAAGGAATCTAACAAATTGTTTCGTGCTGGTCTATTGCACGTTGTAATGCGAATAGTGCATAAATAGTGCTTTGCAAGCACTTAACTGTGGAGTAAGTGACATTTTATGAAGGTTTAATGTATGCTATCGATTTTGTCGTGAAGGATTTTATTTACATTCCAGTTCCAAAATACAATTATAAACTAGTGACTTACTCTGACTTTGCTTCGGTGTATCCCCATAATGAACGTCATTAAGACGGGGGAGGTTCTTTTCTTTTTTTATTGTCGTTCGACAAGATGACTTTACGCCGTCTGATGCTAAGCGACAGTAAAATCCAGTTATGAGATCCATCGGTTCTGGGACATGATCTCGATACCCTTCAACCTCACCTCGTCGGCCTGCACATGTGGTTTTTCACGCTCCGTTCGATTCTGTTAGGTTTTAGAGGCTTGTCTATTATGTATTTATAATGTCACATATATTGATATGCAGGCAACGCCACATACTGGCTAATTTAATTACTAAAATAGCTCGGTGTGATTCTTCACGTCATATATGTAATCCATCTGAGTACTTTTCATCCAATACCATTATGCTGTTTCGGCGTGAAGGCGTAACAAACATACTTACACACAGCATTTACGTATAATATAATATAGCAATAATTAGATACAGTTTAGCTATAACTCAAGAGCTTTTTAAATAATATATACTATGTAATAATCAAATTTCCAACAAAAAGGATTTTTTAGTAATTTTCATAAAGTAATGGAAACGATGCGTAAATACATTTATCACGCTAGACAAATTAGACTATATTAGTCCGTAAATTCCCATTTTACTCACATAAGAACGTATTTGTTTTGTTGGAGAGAAATAGCTAATTAACTTTGATATGAATTTTAGAATTTAATTAATGATCTCCGCTTTTGAATTTATTCAAGGATGAATATGATGAAACACATCAGTATATAATAATTCAATCATATTCTCTTATGGGTTTTTGTAAAGTTTTTTGACGTATCAAATCAACGTAAGCAAGGAAACCTCTACACTATTATAAAGTAGAAAAAAATATTGTGCATACAATAGGGTAACTGTGCTTAGTAAAATAGTATTTATAATAAGCTTACGCTATTTAAAACCAACAAAGCTAAAGCAACTAAGACAAATAGAAGTGCTCATTTGTGTGGCTATTCAATAACAACAGATAATTGGATTGCATACACTCAATTAAAGTACCACGGTTCCAATTAAAGAATTATGCCAGTATTGTTTGACCTAAGGAATCGTATTCGTATTGCAATTGGGTCAATGACTGCCTTCCACAATATTCCCTCTAAAGCCTCTACTCTATAGGGTAGGGATGAATACCGTTCATAAGCCCTTCAATTTTTCAAGACCGTATAATATATATTTGTGGATTTTTTTGGATCGTTTCGTATGAATGAGCTGCGCTATGGCTTATTGTTCTTAATTTCAACTAATAAAAAGCTTAGATACTAGTGTACACCCTCGGGGTCAAGTTCGTCTTTAGGTACGTTTTAACGGTTAAAATAGATTCATCATATCAGATTTTATCAGAATCTATCTAGTGGTTTTCGTGTGCGTTCTCAGACATACAGACATTAAATCGAAAAAGTATTTTGATTAAATAACAATGACTATTTTAAAAATTGATAATAATTTATGTACATAGATATATTTTTATGTATTTATAAATATGTGAAAATTTGTATTTTTGTCACTTACGTATGCTATAAGGCAGTACGGAAACCATGGATTATTAAATAAGTGCCGTAATGTATCAAGAAGTATAATTTATTCTATAAAATACCATAGTATGATTATACCATACCATAGTACGATTGGAAGATCAGGAATAATTTTGGTACGAGGATGTACACATACCACGAGCTTTCAAGCTTCGGACTACTATGTAGAGTTTTATTAAAAATAGATTTTTTTTCTTTGACCCGATTTAGGATTTATGTTTCGGGCTATAGACAAAGCTGGCTCTAGTTCGATTCGAGTGACCATTTACGTTGACGTAATAAAAGTTTTGAAGTATGTAAGCTATAGAAATTCTTTGTAAATGTTATTTAGTCTATATCAGTACTTCAGATTATTCATTGTCTCAGTATTTAAAGTCTTCATTCAATTTATTCAGTGGTTTTAGTTAATTATGTAGATGTCGCAATTATTAATAGCGTAGAGTACTAATTATAGTGCTCTATTTATTTTGCTCTTCGGTGTATGCTTGAGGCTTGATTTTAGCAATGCAAAAAACGTGATATTACTGTGAGTAACGTGGCTTTAGAATTGAACATAGGGAGTATTAATAGGTTCTTATTTTTAAAACAGTTAACTTCTAAAACGTTGCATTATACACTTAAACCTTTCTCACGAATATGTTCTGTTCAGTAGATTGTTAATTTATCGCGAACAGACAGACATACCTCCCACCCAATAAAAAATTTGTCACGACTGTTTCAATAAATCAATATAGCTATAATGTAAGACTGACCTGAGTGACCATAACTGGACTACAAATTAATGGTAATCAATGAAATAGGGTTATTACAAACTGAGTCAAACATGTCTTCTTCCAAATTATACATTTTGTGACAAATACTCGTTTTAAAAGGCTTTAATTTTTTTCAGATCAGCCCGTGTCGGCAAAACATCACTTGTCGCAAGATTTCTCGGCACTAAATTCGAAGACAGCTACACACCTACAATCGAAGACTTTCATCGTAAATTGTACCGGATTCGAGGTGAAGTATACCAGCTAGATCTGCTGGATACTTCAGGAAATCACCCCTTTCCTGCTATGAGAAGGCTCTCCTTCCTTACAGGTCAGTAAAGTTTAAATAAGAAAAAACTCGTAGATACAAATTTTATTGAACTTGACTCCGATCGGAGCGATTGTAAGTTTCGTTTCATAGGTAAGTACATTAAGAGTTAATGTAGATTTCTCAAAGATATGGGGTTTACCCGCTATAAAAGTATCCTATATGACCCGGATAACTAGCTTTGATAGTACCAAGTTTTATCAAAATCTGTCTAGTGGTATTCTTAAAATGCGGTCACAGAGAGACAAAATTATTAATATAATAGATTCAACCTCTGTGTCTATAATAATGACTATTTCAATAATAATTTCCAAAAAAAATCACCATAGGTATGTACCTATGTATATAGATTTTGGAAGAGTAAAAATAACGTTTTAATCGATTTCGATCCCGCTAGCAAAGTTTTGCAGAGCCTAGTTATGTTATGTTATTCTTTATTCTGGGGCTTCTAGGCGTGCCATTTGGGTACAAATTAGAGCCTAGTTCTTTATGCCGGAGATACTGTAGTGCTTAAGCATGTGGAATACAAGTGCAATCTCTATTTTCAGTACACTGATAATAATCAAACATTCAAACGTACATCGTAAAAATCCTATGTATTTCTGTAGTCCCTACAGAGGAAGATGTCAACATATTCCTTTTCTTTCTTATAAGCAAACTAAACATATATTTTAATGTCTTTAATGAACTCAGCAAAGACTGTAAAAATGCGTAATCATCGCTATATAAACTTTTATTATGATAAGAATGTTTTACAGCTGTGCAGGGTTTTATAGCATTCGAAATGATTTGCTATTGGTGTAAGATCGCTTTATTTTATCACTTTTACTTTATTTATGTTACAAAATAACGCTGTATATACAAGGGAGTTTAGACGAGATACTTCGGTGGTGTAGTGGCTAGCATGTAAGGTTGCACAGTTGGAGGTCCTGAGATGGATTCTCGGGTTGGGCCAAGGTCTATTATTGAGTCTTTCTGTGACGAAAAGCTGTGTTTACCCCGGTAGCACGGAGAACACTAGAGCAGATGGTCCTGATCTCTCACCGGTCTTATCGACCGGTGAGAGATCAGGACCATCTGCTCCAACTGCTACCAACCCCAATGGGAATAGATTGAGAGTGCACTTTATGTGCACGAACACGTAAGCTCTATATCTCCTGCGTAGTTGGCTAGTTTGAATGAGATATCGGTAGGCAGACCGAAACATATTACAAGGTAACGATAAAACTATCATAAATAACGGTTAATTTTGTCATTATAGTACAATTATTAAAAAAGAAAATATTGAATAAACCCTTCGAAAACAATTCTTAATCAATCATTCAATCGGTGTGGATCGAAATTATAATGTACATAATATGCATGTTATACAACGTTAATGTAAATAACACTAAAATCACGCTTTAACATCAACTTTTCAAATATGTAAGGAAAAACCACTCTGATTTATGCAAGTTCGCTAAGTCCTTTTTATCCAAGAACATTCAGTTGAATTTATAGCTTGAGACCGGCTTTGACCTTTTATCTACATAGTTAGCACAGATTATATTATGGAGTACATTTTTTACTAATTTTATGATCGGGTACAAGATTTATTGGTAAAATTAATTTTATAGTATCTCCTTCAGAACAGCTTAATAATAGCATACCCAGGCCTTTTCTTGTCACTTTTTTTGGGGCACGCTAATTCTCGAAAGTAGTAAGTCCATAAATTTTTAATACCCTCCACACTCCTTGCCACTGTGTTTTGAGTTTTACTCATTTTTTTTCAAATTCTTTAAATTTTTCAGTTTTTATAGCTATTTTTTTGATATTTTCGATATTCCCTTTGGGGGCTCACTGCGTGCCCCTGCGTGCCCCCACGAAAATCCCTAAACATTCCTATATCTAAGGCATATTTATTATAATAGAATAGGATAAGCAGCTTCTAAAGATTAAATATATTTTAGTGGTAGTGAAGTTCGTCTTTTATTATGAAACGTATATTATGTACATAAAAATAGCGTTTAAAATTATTTACATAAACCTGTTAATATCTAACCTATATTTTACAGTTTAAATCATTATATATCTATTCTATTCATTCACTATTCTTTTTCTCTTAAATAAAAATACTTTTTAATTCTATTTCTATATAAATAGGCAACGATCAAACAGTTCAACGCCTTTATGTCTTGTTTGATTTTCATAATAATTAGTGTCTATTATCGTTAATAGCTCTAGGATCATCAATAATATAGAACTACAGTTATTTTTTAAAATATAACCTTTATAGTTAGAAAATTATATATATATATATATATATATATATATATATATATATATATATATATATATATATATATATATATATATATATATATATATAATTTTCTAACTATAAAGGTTATATTTTATATATATATATATATATATATATATATATATATATATATATATATATATATATATATATATATATATATATATATATATATATATATATATATATATATATATATAATTTTCCTTAAAGTAAGTTGAATTTCTAACATAAATCAGTATCATAAATGATACGTGTACGTACCTAGTGGTTCAAATTGCCACTCGCCAAAACTAGAGTCTAGAGAAACATAACATCATTAAATACGAACAACATAATATTTAAACGCGAACATGGGGCTCGGTAAAAATTAAAAAGTGTTTACACTAAGTATGAAAAAAGAGAGCCATTTCGACAAATTCTACAGCGCGGCGCTTACAAGCCGTATTTAACCTAAAAGACCTGACCCTGTTGAATTTTCATAGAGCACTTATATATAGAAACTAAAATACAACGTAATGTTTGATTACAGTGTCGTAAAAGATTACTTAGCCGCGTCGTTTTGTTTTTTGAATTCTTTTGCTTACGTTAAAAATGCTTTGTATGAATTTTATCAGTAAAATTGTACTTATTTGATATACTTTTAAATTATAATTTAAACTTTAGTTCATTCTAATATTGTTTATGTTGTTTATTAAAAATACATATTTAAACAAAATTATTTATTCTTCTGTCCTAAGTAATCTGTGGTCTCTACTCACACTTTATGAGATTTTTTATTACCCTACATAAGTAGATACCGACGTTCATTGTATGTAGGACATATTAGGAGGTATAACTCCTTTGTAAGATAAATAATGAATTCTTTTCATTTTATTAAAATACTAGAAGCCTTACGAGTATATTTTACAACTAGCTACTCTCTCTCGCTTTGCTCGGTTTTGATTCTAGTTACGATTTAACGGTTAGTATGGAATAGATCGACTATATTTAATATATTAAGTACATTTAGTTACTAATACAATATTTTATATACACTAAACGTAGGTATTTAGTAGTTAGCAATCGTAGCACTGCAATATAATGAGAGTTTGCCCCCATTTTTTACATTTGAAGGGTACAGGGGCAAAACAAGGAATGTCACAAATTTTTTTTTTAAATTTACATTGCAATCTATAATACGCGGAAAAATCTATATGTTCCCATACTTTTTAACTTTTTTTAATTTTATATGACATTCCTTGTTTTGCCCCTGTACCCTTCATTTATGATCACTGTATTAGGAGGCATGGTTAAAAATACTTCTATTAACAAGTTTTAACTTAAAACGGGAAAAACTTGGCGATCTTTATAATTAAAGGCAGGTTACGAAAAACAAAACTTAACTGTAGTTTCTAACTTAGTAATTTAGTTTTAGACCACAAACTAAGTTGGCTCGTGTTAAAAAAGGTAAAGATTATAAAGTTGATGTTACACAGACAATTTCATTAAAGTAGGATAGTGAACTTGTTTTTAAAGTTAGTTCAGCTGCAGAGAGTAGTTGTTTTTTCTAGTTTTACCGTAAATATTCAAAGTTTATTCAATATTTAACCTTTACTCGTGTAAGAGAGTATATTATAATATAATCGTCGTCGCTACTTATTTTTATTATAATAGGTACTATATATACCGTTTGATCACAGATTACATAATACTATTTGTAGTTTGACTAAATACTAACATTAGTTTTAATTCATTAATTTAAATTGTTAAGTGAAGTAAAGATACATTTATTTGAACATTTTATCATAATCGCTTTAGCCACTTGGAATTATATACTTTTTCTCTACACAAGAGGTTAGTAAGTAAAAACGCGTCTTATTATGTGATATAAAATTAAATTGTTACTCTTTTAATACCGTAGCTGACTAATGACTTCTAAACCTTCTAAATCGTCTAAACCAATGAAAACAACACATAAAACCATATCATATATACGTTATTAAATATAAGTTATTAAATACAAGGGACTTATCATGTTTTTGTTGTATTTATAATATTAATAAATGTAAGAGCAACTCTACCTTTTGACTTTTAAAACTAACAGAAGCCTTTGTATTGTAAACAAAAAATGTATATGATATGATAGGAGTTACAAACACATACACATCTGAATTTATATTAGTACTAGCAATTACCGCGGCCCGCGTTCTTAGATTTTTTTACAGACGGTTTTTAATGGTAACTTGAGATTTCTCAGGAATCAGATATTTTCCAGCAGTAAAAAGTATGCTATATCCTGATCCGGATAGCCAGCTATGATCATATCAAATTTCATCACAATCTGTCCAGTTTTCTCGTGATGCAGTCACAAACAGACAGACAAAAATTCTAAAAACTGTAGATTCGGCCTCTGAATTGATAATAATGACTATTTTCCAAAAAAATCAATGTACAGATTCGACTAAGTTAGAATTTTATTATATGTATAAATGGTAATCGCTTACGAATTATAGAGGTGCGTCAATGGCTCGTTATATTGAGCTCTAAGAGCATACCATACAGAGAAGCTTTGTGTTTTATTTAGGGTTAGGATTATTAGTATATCTTGTAAATTATAACATAAATGTGTGTGTCTTCAACCCTTTTAACGCCCCACTGCTGGGCACGGGACTCCCTCAGTACGAGGGAGATCAGGCCATAGTCCACTACTGCGTGTTGGCGGACTTCATATGTCTTTCGAAAACTTGGTAGGTTTTCTCAGACATACAGGTTTCCTCACGATATTTTTCTTCACCGTAAGACAAGTGGTAATCATGATAGAAATAATTTGCACATGAAAATTGGTGCGAGACACGGATTTGAACCGGCATCCGCTGCTTTACCGCTGGGCCACCTCTCCCTTAAACTTAAATGTGTATCTTATATTAATTATTAGGTATATAATATATGAAGTACATAATATATTTTATTTAAGTAACATCCTAAACATGTAAATATGTTCTTAAACTTGCGTCATTTCTGGACACTTTGTCATAATTTGAATGGACAGTTTTGTGACATTTCCCGGGTCATGTTTGTTCTTGTTGGACATTATGTGTAGTCATGCTCCACAAATCACGACGAATTTACAATTTTCAGGGACATCGGGCATATAAATTTACATGTATGTATGTTTACAATGTTGCCCACATTACGGAGATTTATTGCTGGCTATAATAATAAGTTTAAATAATACCTATTTGTTTTAAAAATATCATAAAACATAATGTATTATGTATATTACTTTAATAGTACACGTATCGAAGTGCGATGGTCATATTTTCATCTTGCCTAAATTTTTTCTTGAAAAATCGCTTTTTTAAGTTATATTTTATTAGAAAAAAATCTATTTTGTTAAAGATCCAAGCCCATTTTTTTATATATGTTTTTCGTTTAGTTTGTCCATTTGACTGTACAATGTATATATACTCGTATATGCACGTGCATTTATGAAGATTTTTCATGTTATAATTATGTATATTGAAGTATTTATTATGACGTACCTACCTATAATAAATTGATTTTGATCAATATAATGTTTACCGTTTATGTACTTAAACTGTTGCATAAATAAAGTATTAAATATTAATTAATACACAATAAAATAAGTAACTAGAATTTCCTTTTTAAAATATGATTATTGTTAAGTTATATCTGGAAAATATGATAAAGATTGCTGTATTTTAAGTCTGGGACAAAGCTTTATCTCGCTAATTGCTGAGCGTTACTTCTATACTTTAATAAAAGTCTAGAGATAGGAAATTTATCTAGTAAGAAGTTAGCACCGGAACTGTTACTTACATTTATTTTATTTAAGGATATATTGTTACACATTCTTTACTTGGCAACACTATACATATCTTGCTACCGTCACTTCATCGACACTTTGACGACACGTTTGGCTCAGTTGGTAGTGACCCTACTTTCTACGCCAGCGGCCGCGGATTCGAGTCCCGCTGGGGGCATTCATTTGCTAATTATAATATGTATGTATTTAAAATTTATACGTGTAGTATATCAACTATCTAGTATCCGTAACACAAGCCTCGTAGCTTACCACGTAACTAGATGGCGCTGTTGTAATAATGTCCCAACATATTTTTTTTATTTGTTATTTACTTCCTAAATATTCCTTTACCTGGCTGTAGTACGTATAATAGCTTCTACGACCGCGTACGTCGATGGAACGAGCTCTGCATGCTCCCTATCAAAATTCAAGACTACGCGTCAAACTTTAAGCAAATCACCCGGTGCTGTGTGAAAGTGATTGGTGTACGAACGCGACTTAAGAACCCACGCGGGACATCGGCGAACCAGGTAGTCCAACCCTTTCTATCTTTACCCAACAATAGGCAGAGACAAAAGAGTATCCTGCTAACATTAAAAATTAAAATTTGAGAATATGGATGATTATTTGTTACTCTTTCATGTTACAATGGCTGAACAGATCTAGATGAATTTTGGCTCAGAGATAGGTTATAGACCAGAATAGCACATGATATGACAATTGAAAGATGATAGGTTTGTTTTTACTAGCGATGAACCAGAGGCGGAGCAAGGATTAGTAGCTTTTATTTATGAAAATATTTTCAGTGAAACTTATTATAATTAGACGGGGCAAAAGTCGTAAATAACGTAAGTATTGAATGACAATTAATTTATTCGCTAATACCTAAGTTTTAGATAACGTTAACGCCATTAATTAAATGTGATACTAAGAGTATACCCCTTTTGATATACTGTTTCATATAATATTCAGACCTTTTTGATGTTATAAAGGGATCAACTAGGGGTGTGCGAATAATTCGAACCTACGAATTATTCGTTCCGAATCGAATATTAATATTCGGTTCGATTCGATTCGAACGATATTCGCACACCCCTAGGATCAACACATTGTCGCCGGGCAAGTTAGCGTTATCATACTTCTAATATGTTGTGAAAAACTAGCTTTTCGTAAACATACTGGTTACTTCTGGTTCCTGAGATTAGCGCGTTCAACCAACCAAAAAACAACAACAAAGTGTAGATTTGCTTAAAACCTTTCATAAAATATATAAGTAGAAGGTAGTATACGGGCAAGTGCTTAGTGCTCAACTTAGCTAAGCCATAAAGAAATATAGAGGCTAGAGGGTTATGCAATTCTGAATACGATACACTCTTATGATTAGTTAAGTGCATGGCAGTGACTAGCGACATTATATTATGTGAATATAGAAGATGAAAACAAAAATTTACAGTTGACAGAAGATCAAAAGTGGAGGAGATTGTTTGTATTCAGCGTAGCGTGACATGTAACATGGCCTTTTATGTTTCACCTGTAAAGCGTTAATGTTTTGAACCCTTTACTAATTACATATTGTAACTAACTTCAATTTACTATTATACTTTTAAAATGTGTTAATAATATTAAATAATCGTGTAAATATTACATAATATTGAATACATAAGTATTTCGCTTACTAAATAATAAATATAATGTTGATTCACTCGATAAATAAATATGGTTATTGCTTGTGAATTGCAACACTCCATAAAAATGTTTTTTTTTAATTCTTGTATTCGTAAAAGTTGTTTCAGTAAGAAATATTAAGGAATTACGTGTGAAAATACACTTTAAACAGAACGAAGTTTTATTTTAAATACATTTGAAGTGAAATTATCAATCGAGATTATTCCAGCCTACAGTAAAATATGTTTGTATAAAAAGTTGATGTTAGATTTTTTCCTTAGTTAGATCAAAATCGATCAAGACATGGCATATGTAGATGCAAAAGAACACACATTAGAATCGACTACCATTTTAAAGACACGCAAAAATATATAAAAAAACCTCTCATTAATTTCAAGAAAGAGATTTACGCAGCTATGACGAACGCTTCATTATTTATCACTTTCACGTATCCGTAGTAAGCACGTACCAGACTTTATATGACTTTTATACTGGTTCCGCAAAAAGGTTTTTGTCCAAAAGGACAGAGTTTCACAAAGAAGATAATTTACAATATTTTGCAAAGTGCATTTTATCATACACTAGCGACTCACCCTCGCTTCGCTTGGGTTCGTCCCTAGGTACGTGTTGTATATATTTATTTCGTACCGTCCGGTATATATTTGACTTGATTATAATATTAATTACCATTACACGCACCATGGCAGCGGTCATAACTAATACGTAAAACGCCGTTAATTTTATAAAGTTTTTTTAAATTTTCTAATCTTCCGCACAACTTTCTTATTTTTTTCTTGCATAAGAACCTTCTCCTAACAATAACAAACATAACAAAAAAGAATTATCCAAATTGGTCCAGGCGTTGTTGAGTTATGCGCTTACCAACACATTTTGCGATTCATTTTTATATTATAGACTAGCAAACCCGGCCCGCTTCGCTGGGCGTATGTCAAAATAAAATTAACAGTTTATATAATTTTGGCTAAGTAGCCTTAGTTACTTCTTATAATATTAGCTACCTGCGAGTGAAAGTCCCGTCAAAATCGATCCAGCCGTTTTAGAGATTAGCCGGAACAAATAGACATACTGGCGGACAGACAGATAGGCAGGTAGCTAAAAATTAAAAAAAATTTTTTTTGCTTACTTAAGTACCATATATACTTTCATATTATGCAATTAGTAATAATAATTTGAAATTAAATAACTATGAATGTGTGAATTTTATCTACATGTATTGATGAACTGATGTACTGATTTTTCGGTACACGGTTGTGATATTACAAGGACATAAACCAACGCGACGCTATAAAAGCCCACAGCGAGAAAGACCGGTGAGGTAGTTTGCATGCAATCTAACGTAACATGTTCCATTATGCAGAAATTTAGTACTAAGATAACTTACCCATTAGTTTGTAAGATAGTTTACGGCGTTGTGATTACACGAAGGCGTTGGCTGAATGCAGCTTTATATGATATTAACGTAACTTTAATATCAAAATATGGTACTCGTCGTTCATATCCCATCTGAAGTGACGTGTTATATATGTTATAAGTAAAGTTCAATTTCCGTTCTCTTTATGTTTTAACTTTAAACTGTGAGTAAGGGTAGATTCACGTTACACCGTGTGGCCGTGGCACGGCCGGGACTGTACCATGAATTACTTCATACAAAAGCATACTATAGATGTTTGACCGTGTCCCGGCCGTGCCTCAGTCGGGGCCCGGCCCGGCCCCGACACGGTTGTAACGTAAATCCACCCTAATAAGGCATTGTTAGTGAGCTGCGCGCGAGTGTCACCAGAAGCTCTCCTCACCCCCTCGGGGGACACGAACAGTTCGCTATTTTTCAACACCGCGTCGAGTACTGCTACGCCGTATCATCAAACCGTTCAATATTGCTAGTGATACATTGCTGCATTTTGCCGCGATACGAAATACCTCGATTGACGCTTGCAAGCAGTGGACTTTGACGCATTAAGTAAGTACCTTTAATGAGCTTATTACGCTCACCAACAAACACTCTAACAGGCGGTGGATCGCAACCGGACTTATCCAAGCTAACTAAAATGGAGACGGACCCTGCAATAGCTATTCGAAAACGGAAAAAACCACTAGAGCATGATTGTAGGTGTAGCGATTCTGAATCTATCTGAGGAAAAAATAATGAAAAATATAAAAGATAGTATCACAGAGGTTGTAGTGGCTGACCTTAAAAACCTTTAATAAAGTATATGGCGGATGATGTACTCGTAATATCTAAAACATGCTACGTTATTTTTAAATCCAAAAACAAAATTATTTTCCCTCATAACCCATTAAAAATCTTACAACAGAAAAGTTATCTAGGACTAAGAATGGATAGCTGTTTGACATGGAACGCTCAGATTGAATACATACGAAATAAATTATCATCTCTCACCGGCTCCCTTCGACGAATTATTCGGTGTATTCCACGCCAGATACGCTATACCATCTATAATCTATACTAATATTATAAAGAAGTAAAGTTTGTGTGTTTGTATATTTGTTAAATTGTAAGGGGTAATCTCGGGATCTACTGAACCGATTTTAAAAATTCTTTCACCAATAGAAAGCCACATTATTGCTGAGTGTCATAGGTTATATAAAAAACCGAAAAATAAAAAGGCTTTTACGTGGTAGTCCGTTTTGCAAAGTGAATCGGGGAAAAAACGGTCGAATGAAAGCGTTTCTTACGCGATTATATATGGAAATTACGTCATTTTTAAACTATACTAAAGAGGCTGTACCTGGGGACGAACCCGAGCGAAGCGAGGGTGAGTCGCTAGCTCTCTTATAAAACCGCATTTACTTTATATGATAGAAGTATGGGGCAACGCGACCAAAACCAAACTAACGCTCTTCAAATATTACAAAATAAAATTATTAAAATATTATTTAATTATAACTTTCTGGCCGCAACTTCACAAATATTTGAAGAAACTAAACAGCTAAACGTTCCATGCGCTTGCGTCGTGCAAGTTTATTGGTTTTATCTAAAATTAGAACAAAATTCGGAAAAAAAAATATTACGAGGGTGCACAGTATTATAATGAATTACCATTTACTTTAAAAAATGTAGGCTCATTTAATGTTTTTAGGACTAAGCTATCGGAATATATTTTTCAAAATTACCCACCTTAAATGCATTAAATGAGTAAACAACAAATATTAATGTTAATACTTAGCTTTACGAACGACACATATGTTAAACTTCATTTATGTTTCCATGTAAGTGACATTTGTCTTTGTATAATGGAAATAAATATCTTTAAACCGAAATAGCATTTAAGAGGTTTAAAGTTAGTTATGGAAAAGAACTTAGTAGTATTACGTGTACGGGTACAATGTAAAGCTATTCAAGATATCTTTAATTGAGAATAGAACAACAAACATATATTTACGTATATTTTCGTTTTTTAGATGTTGGCAAAGTTTGAACAGAAACTAGTTCACAGGTGAAAACGTCTTTTTAACCATTTGAAATACTTTTAATGGGGCTAATTTCAAAAAGTACTTTGTACACTATTCAATGAAAAAAGAATTATCAAAATGGGACGACACCAAAAAGTTATATAAATAATTATTCGACTTAGGAATTCCTCTGTTTTTTACATCGAAGAAGGAAAGCACTGCTATCTATAATGTTTGTTCCAGGTGATCTATTCGTACTGGTATTCGCAATGGACTGTCGAGAGTCCTTCGAAGAGGTTATACGTCTCCGCGAACAGATCCTGGAAACAAAGGCTAGTGCAAGTAGTGGAAGTAGCCGGGGCAGAAAGCAAGCACCGAGGGTGCCCATGGCGATAGCTGGCAATAAGTGTGATAAGGATTTAAAGTAAGTCGTAAATACAAGAACTGATACTTAATACTTGTTTTTAGTTGTATATGTATGTTTTTAAAGTATTAGTAGATCAGTAGGAAAATATTGGATTTTTGATTAGATATATTTTTAGCGTTAGTAAAGCCATTGATTGAGAATGAGATTTGTAATAATTTTATTGGAAATACACCAGCATATATTGTAGTATAACTGCATTAATCTTATCTATAATGCATTACTGCAATGTTAGTTACATTATACTGAATTTTATAAAAGCATCTGGAAAAATTTACATTGTAGCATTTTATACGATGGCAGTGGAACGTTGCAGACCGGCAAAGTTTAATGAAATTAGATACACTTTAACTGCAACAGTTTTTAGTACGTAGCAAGTCTCAAGAATATCACGAGACGCCCGACGGAGATGGATAGATGTAATTTATTGCGTACTACAATAGAGTAGACATGATAGATGACTATACTAAAGCTTCTATAAATTTTGTGTTATGATTCATAAATTAGATAAAGCTCTTAGGTCGAAGGACATCGTGTTAGCAATGTTTTGGGCTCTGAATTATTTTGTGGGCGAATAAAAATCTTTTTCTCGTTTTAGTTTCATTTTCGACGACAGTTCGTTTTGTAGATTTTAGAAATTTCAAAGTGTCTTAACATTTTTTACTGTTCCATTAATATTGTGTGTAATTTAATTTCATATCGTTTTTATGAAAAAAAAATTAATTACTTGAACTTCTATATTTTATTAATTAAGTAGGTATATTGATAATAGTTATTAATATATGGCCTATCATTTATTTAGGACTGTACAACCAGAAGAAGCGAGCGCGTACTGTGCAACACAAGACTCCGCTTGCGTGTTCGTAGAGACATCAGCAAAAAGGAACTTCCACGTTGACGACCTTTTCTATGAACTTTTCGTTGTGGCAAATTTACCTTTAGAAATGGCTCCCAATCATCATAAACGAGTCAGCACCGCCTTTGGTAGTCCCTGTACCTTACCTCCCACTAGTAGTCAAAGTAGTCGAAGTAAAAAATGCACTTTGTCGATAAAAAGACGGCTATCCGACGCTTGTGGGGTAGTCGCACCTAATGTTCGAAGACCTAGCATTCGTACTGACTTAATGATAATGCGTACCAAAACTTGTGCCAAAGGGGATGGAGATAACGTCACTGGTAGCCCCAAGATAAATTTAAATAGATTAGTCCGTTCGAACACGCAAAATGATAAACGATCATGTGTAATACAGTGATATAAGTGATGTAAATGCTAGGTATAAAATATGAGATACGACATTCGGTCAGGTGCTAAAAATCGGGTTCAAGCGACCATTGTCGACTTGCCGATACATGCAATAGCGAAACCCCATTAGTAGAATTTCATGGAAGTTTTAGTTTCTATGATCTACCATGGTTTATCGTCATGAAGAAAAGTTTATAATAAATAATGTTTACCGACCCTCCATCCAGATAATTCTTCCCCATATCTTTGTTCAACTCTATAATTTTTAGACTGTGATACAATGTTAGAAACCTCTTGGAGTTTTTGTCATATCGATTGACCCACAAAACGAGAATCGATCAGTAATGTTTACACAATAGTCAATACTAATGGTTCTGTAATTATGAAAAAAAAACGTTGCTTTGTCTTAAAATAAATGTAATAATAATAGAACGTACGTACGTAGTGACGTAAGATTATTATATGCTTGGAAATGTATATTCACTTTTTTTAGCTCTATATGTAAAATATCGATTGCTTTATACATTAACTATTTTAAAGTTGTGTATCCATTTACATTAAGTTTCGTTGTGAATTGAGAGTTTAAAAATATAAATTGTTAAAAAGGGACCAAAAATGTTCTCTCCTTTGGATTTTATATTTAAATGCTTAAATATATTCCCAATGAAATTTCTTGATGTGTTTCGGATTATAAGATAATTCATACTTACTTAAACCGATAGTACTCGAAGAGATTTGTTTATTTTAAAAATATTGATCTTAAATGTTTGCAGAAAATATATTCCAGATTCAAATTATTTAAATAATAAAATGACTTTAGAAATTAAATAAGTTATTAGAAATGGTATATGATTTTTTATTCCTACAATTGATTTAATCGAAATTAATTACAAAATATTTTATACAAAATGATATTTTTGGAACTTCACAACATTTACCTGCAATTTTAACAATCATTCTAATTATTCAGTTTACTTTTGATTTATCAAATAAACATTTGTTTTAAAAATGTTGAAACATCAATTAAATGTTTGAAACTCCATTATAAATAAATATAGAAACTACTCAAATTATATGTTTCATTCGAATAACTATACTAATTTTTTGGAATCTAGAGAATTAATTTAAAAAGTAGTTTTATATTTTTACTCTTGCAAATAAATTTAATTTTTATACTCTTGTTATTAATCCGCTTAGCGATTTTATGGTTTTGTGTACATAAGAATATCTAAAAAAAATATGTATAGAATAATCTCGTAATATCAAATACATATATATCGTGTCCTTTATATCCTGTTATATCTTAGCATTATGTGTATCTTTTGTGATCTTTACCTGTACCTTCTTGTCCGTTAAGCTAAATTAAATATGTTTTTAAAAATTCTTCCTCTTTATTTTTTACCCCACTCACCCTCACTTTGGATCCAATGCGGCAAATCGATGGTAGCTGGATGGACTTAAATGAAATGTAGGACGACCCGTAGCTTGTATTTTTGTTATGTATATAAAAAGATAAATCATTAATCATCAATACGCGTTGCTTAAAATACGTTAAATGCATACAAATATCGCCTGTGAGATGATAAAAAAAATAATAATTAGATACTTGCAGAATTTATTATTAAAAATATTATTGTTTTAGGAAAATCAAATAGTGATGCATCAAAGTTAAAGTAAAGCTAAAAGCCAGTCTTCAAAATCGTAAATGAAGATCGGGATAAATTAATAACCTCAATCCTACGATAATTTGTACATTTATTATAATAATATTTTATATAACATAATAAAATTAACGCAGTTCAGAAAATATCTTTAATTTAATAAATCGCCGCGAGTTAACTTGAACGCTATTTAAATTACAGCCACGTTTTAAATTCTCAATTAACGTCCATTAGCAAAGGCCAAAGACGGATCGCACCTACTGTATAAAATACATTACACCGCTGCTTGAAAAAGTTGCGTAGCGACAGTGCCATTTTAACTAAATTTTGCACTAAATTTAAAGTTTTTGTAAAACTTAGCGTTTACGATTTATGGCTCATTTAATGAACAGGTTTTTCTAATCAATAAAATGAATCCATATATTTATTTTTAAAGATCAATCTACTATCTACAACTTTGGTTTAAAACTTTTTTTCTAATATATAGCTCAAAAAGAGCTACTTGTACAATAGTGACACGTCAGTCCAATGATTACAAAAAAAATTCTTTACTATTGCAGGTAAGGAGATAAACTTTCAATTGTTAAGTACATAAACAATCGTTTTTTTTATTTGTACCATTATAATATATGCATACATTAAAAAATTTTAGACCTCGCGCCCGATATTGAATGAAAATGAAAGAAATGGAAGTATGCATGAGATAGAATCCCATATAATTTTAATATTCCATTTTCTTTTTGGCCTATCGAAGGGCAAATAATAATATAACTCACTAACTAACTTACCCTCGAGCAACTCGGGTTCGTCCCTTCTTATATTTTACGGTTTGCACCTACCTCAAATTAATTCTAAAAACTTTAGCTATTATGGATTATGACTATTCCAACAAGATTATTCAAAATACATTTAATGTATAAATTCGACTGTAGGTATTATAATTTTTATACGTATAGTTCATATTAAAGATAAACAATACGTACGTTACTTGTGTTTCTTGTATGAAATACATATAGACGTAGTGATTACTACTACTTACCGCTGGGGTACCTACGAGTATGCGTAATCATTATTCAATGCTTGCTAACTAATTCTCTATAAAAAAACTGCACGAAAAACAACAAAAAGTAATTAATAAATACAATCCTTTATGCTTTTTGTATTTCTAACTCGAAAAACAATTCTAAAACACACCTTTTATAAAGCGAATCCATCTATTTTATTCCTTTGTACCTGCCTTTAATTGAAGGCAAAGTAAACATTTTCATGACGATACTCAGTTATTGCGTGGAAGGAACTTTTCAACCTATTCCTATATGAATAAATGTTGTTTGTGTTAAACGTAACGATTTTGTATACGCTTTAGAAGATAAAATATATTAAAAATACCAAAGTGACTGTCTGCCTGAATTATTAGTCGTCACGTCTGAAAGCTCTGACGAGTGACGGATAATAGTGTTGATATTTCCTTATTTGAAAATAATTATAATTTAAAGTTTTTTTTATACATATTTTTGACAACAATTTTATATATATATATATATATATATATATATATATATATATATATATATATATATATATATATATATATATATATATATATATATACAAACTTTAATTTAATAAAGACGAAAATGTAGAATTGAAATAAGCCGGAACATCTTTATTTGGACCCTCTATTTGAAGAACAAGAACAGATGTGGATCCTTCACCTATTTCAAGACACCTGTGACAGATAAACTGCGTTATTTAAAAAAACAACTACCTACAGCATTTTAGTAGGTTTTTTATATGTAATAAGTATATAAGTTATATATATTACAAATTAAATACATTCAGTGAAAATGAAATAAAATATGTAAATATGTTCATCGGTTTTAAATACATAAAAATTGATTTTTTTATGGTTATTTAAATATATATATTAGTTGATGTTACTTATTAATGCATGTAACTTGTATATGAATTATTATAGACTGTGCTGTGATATTATATACTCGTAAATGGCTTTTATTAAAATTGAATATAACGTTTACCGGCATTTTCATACTACGAGTATAATAATATTTCCTTACACTATTGGTATACAAGATAAGATAAATAAAATAAATTTTACATTTCAACCCTCCCGGGGCAAATACAATGTACATTTTCAGCCATTTCGCCTTTAAAATAGCACATTGAATATAAAATAACGAAAGAGCAAATAGAATTTTCTTTATTTTAAGCATTCAAATGAGATTCAAACTATTTAATACGAAGTAATTTAAATTTTTCGCATATTCTATTCGTAGAATATTTTTTAAAACAACTCTATGAAACAGTCATTATACGCAGCGCGAAGCGAACTTAAGCTAGCACTAGATTTCTTATGGTTTAGGCAGTATTTTAAAAGAATCTAGTTAGTTAAGGACTATTGATTTTATACCCTTTATAACTTGTAGGTTGTTGTAAAAATGGTAGGTTATCACAAATCCATTAAATTGTATATTTTTAGTCATGTCATATGATATTCAAAATACAAAACGTTTAAAAACAATCCATTATTATTTATTCAGAAAGTTTAACTTAATTAACGAATAAGTTTTCTCAGATGGAAAAATGATAAAAATATTAATTACTATGACTAAAGACAATCAATATTATACACTTATTCAATTTCCTGTGTGTTAACTAGAGATTCGGCATCCACATCAAACAATCTCTAAACAAATTTTTCGACTGAATGTAAGTATTTAATATTAACTTGATTTAAAAATAAAATAATATAAGTAGGTACTAGCAATTCTCGCGGCTCAGCCCGCGTCATCGGGACAAAAATTTAGTTAATTTATGCCAAATCATAAAAAAGTAAAAAAAAATAGTCTAAAAATAAAAAAATAAAATATCTGAAGAGGGCAACCCTTATCACCTAGGGGAATAAAAATTAACCTACGACCTGTTCTCAGACCTACCAAATATACACAACATTTTTCCGCTGCCGTTTCGGAGGAGTTGGATAACAAACACTGTGACTTAAACGAGCTTTTTTAGCTCTATAATACGAGGGGCATCTGGCAATAGTCCACAACGCTGGCCAAGTGCGAGTTGGCGAACTTCACATGTATTTCGAAAATTTCCTAGGTTCTCTCAGACATGTAGGTTTCCTCGTGATCTCTTCCTTCGTCGTAAGAGAAGTGGTGGTGGTAGTCTTGAACCACTAATATTTTCATGTGGGAATTATTTCTAACATGATTACAACTTGAGACAACGACATGTGAAGTCGCCAACTTAACCGCTGCGGGACGTTAAAAAAAGAACTGAAAAGAGATGTCCTCCCGGCCAATCCTGGCCACGGTAGCCAATCTCATTGAGACTAGCCAATTGCAAAGGAAATATTATGTAAAATGAACAAGTATACACGTAGACACAAGGTCAATCTCATAGTCCAATGCGTATTAATATTTATTAATTGGACTTTAAAATGAATTTTCGATATCAATAAATCCTGAAGTAAATTGGCTAAAACTTTTGTTAATAAATGGATGTCAATCAAAGAATACCAAATTCAACATCAAACACTGAAAGGTTGTCACATAAAAGGAATAATAATGTTGTCAGGGTAAGCAATAATATCTAACCAGCTCTGTTTGTTGGGCAAACGTAAATCTTTCTTTTGGCCCTTAGAGACTTTATTGTACCGTAGCGAAAATCCTAAATGATTTTTGCTAATATAACTTAAATATAAAAATTGTACATACATAAAAATTGATTTTTTAACCGACTTCAAAAAAGGAGGAGGTTCTCAATTCGTCGGGGACTTTTTTTTTTTTTTTCTATGTATGTTCCCCGATTACTCGACGATGGCTGGACCGATTTGGAAAATTCTTTTTTTGTTTGAAAGGGTATAGTTTCTAGTTGGTCCCATAGTCACCAAGTCACGATCTGATGATGGGATCCCAAAGCAAAATAACCTTAAATAGACACATATTCGATTAATCTATATCTATAATATTTGTAAACATAATCAAAATACCGTTCGAAAGTTCCTTGCAAAGGCAAGATAAGTCTATCCGTCTTGGCTGGCACCGACTTCAAAATTAACGAAGTTCTTAAAATTATTATTTTCTACTTTTTAGTTTAGATTTGTTTAGTTTTGAAGTCGGTTTTTGTTTTTTGTTATTTAATGGCGAGTTAATAGTTTTTAAAGTAATGAGTGAAGTAGTAGATCGGTCAAAGTCTCGATACTTTGAGTAGTTTTTGTGATGGCGTATTATAGTCAATACATGATCATTAGTGTCCGACAAACCGGCCAGGCGCGAAGCTAAGAAACAAAAAGGTGGCCCACTTCGATGGGCAGTGTGCCATAAAGGTTGCTCCAGGTTATTTGGTAGCAGAGTGGACAGTGGACGGCAGACCTGCTGCTGGGGCGTTGTTATGCGTAAGGGATTCTACAACGTCCCATTAAAACAAGAGAGGGTTTGTTGGTTTTTAGTGGCTAGTACTGGCTTTTCTAGCTAGTAAGCTCTACATAACTTCCTGTGATCAACAGGTGGTACAGGTGGTATGCGTAAATATATTTTCCAAATTTTTCAGTAGGTCTCATGAGATAGCCTTTATTTTTGTTCTGATGTAGCCCACGTAAATTCTAAAAAGTTCCTGTGAGAATGTAGGGTTTTCCTATTATAAAAAGTATTCTTAATGTTAACCCGAGTAATAAGTTGTCACTACTCAAATTTATTTACAATCTGTTCAGTATTTTTTGCGTGAAACGTGCACATTATATTATAAATATATGTACTTACTCGTATCTACGAGTGTAATGTGTAAATCGTTATATCTATTAACTGAAATAATTTATTACAAAATAAATTATTAATAAGTACTAAGATGAATTCATCATTTAAGCCATTAAAAAAATCAAATATTTTATTACACAATTTATAGCTTCATTGTGCGTATAATTTTCGCATTTGTTATAACAACGACTCAAACGCGCACGTGATCTTTATGGATCGTTATATGAATGGCAACGGAGACATGTACACATTTTGAAGTAACAAAGTTTTTGTTCCCTAAAGTCTAAAATATTGTATATTCAATTGTTACACAAAAATATATATTTAGGTGTACCTACATATAATAAAATGGTAATCGAGTATTTGTAGTCTTTACTCAATATTTTTAGGAAAAATAATTGAAATAATAATTATTATTAATATAGAATTATTAGGATTTTTGTCTGATTGAATATCAAATTTTTGGCTTATAACTTTAGTATTGCCTATAAAAGCGAGCTTAAGCTTACGCAAATGAATAATTTATTGCGATACATAAAACGTATCACTTAATTCCCGTATAAATTGCTTTAATATGTCAAGAGATAGTCTTAGAAAACATAAACTATGTCAAACTTTATTCTCTACAGATTCATACGAGTATAAACGTAACAACTAAAGAGACTGACGTTAATGTATTTACAGTAGTTAAATAGTTGGCAATACCTGCTTTAGTTTATAGGGAGTTAAAAGGTCATCAAAAACTTATTATTAATTTATATTCTGAGACCACCTACGTTTTCGTTTTGATAACAAGGACTAACAGCTTCCTGAACCACGCAATTGAGTTTTATAATTTATTATTCGATAAAAGCCTTAACATAGGACCGTTTAGTATTAGGTGGGTTCTATTCATTAAAACATATTATAAAACAAAGTCCTCCGCCACGTCTGTCTGTCTATCTGTTTGTTCGCGATAAACTCAAAAACTACTGCACCGATTTTCATACTGTTTTCACCAATGGATAGAGTTGTTATCGAGGAAGGTTTTAGTATATAATTTGTCAAGTTTTTGTGTACATTTACTAGCGGAACCCGAGACTTCGCTCGCGCTAAATCTAAGGATGAGCTTGAGAGGCACTCCTCTCGGGCTCATCCTAGGGCGAGTCGCTAGTCTGAAATAAAATAATCTTCAACGCATAATCTGCAAAATTAATAAAGAAAAGAAAGTATACTAAGCATTCATGAAGGTAGAGAAGATATGGCGATATATTATGTAACTAAATGGTTGCATATTTTAGTATTTTCTATAAACTTAGGTAGAGTTTTAGGTAGAATTAAGGAAACCCTACTTTTTCAGGAACAACTAACATAAAAATGTTTACAATTTATGTCTGTCCGTCTGTGTATGTAAAATATTTAAAATAATTTATTTGTACTGATGCTTTTTTATATATTCTATAGGTACCCTATACTTACATACTATACCGAAAATGTATGGCCACTATATCAAGTTGCTATAATTTATTTTTATGGAAAATAAATGACTTGATATATTAGATCTGAAGTATCAAAAGCAATAATCCTTTATCAATGGGTTGCTAGATTAGTTGCAAAATTTACTTAGCGAACTTCCACTTGTCTCGCAATGTAGGTTAAATTCCTCGGTACTCAGGTGCAAAGTGCGCAGCCGAACGTCCGCTCTATTTATCCGAGACTTACACAAAATTAATTTAAACACGCTCTATGTTTTTCATCATTTGCAACCTTATATTATTTTAGAATCAAATAAGTTCTCGAAATTTAATCACACTTTACTACACTACACTTATAACAATACTTTTTGATACCATTTGAGAAACGTGTATTTCGGTGATTTCTCGAATTCTTGATTATATAGAAACAAATAACTTTTTATATTTTTATTTTCGTCTTTAAACCATTCAGTTTATGGCCGTTAGTACCTATACGAAAACTTCTTTGCACTCAGTTCACTCGTGTGGATGATGTTGTTTACTAAGAGTAGTTTTATGTTAATCTATCTGTTTACTAAATCCAATCATAATCCGTTCAGCTGTTTCTGAAACAGCGAATAAGCAATGGGCAACAAGACCTGAAAAACCATACCAGTAAATTCGTTATTAGTAAAAAATATAATTTTATAGTTTGTTATGTCATTGAGCATTCAATTTCAAAAATGATTATGCTAGTTAAAGATACATTAGGTACCTATCTCGAAGCCAATATCACGCATCACGTAGTTTCGTTGTCACCAAATATCTCGAGTGGCTTTTAAGGGGGATTTCCTTCACATATGTGTTTTAAAGTTAGTATGATTTGTCATTGCTATTATGTTCTATTGTTGTAGACCAGTTAATTCGCCAATGTCACGTAGCTTAAAAATATAATTTAGAGTTGGTGCTGAGCTTCGCTCGTCGTTTTTCGGGAAAAAAGAACATCGAAATATTGAAAGGCCGGCAACGCATTTGCAAGCCCTGTGGTGTTGCAGATGTCCATGGGCAGCGGTGATCACATTCCATCAGGGGAGCCTCCTGCCCGTTTGCCCCTTTGTCCCATTAAAAAATTATAAATAAATTTATATAAGAATCTATTCTGAATACAAAATTTAATCCAAATCGTTAGAGCCCTTTCGGAGATATACAAAATAAATTTATTTATATATTATTTAATATATGAATTAGTCTAAATAACAAACTTTAATTTCAAGTGTGCATACATATTTTAGTAAAATTTTAATAAAAATAGTAAATATTATTTTCTCAAATTATTTCTTTCAAACGCAATAAAAACCACCCTTTAATTGCATAGGGCTGACACGAGCACCTCGATTTAGGCGTCGCGTCGGTAGCAATCTGACGGCAATTAACACGGACGAGATTGTATACTGTGCAATGTAGGTACATGGTTACGAGATGATATAAGGAACACTTGGTAATTGGGCGTAGAGAAATTAATGAAAATATTTTACACGTTTACCATTAACGTTTAAAATAACACACATTAAATGTTGCGTAGGTTCAAAGGAAATAAGCACAAAAAATTGGAATCTTGCGATGTACCTACCTAATGTGACAGGCAAATGAACTTTATACTGAACCTGCAGAATAAAGCGAATTATTATATTTTCTAAATCATTTTCATAATGTTTTAACTTGAAGTTTTAGTTTATGTTATTCTATTATTGTACCTTTTTCTAAGAGTTTTTGAAGTGAAAACTTCTTTAGCGGCGTTGAGCACTTTTGTAGGATGGGTAAAAACTGTGAAACTCGCGTCAGGACACGTGGGCTGATCGAAAATTCGTAAGACTCGTAAGATCGAAATCGATTAATCGAACAATCGATTGTTTTCTTTCGATTGTCGATATTTTTTCAATAATGACATGGGTGTCATTTTCGAGGTTTCTCGGGGTGCTGATTGCGAAAATGAGGTCCATTTTAAAATCCAAGATGGTGGACATCCGGTTTTTTTTCAATAATGACATGGGTGTCATTTTCGAGGTCTCTCGGGGTGCTGATTGCGAAAATGAGGTCCATTTTCAAATCCAAGATGGCGGACTTCCGTTTTTTTTTCAATAATGACATGGATGTCATTTTCGAGGTTTCTTGGGGTGCTGATTGCGAAAATGAGTTCCATTTTTAAATCCAAGATGGCGTATATCCGGTTTTTAATCGATTGTAAGGGTTTCGATTAATTAAAAAAATCGATTCATCCATCGATGGTGACAGCTGATGGCTTGATCGTCTGTGTAGTGGTGACACTACTGTGTATTCATAAAATTAGTGTATATAAACTGTTTAAAATATGGAAATTGAACAAAGTGAATCCATTAATGAAAAAAGTGACGAAAAAATAGCGAAAGAAAATGAGTGAGTACTTGATAAATATACTAGTAAATTTTTGTAAATTTTTGCAAACAAGTATAAACAATCCAAATCTCCATATTCATTGTTACTTGAGAGTATGTTATATGCTTCCAGTTAGTTCCAGTTAGGTTAGGTTTCATTAATTTTCATTTATTAATTAATGTACTTGAGAGTATGTTATATGACTGGAAAATGCACAACGTTAATAATCAAGTTTTCACTTCTGCCGGCACTCCCGAAGTGCAACCCGTCTTTTTTTTTAATTATTTTTCGATGGTCTCTAATATGATTATATGGGCATGAAGTTTACCAAGTTACAAAAAAAATATATTTAAAAAATGTTTCACGTTAGCAAATCGATTTCTGTACTTTTTACGGAATTTGTGGTATTTCCTAATAAAAATATAATAGGACGTCCCAATTCACTTTCCAATTTCTTTGTCATTTATGTAACTAAATTTGTTGCATAAACAGAAGTTTGGTCCACGTACTCGTTTTTATATACTTTTTTTAAGGAGTGAGATTAAGAGAGTAGATTTCTAATATTTTATGGGTTAATTCATTTTAATAGATTATCTTAATTTGGGATTTACGCGAAAAAATCTAATATTTTGCTAATCTCTAAAGTAAATATAATATAAAGATAAAGTAATATAAAGATAAAGATAGTAAATATAAAGATTTTGCAGGCTAGAAGAACTTTCAGCCAATATTTATACAAGTTTGCATACTTAGCAAATAAGAAGTGCAAAAATATTGGAAGACTTGCAAATGACAGAACTATAAAATAATAGAATGTTTTCAGTGTGTAGAGCAAGGAAACAGAATGGCTAACGACTTCCAGGTTTAATTTCGATGTTTAAAAAATCGACTCGATCGACATCGATTTTTATCTTTTTACAGTGAAAAATTTTTATTAATATGTTTTCCCTTAATAGCATGTAAAGTAGGTGAATTGAAGTCAGTGTGTCTCATTTCGTTCTGTCCCTCAAATGCTGTCTCAAAGCTTATAAAATAGTAAACATACGTATCTACAATCTACTTAGTTTATATAATCCTCTTATGAGTGCATATTTTCTAATAACCATAGTAAATACTTTAAAAGTATTTCAATAAAAAAAATATTTTCATTAAACATAGGTAGCTACAACAGGTAAAAACCACTTGCCACTAGAATATTATAAGGTTTGACGAAATATGTTAATGGTTTTAGAAGTAAAACCGGTAAGCGCCACATCACTTCTCACTGGTAATCCTGTGTCATTCCATTTTCTAACATTAAAAGAAAATTGGACGTAAAACCTAAAATACAAAATTATATCAAAACGTTTTTTTTATAATGCATTGGTAATCTGGCTAAATAAGTAAAAATGTAGTTAGTCTACCTTCAAAAAAAGCTCGACTCACTTTGGTATGCTACCGTAATTATAAACAGAACTTTTCGATGAAAACGAAAGTAAAAGATAAAATTTTGAAAGAGTCACTGTAACTTTTAATTAGAGAAACTTCAATATTTGGCGTAATATTTTAATAAACAAGTTATATTTTCTAAATAATGAGATCCCTATAACTATTTATGTTTTTTTCCTATCTAAATGCATATTAAGAAGTAAGTACCTACCCATTAATTTAAAATATAATTGTTCGCACGCCGCTAAACCAGGATCTGCAGGATCAGCTCTATGCATGTTCAGCACGTCAGTGGATTGTGTGAGTGGACAGAGTGGTAGATTATGAGCTAATGAGTAATACAAATGGTAATCATGTTAGAAATGATTCGCACATGAAAATATTAGAAGTGCGACCTGGATTTGAACCCGCATCACTCGGTAATCTGAGCGAGAGCGTTACCACTAAGCTACCACTGCCTGTATATATAGATTAGTATAAAGCGAATAATTGTCATATGAAAAAGATAGTAATAGCGTTAGTGCCGGTTTGTAGAATAAATTAAAAGTTAAAGTATAACAAGAATTTAAAATTCAAGCGGTAAATATTAAGAAACACCACACCTGTATATTACTAAAATATTCCAAGTTTTAGCTTGCAAAGTGCATGTTTATTATTATAGCACTTCACGTAGAGCAGCTGTAAAACTGAGTAAACATGTAAGCGGAAATACAGTGCCAGTGTTTAAGGATTTCAAACGAGCAGCGCTTACTGCAGTGCGATTAAAAAACCATTATCCTATAAAATTAAACTGTTCGTGGGTGTTTAAAAATTGTTTTTCTATTGAAGTACACGCTATATAAATTTTAAATGATTTAATTCACCGTAAAGAAAACATCCGTTTCAACCATCGTTTTCTTAAAATTAAAAAGGCTTTTTAAAAGTCGTATGCTAATTGAAATTATTATTATTAGTTAAACATCATCTTTTAAAGTCAGTTAAGGCGATATATTACTATACCGATACCGAAAATATATAAATGTATATAATATGTAACAGACAGAGAAAAAGTAAAGACTAGGAGAAATAAGATTTTCAGGCACATTCAAGTCTCATAGCCATTCTCACAACCTCGTATATATAGGTAGTACTTGTAAAACTAAGGTAAAAACGTAAGATTAAACACGAAACTAGTTTGTACGATGCGCCCGGAACTATGCACTGGGAAGCGAAGTTATAAAGCGTTTAATGTTAACGATGTATTGTAATGGTTTTCGTATTTTAGGTATAATAGAAAATTTTAATATAATGCATGTTATTTATTATTATTTTTTGTTTATGATATTTTCTTTTTATGTACAGACAGATGAGCCTTTTTTATTATAGAGTATATGTCCAATCCATCTAAGTACTATCGGCTACTGGGGAGTGTCGATGTTTTTTTAGAATTAAAATGAAAGTTCATTTATGAATCATATAAATATCTTAGTAGATGGAGATAGTAATCGATACATTATTTTAAGGTAAGCTTTAAAGAATTTATCCGTCGTCTCATTCTAATTGTTTTTTCTGTAATAATATATTAAAAAAAATAACCTTTATTACTAACAATATTACATAAAATGTAAATATTTAATATACTATTCATAAATTGTGTACCTACCTTTTAAAAAAAATAAAACAAAATTAAAAAATAAAAAACTTAACCGCTGCTTATATAATAATTAGTATCGCGCTGAGTTTGCCTCGGCAAAACCTCCTCTAACGTTTTCCATTGTATCCTATCTCATGAGACTCTTTTCCAGAACGAATCCACCACAACAATGTTTTAATTTCAAAATATCTATCAACTAGCGGAACCTACTAAAGTACAAAAATATTTTTGGTTTTATGCTATTACTTATAATGTACAAACGAATGATTTCCCATTATGTTTAGTTTAATGCCACTCCTCTTTCATGAGAACTTGCATTACACCAAACTTTTATGTGAGTTCAACGTTTTTTGAATAAAATTAGATTGAGTTTCCAAAAATGTGCCAAATAGAATAAAATATAATTTTTCACCCCCTTAGGGTAGAATTTTGGAAAATGTTTTCTTATCACTAGAACACACTCTTCAAGTTTCAGGTCTCTACGATCAGAGGCTTAGGCTGTGCGTTGATCCGTCAGTCATTCAGGACAAAGCATTTTATATGTATAGAAGATTGTACCCATAGTACGAGTACACTTATTATAAGTTTAATACCCTAACACGTACGCTATATTGACACAAATAGCGTCACTCACGTCACACGGTTTGCGAGAGGCAAACTCAATTTCAGGACGGTACATACCAAAAAATGTAAACAGTTCCTGTAGGTATCCTTACTGTTAAGTTAAAAATTGAGTTCGTTTTAATATATAGTTTTCTTAGTAATATTTAAAAAAGAAAAATGAGTTTCATTTTAAATAGTTTTAACAGAAGCTTTTAATTCGATATTTATTACTTACACAATATTCATTATCATTTTGCAAAAAGGAAATAATTTAATCACTCTGAAAGAAAACGTTTACGGGCTCAATATACTGTAAGCTGAAAGGAGGCGAAGGTATGATAACTTAAAAAAGACATAAAATTAGTTTAAAACATTACTAAATAGAAAAAAATAATAAATTGAATATAAATCAAATAAAAAAGGATAAATATAACATTTATACTAACATTATTACTAAAATACTACTCAACGATATTTCCCCTAAGGAATGTTTCAACCCGAAGCATGTTTTTCATTTGCTAGACACGTTGAAATTAAACAATCTGCCAAACAATTAACGGTACACGATTAAGGTGAAATTATCAGTAATTGAACTGAGTGTACGGTTATCGACAGATTAAATCTCGTTAGTTATGTGTAACGTAACAGTTAACAGCCTTAATTATAATTACTAACGTACATACAGCACTTGTACTTTTACATTATGAAAGCTTTAGATATTTTGAAATATTTCAGCTGGAGTCAAATTAAGTTTAGTTAGTAATAAATACTAGAGACGTGTGGCTGATTTTATAATTTTCAACGGATAATATAAAAAAGATAAACTACGTGTTAGTATCTCTTATTTAGGATCATTAAATCGGTTTCAAATTTCATCTAAATCGGTTCAGCAGATTTTATTTTGTTCAATATTTATATCTTTGTTGATTGTGAACAGCTTTAATATCAACGAGTATATTCCGGTTTAATAGACAAAGAAATTCAATATTAGTACTTTTTTCTCGTCTAATTGTCAACTGATATTTAGTTGAATAAATAAATTAGCTTCAGTAGTATATTGATAAGCTTCAGACCGATAAAAAATAGTGGGTAAATTCGATTTATATATGTTTTTCTTAGAAATAATAACTAAGGTAAAATTTGGTCAAAGTTCAATGAGTTAAAAATCAAAGAGCAAAAGTCATGGTACGAGTATTGTATAACTATTGACGAAAGTTTCAGTTTTCATACATTGTTAGGACATTAGACATAGGATTAGCAAGTAAATGCTTTAAGTAACATTTATCTACTAAGACATTAACTGCCTTTAAAATGTTTCAGCTGAATTGGTTTAATGCCTCTCTGAGGAATAAGAAAGGATTGAGTCATACTCAATTTGGAATGTGAGCTTTCCTTGGCAATAATGTAGAATTTTCTCCATTAGAACTTTAACAAAGGAAAATATGAAATTGTAAGATAGAATCTTCTCATACTTTAAACGATGCGTTTCATCCTTGCGGGGTTGTTTTATCGATTTTAGAAAAGCAGAATAAACTCAATTCGGTTATATGTTTGTGAGTGTAACGTGCGATTTCTTTGATGTAAACCGATTTTTGTTTTGCATAATGTATGCTTAATTGAAATTATAACTATGTTTGAAGTAAAGTACCACAAAAGACAGGTATCTCTCACTTGGTGGTCTTTATGTATTTTTATTTGTCAAGAACCTTTTCTTCAGAAACTTGTTGACGTACAAAGTTCCAAACAGGCAAGAAACAATGTCTGAGAAAAGTAAAATGGAATAATCGAAAAATATATTTTGACGAAACCCTCGGTGTTCGAGTCGGGCTCGCACTTGTCCGATTTCACTGATGTTTTTCTTAGGTTAACTCAGTGCTCGAACTGCGGCGAAGTGTTCCGCTGAAGGTTTTAGTTAGTAGGAGTCACATAGTCCCCACCGGTTCACGGACCGGTAGGACTATATGCAGAGTTTCCTCTAGCGATAGCAAAAAAAAGTACTCAAATAAGGTGGGGGACCCAACGTGCCAAGGAGCCCACTTCGGTGTAATGCGGGTTGTTTCTGTTATTTCTCTGAGAGCAGAATGGACTGTAGGCCTTGGCTGTGTGGTCTGCTTCGGCAGACCTGCCGGGCCGTCGGGGCTTCGTGGTTGAATGCCCAAGCCCGCTCATTAAGACGGATGAGGTCTGTTAGGCTTTAGTGGGTAGTACAGGCTTTTCTGGCCAGTGAGTCCCACATAACCACTGGTGGTATGCGTTAATGCATTTCCCAACATAAAAAAGTGCTCAAGCATAGTACGTTCTCTAGTTTCTTGCAATAAAATAAGCATTACAACAAAAATAACTAAAATGTAAAACAGTTGAATTAATACAGATTTGGCAAGCACATAACTATATATGAGGAGGAGCATAAGGTATTCTAGTGAAATATTCATACATTTCAATAGTCATGCAGGGTACGGTAGGCCCTAAACAAACTATGCTTAATAATGAAAAGATAACGTCATACGAAAACGTCATTACTTTACTATTTTTGAGATAGTAACCCAAATTAAATAATATTTAATATTAGATAAATATGATTGATAATTCAATCTCTCGTTTTAACTTTAAGTTTTAAACAATGACTAAAAAATATGTTGAAGTGTACATCGTAATATGAGGATAGGAATTGTTTGTTTTCTAAATATATAAAAGCGAATGATTTCTGAATATCGAAAACCGGATGACGTACAAAGATGAAATTTGGCAGTGAGTTAGTTAAAAGTTAGTAGACGTCCGCTAAGAACAAATTTTGCAACAGGGTCGGATTAAGGAGGACTAAGGGCTCTCGCAAGTTTGTATGAAAGTCCTTAGGGACGAACCCGAGCGAAACGAGAGTGAGTCGCTAGTTATAACTAAATAGCTTTTATGATAAAGTAAAAAAAATCTCTCCCGTGGCCATGTTTTCTGTAACGCATTCGAAGCATTGTGAACAAAAATCTAAATAAAGCTGCGACAAAAATCAGAAAGAAAGTAATTTTAAATGCCTTAATTTGTTTTTCTTTTCTTTTGACGACAGACATACTTACACGTAAAACTTGACTCAGTTTTTAGATTCTTGAGTATATTGAGTAACCTGAGAATACCATGTTCAACGAAAGAAAAAAATTTTTCAAAGCTTTGCTCTTCTTCTCTTCTCTCTTTTGCTTTTCTTTAAAGCTGCATAATAATAGTATGGTCATGTTAGAAATAACAGAGTCAATAACTTACAGGACACAACAGCTGAAACGTGTCCGAATCTAACAAAAATTAGTATGCAGAAACGACCAAAATTGTTGTATAACCTAAACAAATATTTACTTTATATTTTACTAGAATTTCCCGCCGCTCCGCCCTTGTTCTATCGAAAACCAAATTCTTAGATATTACATATTATTATACAAGTGATGTTAAATAGCTTATAGCCTTCCTCGATAAATTGGCTAACGAAAAATTTGACCACACGTTTGGCTAAGTTGGTAGTGACCCTAAATTCTGCGCCAGCGGTCGCGGGTTCGAGTCCCGCTGGGGGCATTCATTTGTTGAGCACGAATGCTAGTACTCCAGTCGTGGTTGTTAATATGTAATAAATATATATGTATTTAAAATTTATATGTGTAGTGTATCTACTATCTGGTATCCGTAACACAAGCCTCTTAGCTTACCACGGAACTAGACGATGATGTTGGCCAATGTCCCAATATATTTATTTATTTATTTATAACCAATTCTTAACATTTCTTTTTAATTCGAATCAATAGTAATACTTGACATTAGCGCATTCAACAAAACAAAATAACTCTTTAGCCTTATAATATCATCATAGACGAGCATCTTAAAGTTTCTTTTTTAAAAGCTTATTTATAACTTATGTTTTTGTTATTATTTAAAAGCTCTCAAGCCTTATGAATTACTTATATATACGACAATAGGTATGACCAACTTTTCGTCACAACTTTTTTAAAGCTAGAAGCTTGAAACTTATTTTTTACGCTTTTGATTAGATGTAAGTAAGACGTTCAAAGTTTTTAAAAAAATATTATAAAGGGTACCCCCTTAGGGCGAAAACCCGAGCGAACCGAGACTGAGTCGCTAATAAAATAAAGATATAGAGCATAAGTGTTTTTCTCCGAATAGCTAAGTAAATTTCTTTATGACTCTAAACCGAGACCGAGTAATAGAGAATAGTATAGAAGCTCTTCTCAATTATTATTCACATCACTACATTTATGGACTATGGAAACATAACTTCGCATTAAATTTGCAAACATTAATTGTGCCTATACGTATTTATGTACATTGGGTCCAGCGCGGCCGTAACTATTGCTATACGGTTATACCATAGTAATATTAAATGTACGTACGTGTGTACGTAAAGTTGTTCAATGACCTGATGATGACTGTATATGACCATAGAATATCAGTTTTAAATACTTATTTACCATGTATATATTATTTTTAACTACTTTTACACATTATATTTAAATTTTATTATAAAACATGTAACAACTCTGTCTACTTATTCGCTTCATGAAACTTGGTAAGACATCTAAGCTACGGGATTGTTGCTTTAGAATATTAATCCTCAGTAAGATATCGACGAAAATATTAAATTATTTGTTCGTTCCTTTGGAGAATTAACAGCTAGGATAAGAAATAAACGCCTCCATTTTTTACAACTTCTGCGTCTGTAACTTTTATTCAATATGCTCAAAGTAAAAATTATAAAGCCGTCAAAAATCTAAATAATAATAATAATATAATAATAATAATTTATTTATTTCTCCCACATATACATTAGATACTTAAATATACATTTACTATGTAGTTAGTCTATATAAGTGGGAGACAGGAGCTCAAACTAGGTTAACCCTGTAATATGAGTCTCCTGGCTCCTCCTCTCACAAAAGTATTTCATATCAATTACTTAAAGAGAAAAAAACAACAATGCAAAAAATACTATTTTTAAAAGTTTTATAAATTAAAATCAAAAATAACATTAATAGTGTTCGTTTGTTTGTGTGTGTGTGTGTGTGTGTGTGTGTGTGTGTGTGTGTGTGTGTGTGTGTGTGTGTGTGTGTGTGTGTGAGTGTGTGTGTACTACTTAGGAATGTTCAGTAATGCCTCAGTCTCGTCATAGCTAAGATTTAAAAGCCAATTTGATATACTCTTTTTGCACACGGATTTAGACAAATTATATATTGAGTTAATTTTATTGGCTTTGTTGTATAATATTGGACCTATAAATGAAAAAAATTTATGTCCAAATATGGTCCTAGTAGAGTTTATTTTACAAACTGAGTAGTTCCTTCTTCTAGTGGTGCCGTTTTGTGGAATGTAAGGGGTAAGTGAATGTTGCCTTAATATAGTATGCAGAATAAACAATTGTCTGACTGTTAAAATTTTTGATTCCTTATACAATTTTGAAGTAGGATATATACGAGGTTTGAATAATAAAACTTTGAGCACCAGTCTTTGGGCTCTTTCTATTTCCAGCATTATCGATTTATTGGAGCCTCCCCAAGCTGAAACACCATATGATAGTAGCGATTGACATAACGCATAATAAATAATTTTTAATAATTTCTCATCTGCTACGTGTCTTAGGTGTTTAAAAATGTACGTCAGTTTTCTTACTTTTTGGGCTAAGTTGTTAATATGAGCAGAGAAAGACAGGTTCTCATCAAGAGTAACACCCAAGTATTTAAAGGATTTTACATGTTCTATATATGGACATGAACAAATCGAGTCTTTTACAATTTGGCAGGAATGAGCAATAATTTTGAAATGATTTTTGTTATCCGTTTCAAAATTTCGTATTGAGAACATCATATATTGTGTTTTATTCGTATTCAGAGTCAAAGAGTTTTCTGATAACCATTGGCAGACTTGGTTTAATCCATCTTGCGCTATATTAATAACATCATCCCAAGTTTCCCCAAAGAATGTCAGTGTTGTGTCATCAGCATATGACGTAATCTTACAATTTTTTAATTTAAGTTGGCAAAGATCGTTAATATAACACAAAAATAGTGTAGGTCCCATTATGCTGCCCTGCGGGACGCCATAATTTATGGATGCTTCTTCACTTAGCATGCCATTAATTTTAACCCTTTGCGTACGATTAAATAAGTAATTATTCAATAATTCTAATTGTGAATCTCTAATTCCCATTTTTTCTAATTTATTTATAAGTTTGGGAATAGAAACCGTATCAAACGCTTTCTGTAAGTCAAGAAAAATGGTCAGACACTTAGTTTTCAGGTCCAGTTTCTGAGCTATAAAATCGGTAACTGCATGAACAGCATCCGAGGTTGATTTTCCTTTTCTGAAACCAAACTGTGCGTCAGAAATTAATTTGTTATGTTCGAGGTAACTAACAAGTCTAGTATTAATTATTCTCTCAAATATTTTCGATATCGAAGACAAAATAGAAATGGGCCGATAATTACTTATAATGTCTCTATTTCCATTCTTGTATATAGGTATTACTACTGATTTTTTTAGAGAGTCAGGAAATACTCCCTTCTGCATACACTCATTAAAAAGCCAGGTCAATACAGGTACTACAGAGTTCTTTATAGCTTGGAGGGATTTGGTAGTAATACCATCCCATCCGGCTCCACAATCCGATTTAAGGCTCTTTATGATTTTCTCTATTTCTTCTTCTGTAGTTTCATATAATGCGAATGAATTACTACCCGTGTAAGTGCTTGTAACAGTTACAGATTTTGGAAGGGTCACTACGGGGATTTTACTTGCCAACTCTGCACCAACATTAGCAAAGTATTTATTAATTATATCGACTGACGTTTTCGGGTTTTTACCTATTGTTAGCAGATCTTTAGCTTGGGATGTGTTTTTATTTAAATTTGTAATTAGTTTTAACGTATTCCACAGCTTCTTGCTGTCATTTCCTGCAAATTTAAGTGAGTCCTGTTCATATTGTCGTTTACATTTTTTGAGAATATCGTTACAAGAATTTCTGTATTGTGTATAGGCTACTTTCAAACTTTCGTTTTCTGGTTGTTTTTTTAGTTTAATATGCATTTTGTCCCTTTTCTTAATACATTTTAATAGTCCAACTGTAATCCATGGTTTGATAGGAGTTTTATTACGAGATTTATTGATATATATTGTATTGTTTTATATATAAAATAATTTAGCAAATAAAATAACCAAACGTATATGTTAAAATTATTTTTTCAACGAATTCGAATATCGATAAGATATTCATTTTAAATAAGTCTAAGTTGTGAAATCGGAACAATTTTATTTCAAAGAACTAGATGTGAGTCGGCATGAAACTACCGGCTCCTTCCTTTCTTACCTTTTCCGGTACGTCACCTACATACACGTTATGCTTACTTTCTGAAGCATTTACAAGTAGATATTTATTCAAAACGAAGAAACTTTTTCTAACATGTGTGACATTTCTTGGGGAGTACAAAAATTAATAATATGCATCCTTATATTTATTTAACGCAGATAGATATTTCACTTCACAGAACTAAAAAAGAACAATTAATGTGATTATTGGCCTGAAAAATTATATTTTTTACTACGTAGATCAAAACATATTATTAAACATTAAAATGTAATCTTTAATCTTGGCGAAATAATTCTTTTTTTATACTATTTAGTATTATATGAATTTATATAAGTACGCTACGTATAGTAAAAACACATTTATCTGTTGGTTTCTTCCGGCTCATCTCCGAAAGTGCTGGACCGATTTTGATTGGATGCAAATGGATAGGATAGGAGTAACTTCGGATACCTTTATTTAGAAAAAGCGAGTTAGTTTTGAAATAAATTCAACAACAATAGTAATTGAGTTAAAAGATTGAATTGGGATCGCTACCAGAAACCTCTTTTTTGATATTGCCAAGTGCTACTCTGTTCACCCTGTCTGTTTTACAAGGGCGGAAGGCGTGAAGCTGTAAAATAATTACGTTATGAAAATTAACTTAGTTTAAATACTTTTTGTCTTTATAATAAGGAAATAATCCACTATCAGCCGCACTCATAGTCACTTAATGTACCTTTAAGTTGAGAATCTCCAAACTAAAGAATGATTTAACTGTTCATTAAGTGACTATGAGTGCAGGCGTAAATGAGCTTAACTAAGTACCTACTCACTTTATTAAAGCACACACGTGTTTATAATCCATTTTTTTAACACAGGCATTTTAGTAACATCAAAAATAATTATGTTTCAGAACAATTGTATAAAAAATATACGTTATCTTTTTTCGGTGTAGCTTTAGATACACGCTCTCGTCATATAAAAGTACGAACCGATACTTTTTATAATATGCCAGATTTAATAATATTATTTTCAATTCCAAAGGGTTGAATAAATGAAAAAAATGTATTTGCTGACTGCTGTACGTTTCCAATAAAATGAAGTAATAAGCGGATTAGTGGCTAAAGTAACTGGCTATATTTTAACACTCGTATAGCTTAAAACTAGAATTCAATTCTAGTGTAAAATTATATAAATATATAGATTTTGGCTTTAGTGTTATTACTAAAAGTCGTCAAGTCCTATTAAAGGTTATAATTAATAAATTCTATACGGCTTTAGATTAGGATCGTGACGTGCGGTTTCCGGACGAGTTTGACTCTTCAAGTGCGTAATGCGGAAGGAAGTCCTCCCACTCAATGTTCACAGCGAAGAAAGTATATATTATCATATAGTTATATGAACGGTTTATTTACTTTATTCAATACTTTATACGTTGAAAAATGAATTTATTCGAATTAAAAATTGTATACTTAAACAAAAAAAATAAAGGTACTAACTCATTTAGTCTATTTTCTATGAGACTGCAAAGCTCAAGCTACTCATTCGTCGAAGTTATTTAAACTTTTTATTTGATTTAATAAAACAATATTGCTTTAAGCTGAATCAAAATTCCAAACATCTGAAATATGCAATATATAAGAAAACTATTTAATGTATAAAATCTATTTTATTTTAGTAGCAGAACCGACAGTTTTAGTACCTATTGGAACTCAGTATTATAAATATAATATGTTTATATGTCTCTTTCTATATTTCTAGCTAATTAAAACGAGTGAGCACTCTACAAATACTGTTCAATTTATTCAGATTCTATTCGAAGTCATTCGATGATTTATAATTCTTTCAATGACCCATACGCCTTTAATAAGATATTATATGATTTTTAAATACTTTGTTACACAAATTTATCTTACTACTAGCCATTCCCGCGGCTCAGCCCGCTCCCGAAGGATGAAACTTTAGGGTTATAAGATTTTTTTATAAATTATAAAAAGGGAAAAATAAAAATATGGACTAAAAACAAGAATAAAATATCCGGAGAGGGCCACTCTTATCACCTAGGGGAATAAAAATTAACCTACGACCTATTCTCAGACACAAAAAAATCATAAAAATCGGTCAAGATCGGATCGGAGGAGTTCGATATCAAACACTGTAGCACGAGATTTTAATATATTCGAGAAGAGATACATTATACTTTTTGGAACTGACTACTATTACAAGAAATTTGTTTTTATGGACTTTTAACAAAATTCTTATCCAACTTTCATCCTTTACAGTTAGAAAGTAGGACAAACTTAAAGCACATTTTGCACTTTCTCAGTATGATATTGGTAAGGATTCAACATTTTTCTATTAGTCTCTGATATAGTACAATGATTGAATTTATTATATCGCTTAGCAATATATGGATTGCAAGTCTTGTACAGTCGAATTCCGTGCATTGACGAGTTATATGAAATTCTATAAGTTGAGCCTGATCTTGAGAAGTTTTGGGTTCTCAAAGTCGTTTACATTGACATCCTTTATAATAAAAACCATTATACTTTGCAAATTATTGCCGAAGAAAAGCACGAGAAATTTCTAGCATGTGAGAAGTACCTAGTACGTTACTCCAGGTCAAATCTACGAGTATGCATTTCATCTATATCCGTTAAGTCGTTTAGTGCATTTCCTTGCGTTAAGGAGTGAAAAACATACACACACCTGTCAGTTTTTACATAACATAGGTAAAAAACTGTTATTCATATAACTTATATGTATATGAAACAACTATATATCTAAGCACAATGCTCGTGGAATGGTCACAAGAATGTTCGCCGCATTCCGCACAATCGCTATGTTCATTCTTCGGGTGAAAGACAAGTAAATGCTATTCTATGGCATGACTACGAAGTTTTGTCTCAATGGTTTTATTCTTGATACTTGACTGTATATTGCAGTGTACTCACTAGATTCCGGCTTATGCAAATTTTATTTTCTAGGGCCTTTAAAATTCATATCTACAGTTGAAAATGAATTTTACTACAGTACTTCTTTATTACTTTAACTTAACATGTTGTCTTTTACAAAATTAAGTCTATCAATACAATATATTTCCCAAAACATGAGTGAAATCTCAAATTTCAACATCTTTCTTGATACTCGCACAAACTTTAAGGCTCCAGTTAACCTTTTTAGAACCATTCCGGCAATATTATTTCTTATCGGGTCGGACCTACACTCTAAAGCTCTTATGGGCCTCATACTTCCTAAGAACACGTGATTATTCAGGTGAACAGTAGATTAGTGAGGCGTATTTTACTTTTACATTCAAGCAGAATTTGTTATATTAAAAGGGCAAAGTAGGTTAAAATACAGTTAAGATTTCTAAATATAAAATATTACAGGCTATTTGTATATTATATAACCTCAAAAATTGGTTTAAAGACCAAGTTACTTTATGAAATAAATATTTTTTACATCATTTTACTTCTATAGTAGGTTCTATATATCAATTCCTATATCGATAAAAATGATATTACTCAGCCGGTATACATTCTATCAATATTTATTTACAGGTTTCACCATGCCAAAGCCGTGCTATTTTTTCAAGTTGATACTGTATACATCAATAAGTTCGTTCGTGGGAATATTGAAGTGCTTTTCAATTAGTACACGCACATTTTTATTTCCACATTCCTTGTGGGCCAGAGGACGAGTGAAAAATAAAAAATGTTTATTTAAAACATCAACAGTAAATTATAGCAAGATATACATAATCTGATTCCATTCCATAAATAAGACACACGAATATCATATATGAACGTTTTACAAGAAAACCCCCATTCTTTTCGTTTGGTCACATTTGTGGTCAAAAACTCCTCCCCCTTCCTGGTGTGACGTCGCTAATTTTTGATTTAACACCCAAAACTGAATAAATGAAAACAGCAGTTTCAAAATCAATAGTTTTTTAATGAAATAAGCATCAATAGCGTCAATAGAGTGGCTGAGAGAGCATTTAATAATTCGTATTTTGATACTTCAGAATTTGACATGTGATGCCACGAAGGTTATGACTCCTAGCTCAGTCCTAACCACTTTCCCTTCTTGTCACGAAATTTCACGCTTTGTTAACATAATTAAAAAGTTTATTAATTATAGGTTAGACTATGACCAAATTGCCATTGCTACGTGATAGGCAAACTTTTGTAATATTCTACACCTATGTATGTATTTTGTTATGAGATATTTTATTTATAAAAGCCTTTAAGCCACGGATTCCGCTAGTTAAAATAAATAAACTTTCTAAAATATAATCTCCTTTTTTGAAGTAGCCTTATAACATTAGCTGTCTGCAAATGAAAGTCCCGTCAAATCAAAATCGGTTTAGCCGTTTCAGAGATTAGCCGGAACCAAGAGACAGACAGACAGACAGACAGACAGACAGACAGACAAAAATTTTAAAAATTGATTTTGGTGCCGTATATACTTTTATACGTACTTAGTGAAAAGTTGTTAATTTGAAATTAAAAACAGACACTTCAATTTTATTTATACGTATAGGTATAGAGCTATGAGCTCTCAAACGCGAAATTACAAAGCAAAGCTAAAACAGAGACCTCTGCGCGGGACATTAACAATTTCTCACTTCATTTTGAAATTAAATGAGAACCTGAATTTTCTATTACGTTTCCTGAACGCTCAACAATTAAAATGATTTCGCTTTAATTACGTATAAAGTAAGCTAATTGCAAGTTTAATTTATGAATGAGCAAAATCAACATTAATTGTAACCACGTTGTATTTATAAATAAAACAAAATACTAGCAAATTAATTTTATTGTCAGATTTCTCTAGAAATCATGTGTGATATATATTTTTAAGAAAAAAAAAGTTAAAAGTGTGGTTGAACGAGCTGACCAAACCATGACCTTTTATTCACAGTCTAGACGTTCATACTTTACAGATTTTATTTATTGTCCGAAAAAAATCCATGATTTTTTAAATATCACACACATTTAAAAAGAAACTAATTTGCAAAATGAACCCAAGCTTACAAGCCTTTTTAAAGCAACTCTTTTTAAGTCTGTCATCACGATTTGTTTTAGTATATTGTAATTCACTCTAACATGAAAAATAAACGAGGTACTAACCAAAGTAGTCGCAAAGTAAATTTATTCATTACGAGCTAACGTAGTTTTCGATCTCCTATCTTTTCACTTTACTTCACTTATCTCTATGCCTTTTCATACAAAATTTTGGATGTCTTGTGTGTTTTTAGATAATCACATTTATATTTTATCATTCGACTTCTTTCAAAACCAAAATATATACTATAACACCACACTTCACTCATCCTAAGTAAACTAATATATGTATGTACATATAGTATCAGTTTACTGAGGATACCCACCTGGCATTTCTAAGTCCTACAACTATGCCAAAAGAAAGACAAACAAAGTATAATAAAAAAAAATTAAATATGCATTTAATAGGGCTTATTAGAATCATGAGATGCGAAGTCCGTCTGTGGTTTTCATCAACAATACCGCATAATGCATTTCTCGTGTAAAAATCGATGAAAATTTATCATATTCAGCGGCTTAATCAAAAAAGGTAACAAGCAAACAGTACCACTTTCATTACAAGTAGTAACGTAATGTTAGATAATCTATGCCGCTGCCGCACTGAGTTTTTATTTGTTCGGGCTAATCTTAGAAAAACTGGCCGTTGAGTTTCTTTATCGACGTGCCCTGCCGTAAGGGTTTGAAATAAAGTAATAAAATCTCCCATTCCCGTCTATTATTTTCTCTTTTTATGAGGGACTCCACAGCGTCCGGAAATCTAGCCGGGCGAGAAGCCAAGAAATCCACGCGGAGTTTTCCATGTGTGTTACTGGTCCATCTCTCATTGCAAACTGGAAACAAGTGAGTTGCTTCTAGTTCCAGTAGCGTAGTTCATAAGCGTTTTTGGGAGTTCCCAATAAGACGAGGTAGGGTCCGTTCATTTTAGTAGGTAGTACCGACTTTTTTAACCGTTGAATCTCACAAAAGTATTCATTTATTGTGCTACAAAGTTTAATCTTGGCAGGGAGCACCTAGAGACGAATCCGAGCGAAGCAAGAGTGAGTGGCTAGTGTAAAATATGCATTTCTGCCGACGTTCATGCAAATTGATAATAAATCAATAGTGCTAGATTGTTTAGGATAGGGTCAAGTATCAGCCATCAGCCATAAATTATTCATACTTAACAGTGTAATATCAATTGATACTTGAAACCAGTGAAATGTGACAAATTCTTAGCAATTATTGAAATTTTGAAAAAAGGAAAATATTTACATACCCATTAAATTTTTAGATGTAGATTATCTGTGACCGCATCACGAGAAAACCACTGGACGGATTTGGATAAAATTTGATATGATGTTAGCTGGTATCCGGGTCAATATATAGGATACTTTTTACTGCGAGAAAATAACTCATCTCTGAGAAAAATACAAAAAGAAGGGTAGAAATAAAACCACGCTTGCATTTACGTCCTTAGAAAGCGGGCGGAGTCGCGGGTATTGCTACTTTTATTATAAATCTATAAAGAACTTGAGCTACTTTAAAGGTTTCGATCGATCGATCGGAATGTAACGTACCATGTTACATATTACAATATGAACATTCGTACAGATTTCAGCGAGCTGAGCCGATTACCTACATTTCAGGAGATGCCATACCTGCCTACACGTTCATTTGAAACGTTATGTAACATTTCCAACTGTAGGTCAGACGCGTTAATCCTTTCAACTAAGGGCAGATTTTTCAGTAAGTAAAAACTAGACTTATTTTCGATTAACTTTTTCGTTCCGTTTTAAATATAATATTGTATTAAATAATTAGTAGAGCATCGATTATACCGTATAAAAATATACCTAAGGACAATTCAATAGACCGAGTTGTTTTTTTTAAAATATTTGTATGTCTGTGATCGCATGATTTCTGCTATGACTGAAAATTAGTATATCTATACGGTAGGCCTAAAATGAATGTAAAATTTTGCCTACAAGTGACTTTAGATCTTTATGTTTTATATAAACAGTACTAAAGTAGGCAAATCTAGAAATATTTGCAACATGGATATAACTCCTCGCAAGTCTCTGTCAAACCGCATAATCCCGTAGCGCGTTACTCTTGACGTATGGTGATGTCGGCGTTTGGCGACGAGCCAGCGAGGATAAATTGCAGAACTTGAAAGTTACACCGAGTCCTATATGAAAGGCAATTTGGGATAAGCTTGAATAGATGTTACAGTTTTACATACATCACTTTATCGTTTAAAATCTTTGCGATGAAAAAAATGCTTAAGCTAAATCTTGAAGTATTTAAATATATTAAGTAATAATATTTAATATGAATAAGTATGTTTCTTTACGAGTATTTTGAGTTTTAACAACTATAATGAATTGCATTTTATGAACCTTTCCGCTCTTTCCGCTCAGGATCCTTTTTTAGCAGTTACTAAATCAGTTTTAGTGATATGGCCGCTTCTGCACATCTCTTTAAATGTATTATACGACTAACCCTTGCTGAGATTTGATGCTTCTCTGAGTACGCGATACTTATTCACAATTTCATAGATTTTATTATTTTACGCTGAACCTTTACTATTTGTCTAAAGTAATAGTACAAAAAAACGTTCTAGCTGTTTCAATAATTACAGACAGACAACAATTTTAACAGTTGGTTTTATTATAAATAGTTTCATATGCATTTAATAAAACACCGTTATTTTAAAATTACAAACAAAACTCGAATTTAGTATTGTAGGTAGAAGAGGGTTCCGTGAATGGTTACTATAAGTTTATAGTATGTAACAGTAACAGATTAGTCCATTGAAATTGGTAATCCTCTTGGTTAAGAATATACCTGCCCTTCTGATCAATAATAAAGTCTCTATTTACCGTGATGGGAATGTAGGTTTGACTCATAAAACTCTGCAGTCTCCATTTTATTCATTTACATATTATATAACACTTTATTTAAAATATAGTAATTGGTAATATAATATATGTAGATATGAAAGTGATTAAATTTATAGCAAAATAAGACGAAAACATTGAATTTAGTATTATAATTTCAATAGGATTTTTGGTACTACAAGCGCTTATCTCTAATATTATTATATTTTTTAATTCAAAAGAAGATCCAAATATATCAAGATCACGCAAAGCTAAGAAATTAAAGTTTTATTTATTTATTTTTTTGATTTTTGTATGTTATTCTGAGAACTTTCATTTGTATTTGCGTTATAAAGAAAATATTCGACAACTTCTGGCAAAATGAAAGAGCAGTCGCGCGGAACACGGTTCTCTTTTACAGCGAAACTATGCACGGATAAAATTTATTTTATTGTATAACATTCTCTACAAATATCACTTAGTTCCACGTTACATTCGAGGTTATCACTTGTTTTAATTAATTTAATGAAGTTAAACATATCCTTTTGCAAAGTGCAATACAGTTAACGAAGTTGAGTCTACTTAGAATTAACGCCAGCGAATACGTAATGATAGTTCACTCATTTTAAATTACATTCCATATTTAAATTATATGTAAAGCTCACGAAATAATTCTAGTTTTTACAGCTGTAATAAGTAGCTATTTTAGCTATTTAACTTTTTTAAGTTCAGAATTTTTCAGTTAAGTGGTCAGCGTGCTACACATGTGTCTTACCGGCTGAATCTAAAGTTTACTAGTTTTCCGTTCCCTTAAACAAGTTCATTCTGAAATGTGAACTTAACATCATCTGATTGTATTTTACCTCTAACTCTTCTCCTTATGAGATCATGTGATTGCCAATCTAATATCAATCTGTTCATATCATTACTATATGTATTGCCCATTGACATGTCAACGGCCTTCCTTCCTTCTTATATATATATATATATATATATATATATATATATATATATATATATATATATATATATATATATATATATATATATATATATATATATATATAATCTGAATCTCGGAAACGGCTCCAACGATTTTCATGAAATTTAGCATGCACGGGGTTTCGGGGGCGATAAATCGATCTAGCTAGGTTTTATTTCTAGAAAACGTTATTTTATCAATATTCTCAGGCAATGAAAAAAAGCTACAATACCATTAGAATACGAAAGTAAATTTCGCTGTCTTCTACAAGATTATAATAGCTCAGATTGATTGACAGCGGAAACCGGGCGGTCTCTAACCAGAAATCCTCGGTTCAAATCCAGGTGTTTCCAGTCCGATTATTGTCTTTTTTCTTTTATTATTTTTTTCCAAAAAAAAACGAGCAAAGCTCGCCTGATATTTTATATTTAAGTAAGCATTGACGAAATACGCCTTATTTTACTAATCTGTGGTTAAAAGGAAAAACAATATAAGGGTTGGGAGCTTTTAATTAAAAAGCGCTGTTGTTTAAATTTTTAAATTAATACTGATTATTAAAATATATTAAATAATGCGTTTTGAAAATTAAAACAATCCTACATATTATAACAATTACTAGGTAATTCAATTACAAAATATATATTACGTCAAATAATAATGATTATCAAGAGAACAAAACATTAATGATATCTATTAAAATAAAAAGGGCTATCATTGATACATAAATGTAGGTCGCTTAAGTATAAGTATTGAAAACATTTCAGGTCAGTCTTTGTGTTCGTGCATCATTGAAATTAAATCTAGTTCATTGAAACGAATAAATATAAATAATTAATTAATTTTATTGATTAGCATTATTTAAGAATTTAAATAATTTTTATTCTTAGATTGGTTTGGATATTTATCGGAACCTTCCGCGGATTGACTTCTGTTCCTACGATATATCTACGATATATTATTTTTAAAAAAAAAATTAAACCGACTTCAAAAAATATGCACTAAAAAGAGAAAAATAAAAAGTAGAAAATAATACTTTAAAGAACTATGTTAATTTTGGAGTCGGTGCCAGCCAGGTATTTTGATTATGTTTACAAATTGATAGATTAATCGAATATACGGTTATTTTTCTTTGGCTGGCACCGACTCCAAAATTAACATAGTTCTTTAAAGTATTATTTTCTACTTTTTATTTTTCTCTTTTTAGTGCATATTTTTTGAAGTCGGTTTAATTTTTTTTAAAAAAATAACTTATTTTTACATTTTTAGTGTGCCTTTTATTTAGCTGATTTAATGATAGTGACTTACTATATGTCACTAATTTAAAATCTGTTTAAGCTTTATATTAAACAACGAGCATACCCATTAACGACGAAAATAGTAATTAATTATCGGGTCTGCCGAAAGGGGGGGGGGGGGGGGTGCGGGTGTTGGTGTCCAAAGAGTACTCGATCTACGACTACTGTAGCTGTAACTAAACTACGAGCTCATCTTTATGTTTACATTCCCCATACGAAATAGTTTAAATAAACCACGTCCATTATTCCACCTAACTCCTAGAGGTTAATGAGATTTACCTCCTATTATCATATTAACGTAATAGCCTGGAAGAACACAACTATCAATCTATATGTATGTATGATTTTAAAGGAATTTCCTTTCAACTCCTAGCCGTTGAGGAGTTGTACCTTCCATCATCAGCTTATCCACATGAGATGGTAATTATCAAATGCAAATCCTTAAAAAACTTTAGAAAATATATGAAAAATGTACTAAGTGCCTATAAAATTTAAGAGTTGCCATCGATTTCCCTAGGATCCCATTATCAGATCCTAACTTGGTGACAATGGGAATATCTTGGAAGTATACCCTACCAAACAAAAAATAAATTTTTGAAATCGGCCCACAATTGACGCATAAATCGGTGAACACAGATAAAAAATAACATTTGAAGAATTCTACCTTCCATCATCAGCTCATCACATGAGATGACGATTTTCAGACGCAAATGCTTGAACAGCTTAAGAAAATATATAAAAAACATAATAGGTGCCTATAAATTTTGAAAGTTGCCCCGGATTTCCCTGAGATCCCATCATCAGATCCTGATTTTGTGATAATGGGACCCCCTCAGAACTATACCCTACCGAACAAAAGAAAAATTTCTGAAATCGGCCCACAGCTGACGGAGAAATCGGTGAACATACATAAAAAAAAAAATACATACATCGAAACATATAACCTCCTCCTTTTTGGAAGTCGGTTAAAAACTATTTTTGTTATTCATAATAAAATGAACATACATTATGTACTTAAAAATATTTTTAAAACGTTAAAATAAAACTGTTACACTTAAATTTTCATTTATTTATTCAGCAAAAACATTCCCATAATATTTTCAGTTATTCGAGAGCGATAAGCGATAAGACTTTCTATAAAATCTTTTTAATTAAGCAACGCTATTCGCAAGTACCAATTAGAAACTTTACTCAAAAAATTTATAAAAAAATTTAAAGCTAGAAGACCGTGGATTTTTTCGTTTAACAGTCGAAAATGTGGTTAACCGTCGACCAGTTACCAAACTACTCTGCGAAAGTTGTATTCTATGCAATAATGTTTTACAAACGAATTTAAAAAAAAATTACTACATTTATTTTTACATGCCATTCCATCATCAATCTTTAAACACATTACTATTGTAAAAGCGAAGTTGTCTATGAATGTGTGTGTGTTTATTACTTCGTCATGCTTATATGTTATTATATTTTTAAACATAGCGTAAAGCTCAAATGGCTGGACTGTTTTAGATAATACTAGCGACGCGCTACGTTCGCGTTCGTCCCTCTATATTGTCTCGGCGTTTTTTTGCTATAATATGCATGTATTATAAAAATAAGCCTTCCTCTTGAATTCTGCCTCACTCTGTCTGTCATATTGATGGAAACCGCATTAAAATCCGTTGGTAACTAAGCTTGTCCTAACCTAAGACTCAAACCCAGGACTTTCGGAAGTACAACTGTATATGCTTGTGGTGCCCATCCTATAGGTATTATATAGGTATAGCTTAGTTGTAAATCGTTAAAGTAATCCCAAAAAAAACTACTTTTGATCGAAGATGTAATGTAATATATTTTTTGCTGGATATAACATATATAAAACACATTTTATTCAATGAACCAAACAATATTTTTGATTACTTTGCATATCGCAAGGAGACATGTGTCACTCGCATTTGAATATTTTATCCGTCCACAAGAATTATAAAGACAAAAATGTTTACAAGAATACAGAAAAGCTCATGTAATTTCATTAATATATCCGCCAACTTCAACCGCTTTCTCTTACTCCAAAAGATAAAACTTGAATAACAATAATCAAGATTTACTTCTTATCAAGAAGTTACGTACGAGATTAACCATATACTTTATCCATTATAATGTGAGTATATGTTTGATTGTTACACTTTCACGATGAAACAGCTGGACTTTTGATGATATTTATACACTCTACTGACATTTTTTAACGTTGCATTTACCGTTATTACTTGCATAGAGGTTATGTAGGACTCACCGGCTTGAGAAGGACGAAGTTTCCCCCGTCTTAATGGGTCTTGATTGCCAGATGGTAATGAGCCACTTACGATAAGGTAACCTTTCTAAAATAAGATTGTAGGATTTTTTTATAGCGGAGAGCTGAGTTCCTAGACCAATGCACTTCGATGGGATTCATCACGTACGCTCAACGACGCCAAGTTCAGTGCTTTATCACACTGTCCACCCATCCAAGTGCAAGCTTGCTTAACTTTGACAGTTATCTATCAAAAGCTAGCAATATAACTTCGACAAAATTATATAAAATATTAGCTTTACATATGTTAAACTACCAATTACCGCGGCCCCGCCCGCGCCCTGATAAATGAAAATTTTGGGTTATAAAAATTTTTTGGATGCAACATCACATAAAAATGAAAAAAACGGTCTAAAGACCTAACAGACCTACCAAATACAAAAAAAAAAACATAAGAATCGGACAAGCCGTTTCGAAGGAGTTCAATAACAAACTCTGTGACACGAGATTTTTATATATAAGACGTTTGTCACTGCTTCATGCTACTTAGCATGACGAAACTGGACTGACTTCTGGACGAATTTGAATAAAATTAACACAAATTACCACAAAAATTACCACTAAGCTATATAATACTAATACCCAATTTATAAATGCTAATGACGGCAAATAATATTTATTGTACAAAAGGCATATAGAGTCGTAGCGAAGCAAAGCAAGGGTAAATAGGTAGTACACAATAAAGGTGCGATATTTTAATGAAGTCTAAACTATCGGGTATCGGTAAACGGACGCGACGCTCGGTTCGATGCAGTTTGCTGAGGTAACTTCGCCTGTTAGTTTCTAGTTTGTGTTTATTCTCCTCGTAGTTCAAAGGAAAAGGAAATTGACTAGATAAACGTAAATGTTTTTAAAAATAGAATATCTTTTAAACCAGTTATTTATGAGAGGTCTTGTAGTTTGTCTGAACCATTTTAATGTTTTATCCGGCTTAGACGAGGCCCAAAAGGGAGTTGTGTATTTGATCGGTATGTATGTAGGTATATGTACGGATAAACCAATTTTGATGGTTCGTACGTCCTTCTATTAGTCTTGATAAATCAAGTGTCGTAGAGAAAATATTAAAAATCAAAAAGGTGCTGATTTGCGACTTGAAAAAGAAACTTTCGAGGGAACGAATCAATCGAGGGAGTATCAAAAAACCACATCACAAAAATATATAAAGTTCTTATGCTTAAAGTTATGTCGGATTAGAAATTGTTAAATAAAACTAGAGATGTGTAAGTGACCAAACTTAAAAGCTGTAAAAAGGCCGTCTGCGTATATAGCGACCTAAAAAGATGTGAACGAGTTGACGAAGGGACATAGTATCTTTGTAATTACATAAAGAGTAGTGAATAATTAAAATTGTATCAATTTCATTCTATTAACTACAAAAGCAGATTAGTTGCTACAAATCTATTATAGAAGCGAAGATCTACTCCTAATCTGTACACTTAGTTGTCAGTGATTGATAAGATACTATTTGCTTTTACTGAAGGAGCTCAACATTTATAATGTATTAGTGTGCCGATCGATTCCTTTGTGTAAAATAATGTCGCGAAACAAACTAAGCTAAGTAATTTCTTGATAAAATGGTGTATTATGTACCTATACTAGTGGCCCTTTCCTTCGTATAAATACATATATCTTATACTCTACGTACTCTGCTTTACTGAAGTGCGAGGAAACTGGAAATGGTTTATCAAAATTGATTTGTAAAGAAAATCGATTAAGTAACAACGTTAATAAATCTCTCCGTCCTAGAACTAATGACCGACTGAAAATAAATTACTTTATCGGTTACAACTCACCCAATGAAATGGATTATACTTATTATTTCTCTTCACTTCGCTTATATTGATGTGAATACCTGTAGAGCAATAATCGTGACGATTTAATGACAAATTATTCGAAAATTTTTAGGGTCTGAAATTGAAAATTTAAGATTAATAAAATTACTACTTTGTTTTGTGACGGATATTCATAATTTCCGGTAAAACTTGATGAATATGCTGTTTTACATCATAAAGACATTATCAGTATCCGTTAGAGCTTTAGAATTAACATAAAACTACAAACGACTCTACATATATTTAGTGAACGGAACCCTCTGTGAACGAGTTTGGCTCGCACTTATCCTTGTTTAATTATCAGGCTAAAGTTATCCGTCATTATAATTATTACTTTTAAGAAAAATATAAAATCTAATCAGAAGTAAAAAGTGATACTCAAGTAGTTGACACAAATTATTATTTATTTTATATCCCCACATATAAATAACTTTTATTTTAATCGAAAAATGTATCCTTAATACTAAGAAAAACGCTAAAAGGTCTTGCCAAAATTTCCTAAAGGACCATCTTACCTTTTTTGCCTTCATCGGTAACAATCGAGCTACTTCGTTTTTCGTCCCAAAAGAGACTAAACAGTCATTATTACGTGTATATTTGTCTTGTGCCCACTTGCTGTCTTTGTTGTAGGAATAAATAAAAGTAATCTTATATTAATTAAAATCTGAATGATATCATTACACTAATGTCAGTTAAATGTTATTAAATTAGATCTACACGTTTTAATATGACACAACATAAATGAAAGGCTTTCTATGTGTAATTTTCTCCCGTTTTATTTCTATGTCTCTTAAAAACTTGAACCATTATATACATTACAAAAATATTTCAGTAGTCTGTACATCCTAAATGTGTAAGTATTAATATCTCAACTATTTATTTCAAAAGTGATGAGAGAGAGAGTGAAAATAAATTGGCTTAAATAATTTACATCCAGGCATCACAAATAAAAGCTATAACTAAAAACCGAATAAATAATTAATTTTGTAATTTGGGAAACCTAAGTTTCTTTAATGTGACAAACAAAGTTAATGTTATATTCTTTTCATAAGTGACATTAACTTAATTAAGAAAGTATTTTCTCACTTTAGCTCTTGTACTAGAGTATCATAATAATATGTAGTTAACAAAAAAATGTACAGAAAATATTTACTATACTAAATCGACATTTTTATTTCACATAAAAAATGTCGTAATGAAATATTTCAATCGGCCAACAAAATTTTCTTTGAAAGCATCTCATAGAAACAAAAATAAGACGCTGAAAAGCCAACTGTCAAACCTAAATCATATCAGCTATTTATTTCAGACATCCCTTAGTCAGGAGTACTGAAATTTCTCTCTCTGTAGACTTCATGAGCGGTTGCAAGAAAAATTCAGGATCATGTATATTATATTTTTAAGTCGATCATCACAATATTATCATAGTCTTAATAAACCTATTTATTCAAGCTCTTGAAAACGTGTGTTTTTTCATTTTTACAAATATAAAGTGAACGTTTATGTTACAGTTTCTTTCTTAGCAATTATATGTCAAGTTATTTGTTTTAATATACTGTACTACTATTTCACTAAAAACGCATCCGAACAGAGCAAAAATTTTACTCCAGTCTTAAAAAAATGATGCCTCGATGTATGTTTGGAATAAACTCCGAAAGTACTTAAAAGATTAGATTAGATTAGAATTAACTGTGCGCTAATCTCAGGAACTACGAGTACTTGTTTAAATTGAAAAATTCGTTTAGTGTTGGAAAGCCTTTTTTATCACGAATGACCGTAGGCTATATAATATGGAATAATAATATGTAAAATCTAAGAATTTGGTTTCCATTGATTAGAACACGGGCGAAGCCGCGGAAAATGCTAGTCTAATATAAAATGAAAAATTAGACACTAAATTGAAGTCAGTCTTAATGAAAAGTGAACTATGTTTTATTATGTAACAGCTGACGAGTCCCAAAACTATTCTAACTTTAGTTGGAAATTCAGAGAGCTGCCGCACTTAATTTTATACCGGCTGTAACTTTACACATACAAAGTTGTTATTTTTGTTCAACATTTTATGGTATGAAATGGCTAATTTATGCTCCTCGCTCTTCATAATATAATAATAAGGGACCTTATAAATTTGGATTTATATTTGTGCTACTTGTAGTTGTAGTTTTTCTTTAATGGAAATCAAACCAGTGAACTCCTGCGTAGCAGTCAGAAGTATGAATCATAGTAATATTATCGTTTACAGTGTTCATATAGCCGTCGTCTTACGCCTTGATCTTTCCGTATATCCGTCTGTCGCCCTCTAAAAGTTCAAAGTTCAAGGTCGAGGGTTGCCTTTGTAAGTAAGTTTAGTCGTTGCTGTCTAAAATGCATCAAGAAGTATTGAAACTATTAGAAAAATTACATTCAATGTCTAACAACTTTATAATAAAGTTAAGCAATGTTTTAATTTGTTATATAACATAATTTTAATTAAATGCGGGTATACTAATTGTTATGCTAATTTTGTGCAGAAAGTACAACCTTTTACCTCTTTTGTCAAGAAAAGCTCTAGCAACCCACTGTAAAACAGTTATATGACAGCACATTATCCCTGTTCAAATATTTGTTATGCCTACACAAAATTTTCATCCCCTTAAATATGGTGTTTACCCGTTTTTGGGGACCACAGAATGCGTAATAAAATCCTACACTCTTTCGTAATACGATTGTTTGTAGAGAAAATCTTAATTTAAGCTTATGAGCTTTTATTGTACAAATAAAACGTTTTGATCTTAATTCATAGAAATGTATCATTTTATTAGCATGAAAGTGCTTTCAAAAATGTATACTTCACCGTTTTAATAAGCGATATTCGTAGTTTCGTTACACTATTTGTATTATTTATTTATTTAGAGAAAATTAAAGCAAAAATTATATATAGCTTTTGATTGATTTCATTAGGATTTATTTCATAAATATGCGACGTTCTATATTGAAAATTACTATAGAGAGATAACTCTAGATCGTCGTAGATAGCTACGGGTATATTCCGACACGCGAGGCCTAAATATACGATTTGGACGAACAAGTTGAAGTGTTAAGTAGCTATAATGGGAAATTAGATAAATCAAAAGAACATGAGAAATATACTCGTAAATTGGAAGACCGTGTAAATATTAAATTCATTTACATTTGATTTAATTATAAGAAAAGTGCATAATATAAAAATAAACATGCTAATGACGAATAGCTAAGTAATATTAGACCTTTAAATTGATTGAGTACATCGTATTCGTTTTGTACGTGTACGTTATAGCGCATAATACTTACCAAAAATCTTGATACTACTTAAAAAAATCCAATTTCTTTATTGAAATAAAGCTTTTTATTATATTGTCTAAAGTCGTCTAAAAAGAATAAAATTAACTTTAATATTGCTGTAACAGTGTGTGTTACTTGACAACGCGTAGGCGGGTTGGGATCTTCAAACAAATAGACATTTTCATACGTTAGCAGATAGGTTGTACATTTTCATTTTATTCCTCGTTTTGGTTTGTTGCGTTTTGATGAATAAAATTGAAGTGCTCTTTTATTCAAGTTAATATAAAGCTAAAGATATTGTAGAGATGAAGCATTATTGTTGAATATTGTATTTGAAGACACATTTGGCTCAGTTTGTAGTGACCCTACTTGCGGTCGCGGGTCCGAGTACCTTATTCATGTGTGTGTGATGACCAGGAAAGATGTGCTTCAATTTTCAATTCTGAACTCATAGAACATAACAATATTTAAGATATCCGCAGTTTTTTTAAGTGTAAGAAAAGTAAATATACTTAATAAGACTCAATTTAATATAATAGGTATTACATAGGATTATAATATACAGTAATTTTTGTACATTAAATATATTACATAACATTTTTATTTCGTATACGGAATAAATAGGTAAGGTATTATACCACCCAACAAGATTTGTCAATACGGAATTAAAATTCTTTTCGCTCCGTGTACTACTAAGTGTCACTCAACGGGTACGCTCAGCGCGATTCGCAGGGACAGATTTTTTTTGTCAAATAAGTAAATTTGTAAAGAAATTTATTGTTCGAAAAGTATTTAAGAGATAAAGTTAAATACTTAATTGGGCTAGCTTTTACAATAATTAAACCGAAAATACAGTTTCTGAGTTGAGTTTGCGAGCGCTTGTGACTAATTTATACTTAATACATGGATTAATTGACAACGTTTGGCTTACTTTGGCCGTAGAGTCATCCTATGGGCTGGGTCGTCGTTCGCGGGTTCAAGGTCGTTGGGGGCATTCTTTTGTGTGATAAGTTCAAAGTTGGTATATTGCTACTCTAGTCGTGAGCGTTTTAATATTATGTATACAATATACATACATAATTAAAGTCTTATATGAACATACTGTATCAACTATCTCGTATTCATAACACAAGCCTAGTAGCTTATCATGGAACTAGATGGTGTTATATGTTAATGTACCAACATATTTATTCATTTATAACTCACAATACGGGGTCACCTGATAATTTCGTTCTTACACAACGAAAAGATATATATCTTTTTGTTAATTTATCATAGGTGATAAGATCCGGCATTCAAGTTTCTAAAAATATAAGTTGAATTTCGGCATGGGAAAAATATTTTTATTATTATTAAAAATTTAATTAGTTATATTTTTATTGGCCTTATTGCATTCGTGAATGAATTTGTAACGCTTATCTGACACGGGTTAAGATGCAAAGTTCTGCAATAAATTTCCAAATGTAGATCTTTCTTTTCGCTTGATTTGGCTTTTGCGGGTGGATTCGATAACAATTCCAAGTTGATGGAAATTATTTTACTTTCGCGACTAACACTCGCTTTGTTTGGTTTCATCCCTAGGTTCCTTTTAATATCCTTATACAAATAAACAACAATTACACATAAAAGTGGCAGTAGTACCCCAGTGGTAACGAGCTCGTTTGGATAACCAAGTGAAGTGGTTTCAAATCTGGGTCTCCCTCTGACATTTTCATGTGCAAATCATTTTTATAATGATTACCAGTTGTCTTATGGTGAAGAAAAACATTGAGAAGAAACCTGTCTGAGAGAACTTAACAAGTTTTCGAAAGATTTGTGAAGTCCGCCAACCCGCACTAGGCCAGCGTGATGGACTATGGGCTGATCCCCCTCGTTTGAAAGGACCTGTGCTTCACAGTGGGATATTAAAAAGTGCTGAATGCACACAAAATGAATATGTATTGATCAATTTTTTTTGTGTTTACCCTATTTTTCACGAAACATACGCAAGTAAAAGGTGTAATTTAGATATCTCCTTTTTTAAAGTAGGCAAATAATAAATTGTTACAACATATTAATTTTAACGTCCTAAATTAATATAAATATTAAAGTAACTTTTACTACTTTCTCTATTCGCTGTTCTGACTCTGACTGTTCATATAAATATAGCTCAAGTATACCTACATAAAGTGTAAAGCACTTACCTAAATTGAAAGCCTCAAAAAACTTCTAAAAATATTTTCTTATTCCTAAAATGGAAAGACGTTCCTTTTTAATATACGCTTCTGTGGATATTTTTTACAAATTTCTTTTAGGATCCAAACTGTCAATTAAAAACTAAAAAAGATTTTGTTTAAAATTTCTTTTTTATAGTCCATTTAGTGTAGCGCAATTTTGCACCGTATTTCTGTTTATATCATCTAAAGTATCATAAAAGGTGGAGAGAATTTGCAGTTGCATGGTATGAGAGATAAGAAGTCTTTTAGCCCCATTAGGTAATGTATTGGGGATTCCAGTTTTATACAAAAAAAAGTATGTTCTATAAAGTATAGTTGTAAAAACGTTTGCATGATTTTGGAGAGTAAGCAATCTCATTGGACGTTGTGATGTTGGAAAAAAAATCATAGTGCAAATGTAGGTAAAGGACTTGTAATTACAAGTTAACTCTCTTTTATTTCCCCCTCGGCTTTAATTCAAATTCAATTCAATTCAAATTCAAAATATTTTATTCAGCATAAAATTATTACAATTTTTTACTGAACGTCATGAGTCTACTACCAGTTCGGAAAGAAGAAGCCACTGACCTGAGAAGAACTGGCGAAAGAAACTCAGCGGGACTAATTTTTTTTTTGTCTGTTTTAATATTTTTTTAAATGAAAATCGAAATGAACAATAATTCTATGGGTTGAAATAGCCTGGAGGCGATCACATCATTCCCAAGGCGTACTGTCTTCTAAAAAATCGTTAATCGAATAATATCCTTTACTACACAAACGTTCTTTCACAATTTTTTTAAATTTGGCAATAGGAGCTTTTTGAACGTTTTCTGGGATCCTGTTGTATAAGCGTATACATTGTCCATAAAAAGAATTACTGACTCGGCGTAAACGAGTCACAGGCATTACAAGTTTATGTTTACTCCTAGTATTAATGGTATGCATGTCGCAATTCCTGGGAAATTCGTGTAAATTTTTATGAACATACATAACATTTTCGTACACGTATTGAGAAGCAACAGTCAATATTTTTATTTCTTTAAACTTATCTCTTAATGATATTCTAGGACCTAAACTATAAATTGCACGAATAGCTCTTTTCTGCAGGACAAAAATTGTATTAACGGTAGCTGCATTTCCCCATAATAAGATTCCATATGACATAATACTATGAAAATAACTAAAGTATACTATGCGAGCTGTATCTACGTCAGTAAGAAGACTAATTTTTTTAACCGCGAACGCTGCAAAGCTAAGCCTATTCGCTAGCTCCTCAATATGGAGATCCCACCGCAATTTCGAATCTATGATAATACCTAGGAATTTGGTAGACTGTACCGGTTTTAATATTTCCCCTCCTAATACTACACCATTATCAACAAGTTTAACATTAGGTGTTGTGAATTTTATTAATTTTGTTTTTTTGTTATTTAATAATAAATTATTCGAATCAAACCAATAAATCGTCATACACAAGTAAATTACGTTTTACCTTAAAAATAAGTGAAGTATCATCAGCGAACAATACTATCTCATGTTTGTCCTGCACAAAAAATGGCAAATCATTTATGTAAACTATAAAGAGAAATGGACCAAGAATAGAGCCTTGTGGAACCCCCATATCTAACGGAGCCCCAGGAGATCTCTTACCATTTACATCAACCCTCTGTATTCTATAACTCAGATAGGAATTCAGAAGGTTGAGTGCCTTATTTCTAATCCCATAATGATGCAGTTTCCTGATCAACGTCACGTGATGCACACAATCAAAGGCCTTGGATAATAATCGTACTTGAACCCAGAATGAATGACATGAACACATGCTAACCACTAGACCATTACTTAAATTATATTTATCAGTAAAAATAAACATTTCATAATAGAGTTGTAAGACTATTGCCGGCAAGGTGTAAAAGAATCAACTCAGTTTAAACGAGCATAGATTCGGAACTTGCATTGAACGTACAATCGATAGAAGCTATTCGTAAAGCCACCTGACACACTACAGCCGTTTGAAAATTTCTGTACGTAAACCTACACTTACACTTACAGTAACGCTCACTTCCTTTTCCTTTGCAGAAACAATGAACAAAGTGACACCAAGCTCGAGAGTTTTGTTTTTAGAAAGCTGAAGTAAAACAATGTTTAAATCTACATAATGGTAGTATTTCTATGAACAAAAACGGCACATGAGTTTTTTAGCGTAGCGTGGCGTATATAATAATAGTGTAAATTAATATAATATGCTGCTAATACATACTACCATATTTTTATGAACCGATTATTATCCAAGAAACTTAAACGGATTATTTGCTTAATAAATACGTTATTTGTGGAAGAAAAATAGTTTTTTTACAGTAGCTAAAGTATATAGTAGATGTAGATATAACCACAGCATTTAAAACAGTAGTTTTGTGTTATTCGTAAAATATAAATTAATTGTATGAGTGGCAAGCTTTTATATAATTAATCAATCTATTTTTCTTTACAGAAATCAAATTTCAAATATTTGGGATATGACCAAACGAATTAATTTAATTGACGAATTGATGAATTTTACGACAAATCAAACATACAACGCAAGCGGAGCCGCGACCATAAGTCTAGTTCCCTATACCTAAATGAAATTCCTGAAAATGTTTAAAAAAATGAAACTGCCAACATTTTGAACTGAAATGTAACTTTATTAGCAATCGTAATTCACGCTTCACTAGTAAAAACTGTGTAACTTTTACGGACGTATTTGCAAGTTGGAAACTGTTCACTTCAACTGTTACACTGAAGTGTTGGAGATAAAAGGCATATATTTTCAATGGTATCAAAAATATGAATAAAATGAACATATTTCGATAAGACTTTCCTGGCAAAAGATTTTAATATTTTTCTCTCTTTAACTAGTCGTATATTTAACTCATTTGTGTAAAAAGTAGTATAGTATAATATATTATAATAAATAAGTCAATATCTCGCTATACAAATACGTTTTATTTTTTTATTAAGATATAAATAACAATATGATTTTACCTACTAACAAATATTTGAGTAAAACCACATATATGTATGATTATATTTTTACCATTGATTGCTAATTCGTATAAGTACAAAGTACACCATCGTCATTCTGTCATAACTTGAAGTTTTGAAAATAATACTTACATTTAAAATATTATTGTAAATACAGAGCATTGAGAAAAAATAAAAAGGTAAGTTAAAACCCTAGAGTAATAAAATGTATTTTAAAAACTCTTAATAAATATAAGGGGTGAAAGGGGAATAAATACAGTCAATTATGAAACTAGCCTATTCTGGCTCCACTAGCCAGCATTTGACACCGAAAAATTTTGTTTCCCATACAAAATTTACCACCCCTTTGCGCCTTCGGGCCTATTATTGAATATTCTACACTAACTTTCTAAGTTGTTAAAAAAATGACTTTATGTAGTCAGTTTTGCCTGGGCGACATTAAACCAGTGAGTACATAAATGTATAAATCTACTAGAATCACCCTAGATCTGCTTGAGTTCATGCCTAATTATTCAGAGGTGAAACAAATTTTCTGTAATATAAAGTATCCTTATATTGATCCGGATAACCAGCTATTATCATACCAAATTTCATCAAAATCAGTTCAGTAATTCTCTCGTAATGCGGTTGCAGACAGATAGAAGAAAATTCTAAAGACTCTTCGTTCGGCCTCTATTGGTAAAAATTACTATTTCAATAAGATTTTAAGAAAAAAATCACATCTGCCAGGTGTCCCGTGACGGCTCACATTTTTTTTGTTAATATCAGTACTACGTCAAGTGTCATTTCTATTCTCTTTGATGCTATAACATGATACAATAAACAAGTACGACGACAAAGCTTCAATTCTGGTACCAATATGTGTCGTGTACACAAGATAAGCTAGACTTGACACGTCTATAGGATTTAATTATGCATAGTGCATCGAAGTTAATATTTGGTCACGCGTGTATTAGAGATTGCAAAGGTTGATCACAGTGACAATAATAAATAATATTAATTCTAAAATAACTAGCCTGCACTTTTTATGGGATTTGGTATTGATGATACTTTGTTGATTAAACGAAAAATTTTAAAACGTGTAAAATGTTGAGGAATAAATTTTAGAATAAAAAAATATTTGTACAGTTTTAAGCCAGAAAAAACTATTGAGTTAAAAAATAGCTATTTGTACTTGAAACTCTCCCATTTCAAGAACAAAAAGATTTCTAGATCGTCTTGTAAATATTTAATTGATTACTAAATAGGAGCAAAAACCTGCATGCAAATCTAAATGTGTAAGCTATTATTAAAACACGATCATATTGTAAGAATAATGTAAACAAGAACTTAGCTACTTTCTCTTTAAAGGCCTAAACCTCTTTCCGTATTATATTCTGTATTAATGTTAAAATAAATTAAAGAAACGTAGACAGATCGTGAGATATAGCCTGCCGCAATCAACCCTCTTATCATATGTGTATTGGAAAACCGTTAAGGAAATGAGATTTTATGTTTACCTTCTATTTTGTAATAATCTTTATTTGTAGATCAGAGTTTGCGTTTACATCCCATTTGTCAAGAAAATGAGGTCATGCGTCTTGTAAATTGGGGTACAAAATTAAAATGAAATTTTGAATAATACATTATTTTAACACTAACTACACCTTTATTCAACAATTAATTATATGAGAATTGATAAAAGAATCAAAACAACCCAAACTCAAAGACTGTATAAATATGCTATTACAGAGTAATATTCAGTACATCACTGCTCCATCATCAGATCCTTATTCTTTCTTATGATGGTATTAGGCCATTGTAATATATTCCACCAAATTTATCATTCTTAGAAGCGCTTGTTAGTAAAATGAATAACGAAATCTGAAACATACTAATAATAATATCCTTCTACTTTCGAAGTAAGGAACACTGATTTTTGCTTTTATAATTTTATTTCATTAAAATTCATTTGTAATTATACTCAGTTAAATTGGCTTGAATCGCGTTAATTAAAGATGGTTTCTGCACTGTCTCTACAGTAACCGCAATTTATTTCAATACAAAATTGAATATTATTGTATTTTAATATTTTAGTAAAAACACTTGAAATTGATTAATTATTAACTAATAAATATTCTATTCTGGCCGTTTGTGATGCTCACTAGTATTCTTTACATAGGTAATTACTTTTTCGGTTTGCACAATCTAAGATACAAAATGTAGAATAGCGCATTACTCAGTATAGGTAGGTAATAATCTAACATAGGATCGAGATGAAAAAGTGCGAGGACGTGCGATCATATCAATTCTCATTCAATTTCCTTTGGTGAGTAAGGAAACTGTTTCAACACATGACAGTGTCGTCAAATTGCCACCCACTATAACGGCCGGCGATTTTAGGCACCCATTCTATTTTACTCACGTTTTTTCCTTTAAATTAGGAAAATTTCCCTAAATCGGGAATCCCAGGCTCAACCTAGCTACTCCCCAATGTCAGACCTGCCGGAGTACCACAACAACTAAGGTGAACAAGTTCCCATTGAAGTGCCAGGGAAAGAATGTCTTTATAGATTGTGTCACTTTCTTACATAATAGAAATGTAGAGAAGTGAGAGACGCATAATTTTCTCGTTACTTTATCGTACTATTTTTAGCTATAGATTAAATGAAATTAGCCTCGCACGCAAAGCCGCAATTAGAATTAACGTTATTATAACAGCACTTATCTGCTAATTTATTAGGACTTAAATGACACAAAGTATACTTTTATTTTTAGGTTCAGAAACCAACACCAATAAAATTGAATGTAACTTAGAATATTTCCTTACTTTTCTAAGAGTATTATTATTTATTTTAGTACAAATTAAACCTACTTAAATATACTTTCAGCATCCCATTTATAGATAAGGTAGAATGTGCTTAAGATCATACAAAAAATATATAGATATATCCTTATAAAACTACCATTATCAATATATACACTCTACAGCTTGTAATAAAAATTGCCAGTGTGCTGTATATAATATATAATATGTATTTATAAATTCTAAGGCGTCCGGGGACTCGCCCACGCGAAGCGAGGTTAAGCCACGAGTGTATAGACAAAGTCACGGGTTCAAACTAGTTATAAATTAAAGCCTTCTAACTAGTAGGTGCGAACTTATTTGTTTGTGCGCTGTGGTAATTGGCGACGTCATTAATTAGGCCATAACTTGAGGAGTTCGTTCCTTCGTGTACATAATGCGTTCTTGTTAAGGTGTATGGAGCATGGTTACTTATATGATACTAATTTGTTTAATCACATAGACTCCCACTCGTAAACTCTTCACTGTTGCCAATATTGTCATCTGTGAAACATACTTAATATATTTCTTTTAATTTTATTAAATTTGAATGTATGCAATGTTATATACCTACATCGAATAATCAAATGTTATATAGAGGAGAGATAAGAAGGAATAGCGCACATGAAAATCCATAAAAGTCGCATAAGTTCCTATATAAATCCTGAAAAAGTTAATTTTTTTATTTAATAAATTATAAGTCAATGTGTTAAATCAATCATCTTTATCCATGATAAGCTTTTTTCTATTTGTATTGATCTCCAAAACAGCTGGTTGAGGATTTACGGACATGTAGGCTACATTTTACCCCTTTTTTAGAAGATTTTCTTGTAAAGATTTGATATATAGAAAAAGTAAAAGCTCGTGCTTCTCTTATGTTCCTGCCTCCTGGTACAGCAAAGGTTTGATGGGCGAGTAATTTGTACCTACTTTATAATTTAATCTAATAATAAAAAGCAAAGTGAAAGCTTTTCAACTAAAGTTTCAATAGTCGATATATGAAAAAACCTATCATTATAGCTCAGTGGACGTGAATATAATACTCGTTTGATTCCGGACCAACGGAGTATAAAATCACTTACTTTCTGTTACACAGATGTGAATTCTACTTTATACCTACATATATATTTATATTTATTCGTATGTAAAGGCAAGTACAGGATAGTAAAAAAAAGGTAAAATATAAATCTATACATGTAATAAAATTATAACTCATTCTAATCCGTACAATAAATATTTTTAGGAATATATTCATTGATATACTTAGTCGTTATTATTGATAAAAAGGCCGAATCTATAGTTTAAGAATATTTTTCTCTTTTTACGTCAAGTTGGGAACGCGTTACGAGAAAACCACCGGAGATTTTGATAAAATTTGGTATGAGGGTAGCTGGTTTCAGGGTCAACACATTGGCTACTCTATAATGCGAATAATATACTAGTTTTTGCGATAGGCAGTGGTAGCCCAGCGGTAACGCGTTGCTTGTATAACCGAGTGATGTGGGTTCAAATCCGGGTCTCGCACCTCTGATATTTTCATGTGCGAATCATTTCTATCATGATTACCACTTGTCTTACGGTGAAGGAAAACATCGTGAGGAAACCTGCATGTCTGAGAAAACCTAGCAAGTTTTCGTAAGACATATGAAGTCCGCCAACACGCACTAGGCCAGCGCGGTGGACTATGGCCCAAGGGCGTAGCCAGGATTTTGTTTAGGGGGGGGGGGGGGGGGTTTGGGGTGGGCAGGCTAGACAAACCAAGAATATAATCTAAGGCAAATGCTTATAATAAAACAGGAGCTCAGAAGAGACTGTAAATATTTTTTTTTTAAACAGTGACCGTAACATAATATTTTGTATTGAATATAGACCTTGAAACAGTAGTTTTAAAAATTTATGTCTGATTGCATGTATGTCTGTCTATTTGCAATATATCGTTTAATTCAAAAAGTACTGCACGGATTTTAATCAAATTTTGTGACGTGATTACTTATTATTGGGGTCGTGACTTAGGATACTTTTTATTGCAGAAAAATATTTCATTTCCACTGGAAAACAAAATAATTAGTTCATTTGAGTCGTCTTAAGAACCTAGCGCTGGCTAAATCTTGAGTGATATATCAAAACTATATAGTAGGAAATTGTGGGTATTAAAAAGTCCGACAGGAATGTCTAAAATATCAAATATCCTCTCCTATCTCCTCTCCTCAATACCTATTTTTATCAATAGATATAAAAACAGTAACAGCATATAGACGTACGCGTTTCAGGCAAAAAGTTCTGTACTGATTAGAAGTAAATTACATGAAACAACATTTAAAATACCATTTACTGAAGTAAAATTTTTAATTCATACGTTAAAACACAATAACTGGTTCTATTGAACGATAAGGATAAGGGCAACAAAATATGGCTAACTCTTACTAAAACTTAAAAGATTGTATATCAAAATTATGTATTAATTTAGAATATTCTGTATGGTTTTGTAAGACCTACCGAAAAGTTTGAAATAGTAAGTCTATGTCTCCACAGGAAAACACAATAGCTGGTTGTATAGGTACAGTTAACAGTAGGTAGTCTTCATAAAAGAGGGTGGACCTTTAAATGAGGAATAATTCGTTGTTACACAACAAGTAATTATTTATTATTATTGTGTTGTTGGGTGTGGTGCCGAGGACGGCCCTGGCTACGTCGACCAGTTCTGGTCCATTGTAGCTCCCTTCATAAAATATATTTAGAGTTCTCCGCTTAGTCCTGTTGATTCCAGGAACTTCCAGATTTTCTGAGCAGAGAGCTTCTGTATCTCTTCTGGTTGCATGATATGCTGCCCTAGGTAGATACTTCTGCGGTGCATGAGTGGTTCGCACGAGCAGAGGATGTGCATAGCAGATTCCTCTGACTCATGGCATAGTCTGCACATTGCGGACTGACTTAGGCCGAGGGTAAACATATGTTTATTGAGTTTGCAGTTGCCGGTTAGTATTCTGGTTACTGCACTGGTTTTATACTTGTTGAGTTGAAGCAGCTCTTTTGTAAAGGTTTTGCAATACCCCTTAATTAGCGCTTTGGAGTGAGTTTGTCCAGTGGTGGATTGCCACTCTTGAAGTGCTTTGCGATTGCAGTGGTTTTTGAGAATTGAATAGGCATGTTGTTTGGCAATACCACAAAAAGGCTCGGGACCGCATTGTGGGGTTTCAGCACCCATCCTAGCCAATGTATCTGCCTTTTCATTCCCATCTATACCTGAGTGACCTGGGACCCATCTGAGGGTAACTCTGTTGGATGTGCCCAGGACATTCAGATTATCCATGCAGTTCTTAACCAACTTAGAGTTGGTTTCAAGAGAATCTATAGCCAATATTGCTGCTTGGCTATTGGAGTTGATGTAGATATTTTGGTTTCTAAGTTTTCTCTCCAGGATGACTTCAGCACATTTATTGATGGCGAAGACTTCAGCCTGAAAGATAGTGGCCTCCTTACCTAGATTGACACTCATGTCAAACCTAGGCTTAAGGCCATAGATTCCGCACCCTACATCAGACCCTTTCTTGGATCCGTCCGTAAACCATACATGACTTCCCTTCTTGTGTGACTCTTGGCCATTTAGCCACATGTCCCGGTTGGGAAGATCTATTTTGTATTGTTTTGTAAAGTTAAACTCTGTGTTCATGCCATCTGCTGGCATCTTTAGAGTATTGTGTTCGAATGTCAATTCTTTAAGTTTGTTCATATGTTGCGACTGCAACTTTACATTCGATTGTGTACAGAGCCTATAGAGGCAAGATTTCGCTTCTTTTTGCACATGGAGATATAGCGGAGCTATGTCCAACAGTGCATTTAGAGCGTTGCCTGGTGCCGAATGGAAGGCTCCCGTGATGATTAGACATGCCGTCCGTTGAACACTGTCTAGTTTACTAATTGTTGTCTTTTGTTTGGTTTTGTTGCACCACACGACTGAGGCGTATGTTATAATCGGCCTTACTACCGCGGTGTACATCCAGAGAGCCATTTTGGGTTTGAGGCCCCATTTGGCTCCAGCCATTCGACAACATATCCAGAGGGCCATTTTGGCTTTTTGCATAATGTTGTTGAGGTGAGAGTTCCAGGTCAACTTTTGATCAATAGTGACTCCGAGGTACTTTACCTCATTTGATAGGTTAAGGGTTTTGCCGTTGAGTCTGAGTTCGGTCAGCCTTTCAAGCTTCCTTTTCCTGGTGAAAGGTACAATAACTGTTTTATCAGCATTAATTGATAATTCGTTTTCTCTGCACCACCTTGCGATAGTGTTGAGAGCTCCTTGTAACCTGGTCGAAATTGTGTGCAGGCAGGGACCTCTTACTATTACAACAAGGTCATCCGCATAGCCCTGTGTGTCGTAGTCGAGATCCGCCATGATTACAAGCAGTAGGTCTACAGCTAGTGTCCATAATAGGGGTGAAAGTACTCCTCCTTGCGGACAGCCTCTGGTAGTGTAGAAGTTGTGCGAGTGTTCGTTTAGCGTTACATTTGCACGTCGGTTGGAGAGCATATATTCCACCCATCTGGTGGTTGTGACATCAACACCTTTTGCATTCAGTCCTTTAAGAATGGTTGCTGTAGGTGTGTTGTCAAACGCCCCCTCAATGTCTAAAAATGCACATAGAGCAGCCTGCTTATCCTCTAGGGACTTTTCTGCCTTGTCGATCAGAGCTACTAAGGCAGATTCTGTGGATTTACCCTTTTGGTAAGCATGTTGGTTGCAGGAGAGTGGTCTAGCCACAAGGTACCTTGTTCTGATGTGCTGATCGATTACTTTTTCCATTGTTTTTAGTAGGAAAGAAGTAAGACTAATTGGTCTAAAGGATTTGGGCTGAGAATAGTCACTTTTACCAATCTTTGGTATAAAGGTAACCTTGACCTTAGTCCATTGTTCTGGTATAATGCCCCAAGCAAAGCTTGCTCTAAAGAGTTTTACCAGATGCGGAATGAGGAGTTCCATGCCCTGTTGTAGAAGGGCTGGAAAAATGCCGTCCTCACCAGCTGATTTAAATGGTTTGAATTTATTCAGAGCCCATTTAATCTGGTTTGGCCCAAAAATAGTCTTGGCCATATTCCAGTCATAATTGTTGGCCCTGTGGAAACTATATTCCTCTGGGTTCAGTTCACTATCGGAGACAGGGTACGATCCTGGGAAATGGGTTGCCCTTAAAAGTTCCAGCGTTTCCATCTCTGTGGTCGTAAAAGAGTTGTCTGGCTTTTTTAAAAAGCCGAGAAAGATATTTGGTGTCTTGGCAAGGATTTTGTGGATTCTCGCACCTTTATGTGTTTGGACGATATTCTCACAGAAGCGTTTCCAAGATGCCCTTTTAGCTTTTCTGATCAGTTTATGGTATTTAGTCAGAGCTTTCCTATACCGTTTCCACCCATTCGGCGTAGTAGCCTGATTAAATAAGCGACGTGTGGAGACTCTAAGTCGTTCTAGCTTTTTGTTCCACCACGGAGTATTGTTGTTAACCTTAAATTCCCTAACAGGACAGCTATTTTCGTAGGCATTTAAGATGCCTTCCGTTAGTAAGTTGTTTAAAATGTTAAGGGAGTCGGGTGTCTTAATTGATTTTGGGAAATCCTTAGCTGCCTCAGCAAGTAGGTTTTTGAAGTCGACCCACGAGGTAGTTTTGGGGTTTCTAAGCCTTATAGGTTCATTAATTATTGAGCCTTGTATGCTAAAGACAATGTGTTTGTGGTCAGACATAGAGTTTTCATTACTGACATGCCATTTAGTTATGTGTTTGGCGATCTGTTCAGTAGCGAATGTAATATCAAGAACTTCCTGCCTAGCTTTAGTAACGAAGGTTGGACTACAGCCTTTATTAAGTATTTGAAGGTCGTTAGCTAGAAGGAAATCGAAAAGTAACTCACCTCTTTTGTTGGTACCAGTGCTGCCCCAAATTGTGTGATGGGCGTTTGCATCGCAGCCGACAATTAGTTCTGTCTTGTGTTTTCGAGCGTAGTCGACGACTTTAGACAGTTCTTCGGTGGGGTTGGCTTTCTCTCCGGGCAGGTAGGCCGAGCACACGAGTGCTCTAGTTTGGCCACGCCCTCTGAGAACGGTGATTGCAGCAACAATGTCATCACTGCAAAGTTCTGTAACAGGCAAGAAGTTAATACCTTTCTTAAAAACGATACAGGCCCTAGGCTTGGTGCCATTTTCGTTTGATAGGATCTTACCTACTCCATTTAAGCCCAAAATCTTGGACTTGGCGTTGAGCCATGGTTCCTGGACCAGCGCTATATCCATGCCATGTGCCCTAAAAGAGTGTTCTGCCACGGCTGTGGCAGCAATAGCGTGGTGTAGATTGGCTTGGAGTATTTTTGTGGGGGCATCGCCAGTTTGGTGTGAGGCGCTACTGGGGACGAACCCCATTGCGCTTGTCACGTCCCTTGCTGGGTCGGAGTCCCTTTTGTTTGCGGGGACGCTGGATCTTGCCTCTGGGGGTTTGTCCTCCCCTGTTATGCCCCCCTGAGTGAGGAAACCTGTCCGGAGTACCTGTCGCCCCACTGGTCCCAGCCACGGGAGTCGCGCCAGTTGCAGCTGCACTTGATGGTGGAGGCGCTGTCACGCTGGCACCGACACCAGCGGCCGCGGCCGCAGCACGAGAGGTAGACGGCACAGGTTCAGAGGGAAGTTTCCCAGGATCTGATGCCGGTTGGTTGATGCCCTTAATCCGGAACTGGACCGACTTGAAAGCCAAATAGGCTTTCAGATCGGATTTACGAAGGGTCTCAACAGACTGGTCGTCGATGGAGAGGGTGAGAGTGATTCCGCCCTTCTCCGCCTTCCTGTTGAGAATCTTCCACAGCTCCGTATTAAGGCCATCATTTTGTATCCGGAGACAGGAGAGCGCCTTGTCGACGTCTTTGGACTCCGGATCGGGAATGTATACCACCCCAACCCTCGGTTTGGGCAAGTCCTTCTCATTTATGAGAGTGAGCTTAGCTCCTGGCCAAGGCTGTAGGGAGGGTATACATTGTTCAAGCCATTCTCTGGCATGCTGGTTTGCACAGGTGATGAGCAGCCAGCCTGGCTTGAATGATAGCCCGCCAAAGGCAGGTCCCTTACCCTTCTCCAAAGTGGTGATTTGGGCCACAATTGCATTGTAAAGTGACTGCAGCTGTGCGTCAGTCATGGGAGTGGAGTCCCTCACACCAACCTTGCAGGAGGATAAGGCCGCACTATAGGCAGCTGGGGTTGGAGGGGCCGACGGTGCTTCGCTTGACCTTTGGGACTTCCTCACGGGTTGTCCCTGTGGTGATTCCTCCTCCGAGCGAGTCCTTTTGATAGGGCGCTCGGATTCGGGTTTCGAAGCATCAAATCGATACCCCATAGCCCTGAGTTCCGCAAAGGTTTTAGAGGACAGTTCGTAGGCTTTTGCAGCCTCAACTCCCTGTGCCCTAAGAGCCTTAAGACGGATTAGAGCTGCCCCACTCAATCTTTTACGTTTGGGTCGGGCAGTGGCAGTAGAGGTGGCAGCAGGGTTACCAGTAGGTGAATCAGGGTTCGTAGGAGCCCCTATCGCCATTTCGGTACCTGCTGTCACTTCCATTGGTTGCTCTGACATTTGGGCGGTTTCGTCCGCACCCATTGTCAACGGCATAAGGTCCTGGCATAGTTCATCCAGGGTTTGTGACGTGGTAACGTCATTTGTGTTTTTTGTTTTTAGGTCCATTTCCATTTTGGTCCCACGAGTAGCTAGGGAAATAAAAATGCCCACCGACAGAGCCCCGCATGCCGATGAGAGGACTGAAATTACAATCCGATTCGTCCAGGTGTCGGATAGCCACCGTTAGCGACTGAGCTCCCCCCCAGCCACGCATCCCTCGGCACGGTACGAATCACACCTTGGATTGGGTTTTTAAAATAGATATATAGTATAAGTATATACATACATAACTCATACACATACATATACTTACATACGCATACATATTATATAAACATACATATATATATATATATATATATATATATATATATATATATATATATATATATATATATACACATAAATGTACTTACATATACATATATAAGCATACATGTTCATAAATATGAGTATTATTTTGGAATGATAGATAAACTTACTTAGATAATCCACATAATAATGGTAATAGAATGAGAAAAATGAGTAAATACATAAATGAATATAGCAAAAAGCAAAAGCGCTCGGTGTTTTCTGTTGCGTCTATTTCCTAGTGAACTAGACCAATAACAGGGCTGGCAACCTCGTGAAGGATAGTACACCGAACTTGCCTTGGGGATCTTTGCAACAAAAGCGTCACTCTCCCCCAAGACCAACGCCACCCTACCGTCTCTGAAGGAGTCAGTAGGGTAGGCCTGCGCCTACACTACCATGCGAAGCATGACGTAAGGGAACCGCAAAAGCATAGATTCAGGCCCGCCCCACAACAAGTAATACCATAAAGCCAAAATATTTTTAGTACTTTAAGCGCGAGCGAAGCTAGTATTATATAAGATAAGACAAAATTAAAAATTTCAAAAACCTCTGAGACAAAATAATAGTGATAAAAAAGATTATTAATAGACTCTAACAGATTCTGTCAGTCATCACTCCACTTTCCTTATAAATCTAAGGCATTGATCAACCAAAAAAAAACCAAGTTTAGTTTAGTTTTAATTTCTTAGTTAATATTCCTCATTCCCTTGTAATATAGTGTACATTATTCTTCTAGTCGAGCCCTTTCATTTGATACCCATATTGAGGAAGTAGTGAAAAAAATATGTAAATCGTCATTTCGTGGTGGCGGCCATCTTGGACCGATTTTTACCAAACATAGCTAAAAACACTTCCGACTAATTCACATTTCAAATAAAAAAAAACAAAATCAAAATCGGTTCATCCGTTCGGGAGCTACGATGCCAGAGACACACACAAACACAGACATATCAAACTTATAACAACCTTTCGTTTTTGCGTCGGGGGTTAGTAAAAAACAAAATATCCATCAGTGAATTTATAATACACTAGCGACTCGCCCTCGTTTCGCTCGGGCCTTATATTCCTGATTTACGAGATAAGATTCCCTAAGAATGAAGAAGGATGACGACACCCGAGAACACGTCGTGGGACTTCTATTATCGGATGTGGCGAAAAGAGGCCTTCTGGACTTGAAACCGATCTCAGACCGAATCATAACAGCACATATGGCAGGAAGAATATTTACCAGGCGATTGGAACAAAGGCCTTCTTATCACTGTTCAAAAAAAGGGGGCACTAAGTCAATGCTGTAACAGGAGAGGTATTTTTCTTTCGGACTTTACTTTTGGTCACGTCCAAAGTGCTCTGAAAAGTAATTTTGGTTAGGCTCTCGCAGGTCATCAACCCCTTCATACGCAGAGAGCAAGCGGGATTTCAGCCCAATCGATCGTGTACAAATCAGATCAACATCCTCCGTATCATATTAGAACGGGCAACAGAATGGCAAAGGGAGATAGTATCTCACTTTTGTAGATTTCGAAAAGGCCTTTGATACATGCGTGAGGTGGGTCAGCATCTGGCCTCCATTACGCAAAATTGGCTTCCCAGAGAAAATAATTAACATCACAAGAATTATTATTGTAAAGTGACTCATAAAAGGCTCATTTCGGAGGACATAGAGGTACATGTAGGCGTAAGACAGGGTTGTCTCCTTTCACCACTTCTCTTTCTTGACGGTATTCTGCATAAAACCACGAAGGACAAGCGCCACGGCGTTGAATGAGGCATAATCAAGTTCTTAGAAGACCCTGGTCTCTTGAGCTACACTCGCACATGCAGGCCAAATTGAACGACTTACGGCAGGAGGCAGCTAGCACGGGGCTCTAAGTAAATATAAGGAAGACACGGGAAATGAGGAGCAGAGAAACGAGTACACTCCCGTTGGTGATCCGCACAGAGGCAGTGGAACTCGTCCATAAATGCACATACCTCGGTAGCTGCGTGTCAGAAATAAGACGAACCGAAGAGGACATCACTTCGAGAATCGCCAAAGCACGAGCAACCTTCGCATAACTTAGACCCGTATGGCTCTCACACAATACTACGTATTGAAAAAAAGTTGTCGACGTTGAGAGTCATCATTGATCTCAGCCATGTTTTAAATCGACGTAACGATGTTTTGCACGTATAAAAGCAAATCTAGAATCAACCATTCATAGTGCAATCTTATAAAATTCGTCTGTCAATAGAATCAGCTTTGTTTTTGTTTATAATATGCAACCTACGTAATATTACGTAGGTTGTGAGCATTTCATCTTCTAGGGGGGGGGCAGCTGCCCCCCCCCCCTGCCTGTACCTAGCTACGCCCATGCTATGGCCTGATCCCCCTCGTACTGAGGGAGGCCCGTGCCCAGCAATGGGACGTTAAAAAGGGCTGATGATGATGATGATGAAGTCGCTAGTTTTTGATAAAAATCTCTAACAAAAGTAAAATTATATCGTTTTGTTCTTTCGTCAAGACATTATAATACAATGTATAAACATTATAAATTTATATTATAATATTGTTATAAAAAGCAGAACACTTATTAAGTGTAACCCAACCTAACTTTTTTAAGTAACCTAAAAATCCTAGAAAATTCTTAAAAATGTTTTTTTCTTAATTAAATTTGTTTGTTTACGCCAATCTCAGAACTGCTATACAAATTTAAAAAAGAATTAGAATTTAGAAAGATAAGGTATGACCTAAATATATAATCTTCTGAAGAAAATAATAGAAATTTAATCTTTCTCATGTGTAGTCGACTTTATTTTTATTTATTGAATCATAATATTCGTAACTAAATGCCTATTCAATGAACATTACACGAATATTAACTAAGTGACTTTGTACGTTTATCTAATTTATAAATCGGAGACCATAAAGTTATAACACGTTACACATTTCAGAAGTTTTGGAGGGTAACTTTATTCGTAGAAAAAAAAAGAAAGCAAAAGAAGATCGTTGCTAACTTTTCTTTTTATTTATTTATTTATTATTTTTTGCTGTCAGTAGTGAGTAAAATAGTGTGCATACTTCATATTATGCAGGGTACAGGGGCAAAACAAGGAATGTCACATAAAATTAAAAAAAGTTGAAAAGTATGGGAACATTAAGATTTGGCCACGTATTATAGAATGTAATGTAAATTAAAAATATATTGTGACATTACCCTGAACCCTTTATATATGCCTAGGCAGCACACATCGCGATAATGCGAATATTCGGGCTATCGGAATGTAGGCCAATATTCGTGAATTCTTCGGCATTTCGAACAAGTCGCAAGCACAAAGTCGGTGAGCTCTTACAATCATCAAAGTATTTTACCGCGATGAACTTGGCTTGCGCGGCCGCCCTTCCTTCGGCCCGCAGACATCTTGCCTGTCTTTGCTAGTAAATTACGGTTGCGTCGCATTTTCGAAATGGATTGCAGAACTCCTTATCTTAAAATCTGGTCTTAAAATGTTGAAAAGGTCACATATTCAAGCAAAAAGCGGCTCCAACAATTTAATTTTGAAGCCAGCCACAATATTGTTTATCTTACGTGAAACAAACCTTCATATATGAAATTAAACAAGAGAAACTAAATCCGAATTTGAAAATTAATAAAATCGTATCCCAAGTAAATTCCGTTGTGTAATATATCAATATCATTCCCTATGAAGTGGAATGTAAATGTTCAAAGTAAATATGAATGATGTAGGGCAAGTCAGTTAGCATTGGGGTTTCTACCTTAGGTAACAATTTTTAGGGTAACCACACTCTTTAGCCTTAAATAATAAATATTGTTTGAAATGTAATTCTTTCTTAATTTATAAGTTTGAGCTGTTGCTCGGCCTTTAATCGAGCATGATATAGTGAAAACCAATACTATCAGTATTCTTTTACTAAGTCAGAATAAAGGCATATGAAATAATTTTATCCGTCTGTACTCTGTAGATCGATAGATAGTACGAACACTGACCCCTATTTCATTTTTTCTCTAATAAAATATGAGAAGCTATACAATATTATATTTGGATTATGCGTTTGAGCCGAGTTTTGACGTTTTTCGTCAAGAACTCAGAAAAATAGAACTTCTTTGTGTACGTAAAAAGTTAAATACTATTGACTTTAAAGTTAAGTTAAATTAAAAAACTGACTTACCAGTTATAAATAAATAAAAAGGGTTGAGGCTTTAATTTTTTGTTGCATTATCGTTTTTCGTTGAAAAAACTTCACGATACAATGTTAAAAAGGCAGATTAATCATAATACAATACTTTTTACATCTAGATATTTTGAATAATTAATCCTAGATTTTCCAACCCTGTGAGCATCCTGGTGACCACCGATACTACCATTAGCTACTAGTCGAACGGGTTTAACGAAGCGTACACAAGTTCCCTCAAAACATACGCCACAAAGTTAGTGATTATGCAAATTTTAATCTCTAGCTATTATTTTTTAAGGTCTAAAATACTTTGAGCGTGCCAGCTGAGGAAAATTAGGCAACTTACTAAACAGATATTAGTACGCAAATGCGGTTACACGCAAATGTAGAAAACTTTAAGTACCTACGTAAAGTGTCTTTTGTTAGTCTTCAGCCTACAATTCTGTTCCTTGACTTTAAGAAATGAATACCTGGTTGTAAATAATAAACAAAATTATATAAAGAAGATATATAATTTTGAAAGTACAAAAAAACAATAATTTAATCTACAAAATCATGTACTTAATTATAATGATTTTAAACACAAAATTAATAAATTAATGAACTTAAAAGATTAAGGCAATTTTTAGTACTTCCTAATTTAAATGGATGTGGAGACAGACAGGTCGAAGAAAATTGGTTTTAATTTTTCAAATAGATTCAAAATCTCCATTATTCACTAAAGGCACCTTTTGGCCATTAGTGTTCGATTTATTTAGAGAAGATATAATTAGAGTTTAATTTCAATTAAGTCAAATACTTTTTTAATATCTTTAATAATTAGCACCCTGCTCTGGCTTCACAGTACAGCTGCTTTTAAAGACTGGCGACTCGCTCACGCTGCGCTTGAATTTGCTACATATGCGAGTATACATTTTTTCTAGATACATAAGCTATTTTCCCGAACTAAAGAGTACAATGAATAGCTAAAGTAATTTATATTATTCTTATTCAAGTTAATTAACAACCTTATTGACTCTCCATATCTTTTGAGTAATATTCATGATAGATTTCCAAGCCCACACTCGTAATAGAGATCTATTCATGTACCTTTTTTTAAGACAAAATTTGCTCATAATATTTTTCTACATAGGTCCTGTTATGACTAAAATAGTTACTTAAACCATGTAGATATAATGAACTGTTCTGTTTCAAAATTTTACAATATATCCAATTGTCCAATATATATGTTTTTTTTTATTTCTCTTCTTTTAATTTATTTTTCTTGTTTATCATTTAGTCAAAAATTTGTTTGTTTTCATTTCCAATTGATGTCTATGTTATTCTTAATTGTGAAAACTTAATTGGTAAATGTAAATATTTTTCTTTTTTCAATTTGTATGAACTGTAATAATGTTCGTTTCCTTAAATAAATTAAAAAACAAAAAATATAACGTATTAATTTTCCTAGTATATACATTAATTACTCCGCCTGTTATCCAAATTATTAACATAATTTAGCGTGAGCAAACGTTTACTTAGGTACATAAATATTTACAATGATTACGCTAGTTGGCTGTCACCTACAAACTAAGTACATATTTCTAGGGCGAACAACAAAGGGTGTTACTTTGGTATCTACCCCGCAGATCTGCTTTCCGCTCCAGACGGCCATTCTGAACAAAGCTCTGTGTGCCCTATTTTAAACTAACTGCGTGATTTTCAATTATATAACCTGTCTATAGCTAGATTACCATGTCATTGACTGTAAATTGATATTTGAAGGGATAATCTATTCTAGACTAGGCCCCGATTATACGTATGTTAAGCTAGCAAGGTCAAGTGGGCAGAACCACATAACACACTTGCAGTAATTAAGTGCTCATTTAGTGCTAATTAATGCTGCAAAAAGTAAATTTTACGCTGCAGTAGATTGATCAAAAATTAGAAAACTGCCAGCTTTATATTAAGCTAGCAGTGTCGGCCTCTTACAACGCTAACCGCATAGCACAGCATCAAATCAAACTAGTATTAATTTAGTGCCTAATTAGTGCTGGCCATTCGTGAAGACAAATATAAAATTTTATAGTTTTTTTCTATTTTTATAGAACAAAACTTGCAAATTTAATTTAGCGCCTGATTTTTATAAATAGCAAATGATTTATATATTATATTATTTATTAATAATATATATGTAGAAGGCTTTATGAAAATTGATATTACGTAACATTATAAGTAATATCATAAAGTTTTCTACATATATATAAATCAATTGCTATTTCAAAAAATCAGGCGCTAAATTAAATTTGCAAGTTTTGTTCTATAAAAATAGAAAAAAACTATAAAATTTTATATTTGTCTTCACGAATGGCCAGCACTAATTAGGCACTAAATTAATACTAGTTTGATTTGATGCTGTGCTATGCGGTTAGCGTTGTAAGAGGCCGACACTGCTAGCTTAATATAAAGCTGGCAGTTTTCTAATTTTTGATCAATCTACTGCAGCGTAAAATTTACTTTTTGCAGCATTAATTAGCACTAAATGAGCACTTAATTACTGCAAGTGTGTTATGTGGTTCTGCCCACTTGACCTTGCTAGCTTAACATACGTCCCGATCATGGCCTCGCTTCTTATATTTTCAGTTGATATTAATTACTGATAATGTTTGTCAATATCTACTAAACGAAAAAAAAATGAAAGAGGTTTAACAACCATACAATAAAAAGATACTCAGCTGATTTATCTTTGCCTATTCATAAAGAAACCAGCGATGCACCTTCGCTTTGCTCGAGTTCGTCCCTACGTACGTTACGTTGTAGTACATTTACGATACGTTTGAGTACATTTTATCGTTTAAAATTAGTATACATTGTATATATACATTATACATAGGTATGATGAATTGTTGTGAGTTGTAAATAACATGCTTTCTTGTGGGAGTGATATTTTTTAGTTTTTGCGTTATTCTCCATTCCAAACCTCTAAATATCTCCAAATAGAAGAACGTAAAATTAATATACAAACACACTTTCATATTTATAATATAAGTATAGAAGTATGGACACCACAATATAATTTTGATGCCATACATATTTAAACCCATTCGATGATTACTAAACATGTTCAACAAACATAATCACTAATATTGAGCAAAGTTAAACCGAAATTTCATTTGATATTAACAATGTATTCAGTTTATGAATAACAGCCAATGTAATGGATTTCCGGTTCATATCAAACATGCCTATTTGGATACCTGAAAATTTTCATTCGATATGTTGATGTAAATGTTTATTTACTATTGTTTACACAATGAATATTTCAAATAAATAATAATATTGGTTTCTGTTTACACAATCTTCTTTATTTCACTACTTTTGCTCTATGCAGCTTCAAATTATTTTTCATGTAAAAAAGTTATGTTGTTGTCTGTGAAACAGTGTAAACTAGGCCTTAGTCCCTACAACTTACGTACTAATACATTATAATAACTACTTTAGTTATTATAATGTATTACCATTGTTAATAACATTTTATCATATTACTTTTTTAATAACATTTTATTTTATTTCGTGTTGTTTCGTGCTTTTATTTTACACTAGCGCCCAATTTCCCGGCTATAAAGTGGTCTCCCAGTTGTAAAGTGACACGCATACGTAAGTACATTTAAATGTAAGTAAAATAGAAAAATATACTTAAAGAACACAAAATATTCGTACAAACTTCTATATTATACGTACAAAAGTAAACACGCTACAAATTAATAAAGTTACATAGCATCCAGGTGCGAGGTTTAGGAATGCCTAACACAGTAAGACAAACCATTTGTTTTAAGTACCTACTACCTAAATGTGAGTGTTCTTGAGACAAGTCTTTTATCTACAGGATTATTGGTGACAAATTGATTATGATATGCGAACCAAAGTATTCAAATTATAGAATAAAAAGTAACCTTTAAAAGTCGTTATGAGAGGATTTTTCCTATGGATTATACTCGTGAATCTAAAAGCTTTCACTGACCATTAAATCTCTCTAATGAAAAAAGACGAGATAGCTTATCCATAAAATCGGACGAATTCTTTTGTTATATAATTTATATATCTGTAATTTTTTTATATTTCAAGCTAGCGACACCTCACTTCGCTCGGGTTCGTCTAGAGAAAAACTAAAACAAATCCTACCGACGGAAACCGTAAGTTTTTGGGATGGAAAGTAGCGTATCTGCAATCCAGATTATAATTTATCTCTGTGCCAATCATTATATCTATTCAGACGTTCTGGAGTGATTGAGTAACAAACATCTATCCAAACACAAAAAATTTTTTTTTGGTGTCTACCAAACTGTTCATGTGATTCATTTAAGATAAATTCCATAACATTACGAATATCTTTACTTAGATTGAATGCAATAGATTTTTGTGTTCGAGGCACATTTCGAATGTTTTTCAGTAAATTTAATTCTTAAGTATAAATAAAAAAGCTCGAATTTAATCAAAAACAACAAAATGCTGGACTTTTAAAAACAAGCCTTTCCAACAAATCTTCGTAAGCTTCAAATAAAGAGCCTCATACGATAATTAATCAGGCGACTTCCGCCCCAATAAACAGTGCCTGAAAAGACTCAAGTCGGCTTTTCATTTGGAAAATGTCTTGATATTTTCTTTTCTGTCGCAACACCATCATCATATATGGTGTTATATTCGCCCTAAGGGCTTTAGATCCCCGTAATCTCACCGTAAGGTCTCTTTCAATATTTTTTACGTCGAATCTAAAAAATATACTCGAGGGAACGCTTTTATATTTATAATACATTATTTTATATTCTATACGTTTAGATGTATCCACATAAATCCATATATAAAAGTTCGGTTATTACGAATTATATTAAGATGTGTTGAAAGTATATTGTAAAAAATTGGTCCCTCAACCCCCCACACAGTTGCTTTATGCATTTTGCAAATATTGCATGTTTGTTATCGAACTCCTCCGAAACGGTTTGGCCGATTTATATTATAGTTTTTTTGTGTGCATTTGGTAGGTCTGAGAATAGGTCGTAGGCTATTTTTTATTCCGCTACGTCATAAGGGTGCGTCTCTCCAGATTTTTTATTTTATGATTTGGTATCATAAAATACTTATAACCCTCAATTTTCAATAGTGATGTATGTACGCGGACGAAGCCGCGGGAATTGCTAATTAAAAGTATATAAATATATTTTTAAAACCAACCTAATATATCAATACTATCTTAATCTTATATCTAGAAAGGTCTAAAGTTCTAAACCTTATATGGTGTCGCATCGTCTTTGGCCCCGAGGGCTGCGGATCTGCGTGTAATTTCATCTACGAAATATAAGACGGTTGTCACTGTCTGTTTACTGTATCTAAATATCAAGGCATAGTCCAGATATTATTAATAATTTAATAATGCTATTGCATATGAAAATGCCTAATACATATCATACATAAAAAATTACATATTCCTACGCCCCACATGGAACCACAGATCATATAATACTATACTGGATGGAACTAAGAAGTCCTATAAGGCTATTTCCGAATTGGACTGGTAGTTTTAAAAGTGTAGCCTAAAAGATCTAAGTAGAAAAAAATATATTTTAAAGATGGCTGGGATGCAATCGAAGCAAAAAATGTACCTTATACCGTACGCGTAATAGAGCATTACGTTATACGTAACGGTCCGATGACTTTCATCGGGACATTTTGTTGTGTCCTCTGAATAAAATGATAGATTTATTTAAATTGGTTAAGTAAAACTCTCTTCTCACAGATTATAATAATTTGTGGCTGTTAGTAGTTCTCGCGGCTAACTTTTTTTTCAATAGGTATAAGTGGACAAACTTATAGATCGTGATTCGTGACCGTGAAGCGTTAAGATAGTGTTAAAGTTGGACTACACTGCCTTGGGAACTGAATATTAAACGAAGGTGTTTTATGCATCTCTTGATACTAAAAAATAAACAATTGTCTTACCTCCAGTCATGGATATTATACCCATTTATAATATTATGTATGTATTTAGTGTTATATATTTGTATGTGTAGTGTGTCAACTATCGGGTATCCATAACACAAGCCTCATAGATAGATTACCATGGAACTTTATGGCTCTACTTTAAAAAAGCAAATACTAAAATAGTCATAATATATTATGTAGTTTAAATCCATTTGAGATATCACATATGTCCTTATAAGGCATGGGAAAAGGATTTAAATAACTCGAGATTTTGTGTGTTATAAATCAATTTACAACATTATCAAGAAAATGTGTGAACAACCTCACTTAGAAATTAACACGAAGGGATGTTAGTAGCTACATAAATACTGACCACAACCGAAGCGGGATCTACCACCAGGATGTGAGTGAAGAAAATAATAATATTTTTATATAAGAGTTTATTTTCAAAAAATTTCTTAAAGGATATATTTATGTACGTTATAACATGACTAAAACTTAATAAAATAGTAAAGGCGTTACTTTAAATTCAAACCAGTTTCAAATAAATGTATTTTTATTTATAGTTTATAATGATTAATAAATAAAAAAAATACCTGATATCTATCTATATATTTAGGTGAAAATTTAGTTCAGGATATCTAGTGAATTAAAATATAGAATCTACATTTAATCGTACTACAAATTAATAATATCACAAGTTGAATAAAATATAAATTAAACGACTTATTTTTATTAATATAATTTTAATGGAAAAGCATATTATTAAAAACAATCTCAAACACAAATTGTTTAACTTTTCATATTGTCAGGTTTCAGTAACATTGTTAAAACGTTAATTTTGGTTTAGTTAATAAATTAACACTCTATGAAGTAGCGGGAGCCATTTTCTAAATTGCGTTTTAATCCCACGTGGTTACAAACCACGCAAAGGAAAAATAACAACGTGACCTACATTGTAGTCAGTCTAAGTTCATTAAAACTTTATTTTTATTATATTACCAACTTATGACTGGTAGTTCACATGAGGGTAGCGAAAAAACCTATTCAATACCACTACATGAGAACTCTACAAGTATAATGTAGTACTCGTAATTACAAGACGAGAAAAGTCAGTTGCATACATAATAATAGTTACACTAATTATTTTTTTTGCTTAATAGCATTTTACTTAATATACCTACCAGGCAGACAGGGCTTTTTTCAGGGCACGCGGGGGCATGCAGTGCCTCCAAAGGGAATATCGAAAATAGCTATAAAAACTGAAAAATTTAAAGAATTTGAAAAAAAATGAGTAAAACGCAAAACACATTGGCAAGGGATGGGGGTGGGTGTGTTAAAATTATGGACATACTACTTTCAAAAATCGTGCCCCCAAAAAAAAAGTAACAATAAAAGGTCTGCCTATAGGTATAAGAAAGCAGCGACTAGGCAAAACACAGTGGTAACCCATTAACGCGCTCGCTTGGAAAACTGAGTGAATCAAGTTCAAATTCTAAGTCTCACACTTCTCATAATCTCCTGTGTGAGACATTGTCAAAATGTTTATCAATTACCTCACGATGAATGAGAACTTCGTTGAAAACCTGCAAGTCTGCAATTTTTCGAAAGACATGTGAAGTCCACTAACATGCACTTAGTTAACGTCTTGAACTATACCTACCTACCATATTTAGTTTATAGAAGGATCTATTAAGGGGTGGCCCAGAATTCGAATTTTTTCAAAAAATTAAATACAAAGCAATTAAGTTACTGCGAGTATATAAATATTAATACTAGATTCTACGTTATTAATAAATTTAAGGCCTGCATTAACTCACACACGATACAAATAAATTAAAAGCACGCCTATTTCTTTAGAAAGAATATAAATATAATTAAAAACTCAGGTAGGTTCTCGACCGAGGCGAAATTCGGTTTAACGAGAACATTCACGGAATGTGTGCCGGCTGCCGGCTTAGCTCTAGGTTCATTAAAAAATACTAGCATTCATAATGAACTCGCAACTGCACGTACAGAACTCATGTGATGCATGATATTTTTAAAGCGTCGTTTGTTTTTATTGTAAACATGACGTACTTTTAACATGACGTTAAAATTTTATTTTCATGAACCCGGCCCGCTTCACTGGGCGTAAATTAAAATAAAATAAACAGTTTTATATTTTGTAATAAAATAAAAGTAGTCTAAGTAACTCCTTATAACATTAGCTGCTAGTGAAAGTCCCGTCAAAAGTAATCGTACGAGAGCTAGCAACGTCGGGAAAACATGCATTTCAGTAAGGCCAGTTTTTAGATATGCTATCTCTCCCACTCTCCCGGACATAATACGGGCTGTCTGGCTGGCGCTAGTGGTTGCGTTCATCAGTGCGCATCGTACTTGGATAGGTAAAATATCAATTTTTCAAAGCACTTTAAGAAGGTTCCTTTTGTTTTTATTATGTTAATTGCAACTAACTAACTGGAACAAACTTTTTGCAACATGAATCTATAATTGCCACAGTTCCATTGTTGTTTAAATTGTGCCAGACGCTGATTTTAAATATATTTTTTGTTAAGGCTCAATTTCAAAAGGCAATCGTTTTAATCCAGTAATTGCTACTTTAATATACTAGGCGCATAGACAAATTTATGTGTAATTTAAGTTTCACTACGTGTCGTAGTCCACTTTTGCGCAGAACTTCAAGCTATCAGTACACTCACTAACATCATATAAAAATTTCAGCCATACTAAAATATTTTGAAAAAATAAATTGTCTTAGAAGTTAGGGACACAATGGAGACGAATTAAAGACTTCTTGCTTGTTTCTTGGTTTTATGAATTACAATAATTTACATTGGCAAATTTAGTATACTTACTGGAAGTGGAAAACGACACGTAACGAAACTTAAATTATACATACATTTGTCAATGCGCCTAACAGGAAAATGAAGCAATTACTGGTTTAAACAAAATATTGCTACTTGAAGTTCAGCCTTAACAAAAATTATTCAAAATTAGTGTCTGGCACCGTTGAAACAACTATTAAACTGTCTGTCAATAATAGGTTCATGTTGCAGAAAGTTCAATTAAAATACTAAAAACAAAAGGAACCTTGTTAAAATTCTTTGAAAAATTGATATTTTACCTATCCAAGTACGATGCGCACTGGTGAACGCAACCACTAGCGCCAGCCAGATAGCCCGTATGATGTCCGGGAGAGTGTGAGAAATAGCATATCTAAACACTGGCCTTAATGAAATGCTCTCTCGAAAACGTTACTAGCTCTTAAGCTATAAGTAGCCTTTGGCTTATTCGTAAATGTAGATAGTATTTTTCCATTAGGTCGCTAGAAAAGAGAAATATTTTGCGCTTGACACTTTTATTAAAAAGGAAACTTTTTCAATTTATATAAGTGTCTATATTCATCTCATCCGCTTTCTAAGGACTCTTGGTAAAGATATGACCATAATAAGTAGGTAGTTATTAAAGTAAAATTATCTATAATCTATAATTATATCTATACATATTATTAAACAAACTCCTCCGCCGCGTCTGTCCGACCGGTCTGTTCCCGCAAAACTCAAAAACTGTTCTCGAGGAAGGTTTTAGTATATAATTTGTCAAGTATTTTGATTTATTTTGATGAATATCTTATACCTCATTTACATTCAGCCCCTGCCACTGCTCCTCGCGCTGCCGGCAATAATTCCCTAAATACTGCTGCAGCAGGATCGAGAGGAGTGTGTGTTTACATACTGCCCTACCACTCACTTCGCTTTCAAGTTTCGGCAATGGCAGATGTCGAATTAATTACAGCGGCCGCGCTGTCTCTTTTTGCGATACATAATTATGTTCGATATTTAAAAAGATCCAGGCGCTCGGCGAGTACTGAGCGTCAGAGCAGAATGTAAACACGCACTGCCGCTCGCGCTGCCGCTCGCGCTGCCGGTCCTTTGACTTCCGCACAAAAAACCGCCATTTTGGGGAGCGCCGGGCAGCGCGAGTGGCAATGGCAGTGGCATGAGAAGTATCGCGTTTACACACTCGTCCTGCCCACTTCCCTGCTCACTACGGCTGAATGTAAATGCGGTATTAGGAGTAATCGAAAAAAAATACGGACGCGAGAATAAAATGCAATTACTGCTTCAAGCGCCGCTACGCTTGATGCTATCGCCGACCTAACCCCGCACTGTCTTGCCTACTGTTTAGTTAATAGCTTTGACTTGGCATCATAAAATATTTATTAAATTTTCTACCACCAATTCCTATTTTTAATTTTTTGTTTAATAGAAGCGGGTACTGCTAGTTAAATATAAACTATGTATCTATAATATTAATTTACAATTATTATATGACTAGTTTTTAGTGCCTTTTAAGTTTTAAGAATATAAAGTATATTAAATTAAATTTTTTAATAAAAAAATATGAACTTTAATGAATATCCAAAAATCCTCCCTTTGCGGCCATCTTTTTGTCGAACGTTAAACTTTATGCTATTTGTAGTTACTCAGTATTACGTTTATTAACAGATGTAACTTAGATTATAATTTAGTTTGACGATGTACCAACTTCTTGCAAGCATTCTATTACACTTTAAAAACATCACCAATAGTCAATACAATACGAGCAACATGCCCCGGGATTCGAACCAGCATCACTCGATTATCTATGCGAGCGCGTTACCGTTGGGCTATCACTGCCTATATCGGTATAATATATGTATACATCAAAATCATAGTTACAAAGAACTCTAGCAAGGATTTCCACCGATATATCCGTTCAATGAACAATGTTATCGCTCATGTGCAGCCCACACTCCTTTCAGATAGTGTGCCCTCAATGTCCCCATGGAAGATTTAATTTTATGATAAATTGTAATTTAATTTACTATAATAAACACAATATGTTTCTGAGCCTAGTTTATATATATTTACGGTTTTACGTTATTGCCTTGGAATAAATAATAAACATTTGCATAGTGGTAACGTGCTACCTTGAAACCAAGTAAAGAGGGTTCAAATTCAGCGTCTTGCACTTTTACGTTACGTTACGTACGTTAAAGGAAACCATGAGGAAATGCCTCACAAACCTAGCAAGTTTACGAAAATTCTAAATGTATAAGAAGAGAATACCAAATTACTCGTAATATAATATACAGGAGGCTTAACATGGTAAGGATCAGCTATTAATGCGCATTTTCGTATATATTATGGGTTGAAATTTTATCAACGGAGTAAGAAGTTTATAGAAAAATAAAAAAACTAAATATTTTCCCAATCTTTATTTGGAAAATACATAATACAAATATTTAGTAACTTTGATAGATGCATAATATCACTACAACTATAATAATATGTGATATATAGGTATAACATCATTTATCAATATAGGCATTAGGCAACTATACGAGCCGCCATTTTATATAACAAAGTCATATTAAAATTCAAAATACCTCGGTGGATATTCTGAAAGTATTTAAACAGAATACGTATAAACTACGTAAAAAATCGAAAAAAAAGTAGTAACCACATAATATTATGGTAAATATTGTATAATGGCACTTTAAATTTTGCACTATATATTTGTCACATTATTTTTAATTATATCATGAAAGCATTCATTAAATTGTATTAATTAAATACAAGAAAGAGCATAACAAATGTATATTTTAGAATATATAAGGATAGCGCCATCTAGCGATTGTTGTAGTACACTACGTCGAAACGTGTAAGCGAAACCAGCGACATCTGTTATGAGTATCTTTCAAAAGAACATTATTGCAAGTTATTTCAAAGCTTTTTATATTTTAAGATAAACAATTACATAATAATAAAATAGTACATTAAAAAAAAATAAACTTCTTTAATTATTATGGTGCTCTCACATTGTGATAACGAGTGTGTACAAAATGAAATGTATAAAATAACATGACCTTTGCAAACATATTCTGCCTCTACTTAACTACTTACTTATAAAAATATGGTTAGCATTCATATTATTATAACAAATGTAATGTATTTCAAAAATACAAGGAATTATTTAACAGTATAACAGTATTTAATAAATCTGGTGAAAGCACAATAACATTTAAATATTAAAAAAATATACCAAACCAAAATATCTTACATACCTTATTAAAAGATAATATATATATTTTAATTGTTAAAAAATACTTGTTACTTACAAGTATTTTTCAACCAATTAATTTCCTTCGTGTCTTCTCCATTCTATGAGACAATAATGATTCAGACATTTTGATTTAGTTACGTATAATATAATATAGATATACATATGTATATGATAATATTCTACCCTCCTTATCACAATGACTTTCTTAATTAATGTTGCCAATTTAATGTATTCCATTTACACTTATAACCTTTGGCAGATCCATTTAAGATATAGGCGATTATGAATTAATGATAATTGATACTTTAATTGAAGCAACATTTTAGTTTCTGAGTAATCTTAAGTGAAGGGTACAGTGGTAAAACAAGAAATGTCAAAATTCAATTAGATGAATGTATTGGAACATTAACATTATGCCGCGTATTATAGAATGCAATGTTAATAAAAAAAATGATTTTGTTACATTCCTTGTTTACTGCTACCCTTCAAGTTAAAAAGATAAATCTTTACTCCTTTACAATTTTTACAAATGTTAAATATCCATACACCTTTACTAATTACAAAACCCTGATAAAGCTGTTTTCTCAGAATAAAAGAAAAAGTGTAATAAAAATTAAGTTAAACATAACTGTGTCAATATCATTGTTGTATTAACACTTTTGTTTGTTCAAATTACAACATATTATAAGCGCTTAGTTATAATATAATTTCAGGCTTCAATCACTGTCTTGAGCTGCCTCTATCTATTATTTTATTCTGTGGCTGCTAACTATTCTTTGAGGTACAATTGTTTATACATTGTGATGATATTGCATGATTTACCAAACGAAACTTTTTTCTAATTAAACCAAAATAAAAAAAATTATAAATGTAGTATAATTGTTTTCAATGTTCCAATCGATGTGTGGGGGATTGAATATTATTATTAGGCTACTGTGCTTTTATGCTTTGCTTATAAGCATTGATATAAAATTTATGGTAAGTATCAATTCTTAGTGTATTGTTGACTTTATTTCAATTTTAATCATTTCGCAGTCATTTTTTTTTTGACTATTGATTTCAGCTGTCATCTTCTTACTTTTAAATGACAAAAATAGTCCTAAGTCAAATCAATTATATTATGAATTAGGTAGTATTTTTATTCATCCAGAATAATTTGAATAATAAATAAAATAGCAAATTCTGTATTTAGTTGCTGTAGGCTCCATACCATGTCTGGCCTGTCTGTCCTACTGTTATGTTACAATTCTGTTCTAACAAAATAAGAAAATGTGGACGGTACCATCTTTCATTTTTTTTATCCATCCCATTAGTTTAAGTAAAACTAGTGTTATCAATTTTAACTTTCAATTAAATTTGTCAAACTGCGCTTTATCTAACTATATAATCATGATCAATACATTACATGTTTTAACTGTAGATTCAAATCTGGCGATACTAATGGGATGTAAAGTATGGAGCCCAATTTAGGCTAGTTCTAGCCGAACATAGCACCACAATTTGAACATCTACGATTTTTAAGAGCAAGGCAGCATAAAATCCCAATAGGGAAGAAAAGAATAGCACATAAAATGCCAAGACATGTGAAGTCATCTTCAAGGATGCCAACTCTACAAGCTGGGCAAGCCCCTACTGCTATGATTGTGGGTGGTATTATTATGTTGGTAGCTCCATAGTTTGGAGCGAATGGTGTAGCTTGAGGGGTATTACCGTAGGGGGTGTATCCAGGGGGGGGTGGCGGAAATGCACCCTGCGGCTGTGGTTGAGGTGGTGGAGGATATGAATGTTGCTGGCCTGAAAAAAAAATGATTAATGAATTATGTGATAACAGAACATAAATGATTCAATTGGGGCTTGGGACCTGGAGCACTAAAGAAATGAATATAACTTTGTATAATAATATAATGCATATTGTATCTTCATAAAATAGATACAGAAAAATATAAATAAAATCCATTTAGGTGACTCATAAGCTACACTCAACAATAATACAATATTTCTTTTTAAGAAAAATTAATATTATTATTAGTATTATGAAAAAAATTATTACTTTTTATTTTTTTTTATTAAATCCAACCACAAATAAGTCAACCCAGACCCAAGAAATAAAAATATTCAATATTAATATTAATTAATAATAAAGAAATAATGACAAGTAGGAAAAACAATGACAAGGCAACTATTAATCAAGTTGAGTGAAGAGAGGCAAAAAGGAAAAAGTGCAATAAAAATATAGCAGTTGCAATCTCAAAGTCAGTTTGGGCCAAACAAATTGTTATAATTATAATTTTAGTACAAAACTAATCAAAAACTACACTTCAATTACCATTGACTTGTTAATAATAAGTAAAACAAGCCAAATTTGAACAAAGAGCTTTTCAGCTATTGGATTTAAAATGTATGAATTTACACACTGATTTCTTATCATATATTATGGTCACACAGTTAATGAGTCATAGTTTATGTTTCAGTTCATACATAGCATTGACTTAATTATAGATTGGTTTATTTTATATACTGTTAAAATGAAAAATGATAGTGGATGTTGTGGCTTTTTATAATAAATTTGATACATTGTGGTTCTTTACAAAATTTCATTTGACATACATAATATTATGTTATTATTTAACCTATTTAAATTGTTTATACTTTTGCTCTATTTAAAGTGATCGTTACAACTTTTAAACAATATATGTTACAGCCAAATCAAATAGAAACACTATTGAAATGTGATATCCTTTAGCAATAGAGTAGGTATGGAAGCCCTATAAAATGAGTTCAACTCTGATATTTAATTTACACAACTAGTTTTGAATTTTGTTAAAAATGCAAATCAAATACAAAGGTCACCTTACCTCCATCATAGCTGATTATTTTTTGAATTATTTTTAATTTGAATATATATATACATGGCATATCATATAAATTGAGCATTAGCATATACATACACAGACATGTTGATATAGGACAGTTAATTAACAGCTAATTAATTACACATTGAAAAAGGAAATGGGACTGAAAATACATTAAAATAAGGTCCAAAATTTTAAGCAATAATTAAGTTAAACCCCGTATATTGCTGATAATTGTCGAAAGTTGGAGATAAAATAGATCTGAATATTTTTACACCATTTAGTAGGTATGTCATTTAATTCATTCATATAATACATTCTTATCTACAGAAATTTCATGAAATAATATTCGAAATAAGTGGTCAATAAATATATAATAAACCTAATAATAAAAGGTGGCGCAATACAAAAACTCTTATCACAAAAGAATGTTGCGACTTGTGATTCATTTCAATTTTTTACAAAACTGAAGTTTACCTGGCGGAACAGCCGCAGAGTATGGTGGGGGTTGCTCAGTAACAGTAGGTTTTTCCATTTTCCTTCGTTTTAGCACTTTTCAAACTTTAAATGCCTTTCAATAAAAAGTTATAAGTTCAACAATAATAAACTTTGCGACTGCTTCCGACGAAAACATCTGTCAAAATAGTGTGCACAGATACATAATTCATAAAGATATTTTAACTTATTATAGCAGAGTCTTACTCTATATAGAGTCATGGAATTAATCTCTAATGTTATTGTTGAAAATTCAAAATATTTTGTATATAAAAGTTACATTTAGGGTTGCGTTCTTCAGAGGACGAAATTTTATATTTTTGATGTGTAGGGGAGGGGATCGGTATAAGTTAAAGTTCATGTTTGTGGGGCCACCTTGTCTCTCAGCCGCCATATTGAAGGTATAGCGTGAAAACCCTTTGCACCCCTTTTTTTAATGGTGGCCGGGGTACAAGTGTGGCGACCCACGACGGTCGCCACAAAGTTGAACTTAAGCTTATACTGACCTACAAATAAAAATAATAGAAAAAAATTATAGTGTGTAACATTGATAAAAGTGTGTACTGTGTAAAAAGATGTGAGGGAAACAATAGAAGAGGTAGAATTGTATCATTATTTTCTATTGTGGAACAATCGTATTTCTTAAAATATATAGTATTAACTCTAATAAAACAACTAGCAGTACCCGCGGCTTCGTCCGCGTTCATGGTTTTAATCGCTACTAAACTTCTTTTGATCACTCGCTGGCAGTGACGGATTAACCCTTAATCAAATTAAGCAATTGCCTAGGGCATCACGTCTAAGGGGGCACCAGAAGAAGTACAAAAAAATCCGTCTTTAGGGTATCACGTCTCACTCTTACGTCACCAAAAACCACACCAAAAAAAGTTTCTTTTGTTGACCAAAGATACAAACAAGAGTCCGACTGCGTGTAATGTAAAGTAACTTACTATTTTAACTAGTTTTTTCCTTTTCAGTTCATTAATTTTAAGTAGTTAGGTTTTTTGTTTTAATAATAATATTTTTTTGAGTTTAAGTATATCGCTATTTTGAACACTTCGAGCAACGTTAGTGTGGTGTAGTGGTCTTACTGCACGAATTATTAGTAGAGTCTCGGACTCGATTCCCGGGTGAAAGCATTTTTTTTTCTTTTTTTTTATGGGACAAAGGGGGTAAACGGCACGGAGGCTCACCTGATGGAAAGTGATCACCGCCGCCCATGGACATCTGCAACACCACAGGGCTTGCAAATGCGTTGCCAGCCTTTCAAAAAAGAATACGCTCTCTTCTTGAAGGTTGCCAGGTTGTAACGGTTCGGAAAGACCGCCGGCGACAGCTGGTTCCACAGATTTGTTGTGCGGGGCAGAAAATGCCTTAGAAATCGCACTTTTGTGGAACGCTGGACATCGAGGTGATGTGGATGGAATTTTCGGTTTTGGCGCGATGTCTGATGATGAAATATGCGGCGGATGATAAATGCGGTAGAAGATGCAGTGGTCCAACATTTCTACGCAGAGCTAAAGGATCAAGCCGATCGAGCTTGATCGTCGATAAGTCGAGCCGCCCTACGTTGAATGCAGTCAAATAGAAGTAGCTGGTACTGGGGAGCTCCCGCCCAGAGATGAGAAAAGTACTCCGTGTGGGGTCGAATTTCCGCCTTATTGAGATTAAGACGCTGACCCGACGTGAAGTACTGTCTCGCCTTACTGAGCACACCAAGCTTCTTTGAGGCCAGTTTGGCCTTACCTTCCAATTGATCATTCCATTGTGCCATACCCGATCAAAGGCTTTCGCTATGTCCAGACTGGCTGCAAGCGCCTCCCCCTTGGTGTTAACTGCTTCTGCCCATCTATGTGTCTGGTAAACTAGAAAATCACCAGCTGAGCCACCTCGACGAAAGCCGTACTGGCGGTCACTGATCAGCCGGTGCTCCTCTAGGTACCGCAGGAGCTGTTGATAATGGACTCTATTATCTTGGAGAACAATGAGGTAATGGCTATTGGCCTGTAATTGGACGGATCTGAGCGGTTGCCTTTTTTTGGAATCGGGTGCACTAAAGCGGCCATCCAGGATTTCCGGACTACGCCTAATGAATAGGAGTACCGGAAAAGACGCGACAAGATCGGTCTTCAACACGTTTGGAGGGATTTGAGTTTCCTTGGTCATCCAGAGTCGAGTTGGACGCGAAGAGAGAGTCCAGTAGATCAGTTTTCTCCTTCGCGGCATGGGCCAGCGAGCCATTCTTCGTGTGCAGATGTGGAAAAGAAGGCTGACAGAAATTCTCTAAAACAGCCTTGGCGAGAGACCAGAACGCACGTGTTCCTGAAAGGAGATGCCCCAATCTCTCACCAATTCTGCTGATTTGCTTTGACTGTGCATTAGCAATGACACTTTTGAAGGACCTGGAGCCAAAGTTATAATCCTTTTTGAAAACGCTGGTATTTGCATCACTAGACGCCGACGCCACAGCCCAAGCTTGGTAGCATTCCAGCTTTCGGCGAGATGCTCCCTTGCAGAAGCGACCAAACCAAGGCTGGGATTTGCCTCCGATGGGCACTGCAGAGAGATTTATTTATCGATACTATACATAGAGTCTGATATGTTAAAAACATCATCATCATCATCATCATCAGCCCTTTTTAACGTCCCACTGCTGGGCACGGGCCTCCCTCAGTACGAGGGGGATCAGGCCATAGTCCACCGCGCTGGCCCAGTGCGTGTTGGCGGACTTCACATGTCTTACGAAAACTTGCTAGGTTTTCTCAGACATGCAGGTTTCCTCACGATGTTTTCCTTCACCGTAAGACAATCTACTTCTAAGGTACGTTAGAACTTATCATTTTATTTTACAAAAAAAGACCGAAAAGAAAGAACGTTTAAAGACCGATTCTAGTTTACATACGGATAGGGGGGCCCACAGGCGTGGATTGCTTAGGGCATCAAGTAGTCTTAATCCGTCACTGCTCGCTGGGTAGATCTTTAGATTGCCTGAAAATTTCAACAAAATCACTCCAGCAATTTTAGAATCCCTCCTTGCCAAGTTGAAAGTTTGTAGCACAAAAAATGAAGGAATTTTATACAAACTTGCGAGAGCTCTTAGACTACCTTAATCCGGACCTATCGCAAAATTCTTTCTTAACTAACTATAAACTAACTCCCTGCCAAGTTTAAAGTTTGTAGCACAAAAAATTACGGACTTTCAAACTTGCGAGAGCCCTTAGACCACCGCAATCCGGCCCAATCGCAAAATCCGTTTTTAGTGTTTGTTTACAAACAATTAACTACCTTCCTGCCAAATTTGAAGTTTGTAAAAATATAAACTATTTACTTAAAATGAACAGAGCTTCCCGTCTGCCTTAAACTTGCCTAGGTCGATTACTACTCAGAGCTACGACGAGCTCATGCCAGGCGGCCGGCATGCAGTCGTCTTCTTCAACGTGCTATATTGGACTTTCGTCTATTGTCTATGATCCTATTATTTACGATATAGAATTGTAAAAGATAAATTATAACGAGTATGTAAATTACATATATATAATTCAATATTTTAACAGTATAAATTTGTTCAATGTTCATAGTTACATTTGTTCAATGCTAGATTTTTGAAAGAATAACGCATGTATGATGGCGGTAGTTAATACCAACTAAAAGTAAAGAACTTTAGTGTAATACGTAACGTTCATGTATATGTAATATACATGAACGTTTGTTACTAATGTAATAAATTTAAACTTTAGAATATGAAAAACAAATTATAGTACGAATAATATATTACTACGGGAGGTAGCGCTATAGTTGAACAAGTCATTTTATACCGGCTGAAAATCATAACAATAATAGTTTTCCCCTCATACATAACAGCTCTGAACGTCAGCTGCTCCGATAGCGGTGGAGCTAAAGGAGACAGCATGACAAAGTCATTGGAAAAAATCTGCTCCGATGAATTTTATACCAAGCGAAACTTGTATTAAATCATTGTTTTAATCATATTTTTTCAAAAAATTATCGTCAGCTGTATTGACGAGGGGGGGTTCAATGTCAGTCACGTGCATAAACCTCATTAAAAATTTGATAAATAAAGTTATTTTATACCTTATGAAATTTATATATCTCAATTTTTATACTTTTAAAATAATAAAGAAAATCGTCAGCTGCACTTTGGACGGGGGAAACACCGTCAGTCGTCGTGATAAACATGTCGCGCCCTCAACGCATTCGAGCGTTGCATAGTATCTTTGGAACATAAACTGACGATCTTTACACCCACAAACAATCAGCTGACGACAATTTTTTGTTTCTTTAACATTTAAATTATCTTATACTTAAAATTCAATAAGTATAACATCAATTTCATATAAATCACACCACAGTATATTAACTTATTCCGTGTAGGCTCCAAATTATATTAATATGTACTCTAACATCAAGGAATTTCAAGTTGTAAAAGTCTCTCTACTTCAACGTACCTTTCCTAAAAAATATTATTCTGGCCTCCAGGTAGAATATACCTGGTAGCTTAGAATAATAACACCTAGAATGATAGTTTCATACATTCATTTCATTCATAATGTTGCAAGTAATTTCGATGGAGGAAATTCACATTTAAGTGGTTCGACGGTGACCAAGTTCCACCATCAGTAACTGGAGTTAATTTAAATGTTAAAAAATAAAATAAAAATAAATAAAATTAAAATAGCCTTTATTTTCTACTACAATTCAAAAAACTTAATCTAAGGTTTATCTTGTTTATTATACAATTTTTACTTGTGATTAATATCTATGTACATATTTTTATTTTCTATGCTTATATAAAGTAATTTATATTGTAATAGTCGCCTCTGCGGCGTAGGCCTCTCCTAAACCTTTCCAAACTTCTCGTTCCCGTGCCCTTCTCATCCATAGGGGTCCACATCTCTGGTTGAAAATGTCTCTCCACCTTTTGCTTGGCCTCCCTGTTTTTCTTTTTCTATCTCTTGGTACCCACTCTGTTAAACGTTTTGTCCATTTATTATTATTCATTCTACAAATATGTCCTGCCCACTGCCACTTCAGTAACCTGATTCTTTTCTTTACATCTATTATTTTTGTTTTTTCCTGATGTCTATGTTTCTAACTTTATCTGATAGTTTTAAACCAAGTATGCCTTTTTCCATTTTTCTTTGGCAGAAAGCAATCCTTTCTTCGTCATCTTTCTTCAGTGACCACGTCTGGCAACCATACCTCGTAGAGTTTTTTCTTTATATTTATATTTATATCAGAATTTTTCATTATTTCTTTCAGTTCCCAGTATTTCCTCCAAGCTAGAGTTATCCTTCTATCTATCTCTTTCCCTGTATTATTTCCGAATGTTACTAGCTGCCCTAAATATATATATTCTTTTACATATTCGATCTTTTCGTTTGCTATTATAATATCTTGAGGTACTCCATTGGTTAAAATCTTGGTTTTCGACATATTCATTAAAAGTCCCACTTTTTGACTTTCCATTGCTAGTTCAATCACCATACTCTCTAGTTCCGTGGCGCTTTCTGCGAAGATCACAATATCATCCGCGAATCGCAAGTGATTTAGTAGTTCTCCGTCTACCTGTGTTCCCTTCATTTCCCAATCTAGTCGTCTAAAAATGGATTCGAGCACCGCTGAAAACAATTTCGGAGAGAGAGGATCTCCCTGTCTTGCTCCTTTTTGTATAGGAAATTCTGACCCTTCACGCTCTAGACTTATTTTGGCGTGACATTTTGTATATATACATTTAATTAAGTTTATGTATTTCTGGTTGACGCCTTGTTGTGTTAATGCTGCCCATATAGATTCGAAGCATATCGAATCGAATGCTTTTGTGTAGTCTATAAAACACATATATAAAGTCTTTCCATACTCCTTTGTTTTTTCGATTAGTTGTGTTATAACTTGTATGTGATTTATGTTATGTGTGATTTAAATGTTAAAGAAACAAAAAATCGTCGTCAGCTGATTGTTTGTGGGTGTAAAGATCGTCAGTTTATGTTCCAAAGATACTATGCAACGCTCGAATGCGTTGAGGGCGCGACATGTTTATCACGACGACTGACGGTGTTTCCCCCGTCCAAAGTGCAGCTGACGATTTTCTTTATTATTTTAAAAGTATAAAAATTGAGATACATAAATTTCATAAGGTATAAAATAACTTTATTTGTCAAATTTTTAATGAGGTTTATGCACGTGACTGACATTGAACCCCCCCTCGTCAATACAGCTGACGATAATTTTTTGAAAAAATATGATTAAAACAATGATTTAATACAAGTTTCGCTTGGTATAAAATTCATCGGAGCAGATTTTTTTCCAATGACTTTGTCATGCTGTCTCCTTTAGCTCCACCGCTAGTGCGACAACTGACGCTCACTTTACTGATTTCCCAACATTAAAGAACTGTTTAAAGTAAAATTCATTCGGTATAAAATGACTAAAAAAAATGCAACGCTACCTCCCGTAGTATATATTTAAGTGTAATTCATAGTGTGATTAGATTTGATTTTTCGCTTTGTACAGATGAGACTTAGATGTACATTTTTTTAATTCTGCATTCATGATTATTTTATACAAAGCGAGGTAACAATTTGAATAGGACGCGTAAACAATGTATTTTCATTAATAAAAATTATTAATTATGTAATGTAAAATTCGTTCGAATTACGGACTCTTTTTTACCCCTAAATCATTATATGTCAAAATAAAAAGTAACAATGTTACATTGTGTTAATTTATTAACATAACATAACAAATATTTACAAATGCGTTGACTATAAACTAATATGTGGGTTCGAATCTGCGCAAGCGTCAATTTCTTCGCGGCCAATAGGTTTGGCAAGAGCCAAGAACAATAAAAAATAAGAATGATCATTATATCAGCCTATTTATTGCCTTGCCAGCCTTCGCTCAGCAGTGGACACAGTGGAGTGTTCAGAGAACCCTTATCCAAAGCAAGTTAGTGCTTACCAATGGTTAATATTACATTATTAAATAAACATGGATTAAATTATTATTAGTATTTTATAAGTCATCCATGATATAATTTTACTTTTCAAACAACACAAGGGATAATAGACCGTATCTTTTCATTACGTTGACTATTAGACGTTCGATTTTCCAGTGGTAAAGGATAGCAGAATTAAATTTTGTAAATAATATTAATATCAACTTCTGGTCTCCTTTCGTTCCTGAGCAAAACAGACAGAGAGACATACATACAGTCTACAGATAGACTACGAAGTGAAGTTCTATAGGGCAACTTTTTTCCTTTGTATATACAGAACCCTAATAAGGAAGGATCTGATAACAGTAGATATATTAAGGGCTTGGCCAACGTTGTAATAAATAAAACAACTTACATCTATGGAACTTTCAATATATTCATATTTCACAAAACAATAACTATTAACGCCGTTTCTAACAATTTTCTAAAATTACTAATATATTTACAGCGTATATTTTTGTTATTACCCATAACTTAAAAAAACTAACCACTAAGGTATTTCTTATTTATATAAAGGTAAAAACAGATTTTACGTGTTTAATTAAGATTTTTAAATATAAAATACGTGTACTAAACTATATTCAAAATAGCTATTTAATCTGTTCCTACCTTAATAAAAAAAACAATGTTGCCAGTGAAAAAAAAAGTCTATCGAACACAAAGCAATAGAATATTACTAAGTATTTTTAAAAACTATTATAAATTGATATGTCAAAATATACAATACATTTAACTTAAAATAACTCTAAAGCATATTTACATACAAATGTCAATTTTAATCATATCCTAAATAAACAAAAATAAATCCAACTAAACAAAAAACAGTTCTTTTTATAATTTAAAATCACGAAAAACTCAAATCATTCAATGTCAATTTATATTAATTTAATTATAGAGTAAACTACTTTTACTAATTAAAGAAAGTAATATGTTAAAGATGTATTAGAAAACGTATTTTATTTCGTAATATAGACTACCTATAAAGGAAATAATTAAGTATGAAACAATAAAATATATATAATAGTGGAATGCATTATTATATAGGTACTAATATATTACCACTGGTACAACTGGTTTATTTTACTCAATATGTATTAAAAAGACGTGAATTATTCACAATGAAAATGTGAAAGTGTAAACTCCATATAACGACACTCGATTTAACGACAAACTCCCTAAAACGTCGAAATCACTAGGCTTTGGTTGGTTCAGTTTGTCTTCCATACAATGATACACTCTATATAACATTACTCCCACTCTCAATAATGACAACAATAAAATAGTAAATAGTACTTTTTAGTTGTCAAAATTAGTAAAAATTCCGCCGTGCATTAAAAAGCTCTGGAAGCAGCAAAATTATTGGCAAAGTACTTTCTTTATCACCAAGATGCCTCAATATCGCAAGATATGAATAAAATAAGTAAAAAAATAGGTACATCAAAATTACTGGTGCAGCAAAAGACATCAGACGAAATTAACAAACTATACGCAATAGCGTTTTAATAAGAAATGTTTTTATGTATGTAATTGCTAATACTAGTCTGAAAGCATTTTCGTTTTCAGATTTTAATTTTTATACAGATTTTTCTTCTCTGTTTAACGACAACTCTTTATAACGTCGAAATATGCACGGTTCCTTGAGTGTCGTTATATAGAGTTTACACTGTACTTCATTTTTATTCGATCAAAGTTTAGAAGTCAAGTTCGCTTACTTGTGTCAAATTATAATATAACGATTCAAAATAAATACATATTAAATGACAAATAAATGTATTTTTCACTAATCTGATGGGAAAATTTGTCCATCGTTTAGGTTGAGTGTATTTAAATTATCAAATATTAAATATCATAAAATAGTTTTTATTGAAATGCAACAAAAAAGTCCACAAAAATTTTGTTATATTTGCAAAAATAAAATAAAGATTTACACATATTTAAATACTTTAAGTTCAACTAAATATAAAGTAAAGAAAAAAACACGCCTAATGTTTTCTTCACCGCATTTTAAAACGCCAATTTTTTATCAAAATTCCATTTTTTTAAATTTTGTTATCTCTTTCACACATAACTAGATCAATAAGTATTTCTATACAGACAAATCTTCATACAACCAATAGCATATAGGGTTGTCAGGTGTTTGATTAAGGCGGACACGTTTTTCTTTTTATTTTATTTTTGTTTATGTTTGTTTTATGTACAGTAGTGTCCTGCCAAAAATTTACAATCTAGCCTGCCCGGTTTCAGTTAAATAACATCAATAAATACACAAATAAAAGATTTTTTTCTTTTCATTTATCCTTCATCATGTGGGTAAGGCTTTCAGGACAAAACATCCGGTTAAATATGAATCTTTCTAGCTTTTCTATTTTTGCGCCTGGCAACCCTAACTGCATATGATGGTTAACCCAATTAGTCTATTCACATTAACAGACCACGGACGTAACGTTTTAAATGAATCGATTCTTCCGAGGCATTTTCTCTACTAACTGGAGGTTCAATCGAAAAAAATAATTTATGCTAATGTTAGATAATTATACGTTAATTAAATCATTTTAAACTTTGAATTTGACGCATGATTGTATGAAGCTTTGTCTTTAAGAAAGTTTACAATGTGATCAAACTAACTAAATCCTCCATTTTACCTTCAAATCAATTCTAATTTACGTTTCACTGTAACAAATAACTATATATCATAGTAAAATCAATTTAGTAAAGCTAGAAACGCACATGCACCCAGCATCCGGTCTGCTCATCTCGACGGTAGTAGTGCGGCCGGTTGTCCGGGAACACTGTGACGGCGGGGAACGGGTGTTGCTGAATGAACTTCAGAGTGGATCGGATCTGGAATTGAATTTTGCTTTGTTTTAACTGACTGCAGAAAGGAGGCTGCTTTTTTATGAATAGGTCGTACATTAAGGATATATCTAAAGGAATATGTAATTACTTTTAAGAGATTTGAAATCAGTGTAGGGTTTTTAGCTAAAAAATATTAATATTTGATCATTCATTTTATTTTAGTTATAGAATGAATGATCATAATTTAATGATAAATGATATAATTTAACTAACTATGTATCTTAAATCTCTCTTTCTCTCTCTCTCTCTCTCTCTCGCTCTCTTTCTTTCACTCTCTCTCTCTCTCTGTATCTTAAAAGTCTCTTAAATTAAACTGTCACCGTAGTCCGTATGTAGTAAATAAGAATGTGTTTCATACATTATGAACAAAATGCGGTGCCTCAACTGCCGGGGTCGTACTGAGATGCTGCAGTATGAAATCATCTGATTGTTCCAGCCATAAGTCCACACCTCTCAACGGTTCATAGTTGAAGGGTCCGATACGCAACATACCCACACCATTGTCGTAGATATCCAAAACCTGTGAAATTATAAGCAAAAAGAATGTGTGTGATATTTATTTACTATACTATTACTTGATTAGTACAACTGATTTGGATGGAGTTGGAAAGGAGCTGATGTTGAATACATAATAGCACACACATGTTTATAATATATTAGAATTATGTATTTAAAGTTTAATTTTAGTGTATCCAATATAATATGGTGTCCATAGATGGTGTTGTGTTGTACATAATAGATTTATCCCGACAATGCTTTCTCCTTTAGTAATAAGTAATTTTTATATCATTTTAAATCTGAGTTTACGAGGCTTATTTATTAAGTATCCTTTTTTTATTATACTAGCATTACTGAAGAAACTACTATAAATAAATAAATTAATAAATTATGCATAATATTATTTACCTATACACTTATCAGTACGTTGTTAAAAAAATATTCAAAATAAACCTTTACCTGTGCCGCGTGTAACCCTCCAGTTATATGCCTGGCACAGCGAAGGGGTAGTTCAGGCCCTTTGTCAGGGAACGTTGCCGGGAAGAGATCCCCCGCCCGTATGTCAACACCGACGCCGGTGACGAGGGGTGCCGGGTAACCACCACCTACTGCTGTGTTCAATTCGCAACAGCATGCGAGGGTTAGGTCAATCTCTTCTGTTAAACGATGGAATGATACTGAAAGTAAGAGATTCAAAGTTTAAAATCATCATAATTCTAATACCATTTATATAGCCATTATTTTTTGGGATATGTTTTTTGTCAGAGAAGTATAAGCGATGTTAGTATATCGAAACGTTACAGAAATCACGTTAATTACTTTTGAGAGTTTTTGTCTGCCTGTCTGTATTTAGGTAAATATTGTATTCAATGATAAGTATTAATTTTATTTTATTAACGAAACACAAAACTATACATTTGGAATAAATACCACGTTAAAAATACAAAGTGCATAATAATGTATACCTATATGACAATATGGGACTTGAAGACATGTTATTTAGCCACTAAAAACACACGCTTTCAAGTCCCGTATTGCCATCATCAAGTCCCGTATTGCCATCATCACTACATATTAGTCAAAACAAAGTCCTCCACCGCGTCTGTCTGTCTGTCTGTTTGTTTACGATAAACACAAAAACTACTGCACCGATTTTCATACTGTTTTCATCAATAAAAGAATGGTTCTCGAGGAAGGTTTTAGTATATAATTTGTCGAGTTTTTGTGTACATTTACTAGCAGCGGCTTCGAGCGAAGCGAGGGCGAGTCGCTAGTATATACATAATTATGAAACCAAACTGACAAAATAAATAAGTAGGTACTAGTAGGTAGTTAGGTGCCTACAAAAAATCTCGTTTAAACAAAAAATATGAATTCATATATTAGTACATATAAGTACAAAAGAAGCTTCAAAGAAACCAGGACAGTAAACATCAAAAATCAAGGAATTACTGAGAATTTGAGCACCGTTTAGTCTTTCAGACGACAGAAATTGTCATCATAACAAAATTAAACGAGAAGAGAAGTTATTGGGGCACTAATTGAAATACATAACATTCAACAATGACCCGCCTACGCTGCGTTCTGGCAATAATTTGCGAGACTCATTTGGCTCAGTGACAGCTCCACACCGGCGCGGCGCGACCTTGGCGTGACATATACACTGCACATTATTGTGACATATGAACCAAATAAATAATATATATTTTCAGACCTAACTTTTCGCTTTCAGAATCGACGTCTATCGTTTTATTATAAACAAAATGTGGCAGAAGGAGGGTTATGTTTTTGAGTGTATGTGTACGTATGTATGTAGGTATAGATTTTTTGGGCTCCCTTGATAGATTTTATCTGGAGAGGTGTGCTTACATTCTTCTTAATTGTGAGACTGACACTTGGTAAATCGAAATTACGAAATTGTCCAATTTTTTACTCCATATTATATGATATATTATACGAGTAAGTAGGTATATTTAGCAAAAGCTATCGAGTGGAGTCAAAATAAACAAATGAAATTCAAAAATATATAGGTATTACAACTTGTACTTATATAATTTTATATGGAATAAGAAATGCTAAAAAACAATTCATAAAGAAACAATCGCTTTGTACGCAATAGGGAAATGTCATGTTTGTAAATATTTTTTGTTTTATATAGAGTTTAGGTATCACAAGTAATATTGCGATAGTGGCTGAATATTTTTATTGGATAGATAGACGTTTATTTACGAATTGATAAAGTCAAAATCAATAAGAATTAAATAATTGTACAATTAAGTTTAAAACAAATACCTACACTTTGTAGTAATTAACGAGTTTAAATATTTAAACGCATTACTTCGTAATGAGTTTAAGAGAGTTTGGCACGAAATCGATGTTCAAAATGTAAAGACAATTTAAATACGATTGAGTCGGAAACGTACACTTGTTTATCATTCATTAAAAACTTTCGATTATTTACATTAACTACAATTTAGTGTAGGTACCTAAAAGACAGTCACTTAAAAGCCTGAAAATTGGAATAGTACCTACTTAATATAATAGCTGTTCACAATAAGCTGTATCTGCATTCTGCAGTTCATCCAATAAGATTTGTTAAAACTTATCAAAAAGTACAAAAATAGTTTTAATTTCAATTATAAATAAAATATAAAAGAACTTTTCCGCCGCCCTCTTGTCACTTAATGAACCATTAAGTCGAGAATCTCCATACTAAATAACGACTTAATGAAATATTAATTAAGTGACTATGGCACATAAAACAAAGGCTACTTACACATTATATTAGCGAACAGATCATCCGAATATCTACGGGGATCTGTGAACCCACCAACAAGCTGTAACTCTAGTCGCCCTTCAGGATATCCTATTGCTAATTGCTGTACCCTGGCTACCATAGCCGCTGCCGCCTCTGCTGTTCCAGAACCATCCAAATGGGCAAGAGCTACTGCTCCTGATCCTGGAAGAAAGAAATTGTTTTAATTTTGACTCCCAATCACACAGGATGAGATATTGAAGAAAATATTAACTACCCGAATGCCTGACGATGGCTATTATACATGATGTCGCATCGTCTGATCCAATGATACTAACATTTTCTGAAAAAGAAATAATACAAATTATAATATTTTGATGTTTTAAATAAAATTTATTATAAGCTATTATAATATCACGCGAAATTAAAATGTAGAACAAAGAAAACCAAACTTTTTTTATCGTCTAAACAACAAATATTAATTAGTAAGAAGCCCAGACGCTTATCTTTCAAGATGGAAGCTGCTCGTTCTAATAATACCTATAAATGTGAAACTTTGTGCAAATATGTATTTGAATACTCGTATTAATCTCGCCTATCCCTTTAACAGATTTAAATAAAATTTCACAATCAGTAAAACCATATCCTGGATTTGATGACGGAATTGGCTCAGTTTGTATCGACCCTACGTGCTGTGCCAACAGTCGCGGGTTCGAGTCCTGCTGGGGGCATTCATGTGTAAGATAAGCTCTTAAAAGGAAACAGAAAATTAACACCTTTTCTTTTAGCTACAAAATTTAATAGAAAAATGAAAAATCTAGCACTACAAGCACTTACTGTCATGTGGTACAACTGCAGCCATTTCCCTCTGTCCAACGTACAGTAGTCCAGGGGTACCGACTTCTCTTGCTGCTGCAGCTAACAATTGGGCTGCTGCATCTCTATATCCTGGGTGTGCGGCCAATAGCGCTCTCACGGACGTCGGGCACTCGTCCGCGAGAACACCGTTCAGTACCACCACCATGTTGAATCTGTGAACGGTTACAGATAAATTATCATAATACTTAAATTACTATTTGTACGTTTTATTGTTTGTCACTTCTGCGCTTTAAAACCACTGGACGGATTCGGATAAACATTTAGAACAGGAGTGAATCCGAATAGAGCGAGTTAGTCACTAGTTTTAATATAAATAAATAAGCTCATACAAACGCATATATATCTAATCTACTGTAATAAGCTTTAGGTGTATTAAACACCTAAAGCTTTGTGAGACAGCCTGACTGACACGTAAATGATAGAATGAGATATTAATAAGATTAAAAAATACGAATCCCTTAGTACTTTTTTAAATAACTTAGATCAATACATATTTGTATTTAAGTTCTTAAACACTAAAAAAGATAGTGTAGATAATCCTATTGTGTAATATTCAAAAAGATATTTTGAGGTCTTAGGTAGCTAAATCGCGTACTCGGTTCCATCCAGTTTCATCCATACAATACATACCTACCTAGGTTTAAATAATTTATTTCCCAAAAGAATTACACAAAAATCATTAATGACTATATTTACATGAGAAACAGAAACATGAGAGACAATATATTTACTTAAATACTAAAATTTATTGTCATCAATGTATAATACATACATACATACATACAATCTACATATTATAATATATAGTCTATATAATACTTTATTATTCCAATTCGAAAGATATCAAATTATTATCATGCCGTTGTTTACCAAAAACCAATGACACATCATAGCACGTTCATATTATTATTAAAACTTATATACTATAATACTCGCAAGTACAGATAAAAAAATTGAATTGTCTCTTAAAAACATCAAAAAAACAGCTTTTTACTAAATGCATGTCATTATTTTTGTCTGTTTCTTTCCGGCTAATTTTTAAAAAGGCTGAAAAGATTTTGGTACTTTCACTGGCAGATAGCTAATGATATAAGGAGTAACTTATACAACTTTTATTTTAGACGAAAGATTAAGAAAAGACTAAAACGTTACCTACGTACGTCTAGGGATGAACTAGAGCGAAGCGCGGCTGAGTTGCTAGTTTAAAACTATCAGGTACCGCTTATGCATATGTGTATTTCTATAATAAATACAAATGTATTTTATTTTAAAAGCTACGAATCAAAAAAACTAAAAAATCTAATATGCATAATTGGGTATACTAATAATTAACTATTCAGAAAAAATAAATTTGAAGGAAAACATGCCACCATTGGTGTCGCGTTGAGGCAAACACAATAGTCTTCTCCATAATATATTCAGAGTGGCGGCGGGTCAGCCGAGTGACACCGGCTCTATTTTACACTAGCGCATACTGGCGTGTGTTATTTGCATATGCTATGCTTACCGCGACGCCGGGAATTCAGACAATGAAATATATTTCAAAATGGAATAAAAATATCCTCACGAATTCTCCTTGACTGTTGCAGATAACATTATTTCTGATACAAACATAATATCAGGCAATAAGCTATAAAACCACACAGTTCAAGTTTCTAGTACGTTTTGAAGACACGACACAAATAAATGAAACTACTAAACATTAAAATATGGGTATTTCGTAATACTTAGTAGTACTTAAAAATAGCTCAAAAAATAATGTTGAACGTGTACGTACATCAAATATCTACGTTGAATAGAATGAAATATTATGTGTTCAAAAAAAAACAAATACGACAGTCGACAACACGTTTACTTTTGCTGTAACGGTAACTCACGCTACATCGTATAATTCATCAAAACAATTCTATGAAGCAAGGAAAACTTTGTAAAAACATTATAGCTTTTGTTGCATTATTTCAAAAATGTGTTAAATTATTAAATTGACTAAAGTGAATAGGTAATAGTACTTTTGTAGAGGCAGCCTGCGGTTGTAGGTTCGTGTCCCGCTGGAGGTTTTCATTTGTCTGATGTGCATGAATATTTGTACTCTAGTCATGGGTGTTTGGATATTTATAATATGTATGTATTTAAAGTTATACTTTATGTGAGAAGTATCAACTATCTGGTATCGATAACATAATTCTCGTAGCTTACCATAGAAGTAGATGGTGTAATGTGTTAATGTTTCAACCATAATTACTATATGTATGTGTTATTTTGATAACGGCATAATTCATATTAAATGTATTTGGAACAAAGACAATACGTTTTCAAATAATACCAACGAGTAGAGCATGAAAATAATTTTCTTCAAAATAGGATAAGTCGAAAACTTTTTGCAAAACGCAAACACTATCTAACTTTAAAATAGAAACAAAATAAACTGTTAACTTTTTATACTTACAATTACATTTGCCAGTTGTAAATTGTAATTATCTATAACTTCGAAGCAATAAAATGTACTACACAACTTATTATTAATATGAATGTTGTAAGCATGTAACAATATTGGTATTCTAGGTACTATTAAAGAGTTGTTAAGCTAGGCATTTCAATATCACAACTGTGCATTCAAAAGAATTTAACGCCGTCCCTTGTCCTTGGCTAAACAAGAGGTGATTAATGATCAACCTGTCTAAAGATTGAGATGTAAAAAAAATCATTCAACTGTATAGGAATGCCCTCTGACAATTTAACTCACATAAAATAATATCGAGAGGTCATCGCTTCAATAGCTCGTATTCAAATTATGCAGATTATGATCATATCGTGTTATTGATAATATGTTCATTACGTCATTAAGAGTGAAACTTTAAAAATTATACTGATTAATTTATATCTTTATTAAAGAGCTTTCAATTTATAAACTTAAAATATTAGTGTTAGTTAAATTAGGTTTTGACATCTTTTATTATATTGCTCAGTAACAATCTAATTTTAACTTCCATAAATAGCCCGAAGATGATAAAAAATTAATGTAATTATAAGTATTTACCTGTATTCTAAAACCGCATGCACTTCAACAATCACCACGTAATAACACACAAATTATAACCAAAATAGTACAGATCACTTTAAAAAATAAAATATATGAATATTTATTAAAAAATTTAAATTAATTAATAAAACGGCAATAATAAAAAGCACTAAGTGACGTGGTCGACGCGATCAGAAGCAAGAGCGAACTGAGATCCATAGGTTATCGCATCCGACATGAGCATTCGAAGCCGCGAGTAACTTGTTATTGTTATGATAATATGTTTGTTGGAAATAGTGGGCGATAGTGTCTGTATCGTGCAATGAGCAATTAAGAAATATACCGTCAACTTTATCTTGGCATGTAATAACAAATGAGCGCAGGCGTCCGCCAATGTCGCTTGTTGTCTTCAGATAATGAATATTATTAACGCTTCCTAGAATCGTTTTTAATGGCTTTATGCTTGTGCAAATCGAATTAACTTTTTTCATTTTATTGTAAAATTACAAAAGACTACGTCTTACAGCTATTACTTGACAGCCCTTAATAATAGATGAAAAGAGCAACTGTTGAAATTCTCAGTAGATCAGCATTCCGAGTCAGTGGTAGCTTACTCACAGACTTATAGATTTTACATTTAATTTAAAGTTTAATAATGTATAAATGACGATTCAAAAGAGGTAAAAGTCTATTTAAACAAAAAATAATTTGATTTGAATATAAAACGAGGGGACAATTTTTACCTAGTAACTAGATTCATGTAGATAGAAACAAACCACAAAATATAACAACACTAGTGTTTACTCGCGGCTCTACCTTTATTATTTATGTATGATAATGGCTACGCTGGCTATAGTGATGGTGAGAGTCTACAACTTTCCTTAATATTTAGGCTATAAAATGGTTATAAATATTCAAATTGACCGTTAGTCCAATTTGCAACTGTCCACGATGCTTACTTAAAAAGTTTATTATCGTATACTCTAACAAACAAATATTTCATAGGTAATATGAAAAATAAAGTACCTGTTTAGTAAACATTTGCTAAGTACCTAGCTTTCTAAAAAGAGTACTTTGCACGTGATTAAAATTTCATAAACACGTTTTTCAATAAAATCTAACAATTTGACCGTACAATGACCTATGAGGTGTATAAATAAATAAAATGGCACTTTTGCTGTCGTGGTCTCGTATAAACAGGAGAAGTCAGGACGACATAGGTCGGTAGATCAAAGGCGAGCATCACTCTAATTGGACCTAATTGACGGGCAACGCGTGCGCAGCGGTCAACTGGATTAACAGCTGCTGAATGCGATTTAGTAGGCTTGATGTAATCACAATTATTGATGCTCTTGTACTTACAAGAAAATTGAAAAATGAATATTGTAATTATATTCTACTTTGCTTATAAATCTTCTTAAAATTATTCACTATATGACAATCCATATTTCTTCATTCAAATCCGTCTAGCCATTTGAGCTTAATGCTCAAGCCAAGGAGTAAAAATAAATAAACAAACAAACTTAAGCCTTTATTTTACTATTCCAATACAGTATTTAACATAGTAGAAGGCAAATGTTAGCAGAAAACCTGTGTAAGTAATTATATAATTATCATAGTTTTATAATGCACAGTACGTATGTGAAATTACGGTGCGAGTTTATTGCTATCACGTCATTGTAAATCAGCATATAGACGTGTTTAGTGTTTATCCAAAACATTTCTAATTAATGTCTGACGTCTTTTGTACGTACGTATTCATACTTACGTATTTAATATTTGTATTCAAGAAAGCAATTATTAACGTACTATTATGAATAAATTAAGTGTAAATTACGTAAAAGTACCTTAACAATGATGATCATAAAACAAATAGCTTTGAAAGTCACAATTATTTTAAACTTAGCTTTCGACTTTATATTCCTGGTCGTAAACCTCTCGTAAATATTCTCTAATATTATTTAAGTTGATTGCGAGATATTCGACTCCCATTGAGTTAACTATCAGCCATTCAATTACGAATAAAATTTATTTATATTCATTTCCAACGCACTATAAATACAAGATCGTAATATGAAAATCGGATATAAATTAAAGCGATCTCGGGAAGTACATGGGCATGAACGACTTGGTTTCTGGTTCCACTCGATATATCCCCCGAGGGTTATTAGGATACGAATTCGTGATATCATAGCGGAGCAGACTCGGCCCATTATGGAGTGCAGCCAATAGAACTGTCCGAGCACTTATTAATGACCGCGAGACAATGATGCTAACGCTATTAAGTGGCTCGGGCCATCGCCGTTGAACTTTACCGTCCGCTCAATTGCAAACGGCTTAGTATTAATGACTGAATATATTTAATATTTCGTGAACATAACTTTACAATTTGTTTAATGTCGCTTTGGTATTTAAATAGACTTTATCCGGTGGTAATCTATTGAATAGATAAGAAATGTAAAATACTACACTTATACATTGAACATAAATTATAATTTTACGTTTTTCCGAATGACAATTTAGAAACGTCTTGCCCAATAATAATAATCGATAAGGTTAAGTTCCCACGACATATTAATGACTAGGCAAAAGTTTAGCACAAGCGCGCCTTTTATGCGCCGTCGCGTCCTATTACCTCTCATTTGCGGCGAGAGACAAACGGCAGAGGCGAGCACAAATTTCGCTGATATAATCGACCAGTAAGACAATGGTTATCGTTGGTACGCGATACCGGCGCAGATAGCGCCCCTCCCGACCTGATGGATGCGGCACGCTCGCGCGATACCATCTCCATCGTGACGCCGGCTCTAACATTGTATGCACCAATTATTATTCAATATCCGACCGCTACATCCGATCAGACATATCTCATATATTAAGTCCATTTCAACTGATTGAGGATGACCTACGGTCAACTAACAATCGAATCTGGCGCGAAGTAGCCTAATTGAATAATTGTTTTATTTGTCTGTCAGATCGATACTTGCCTATAAATAAATTCCCGACATGTCGAACTATGAAATACATATTGATAGAGCCGGAAAGTTTATCGATAGAATAGACAAGTTGAATAGATGCTGTTTACCGCCCTATATAATCATTTGATACACAGACGGTGCAAGCGTTATCGACATTTGGAATATATTGGTTATAAATTAAGCAGCGGCACGCGTCAAAAGCTTACTAACGAAACTTCATTCACGTATCAATGACCTCTAATGAAGAAATAAATTTAATTAAAATTTATGGAAGAATACATGTAAAAGCTATTATTAACTTACGCTTAATAGGTGGAGCCGAAGATGTGAAGATCATTCAGGTCGCTAATAAACCTACGACAAAAAAGTTGATAATATCTATTAATGCGATAATAATGGTTACAGTCAATTTTCTTACATAGAGACGTAATCGGAAGCGTTGGGAAGCCATCAAGCGTTCACAGGTGGCATGTGACTTCGAAAAGCATTCAGATAAGAAGATTATGCATCTATTTCTATCTCAAGACAAGATCTTGCACGATTCCACCGACTGCCCTCCTCAAACGGACGCACGACAGAAATTAAAATAATACGACCATGATGAATGAGGCATGCGCTCAGCTGAAACGATATTGTGAACAGCGGTAATGCTAATTCAATAGCGTAATACTCCGTATCTCCCGATGTAACCCGTGGTCGATCCGAGCGATAGACTACGTTTGTGCCGATATGGTTTTGCTCGTGATTTATTTTGGCCGCTCCCATATAAGTGTACGGCAACAATGGACCGCGACTTGGGATTTACGACAATCGATTTGGTAGCGATAAAAGTTTTAGCGTTCAGGAAAGGATTGAAGAACCCAAGTACATTCTTTCGGCAACTGTATGTACGCGTGTTTTTTCTTGTCATTTTAAAAAGTTACATTAACAGATATGTATATCAATAATATACGTATAATTTATAAGAAACTAATATTTATTATTTTTGTAACGATAGATAGAAATGGCAAATAGTATAATATAGTAAGTTCATAAAATAACAAATGGAACCTGACCTTCTGACATACAAACACGATCGCATCAGCTCGACATTATCTACGATCACAGTCGCATTAACACAAATTGCGCTAATTGTGGAAATCTTAAGAAAGCCCGTTACTAGTTGTGACCGTCTTTTAATGACTACTTGTAGCAATCTACATACCAGGTAGAATGACAATTAAATACTGATTTTCATAACAAATGGGGTACAACAACGTGAAGTCATTTGAACCTCGCTTGAACTTAGGATAAGACACTTTATTCCATTTTATATTTTAACACTATTAAATCAGTTCACTTTGTGAACTTATAGAAGGAGGAGCTTAAGAGAAGCTCAAAAGCAGTAAAAACTTTGTAAATTAATTTAACATTCTTAATAGTTATCACAAGTATCCTATACAGATACAAAAATTAACTGTTGAAAATGAATAATAAAACGAATTTAAAACGTTTCTAAACGTCAATACAATCAACGTATCGATCTAAAGCGTCAATTATCTAACATCTGGATAGATCTCCCTACATCTCGATATAGCATCGCGATCAAAAGTCGATAGTGATTCGAATCATTCGGACAGGAAGCCCTACTGCGCCTTATCACACGCATACACACTGTGCCGAATGATTATAAGGAAACATCTAATTTATATTACTATCGAAGTGGCCATTTTGCAAAATTATTTACGATAAATGCATCCTGTTTATATTAATAAGCGAAACCTCTAGTGAGAGTTAGTACTTCTATAATAAAATATTTAATTTTATTAAGAAATGAGAGAATAACTGGAAAAATGGAAGGTAAGTAGGTCTAAATAAATATTATTTTTTATTTTAATCATAGTTTCTGAAGAAGAAAGCAATAAGAAGAAGATAGTAAAAATTGACCCAAACCAAACCAGGAGCTTTTGGCGAGCTTTAAGTATGATTTATTGGCTTTATGCGGTCTAGTTTTTTTTTCGTTTGGGTTGATTAGCTCTATGACATACTATTTTATTAACATTATTATTTTAGAATAATCATTTAAAGTATAACTGTAGCGTGTAAGGTCCTGGCCAAAATATTCAATTCAGAGTCATGAATCAGGAAAATAAATTTTAATATTTTAATAAAATTAATATTTATTTTTTTCAACTAAACCAAAACCCATAAACACGAACTATAACTCGTTTATAATATAATTATTGCTTATGACCGAAACATATTACAGCATAGTAAATAGCATAAGCGTATTTTACGTAGTGCTTAAAATCAGACGTCGAGTCATAAGATAAAGTGATAGTCGATAAGTTGAAACCATTAATACTTGATAAATTTTAATGTTCTTTCAAGTCGCGTAATGGACCTGACTGGATGCAAATTAGAAGTGAAACTGCTGTAAATAACGTTATAGATGAGAGTTAGCTTTTATGTGAACTGTGTTTATTAAGCAAATGCGTTATTAATACAGAAAAACAAATACATATATAATGTGGAAGTTGAACAGGAAAGAGGATATTCGAGGGGGGAGAAAACTATAAAAGCTGATGCATAACCGGCATCGGGGGGTAGTTGTTTCTTGACACTTATCGTGGTAGCATTGTTAGGTCGTTACTCCTGTTGGTAATTTTTTTTAAATATCATTATTAGTAGCTTAGTTGTCTTTTTGGTTAGTTTAATTGTGTTTTAGCGTTTTCAGATTCTTAAAATAAATTGAGGTCGATTTAGTAAGTTTGTTTTTTTTTAAAAAAAAGCTCACTTCTGGTCTAAATTCACAAGAATAAATAAATACGAATATAATAAGTGGTCTCAGATTGAATAAATATGACATGTAGGTATACACAAAATATATCAATACATATTATAAAACAAAGTCCGTCGCCGCGTCTGTCTGTCTGTCTGTTCGCGACAAGAGATTGAATGATTCCCAAGGAAGGTATTAGTATATAATTTGTCAAGTTTTTGTTTACATTGGCTAAAATTTCATTAAAATCTGTAAGGTGATTTTCTCATGATGCCATCACAGGCAGGCAACAGACATAAATTCTAAAAATTTTCGGCCTCTGTATCGATAATAATGCCAATAAGTAAGACTTTCAAAAATATATTTAACTTTTAAGGGACAGATTCAACTTAGTTATGATTTTATTATTATATTTATCGGTTTCTACTAAATAAGAACAAAGTAGTAAACCTTCTCTTCTCTTAAATAACTTCTCTAAAATGACTTGGGTCATTGCTGATTTGCAAACAAAGAAAAAAATATTCTTACAGTAAGAATATTCAGCATTTATAAAATCATTTTATCAGAGATATATAAACTATACGGTATAAATATCTCTTAAAAAATAATATTTCGGTACAATCTATACTAATATTATAAAGAAGTAAAGTTTGTGTGTTTGTTAAATTGTAAGGGGTAATCTCGGGATCTACTGAACCGATTTTAAAAATTCTTTTACCAATAGAAAGCCACATTATTGCAGAGTGTCATAGGCTATATAAAAAACCGAAAAATAAAAAGGCTTTTACGTGGTAGTCCGTTTTGCGAAGTGAAGCGGAGAAAAAACGGTCGAATGAAAGCATTTCTTACGAACGCTGCCTTTATTATGAAAGACTAGCAGTACCCGCGGCTTCGCCCGCGTTAATTTTTTAAATATTAGGAGTCAATCCCGCGGGAACTCCGGGATAAAAAGTAGCCTATATGTTATTCTGGGTCTTCAGCTACCTACATACCAAATTTCATCGTAATCGGTTCAGTAGTATTTGCGTGAAAGAGTAACAAACATCCATACTCACAAACTAAAACATAACACTCTGTACTAAAAAAGAATTATTAACATTATGCCCAACGAAGTGGGCACGGGTCAGCTAGTATCAGATAAAAAAATATTATTTTTATAAAATTAAGTTCTTTAAAGAATACTATAATAAATAATCTTAATCTATTTGTTAACTTCATTTCATCAAAATCCGTCTAGCCATTTCAGAGTGAACGAGTACGTTCAGCAAAACATTGCCAATCAATTATAATGTACATACTTTTAACGAAGATCTCACAGCTTCTATCTTTGCAAAGTAATATAAGAAGCGAATTTCTGACGGACCAATAAATAAAGTGAATTAGCAATTTGGTTCATAGATGACGTTACGGCGCCAACTATGCAAATGATGTTCCAAAACTGTTTTTTGTTAGACGCGTTTAAACCATAACTAATAAAATTATTTTTAACAAAAAACAAAAACCGACTTCAAAACTAAACAAATCTAAACTAAAAAGTAGAAAATAATACTTTTAAGAACTTCGTTAATTTTGAAGTCGGTGCCAGCCAAGACGGATAGACTTATCTTGCCTTTACAAGGAACTTTCGAACGGTATTTTGATTATGTTTACAAATATTATAGATATAGATTAATCGAATATGTGTCTATTTAAGGTTATTTTGCTTTGGCTGGCACCGACTTCTAAATTAACGAAGTTCTTAAAAGTATTATTTTCTACTTTTTAGTTTAGATTTGTTTAGTTTTGAAGTCGGTTTTTGTTTTTTGTTAAAAATAATTTATTTTCAATTTTTTAACGGAAAGGAGATACTTATTTTGTTTATGTACAAAAAAGAATTTTCCAAATCGGTCCAGCCATCTTCGAGTAATGGGGAACATACATAAAAAAAAGTCCCCGACGAATTGAGAACCTCCTCCTTTTTTAGAGTCGGTTAATAACAAAAAAGAATTTTCCAAATCGGTCCAGCCATCTTCGAGTAATGGGGAACATACATAAAAAAAAGTCCCCGACGAATTGAGAACCTCCTCCTTTTTTAGAGTCGGTTAATAAGAGCCTGAAAGAATTTAACTATCGGTCTATAATTACGTATAATATTGAAAGAATTTTCTTTTAACTCCTAACCGTTGAGGAGTTGTACCTTCCATCATTAGCTCAACCACAGGAGATGATGATAATCAGACGCAAATACTTGAACAGCTTTAGAAAATATATGAAAAACGTAATAAGTGCCTATAAAATTTGAGAGTTGTCTTCGATTTCCCTGGGATCCCATCATCAGATCGTGACTTGGTGACTATGGGACCAACTAGAAACTATACCCTTTCAAACAAAAAAAGAATTTTCCAAATCGGTCCAGCCATCTTCGAGTAATGGGGAACATACATAAAAAAAAGTCCCCGACGAATTGAGAACCTCCTCCTTTTTTAGAGTCGGTTAATAAGAGCCTGAAAGAATTTAACTATCGGTCTATAATTACGTATAATATTGAAAGAATTTTCTTTTAACTCCTAACCGTTGAGGAGTTGTACCTTCCATCATTAGCTCAACCACAGGAGATGATGATAATCAGACGCAAATACTTGAACAGCTTTAGAAAATATATGAAAAACGTAATAAGTGCCTATAAAATTTGAGAGTTGTCTTCGATTTCCCTGGGATCCCATCATCAGATCGTGACTTGGTGACTATGGGACCAACTAGAAACTATACCCTTTCAAACAAAAAAAGAATTTTCCAAATCGGTCCAGCCATCGTCGAGTAATCGGGGAACATACATAGAAAAAAAAAAAAAAAAAAAAGTCCCCGACGAATTGATAACCTCCTCCTTTTTTTGAAGTCGGTTAAAAATACATAAAGTCTTTCATTATTATGCTTATAATATTTTAGGTTAAGCGTTCGTGTTTTAATTTAAATGAGTGATTGTTAGTTTTTTTTTGTTTATTTAATCGGGATTATTTCTGGAGCCACCTGGATTTCAATAACTGTATCTACTTTACTACGGATTAAACTACGCAGCTAAAGGCGCGGGCAAAAGTAAAATAATATTATGCATAATAAGTAAATCATAATTTGATATTGTATAATTCATTTACCGTGTACCCTGCGCACACTCCTCTACTGGCGCAGAAAATTTAAGTTCTTAAATCTAGGCAACCGTGGATTCAATTAACTTTTTGATAAAACAACCTATCACAGTCGGATTTAAAATAAAATAAGCTTTTTTATGATATGTAATTCGATTAAATAACTTATGAGAGTGTATCAATAACGCTTACTTATACCTGTATATACCTGGCAACTTCATAGCTGCGCTGGGCGTAAAGTACGCAAACGTAATTTTTTTAATTCCTTATAAGGTATATTCTTTCACCTAATGCTCGACTTTCATAAATAACTAATCGGGGAAGTTGATCAGTAAAAAATAAATCATTTAATTGTTTAACATCATCCACGCCATATTTAATTACGCAATATATTTGCAACGTATCAATGTATATGTATATACATTATCTAGCATATATTTTTTATTATAATTATATAACAAATAAGGGTATAAGATCTTAGACCGTAACATGATGAAACGGATAAATGACATTCTTGAAAGACAAAAGTATCAAATATCATCTGCCAATTCATCTTATGTATATATGTATATTTTACAGATAACGCGAAATGATCAAATCGAGAAACCGCAGTAATTAATTAAGTCAAACATTTGATAGTTTTTGAAATGTCGTTCAAGGAGCAACCAAGAAACATCTTCTATAATATAATTAATACTCGTATCACGGTGTTTGTGATCGCACGCCTCCGAAACGCCTCGACCGATTTAATTATTTTTTTTGTACATTTGGACGACCCCCAACCGGCAACCCCCCTTGTTTAATCGCGATTTTAATATATTTATATGGCAGAACAACGTTCGCCAGGTCACCTATTAGTAGAGATATAAGATATGACAAGTATCCAATGCGCGACATAGATTAGATTATGACAACTTCAGAGAAATCGATGTGCACGTTCTGTAAAAAACAAAACTGCAGAACCAACTATAAGAAAATTTTGTGTAGCGATAACTTATTAATCGGATCGACATTTAGGATACCCTTTACGACGTTTTTTTTTTCATTTAAATGGAAAAACACTGGTCTGATGAGTCGTCCTTACAAATACAAGGCGGAAGTAGATATTTTTGTTTTAATTTAAAATGTACAATATTACAATGCTCACTGTACATATAATATGTATACTGTAGACGTTAAAACATATCTCGGGACGAATCTGAGCAAAGCGATTGTATGTAGTTACATATACACTCATTAGTAGATTTGATAAGTTAATAAGAACTAACAACGTTAAGATGAATGTGCATTGAAATAGGAGTATATTTTATTATTTAAATTATTATAAATATTTATCATTTATTAATTACAAAATGAGAAATTTAAACGATTTGAAATTCATATAAATTCATTCACGCCCATCATTCATCTTAAGTTAGGGCTGTCAAAAGTATTTTGTCTAAATATAAATAGTACCTACGCAATATATTATTTAATATTTATGTTTACGTATGTATTGAACTAAAACTATTTTTAGATCAATATTGTGGGATTTTAAAAATAAATTATATATAAATTACTTAGTAACAATCTAATATCTAAAATAATGGTTTATTTTTTTTATTTTTTTCTGTAATGTTTTTCAGACTAAGCTAAGCTTGGGTGAGATTAAAATAGATAAAAATACTTATCGTTAGTTTGTGTTTTTATTTTTTAATAAACAATTATGGCAGCCCTACATATAACAGATCAATACATATTATGCGTTGTCACAGCTTCTGGTTTCCAGATTAACGTTCACTCGACACGAATTCATAAACCGTTAATGTTTATTTTTATTCTTATTATTTAATAAGAAAACGATTGGAATGGTATTTTAAATAATCATTAATCTACCAGACTTTCCCTAGATTAGAATATCAATAGATTAAAATATTTTTATTGGCATATCTGACAGAGGTTATTAAAGTATAGTATCGTTTAAATGAAATATTACTGTCAAAAGAACAGAATTGAATATAATTCTTCGAATAATATGTGGATATTGTTTTACATTTTGAATTCCATTTAGCCAATAAACAAAATTGATTATGTTCATCATATGAATATTTATGAATAAATGAAGTGATTCTGACCACAACAATTGCATTGTTCTGTAAAGACCAATGTCACAAATATAAATACCGATTTCTATAGCTCTATATTTTCCTTTTACATATTACAGATCCGTAGCTTTCTCTTCAATTCTTTAAATGTAAAACTTTAGCTAACATAGAAAGTTTTAAGTTTACTTAATTTTTTTAGTAAAATAAAAATATTGTTTGTTTTAATTACGTCAAACTCAATCACCTCCCAAAAAATAATTGTATTTACTTTATTAAGACAGTATTTGTGGCTAACTAGGGGGACCCGCGGCTTTGCTTGGGCTTAGAAATTAAAAAAATATCTTTGGTATCGTGCTACTACTTACTTTAAAAGTCCACCCCTCATTCATGCGAACTAATCTATAGAACCAGGTATGGTGTTTTCCTGTGAGATAATTAAATATCAATGCAATTGTAATCAATGTCATTTTTATCGCCTTTATCAATGGAAGTGACATAACATTCAATGTTATAGATACGTACTTTATAATATAAAAAAAATCTAATTTGAAATTTCATAGAAAACAGCTATCTGAGTTGCATGACTACGCGGGCAGTTTACATATAGATAATATCCAACATGAATGTATAACGGACACGACATATCGCGTCAAAACGAGAATGCCGAGATCGTGGTCCGATCCTACGTCGAGCCATTACGACTTATAAACATAAAATAGCTATAGAAAAACACTCAGTTTTCTGTCAATGAATTTATTGAGACAAGTTTAAGTGTAAATATTCTTAGTTTACATTAAATGTCGATTTCATAGTTCTTACTTTCTGTACTTATTATAGCTTCTTCATCGAGTATGCCATTACATGAGTCTCGTATTTTACTATTTCAATTACTAACAGTTTTCAAACCATATTTTTTAGTAGAAAGAAATTTCCTCTGGTTCATGCTTTTGATGTTATGTGACAAATTTGTCAAATAAAGTGGTCACATGCCACGAGTCACGACTAATATAATATTGCTGTATCAGTTACTTTTATAGAAGAGTAACTTCATTTGTGTTCGCCATTTAATATACCTCAGTAAATATACTTGGCCTGACTTGGAACTCGAACCCAAAACCTCCAACATGCATGTTAGCTAGTAAGCTATAGAAGTATTTAACAAAGTATATTGTAATCAGCCCTTTTTTACGTCCCACTGCAGGCACGAGCCTCCCTTCAATATGAGGGGATCAGGCCATAGTCCACCGCGCTGGCCTAGTGCAGGCTGGCGGCCTACATGTCTTTCGAAAACTTGCAAAGTTCTCTCAGACATGCAGGTTTCCTCACGATGTTTTCCTTTACCGTAAGACAAGAGACAAGTGGTGATCATGTTAGGAAATGATTCGCACATGAAAATATCAGAGGTGCAAGACACGGATTTGAACCCGCATCACTTGGTTATCCAAGCGAGCACTCTACCACTGCCTTAACAAAGTATATTATTTAGCAACTAGCTGATCCGGCAGACTCCATACTGCCTCAATCGATACATAAAAGACCTAATTTTTTTTTTCAAGTCACCTTTTAAGCCTTCTCTGGACTTCCACGAATAATTCAAGACCAAAATTAGCCAAATCGGTCCAGCTGTTCTCGAGTTTTAGCGAGACTAACGAACGGCAATTCATTTTTATATATATAAAAAAGAATAATAGGAAATATTATTAAGATATAATATATAAACAGTATATATAGTATCAGAATATTATCTTAGCCTTTATGATTTCTTAAATTAATTTCACATGATATCCATTACCGTGCGATCCCACGACGGGATATGATAGCAACTGACGTGCATTTGATTCGCATAAATAGAATTTCAGTACAACCGTATGCATTTCTATGAACGCCTTTCTCATAAATAGTTTAAAATTAAACATCGTGACTTGAAATGTTGAGTACTCAATATACGTTTCTATATAATTTGGGTGCTTCGTCGCATTTTTTTAGTTATTTCTTGTAATATTTTTTCTAAATGAATTTTCATTAAATAAATTCCGGAAAAATATAACTATATTTCTTATTTTTAATTAATATGAAAATTAAAAACTTAAAAGTTCATGTATTATAATATAATTACCGTTGATGGTATTTTTTTAGTAAGCTATTCTGTATAAATTAACTATAAAACGAAAAAAAATCTGGTTTTACCTCGCACCTACTAGGTACAAAACAAATATTGATAATAATATATTAGATTAAGTTCTAATATTAATAAATAATATTGTTAAAGAACCTTCATAGAATTAATGCAAGTTCTTTACACTCAAACATTTTTTTATTCTTAGGAAGCTTCCTGGCGCACCGCACCGTGCGCGACGCGCCGCACGACATCCGCGCGCTGCTCTCCGACTCCTACCTGCGCATCGTCACCTGCAAGCACGGCCCGCCGCAGGTCGTCATGGAGACGCACCTCAGCAACCTGGTGTCGTGCACGCCGGTGTTCTCGTCGGGCGCGTGGTACGTGGAGCTGGGCGTGCGCGGCGGCGGCGGCGGCGGGGGCGCGGGCGCGGGCGCGGGCGAGGCGCTGCGGCGGCCGCGCGTGCAGTGCGACGGCGCGGACGTGGCGCGCTGGCTGGCCACGCACGCCGCCGCCGCGCGCCAGCTGCACCACGACCGCCGCCACACGCTGCTGCCGCACACCGACCTGTAGCCACCCCACGCCACCTCCTCGCTGCCTCTGCCAGCCTGGTCGCCACCACCTGCCTGACGACCTCGTGAGCAAACATCCTGACAGACAAAAATTCATACATCCGCGCAGATATACAGTATATCTATGACCTTAGATAAATAATACATAAGCCAATAATGATTGCGTTTTCGACTTCTGTCAGTAGTGTAGTCGGAAATGACCGATCCAGATTTCGGTCACGCACACACACGTAGTGTACCTCTGTCAGGATATTTACTCATTCTATTTTTACAAGCAATCTTTTAGTCTAATTAAAAATGTAAAAAAGACACGCCAAACGTTTATTAATTAGGTCCAATTCAATTTTTGCTCTCGCTTCTGCTGCCTCCAGTTCTAGCTTCTTCTTACGTGCAAGCGCAGAGGACGACGATGACCTCTTAGACTTCGCACTGAACATCACCCATATCGGTATGGACAAGTGCGCGGTCTTTTGAGTTCGTACTTACAAAAGCTTCTTTACAAGTTACACGTTGGTAGCAAAATTACTAGAGATAAGGTGGCTACTGTTGTCATATGATACGTAACAATTTCGATCCTTATTCCTTTTTAATACAGTTCATTATAACTATACTGTATATGTGTTATCGTCACCCCGCGATCTACATGTCCTGCGCACGCGCGTGGGATCACCCGTTATTTTCAACCAGACATCTCGTTGCCATTTAGAAAGAAAGAAAAAACAACTCTGCACTTTTAGCTTAATACCTAAGAACGATTATTGAAAATATATCAAAATATCCTTCGAGACAGATGTATGCAAAAAAATTGCAGCAATTATAAAAAGTAGTCTTTGAGTAAAATGACTGAGTCATACAGGCAGACGAGTAGAGAGAGGAGACATGACGAAATTATAAGCGTTCCGTTTTTGCCTTTTAACTACGGTACCCTTTAAAACCCTTTTCTTTAACACATTCAGAGCCACCGTCACGCACAGCGTGCTCACATGAAATTTCTCAGCCACGCCGCGGACACGCTAGGCGTGTTCTGAGTGTTTATGTGATATTTCGAAAAATATGCTGTATTTTTACTCAAATTTGTAAGTATATAATCCTTATGCGATAAACTACGCATATTTTAAATGGTTCGAGAAAATAAAGAACTTTTTTGAGTGCGAAAAAAAAGTTATTATACTATGCCGAGAGCACACCAAGCGTGACCACTTCAAAATTATAATCATAGATTCTCAACATTTTTTTAAAATGAAACTAAGCGTTTTAGAATTGTCTTAGCCACATCAGTTTTTCAAATATATGGTTTTTTTTTAAAATATGGATTTGAAAGCGGTTTGGTGGTTGACTAGTGTTTAAGAAATTATATATCTAATCTTATATTTTATAATATGACAATTACTTGCGTATGCTTGTCGTCTAACTTCTAAATGGCTGCACTGATTTGGATGAAACTATTTGGTTGTATATTGTAATGTGTTGTATACTGTATGGTTTACAAACACATTTGTAAATATTAGGTGTCAATGTGATCGTGTTTTCATGCATGCATAGTACTGTAAACAATATAGCTTATTATTATAAATAAGTCGTTGTTAAGTAACCTAAAAAAAAAGATAAGTCCGCATGCGAAAGTAAAATTGAAGCACGCGTACTTTTTATGAAAACACTAGCATTCTCCGAGATCTTCATAATGTACCACTTCTATTGCTCATTGAATGTCTAAAGTGTCGTCGATTTGAGGCATAGGATAACAGCTATTGTGTATGTTTGTCACCTAACTCCTAAATGGCTGGACCGATTTGGATGACATTATTTTTGTGACGTTTTATTTTAATAGGTTTCTGGATAGATTAAAATCACAATTGGACTCCGTAGGTATCAATGTGATCATGTTTTTATGAATTGTCTTATTATATTTTGGTATACAGAATACATAAAAAATCTTAATCTTCTAATATTTTTATACTTTTAAAATATTTATTTATTGCAATATATTTCAAGGGACGCGACGTCATGTATGGTACCCTTTATCATTTACTTCCATATTCCAACTTTGAGTAGACGTGGGTAATCTGGAGAGGAATATCACATGTTACTTTATATTACAGAATATTACTACAGCACTCTTGTGCACGAATTTGACAATGATAGTCCTACAATGCTCTTTACGTGAGTAAATCACATTCAACTACACAACTACACCTTCCTTTATCAAAAGATACTCCACCACTCACGTAACGCGTTATATAGAGATGTTAACCGCTTGCCGACTTTAATCTTTATTCCGGCTACAATCCCACGCCACGCTAGCATTTTTAGTATTGCATCAAGAGAAGGTATATCTGACAGTCACGCATTTTTTTCTCATCGATGACACTTAATAATTAATATTGACAACTTATGTGGCCATGTACTTAAACGCGCCGTCATATTTTTTATTTTATTTCTTATTAGTCTAGTCCACAAGAACCTTTTTAATCAACTTTTTTCAGCAGCAAAACGAACGCACGCATATTTATTTCTTAGTAAAATTCAACAAATGTCGTATATCGTATTTCAGAGGTGAGAAATCACTGTTTATAATTATTATAAAATATATCGATTTCATTTCTTGTTACTAAGATCAGGAAAAACAAAGAAATTGTAATCTCTATATTATACACATTTTTTATTCAATAGTATCGAGTCGTAGTTATCAATTGTATTTTGCTGAAAATTCAGATAAAAACGAACATAGTCAACACTACACGCACACATAGATAGAAATGAATATGGCCGCTACTCTGTCTCTACACGGCTGTCATGCCATAGGCTTGCTACAGCGTGTTCTAAATTTACGCAGTAGTTTGATATTAAATAAATAAATAAAATATGGTTGGACAGTTATTGTCTTTAATACTACAAAAAAACTCTAGCTTTATTTTAATAATATATTTGTTTTCGCAGTAGGTACATAATTTAAACATTACAAAAATATCTTCGCTTCGTAAAGAATTATGAAAATTATTTTAAGCTAACGTACTTACAACTCAAAATATCCAGTATCTAAAAATATGTTTTACGTTTACGTATTCTATAAATTAATTTGAGTTAAAGAAGCGAAGTTTAGTTAAAATTTATTAAGTACTTTTTGTGTAAACGCGTACATCGATTCGCTAAGTTACTGTTTTTTATACTTACAGATAAAAATAGGTATTGCAAGTGTAACTTAGGAGATAGATATTTGATATTGTAGGCTTTTTTAAGTCTGTTAAAGACTGAACATTTCCTTCTACTTTATTTTGACGTATCTCTTAAGATTTAGCCAATGCTAGCTTTCCAGGAACGACTCAATAAAACCAATTATTTTATTTTCGAGTAAAAAGTTAGCATTTTCTGCAATAAAAAGTATCCTAAGCCATCACCCCGAGTAATAAGTTATCGCTACACAAAATTTGATTTAAATCAGTCCAGTACTTTTCGTGTTTAACGATAACCACCACCCCACAGACGGTCAAGATGCGCAGGTCGGGGAACTTGCCCACCGCAAGTCGATGATTTTTTTATGTGACGTTATGTGTAGTAAAAGTATTACAATATACAGCCTAACTTATGACGTGGCTGCTCACGCTGGTAATCGTGAGGGATTGTTTTTGAAGTGAAATTACAATATCATTAGTATTTATACAGTGTGTAAACAGTGAGTAAAATTTATAAATAAAGAAGTTTCTGACATGTGTACTTTGTACGCACGTACTTTTTTTTATATAGGTTTACCAACAGTATACAAACGTTTTTTTTTAAAAAGTATCATTCTTATAAAAATAATCATTTTTATATCACAGCTGTATACAAATGAATAAAATGTTGACAATCTATTACCAAATGTCAATATTTACGATTTTCTTATAGCGGTGCCGCGGTCACGCCCAGCGTGCTTGAGTAATTTTTAGGCGGCATCCCTACGAACTCTTAGAAAATAGTAGTGGCGTTGAATGTGTTAAACTACATTATTGACATTTTACAAAAAAAATATTTTACTATTTTCATCTTCGAATAAAATACTAACTAGACTAGATCAGAGCTTAATGATTTTTGAAATTGTAAGTACCTACTTGTACATACACCTGCTATTTATATCATATTAGAAACCTTCACACGAAAGACGCCCCGCTGCTCCGATTATGAACTCATGCCAACTATGTGAGAGCGTTTTACTTCATAACAAGACTTCATGGTTGTAAATTCATCACCATGTCGCTTTCAGAAACTTATATCATATGGTAGATAAAAAGTATGTAACAACTTCAAAGTTCCCGTTCTTTTTTTACCGTTCACGTAGATATTTACTTATAAAAATTATAACGATTATAACTATATATTAGACATTATACATAGAAATAAAATTGTAAGTGACTTAAATCTGACATTAAATATTTTTTGAAACGAATCTATACTTTTTTTTGTCCATCTGTCTGTCTGAAACGCATCACCAATATCATCCCTTAAGGGGGTGAAAAGGAGGGTAAATGTTCGAATGCGTAATCAAATCCCATCTACCGACCTCGTCTAAACAAATCACAGTTTAATGGCATCAAATCATTGTCATCGGGTTAACATCTACTTATCAATTGTTCATATTTCAAATCAATGCGATAATTAATTAGGAGTAGGTTCAAATTAACTAGTGAGTACATAACATTCAACATTTTTATTAAAGTATGTGTATCTATTATTAAACAAACTCACATCGTACGTTGAGAGAGTTCTACTTGCCATGCGTGAATAATCAAGGATGCGCGTGCGCATACGTCGCTGTGAGAGGCGTTGCCGTGGCAAATCGATTTAAGATATAAGAATTTGTCTCGTATCTGCACGATGAAGAATTTCGTTAGACTTATAAGTTTTGTCGTTCAATGTTTGATATAGATATGTATTGTGTAGTATTAAATGCATTATATTTTTACGCAAATAGGAATGACATAGTATTTAGGTTTCTATACCTACCTACTTACTTACCTACTTTTGTAAAAAGTAAACACGAATCTCTATAATATTAGTAAGTAAAAAACAAAAAAAAATTTTGACAAAAATAATACTGTTGAGTACCTACTTGCTATACATTTTCCATTAATGCTAAATTGTTGTATTTAATAGGCTATCAGGTTTATGATACTAATTACTTAGCAACGTTTAAAAATAATCGAATAATTTTTAACCAAAAAGATAATTGCTATCTCACTTCACACCTGTCTGATAAAAACTTTAACGCTTAAATTATAACTTATTCACTGCTCAAGCGCATAGCCTAAGCGCTGCTTATTAAACTCATTTCACAACTTGCTCTAATCGTGCGCAAATTGCTCTTCCAAGAAGTAACTCATTAATTAGTAATAATTACATTTCAAAATGAACCAGGAACTTCGTTTGTCCCTTTCTTATCTACTGAGAAGGACAGCAAAAGAGCGCGATAGAACTATCTGATGCGATCAAAATCAGTGGTTAAGATTAGTAGATATTACTAACGTCTCATTATTTAGTGCGATATTTCCTGTTATGAGTACCGGCCAAGGTTTATTAACATAATAATAAATTAATGACAGGTTGTGTAGTAAAACAAATTAGATGTATTAGAGTAATCATGTCGATTGTCATTAGATATTATCCTTAGCACTTTTAATGAATTCATAATTGAAACAAAATACCTTTAAAAACCTATTTGGGTTTATCTCCTACCATAGTTGTATACAGTCTAGGTATATAGGTCGCTTTAATACGTATGCTGTAAAAAATACTACCCTGACTTTCAATTATTGTTTCTCATGTATATGATATTAATACCTATCTCTCATGTTGAGAGGTTGATTTCGCTTCATTCACGTGGGCTTAAGGTGAAAAATTTATTCACTTTTCTGTTATACAATAATTGTAGTAACGAAACGGCTAAGCCACATATTTTGACTAAGGTGAGTTTTTAAAATGAAAGTGTGTAGGTTTAGAAGCTTTGCTTTACGTGAGATCTGATACCTTTTGACAGTGCAAGCCACATGGTCTCGTCTTGGCAACATTTTACATGTAAATGTTTTTGATGGCATATAATGTTTAAATTTAATTTTATTATCATTAAGATATATAATTAGGTAAAGACACATTACGTTTTTATATCTTATTATTGTTATTTATATCAACCGATTTATTTTGTAAAGTGAAAAATGATAGTGGTCCCAACATTGGGCGAACAATAGTTCAGTATTTTAATTAATGATTATATTTTCAAATTATACCATATCTTTAAAAGTAATTTCATGCTTATATTAAAACAATGTACCTACTACATACTTCGTAATTAATTTTACGACTTCATTGTTTAAGGATTCATTTAGGTACATCTTTTCTATTGTGTGTATTATACTGTAGTTGACGCAACTTCTATTAAATTCTTGAACGCTAACAATGATAGTTTAATACATCGCTAGTATCAACATACTAGTGATTTACCATTGCTTCACTCGACGCAGGTTTTAAATAGATACAAAAAATTACATTGTACTTTAGGAAAGAGATTAGGTACCTAAATATTATTTCAGTGGTGTAGTGGCTAGCATGTACATTCACACACCGGGAGGTCCTAGGTTCGAGTCCCGGGTCGGGCCAAGTTTAGTTATTGAGTGTTTCTGTTTAGTAAGCCTCAGTAACAGCCCGGAGTTGGAAGTTGGCGGTGAGTCACCCCCGTGCCTCTCACTGGTCGTGTCGAGTAATCGTCCCACCGGAGTATGAGAGTGATAGGAATAGAGAGTGCACTTGTGTGTGCGCATACACTTGTGCACTATAATATCTCCTGCGTAGTTGGCCTGTCCCAATGAGATTGGCCGCCACGGCCGGAAACGGTCGGAGAACATTATTAAATTATTAATTATTATTATTTTTTTAGGCTAGGCAAGGCTTACTGAACTGTTATAATGTTAGATACATTTAGATAAGGTTAACCCAGTGTTAGTCATGTAAGCTTACGAAGACACTGAAAAAACACCGTCATAGTTCAGTATCGTCTTTGTTTTTAAAAAATATTTCAGGAACAGACTTTGCTTTGTCACTTCATAAATAACCATTATATGTGTATAAATTAAATTGTATTTACTATATTATTATATACAGCCATATGTAATATGTGTGATGTATAATCACATCATATAATAACATTAATATTATTATATTTAAAATGAATGCCAATACATAATTTATCGTCTTATATTTTTTCCCTTATAAAAATATGCATAACTCAAAAACCTATCAACGGACATTTTACTCAAGGGTGATTAAAGGAAATTACAGCAAAAAAATCATCAGCTACAAAGAGGTAGGTTTTAAAATGACATCGGGCTTGCCCTAAAATATTATAAATATCTAAGACATAAGATAATTCCCCGCATTAAAAGTATCCTATACGTCACCCGGTCATCCAGCTATAATCATATCAAATTTCATCAAAATCTGTCTAGTAGTTTTCTCGTCATATATACTTAGGTGCAAAACTGTCCCAACCATACATGAAAATCGTATTTTTCGTAAAAAAAAGAAGTGAAATAATTATTTAAAACTTTAACTATATTTTTACAATAGCAGACATGACACAAAGTAAGAAAATGAAAAATTAAGTTGTTACATCTCTATTATGTATTCATAAACACAAAATAATATTAGGACACTTTTGCACCGCTTTGGAAAAAATAAAAATTCGAAGCTGTAATGTTTAGTCCGAAGACCTTTTGCTCTCATCACTTCTGCCAATCTCTTCGGCATTCTTCTAACAAGTTTTAAGCATTAGTCAAAAGAAATTTTATATTCTCTCGTATTCGTTTCCATAAAATATTGACATCAGTCAACCATCATCAGATGGTGGTGAGTCATAATCCCTTAGTAAAGTACTATTCAAGTCTATCCTTAATTTTTTTATGGCTTTAAGGTCTGTGCTCAGTGCAGGCTACCGTAGTACTTCAAATTCTTGTTTATTAGACCAAATCGAACCAATATTTTCGCGAGTACTTGAGGTCTTTATCATATACTCGACCGGTATTCAACGAGTGATGAGCCACCTGACTGCGAGAGAAGCAAAATCGGCCTTAAATGCATCAGTACTAGTTCGCAGAGATACTAGTAAAATAGTAAGTAAGTGAATAGAGCAATGGGCTTTATATTCGGCTGGCTTTACAGCCCTATAGAGAAAAAGAAGAAGCTTTTACTGTCGAAAAAAAACTAAAAGCTTGTCTTAAGTTTGTGAAGAAGTATTAGTCGTGGACAGCCGGTGATTGGAGTCGTGTAAAACAAAGATTAACAGATACTCTACAGACGGAAGGCAATGGAGTTGGAAGAGAGACGAAGAGAAGAAGAATGTAAAAGATTTCATACAAACAGTGAACCATGGAGGTGAAAAAGTCAAAATTTTGAGCTGAGTGGCTGACAGAACTGGATCTGTTATAAGATTTAACGAAATAATGAAAAAAGAATTGTATCTCAATATTATGGATACAAATTTGACAGAAACTATCGAAAATATGCCGCTACCTGAAAAGAAATACTTTTTCAACACAATAAAGACCTCAAGAACTCGCGAAAAAATTAGTTCGAATTTGTTGAATAAGCCAGAATTGGAAGTGCTACAGTAGCCTGCACTGAGCACAGACCTTAAAGCCATAAAAAATTTAAGGATAGACTTGAATAGTACTTTACTAAGGGATTATGACTCACCACCATCTGATGATGGTTGACTGATGTCAATATTTTATGGAAACGAGTAGGTACGAGAAAATATAAAATTTCTTTTGACTATTGCTTAAAACTTGTTAGAAGTATGCCGAAGAGATTGGCAAAAGTGATGAGAGGAAAAGGTCTTCGGACTAAACATTACAGCTTCGAATTTTTATTTTTTCCAAAGCGGTGCAAAAGTGTCCCAATATTATTTTGTGTTTATGAATACATCATAGAGATGTAACAATTAAATTTTTCATTTTCTTACTTTGTGTCATGTCTGCTATTGTAAAAATATAGTTAAAGTTTTGAATAATTATTTCACTTCTTTTTTTTACGAAAAATACGATTTTCATGTATGGTTGGGACAGTTTTGCACCTAAGTGTATGGTCACGGACAGGCAGGCCTCTGTTTCGACAATAGTGTTTCAATCAGATTTTCCGAAAAATATTACAGTACACATTCAATTAATAGATTTAAAATGAAAAATGTTGTTCCATAGATTATATCATAAAATTGGTAAAAAAATACTATCGAGGTATAAAAACATATTCTAGAATCAGGCTGTTAGATCTAAACTCTAGGACTAAAATTTAACGAAATCGATTCAGTTCTCTACTCGTACCTACCTCTATTACTAATACACAATGTTTTCCCTTATAATTTAGTAAAATATGGCGTAACAACATATTTACATATATTTGTGATAGGTTACTTAACTTATTGCATTTCTTTAAGAGACATACAGATGGACAATATACGTTTAGTAATAGAGTACCGCCTGAACTCTTTGGGTACGGAACAACAATAAATGAGTTGCGAAGCAATAAATAAAAGACGTCTTATGTTAGAGTTAATATAATGAGTACTATATATTTAAAGCCCAGTTAGTCATTCAAATTTATTGCATTATATAATAATGTTAGAGCCATGACTTAACTGATTTAAAAGGAGTTTTAAAATCTTATCTACATCCAAATATATATTATATACATTATACAATAGAGATATTATTAAATAGTTCACAACAACACAGTATGGGACACTTTGTTCTGCGACAAAATATCTCATGTCTGAAAAAATCTATACCAACTGTTGAAATGTAGTTAGGGACTAACGAGCGTGGGTGATATTCAATAAAACATTAACTTACTTAATTAAATAATTTGCAGATTTATATAAAAAGCGAAATAGGACTATACAATATACTTAATATGATGTTGATGTATCGACAAAATACTTACATTTATAAAACAAGTGTGTTATACATCAGTACAGCGGAATATCTGAAACAAAAAATATGAAAAGATAAAAAAATAAACATAATTTCATTCAACGATAACTTTTGACAAACACTGAAAAACATATAATGTTATCCATATTTATGTTTAAAAACTAATGTAACTTTTTAACGTCGCACAGCGCACGATTTCCTAAGCGAGCGTTGGGCTCCCTCTGCTTATTGCCTTGAACTGTGTTAATTTAGAGTGTATTCAGTTTATTAATAAGTAGGACTAAAAGTTGAAACATAACCTTTGAGATTGATAATAATTATTGAATGTTGTATTAAGAAGTTTAACGGATTGGTAAAATTAAAGAGACTTCCTTAATGTGCTATAGATATAAGGTTGTAAAGGGTATGTATGTAATATTATCGCGGTTTTATGTTTATTAGTGGTTTGTGGTCGAAATTCGACCATAATTAATAATACAGTAGAACCCGCTTAAAACGATCACGCTTAATACGATTTCTCGCATAATACGCCACTTTCCGGCAGTCCCTGCAACTTGAGACATGTTTTCATACATTTCTTAACGCTTAATACGATTCATCAACCCGTTTAATACGCTTATACCGCCAACAACACGTACTTATTATCTGTTGGGGGGTAGGGGTGTGTTTAGCGGATAGCGGTCACTAACCAGGATTAGGGAATTGTAAAGGTCCCTAAACAAAGTTACAGGATAAGACTCATACATCGCTATCTTCAAGAAATGGAAGACCCTGATAGGAAACGACCCTTGACTGTACATGATGCGATTCTAAACATTGCAGCGGCATGAGAAGCAATAAGCCTGAAACCATGCAAAATTGTTTTAAAAAAGGGTTTCAGAAATAACGGGGTTGACGTTATGTTAGGAGACGAAGAACCCGTGACACTTCAGGGTTTTCCTGGATATTCTTCCATTGATAGCAATGTGGCACCGTACGAAATTCAAACATTTGAAGATCTGATTGAGAATATAAAATCTCTCTGTCAAACCAAAATAAGTGATTAAATAACGTTATTATAATTACACTATGTATTTAATGTAATTTATAAATGTATAATGTAATACCTACATATACGAAATTAAAACATAATACATAATATGTAGTACGTTTTATTATCCCTATCCCGCATAATACGCTTTCTCGCTTAAGACGCGTTTTTGGTTGGGTCCCTGAGAAATCGTCTTAAGCGGGTTTTACTGTATTTATAATAAGTACATATATTGTAATAAATGAACTTATTATGGTTATGTTTGACATTCAGTGTGTCAAATAAATACATGGTAACTGTGTATATTGTTTTCTTTTATAGATTTAATGTATTTTTTGCATAATTAAAAAAATATATTAGCACTCCTACTCTATACAAAGTATAAGTGTGCGAAATTTCATACTCCTCCGTTCGCGCAATTTTCGTAGAAAGGGGTTCAAAGTTTTTACTTCACGTATTAATACTCGTATACAGACCTATGCTCAATTTATGTATTTAAAAAATTGTTTGGTTAATGTTTTACTCATCAATGAATGTTATGAAGCATGTTATTTTATTATAATTGATGTTAATTGTTAACACCTGATTCAAAGGAATTTGGTTTTGGCAGTTAATGTGAAGAGAAATTTCTTCTTTTATACTTAGCTACACGGTTCCAAATCCATTACAATCGACATAGACGCTTACTTGGTTTGGTATGAAGATTCTCACTCGACACACAGTTTCTTTTTATTTCTCCAGCGATATTTTTTTTTCTTAAAACACTTTAATAGTTATGAAATGACTACTTGCACAATTATTGTAAAGTTTTACAGCTATAAAAGACTAATATTTCAACATGAATCACACGTGAATATAATCTTACAACGAAGGTCAAATATAAAATACTGTGAATATTTTCAAATGTATCACTAGTTTTGAGTATTTCCTCTTAGAGCCAAGATCGAAAATAGACGGTGTCACAGCGATAAAAAGTGATTACAATTATTTATGCACGTCTGCGGTGAATGTCCTACGCGGACCTGAGCCGGACAGGTTGTATGGTACGGCGGCCTGACTGTTACACACTATAAAAAATCCCAAACATGACTAAGAATGTTAGTAGACAAAATAACAACTAGTTACATTAAATAACAAATTATATGTTAATTAATTGAAAAAATTGTGTAAGAAAAATCAAAAACATAGTCTTTATTGCACTGAATAATAAAATTAAAGATAAAATAAAAGAAAAAAAATATAGATTCATTATTCAAAGAAGTTATAACATTTAAAATTATGTTCTAATAAACTGAAAATATCTGGATACCCAAAAATCTTAAAAAAATATCGTTTAGCAATAGATCTCGTACCCTAAGACCCTCATGTTGCTAGAGCCTAGTCATATGAAGTTGACATACACTACACGTAGCGAACACAAAGTTGACTTTAGTAATTTTAAAACATTTATACGCCTGACTATATAGGATATATATTAATTATTTAGTATTATGCAATATGCAACCTCAAACAACAAACAATAAATTTCACTGTAAGTATTTCCATATTTCATGATAGCAATAAAGAAGATGGTACGATATCTTCATTACTGGGCGCATAGAATTGATGCCACGATAATTACGAAGCACTCACCGACGCTGCTCTACCGATGAAATTAATTCTACATAGAGTTTAGTGAAATATAATACCTAAAATCTACATAATATGTATAGATGTTTTGAATAAAAATATGTTAAACAGGCATATAACTACAGCATATACAATCATAAAAATGAAAATAATACACGTGTGCGACATTTAAACCTTACATACATCGTATCGTATCTATTATGTTAATATGATTCCTTTTCTAAATAGCTCACTGACGTAACCTATTGTAAAGAATTTGTCAGAATTTATCACTTACGTACTAACCTTATACCTATTATCTATTCGTAGTAGAATCACTTCTTGTATAATTCTTTTGAAAACACACAATAGAATATGCTCAATTTTTAAACCTAATTATTCCAGAAATTTAAATTTATTAATGATACATAATACATAATATATTAGAGCTTACAAAAGAAATTCTATATTATTTTACACTTCAAATGTGGCAAGCCTCTTATCTTTGAAATTCTGAGAAGTGGTGAATAAAAAATAGTAACAAAAAGTTTGTGACAAAACATCGCTTATTTTTAATGACTGATGACTGTAAATGGCAGCATTATAACAATTATTTTTATTTATTACTGATAAAAACTACATCAAATATAAAAATATCTAAGTCCTTTTCTTTTTCATGACTGATAATTATGAAAAAGATTTTTGAAAAATGATATATATTTTATATATCATATTTTTTTAAATCAAATAATTGATATATCAATTTAGTGAAAGTCACTGCATTTAAAGAGAAGAGACGTATAGAGAGAGGCACATTGTTGTAAGAACAATGGCATTAAAACTTTTGAAGAACCAACACTGGCCGCGTTATTGAGTAATTTAGACCGACTACGCGCTAATCTCGTAGTATCGACGGTTTAAATCCAAATTATAGTTTTTAATGCCTTAATAAATGTTGTGGCTATATTTATGTAGCATTAGTAAACGAAAAGTGTTGTCGTGAAATAATACGGATAATTACGATTCATAGGCATTCACGATTGGAATTATGGTTTAAAGTAATTACAGTGAGAGTTTTACAGATAAAAAAAAATTAATGTGTCTGTTGGTAACATCAACATAACAGCTCTTTACTAAATTAATATGTAATTATATACCGTCTTCATAACAAAAAAAAAACATTTTATATGTATTTTAGTTTGTGTCAGTTTTTTTCCGTTTCCGTCCAAACAGGTGGACAGATTTTTACGGGACTTTTGGCGGATAGTTAATCTTTTAAAGAGTAATTTAGGTTGCTTTTACTTTATACAAATATTTAGTGTTCTGATGAACTGAAATGAAAAATTAAAACATACCTGGAGAGTAGAGACGAATCCGAGCGGAGCCAGGTGAGTCGCATTTTGTATACTATTACTTTTTCAATCTTATCTACTTATACTTTAAACATTAACTATATTTAATTTATGTAATTAAACTTTACATTACAAATATAAAATAAATCGTTTAATACAATAACTCTTAAAATGATAAGTTTTATATGAATTTAAGAGTAAGGTAAGCAAATAAGCCGAAACCGTCGGTCAATTCGTCTCTCATCACTTCGACAGCCTTCATCAATCACAAGAAGACGTAAAACTCTTACAATACGGGTTCGTAAACGTTACATAATATGTAACCAAGTAAAACTAGATACCAAAGTCTTTATCGTCCAGTGCGAGCTTGAAATTACAGCAGTCATAATATTGAATAATATATTCGCGGAGATTGTGCGATCAAAAGCACTGTGTGCAATACTTACCTTTCGACGAAGTTGTAACGTTCATTGGAAATTTATGGAACTTTGCAATTCTAAGTTTAAGAGGTTTGGTGCACGTTTGAATGGAAACATCTCGATATTCCTTGAATTGCCTACAGAATACATAGTGTTGATGTTACAAAACACGCGCGGAATCTTCGAATAGTTAAAATTTTAAATCAGTAAATAGGTATCTTACTGATATTTATAGACTTATACGATTTTGCACTGTTTATTTTATTTTTTGTATTATATAATGCATAGACTACATTAAAATCTTCAAAGTTATAGCCATAGGCCATTTGTTATATCTAATGTAAACTATGCCCTACCTACATAGATCAATTAAATATTAATTTTATCAATATCAGTATTTAATCAGAACATATAACTTACCGCAGAAGATAATCGTAATATATAATTCTAAATAGAGTATTGTATGCCTCGCTTCCATATTTTCTCTTTGGTAAATGTCAACCACCATCAGCGACCGATTGATCCACGTATTGAAATGTCAATGTTAAGATAAAATCTGACGGTCGTTAGGGTGATCTCTTCCGTACGAACGTCACTTACTTACAGTGGGGAGTCTCGATTGCATTAGTTATTCAATTATGCGCATCAGATACCGTAGCTTCTAAGGCTGAGTTGAAAAGAAGGCAAAATAACAATGCCCATTTACAGAAATGAATAGGCAACTATTATAGGATACTTAACACATGTTTGAGATAAAACGGCAGATTACGCGTAGGAGGGTTAGTCTTAGATACCTTTGTATGAAAAGACAGACGTTGATCAAGATGTATATTTGAATACGATAAGCTAATACAAATTCGTGATCCATCAATAAAAGCGCAGGAGGGTGTAAAAACCGTCGCAGGCGCATCTTTCACTCTCGAATAAAGGCTCGTTACGCGCTTGGACTCATGAATGATGGATGACCAAATCCAACTTAAGCTAGTATTGTAAAGAAAGTGCTTTACGATTTAAATTATTTATTCTGAACACCGCAAGATTTAAAATCATTTGCATGAGCACAGGATAGAATTCTTTGGGATACACTTCGTATGTACGGGATGATTGACAAGTCCGGGTCGATACTATCAGCCGTCATAAATAACGCCGCCACCGCTTGTTAGTACACATTCATTGCTCTAAACGTATAATACTTGAGATATGGAGGAATAAACAATGACGCTATAATCAAGAGTCAGATACCTATGCTAAAATTTAAAGTTAAACAAGGAATAGGCACCTATTAAATGCTTACGTCAACTTTTATATAAGTAGATGCATTCCGCAAAGCTTATCACCGCTGATTCAAAAGCAGTGATGACAAATTAAAGGGCCCGCGAAGATATACCTATAAAGATTTTCGATGCGATAACGCATACTTGCTAAAATCGTAATTTATTGCCGCATTCGTTTAATGAATTACTACAAAAGTCCATACATATCTCTTGGCAACAACATCATTTATTTATAAAAGGGTCTCCATAGCAAAAATAACTACTGGGACATTAGAAAGTACCCAGTGCACTTACCGCAAACGTTTGTTGCTGTTAATAAATTAAAACTATTACTGTCTTATAAATCTTCGCCAATGACATAAATAATGGATTTCCGTACATCGACTTCTATTTCTATACAGGACGAATATATGAATAAAATAATTTGGCCTATTACGACGGTTTAGTGGTTGTGTAAGCTCAACTCATTACGCATCTACATAGGTACTTGTTTACAACAGTATTTAATATTCAATTTAACGATTGTACTGAGCTTTACTTTCATATGATTTATGACAAAAGCATAATCATCGTTTCGTAAGATAAAGGCACAATTTTTCGATTTTAATTCGTACTTAAATATTATATATTATTGAACTACTTTATATATAATACCATAATATGATACTAATTTCAAGAGAATTAACAATTTGAAAGTGAATGTAGGTACCGCCAATATATCATTGAAACCACCGAAGGGCCGGTAGGGCGCGACCGTTACTTCGTGTCCAATAAATCCCGGTACAAACGACAGCAATAAGAAACTCTCAAGGCATCCATCTCCTGTCAAATGAACATACGTACTCATAAACAGCCACGCGTCACAAGCCCAAGGCGTCGTGATAAATCAGATTCGGTCGTAACAGTATGTATCAATAAACGGGTCGTTTCGGGTATAATATTTAAATAATATAATGCTAGACAGACAAAAGAAACTCAATTTGTCTTATATGGTGTAAATGTTTTGAATTTCTTTAGACGAGAAAGTGGATCTAGAGAACTTATAAATGAAATTGGAATATCTGTATTCTGTCTGTGACTAGAAGTAAGATTGATATCAAAATTTAAATATAGGTACAACATTCACTGTTTTTAAATAAAAATAATAATAATATTGTTATGCGACAAATTAAAGTATTTTTATTCAAATGAGAAACACCTAAATACCATAAGAGCTTTCACTGGTTGATAGAGATACCGAATGGTATGCCGTATGAGTGACAACTGATATGGGCTTTGTTTATGATACAAACATATAAGGCAAGCTGCGGACAAAAGCTGGCATATAAATTATAAACACAACTATAAAAAATAACATAATATTATTAATATAAGTTTATTTAAAGTTTCATAATCACTATATAGAGTCATTAATATCCAAAGACAAGCAATTGTAAAAACCTCTAATGTTTTTAAATTATATCATGATAAATTACAACGGCATTCTCTTTCTCCATAATGTACCCACATGTTTGTTTCTAATAAAACGAGTTTTCACACTTACAAAGTGAAAAAGCTGCGTGTTAGAATCTTTTAAATATAACAAAAGAGCATGTTTTGTAACTACTTAAAATTAATCAATAATAAAACCAAAGCCGATTAATAGATGAAAATCATCAAAGAAACGTAAAGGAAAATTATCAATACGCCAGCCATAAAGTATTTCTATACGTCCAACGAAATGGCCTTGTTGAACCTAATGTACCAATAACTTTACAAAGTATATAAAATTTATATAGCATCGTATCAATAAAGTAACAATCATGTTATAGAATATAATAGTCGCATATAAAATTTCCTAAGGATGACATCAAGTCGAGCGAAGCAGATGTCTCCGAGCGGATATTACTCATACCTACACACGACACGCACAAAAACATACATTTATACGAGTGCGAATTGGAAGATGCATTAATACTAATTGAAGACTTCCCGTCTCCCGACCGGTCTCATAAGGACCTAAATCAATTAAATCGCTAACCTACACTGTATTAGTATAATTCAGATTCAATTACTGAAAATTAAATAGGTACATTCAGTACTAGCGACTCAACCTCGCTTTGCTTAGATTTGTCTCTATGTAAGAATAACGGTTAGTGATAACTACTTCCCATACAAAATATTAGTTTCTTTTAGCAACTTTTCGATTTTCCTATTTTTTTATCCTAAACCACCCCTGACACACCCCAAACAAAACAAAAAAAAATATTCAAATGGTCCAGCCGTTTTTGAGGTAGAGCAAGACTAACGAACTGCAATTGATTTTTATATACATACATATACTTAGATTATTGTCATGTTGTAACTCGTGTTACATACTATTAGTTTAAAAAATTAATAAAATTTAGAATGAATAAAAATAAATTGTATAGAAAATTTTAGTCTACGGTATATGATAATGGCTGGATCGACAACACATTAAGACTTCGCTTTAAGGAAATCTGAGATTAACGGTAGAGATCGAACCTATGTAGTCACGTCGAAGCTATTAGCTGAAGGGTTAAATACTAAAAGACATGCGAACACTAGCCCTTGTTTAGCCTCGCCTTGATAGTAAAACAATATAAGCATAAAAATAAATCAAAACATTTAAAAGTGGAATAAAACAATAGTTATCGCAATTTATAATAATGTATGTATCATAGCTGTATGTCCTTGATTATTTTATAAAAAATAATATTATTATATGTATTTAAAAACTCCATTGTACAATGGAGATAAGCTTGTTATTTTTTGTTATCATACCTAATTTAATTACAGTTTTATATGCACTATAAAGTGCAGATACTTTTGTAATTTATTTAAAAAAGAACATGAGTAATATCAAATATGGCAAATACAAATACTTCATTTTCATACATATTACGTAGTTTAATAAATGTACATAATACTGTAGTGTAAAGTCACCCTCACTCCGTTCGGTTTCGTTCCTAGGTATATTTGAAGGTTTTTATTGGTTTCTCATGAGTTATTTTCGTACACAAAATATCTTAAATGTTGTCTCAGAAACCTATAACCATATCAAAATTCATTAAAGTCGTCCGTGCATCTGTCCTCAGACACTTAGACAAAAATTCTAATTTAATTCGCCTTTGAATCGATAATACTGACTATTTGAATAAGATTATTCAAAAATATTTAATGTACAGAGTCGATTCAGAATTTTATAATACGTATAGAATATAGATAGATATGACATACATAATAGATTTGCTATCGAAGAAAACGTAATAAATTACTCATACATATGACCAAATTATTCAAAGTAGTTTGTATAAAAATAACCTAAATTAAACATCTTTAAAATCAGTTTAATCAATTTCGACAGATAATATAAAAGTATATTGAAAACAAAAACTAAAACGAAAACATATGAGAACACTGACTCAAACTTCCATATATCATGCCAGCAATTTTAGTTCATAATTATGCCAAACAATAAGCTTTTTTATAACAGTTATTAGTCCTGTCGCAATTTGCGGTGAAATTCCGCCTAAATTACTCTGGAACATCGCGTCGAATACCAAATAACTGAGATTAGCAGATCATCTTAAGTATACCGGCGTTCAGAGGTAACATCGTTCATTGTTTATAATACACAATGTTATATTCTCGTGTCGCATTGTACCGTCATAGTTTCCACGAGTATCTTTTAGGACATCGGCGACAGTCCAATGGCAGTACACACGCTCAATAATAGTGGCATAACTTTAGCACTATAGTGAACTAATGTTTTTGTAATCTTATTTATAGCCAGGTGTCTTGATAATGCTTACAACTGCGCGTCTTGTTCTTTTGCTATTTTGGATACAGTTATTCCATGACCTTTTAAGACACTTGCTGATTTATACAAACTGGCTTTACTATCCGCTTTTATTTCACAAATGTCGATCACAAATATTATTTTATAGTTCTAACAAAAACACAATATAAAGGATATCAGTTATCTGACATCTCATTATTTTTAAGTTTACTGACAATACAGTGTTCTGACAATTCTGTACAGTACAGTTATAAACTTTTACGGAACTTCTTTCTTAGCTAAATAAGACTAGAAATAAGTATGACCGAGATTTGTATTGCTTAGAAATAACATTTAATGCTTATTCATAGTAGTAATATTAATATTTTTATGTATATTTATTCGAATTTGAATTGGTTATTACTTATATTTATACTACATAAACAATTTTGTTGTTAAAGAAATATATTTAATATGTTTATTATTAAATAAAAAATACACTAAGCAAGAATTTATATCAGTTCTATTAAACGTGAAGTTTTATCATAATTATCTTACTCTACACGATACAACTTTTACTAAAATGACATTTTAGCCTGACATTAAGTATCTATAAAGTACTTGGAGTAATTTAAAAACACGCGAAGTCTAGATTTTGTTATATAAGACAAAACTTAAAAAGTAATCTCGACTACATTATTCATCTCAAAGTTTTTGCGCTTGCGTAATGCATTTTTGAGAATACAAGCTCCACCCTCTTAGCAACAGGTAGAGAAAGAAATAAAAAGTTCAGTCGAAATAGGATTAAGCTTTTGTCGATGAAACTTTGTAGGGTTGTTTATATTTATATATTATCTTTAGAATTTTAATTGTAAGATATGAAATAAATTTTCAAGAGATGTACATTGATTTATAAATAGGCTATTTATCACTTTAGTGATAAAGGCCAAGATTGATTATTCACAGCAATAACGAGTCGATAGTGAATTATATTAGCTCTGTAAATAATATTATCAATTATAACATTATCTATAAATACCTAACTTAATGTAACAATTTGCACTTACAATATAACGTTGAATTCTTGAGAAGGACGAGCACGTTATTATAACACGTAAAGTTCACAAAGCACAGAGTTCAAAAATAACCGAATCGTTTTATAGGCGGTAGTTACGGCCACTCTCGTTGACGTCTGAACATGGAATGGTGCCTAATGCCTTGATGATGGCAAGCGAAAGACAGGGGCTAGAAGAGGTGCGGGGGGAAGGGATGTAGGCGGGGCATCGCAGGTGTATCAAGAACGATGATGTATGCGCAAGTTAACATTCGAACACGCCTCACTGTCACGCGCCCAGCGAAATGTCGAATTCATTCATGCCTTGCTAATTGTTTGTTCAGAAGAAAAATCGATTTAATATCGATATTAGAGAGACCATTAATAACAATCTGACGGACGTTTTTTAATTCATAGTGTTGAACACTGTCGATGGCACACGAGATAAAAATCATTCGAATGACAGACTAATTATATTATATGAGTTCTTGGGGCTTATCTTGATGCGGGATGTGAATTGTTAACATATTGACAAAAAACGGGACGAGAGTCTCTTGAAATAAGCTATTGATATTATCTTATCTTTTTACTGCTCCCACAACTTTCTTTCTAAAGTTGTTATTAGTATTGTCACAGAATGATGTAATTTATTCACCATATAACATTTGACGAGACCGCTTTGTTTCAAAAAATCTATAAGTAGAGTGATACTTAACGAAATATTAAATTTTATGCCAGTAGGCAATATTGAAAATGTCTATAAAGATTAAATTTCAGTGATTTAAAATTAAAAAAAATGTTTTAATTTAGTCAGTTAATTTTAACCAAAAGGTTTTTTTAGATCCGAATAAATAATAAAAAATTCGAAATGTTTAATTTGTGACAGTAATAGCACACAATTAGAAAAACAATAAAACACGATCAGTACATGACATTATATATGACTCATTTATTATTCCTAATAAATTTTTGAAATTAAAATTATATTCATGGCGGTCCGAGCTCGCGTTTCAAATAAATCGCGGTTGTTTCGTCATTACCATACGTCGATATGACTGTGAGAGTGCAATTATTTATCACCTTTTACACTTTTTTCGCTGAGAGTGCTCTGTGAATGAGACGAAATTAAAATGAGTTACGACTTAATTAAACAGTCAATTTTTATTTATGTGCGCTATGCCTCATAAGTTATGTGCGAAAGGTAGGATAGGCGTTGTAATTATCGTATTAAAATTGTTACGTTTTAATTATCATTCATTTTAGAAGACGAATATTTATTTCCTTAATTATTGGCCATCAATTATAATAAAAGAAACTAATGAAAGGGCTAGATTTGGCCACACCTTGACGTTAGATTTATATCAACCGTCTCTACCTTAGCAATAATGTTCATTCGATAATATCGGAATAGTATTTAAAGATATAATTGACTACTTCATTTATTGAAAAAGTATTATATTTATTATTAAATATAACATCGTATTCTTATTTCTTACATTAACGTTAACTAGTAAACCTAGACAGAGATACTTTTTAACATTCCTAATGAAACTCGCCACTCACTCGCTAGGGTTCGTCGCTAGATCCTGCCAAAATTGAAAGTTTGTAACACAAAAAAATGAATGAATATCATAGAAACTTACGACAGCCCTAAGCCCTTATACCTTAAAATCCGTTTTTAGCGGACGTCCCTGAACTATAAACTAAATGCGTGCCAAACATCGCCAAGCGGATTTCGATATTTCGTGAAGAGTGAGAGACCTCTTGTTTTTATATATTTAGATGTATATATTGACTTATATATAAAACAGTATATTATTTTAATAATCCCATGCCTCACAGAATAGTCGACATTGGATACTGCATGTTATTGCATTACAAAGCCATGCCATTAAAACCGTGTTTTAGCAATTGACATTTCTCATTATTTATGTAAAAGCGAAATCGCACTAAAGCGATTTAATATCGCTTTTCGAAACCAGAACGTATGAAAGGTTGTGTGTAAATATCGTGAAAGGTTGTTTTGTTATCATCTCATCAAATGATTTAAATACCAAACAAAGATTTGTAACTCAAATTTAGGAATTGGCTAGAACAAGATAGATCTTGATCTTATGTTTGATTAACAAAATAAATACAAGGTATGTAATATGTATACATACCTGTATCATGTATGTATAAAGAGGCATTACATTCCTACAACCGTGCTTTAACAGTGTAATGATTAACTACACTCTACATTGCATTCTTACTACATTTTATATCATAATTAAAGATTTTTACAATTTATGCCTAATAGCATTTTCATTTACGATTTTTATATCGATAAAGCTTGTATCGATAAAGATTTATTGAAACTACCTAGTTTAATTTTTCATTATCAGACATAGCGACCTAACCTAACATTATATTTCGTTTTTGAGATAAATAATATAAATACATATAATTATTTGAACTTTAAAAAAAGGCTATATTGAGAGATATCTTATTTACATCAAGGTAATCAATTAATTTATTCGCTTTGCATCATGACCAAAAACCATGTTATTCTCATAGTAATTACAATAATAACTTTCTAATATTTATAACATTTGCTGTATAAATGATTAAGGAAATGTTTGACCCAAGGTACAGCTCACTAAATCTAAAGTGAACACAAACCAAGCCCAGCTTTCCATTTGCCACACGGGAGTGATATCACGCGACGTCGTTTATAATTCAACAACAATAAACAGATAGTTAATTGCGATGCTGTCACGGGCACAGTATATGGTAATGAGGCATAGGGATCTCGGCTGCACGGACAATATCTCTCTACGGTGAAAGGTAAGATGAAATCGGCCCAAGTGATAGGTGCGAACTTATGATTAGAAAGAACTTTTGGATAAATTACTCGTATAATGACTTTGCTTAAATAAACAATACAGTAAGAATTAGGTATAACGTAAATATTTGAATAGTTGTAGGAAATAATTTAAGTAAAAGGGAGTGAAGTAATACAAAAGTTACTTTGCGTACTTTAAATAAAAAATGTACTGACAAATAATTGAACATAAATGAAGTAGAGATCTACTTCATAACTAATATCATCTTTAACAAATACTGTATCAGTGGTTATAGTATTTAGGTAAGAGAAAGAAAGAAGAAGTTCCTAATAACTTATTTTCTAGTTATTAGGAACTATTTATTTCTATTTAATAGTTATTGAATATTAAACCGCTGCATATCAATTCTCACGATTTGGACCACTCTCTCATAGTGTTTGCTTAGCCCATGGCCCGTGTCTGAGAGATAGGTGCAGTACATGCGCTTTCAGGTTCGTACAATCTGGGCAGCTGACACCAATAGGTTTTTATCAGAACAAATCTCGTTTGTGAAAGTCGAGGAAGCGATGGGTATGCGAAATTGGGACTCATAATTTACTACATTATTATATAAGATCATTGTATACATTGTACACTACGCTTAATGAGTAATAGATGAAATTTATGAATGCAGGATAATGTGATATCCATGTTAATAAAAAAAAAACATACTAATAAACTAAGATCGTTTGTGCAAACATTCTGAAAGTTCGTTTAAAAAACTATTTTTGCATTCAATCTGAATTATATTGTATTAATTGAGGAACGTTATAGTACTACACAAAAGAGCCGGGATATATATTTTATAAATACTAAGTAAAAGATATAGTAAACGCTTCTTACTCTACAATTCTAGAACTGTGAGCTTACATTAAACCTTATCATCTACAGCTGATATGTAACGAACAAATAATTTACGTATCATATAAATAAAATAAAACAATTCTTTATAATGTTAACACAAGTATATCTTAAGAGCGTCAGTGTAGAGTTATCACACCTAACTAACATCTTTTGAAAGACAAAATTAATCATTTATTTAATATTTTGAATAACATTAATATTAAGATTCGGTGTAAATGTAAACAAAACGTTATGTTTCATAACAAAATGGGCTTATCGTTCCAGCTTATCATGCTAGAATTTATTACCAACCCATCGTAAATGTTAAACTTATTAGACTTACAAGTGACACATATCACTATAAATAAACATGAATGATACGAATGATAAAAAAATCATTTGTAAACCAGTTGTTAACGAATATTCTTAACTCTCTCAGTATAATCTACATAAATAAAAATGAATGTTGTTAAGCGCAAAACTCGAGCGAGCGAATGGCTCGACGAATTCGGCTATTTTTTTCTTTGTATGTTCCTTAAGGAACATGGAAGGTTTTAATAATAAAAAAAAATAAAAAATCAAAGTAAAGTTTGTAAAAAACTTATATTAAAAGGGTACCTAGGAACGAACCCGAGCTAAGCGTGGGTGAGTCGCTACTAGCTAGTTACATATAGTATAATTAAACAGATCATCGCATATTAAAAGCGATTTCTAGAAATTTTTGGATACATTTTGGGGCAATGAAGCAAAAAAACTAGATACATAATTATGTTGGTCACCTCTTTCATTATCATGAAAATATTTTGGTATCTATTTCATATATAAGATGATTAGTGCCTAAACAATCTTACAATCTGAAGTTCTATTACCTATAGTTCAGTAGTACCTACATCTGACTCAAAGTAAAGAAAGGTTTCCATCCTAACACAAAACTTATAAAGTTTGAGACGACATATCATATTTTTTTTATTATCAATGAGTAATAAGTAAATAAATATAATTTTTTTATATTTACTTAATAAATAGAATATAAAGTAAATACGTTATGTAAAACTTTAGTTATCAACATATACCTACCTAGTACCTACCTATATAGCAATAAAGTTTCTTATCTGTTTGATAGCTTACCGAACATAACTACTACTATACAATACTAGTCATACTTTCTTGGGAATTGGCGATGTGCGAATCACACGTATTGTATGCTGCACCTATTTTTTTACAACAGATTATATAATAGATTAAAAGCAATAATCTCTACATAATATTATAAAATTCTACCTTAGTCGAATCTGTCCATTGAACATTGTTCGAAAAATATAATTGAAAGAACCATTATTATCGATACGTAGAGGTCGAATTGAATAGTTTTTAGAATTTTAATCTGTGAACGTATCACGAAAACACTACTGGACAGATTGATGAGGTATGATCATAAATGTTATCCGAGTAATCATATAGGATACTTTTTTTATTCGGGAAAATAACGGAACGAGGTTAAGTTGCATATATATGTATATATTAAAAGAAACATAAAATTAGTCAGCCGGTTTCAATTATAATGAATCGTCCGATCACGTAACATAGCGTCTTTATGTACGTAGAAATAATAAACCTTCAAGCTGAATAAATTAGGGTATCGTAATGAGTGCACAAATAGAGTTTACGATCTAATTAGGCGAACGGTTACGTACGATCGCCAGTAAATGTCATTTCGCACTGCAATCCCGCAGTGGTCCCTGTTAGTTCTCACGGCGTTGTAATTTTCCATATTTTGTGCTGCGATTTCTCCGCTTAATTTTAAAGGATTTACGAAGAAACTTACGGCAAGCTTTAAATTACTGATGTCATAAACATAAATCGAGGAATTTCCGTACAAATAATTATAGATATGTATACGGAAATAAACTATCCACTAGCTCAAGAATAACATAATTTAGACAAAAATATACAATATAAAAATTTATTTATTTAGTAATTAAAATCAGTATGAAACAGAATATTTAACGATTAATACCTTTCTCTATAAAATTAGTGTGAAACTTATCCAATGCCGCCCGTAGCAAGATACCAATCCAATAAAACGTATAGAAGGCAGCGTCAGTAAATAAAACAGACACATTTATTTACTTTCGCATCCTGCCGCCCGCCGGTCTACTCTGCCGCATGCTTACATCTTTGTGCAATTTATATAAATTGTTACGGTTATGAGACTGAAAATACTTATATGAAATGTTCATACACATTATCTCCATTTCCATTCTCATATCTACACTTCTGAATAGAATTGTGTTTTCAAAATTAAGGCTTACAGCTTTTTTGCCCCGTGTTAATATTTTTCTTCATTTAATTATTAATTTTATTCTAGAAGTCCATAGGATATTTTTATCAAAATATAAAGTAATCGCCATGATTCATTTTTTAAATTTGTAATTTAAGATTTAATTAAAAATAGTACTAAGTAATAGTGTTTTATATATTGTAATCTTAAATAAATAATCCAAAAAACGACCGCAACGTATTTAAATTTGCAACATAGCCAAGTAAATTATAATATACCTATATTGTATATTATGTAGCTTTTTAAAAGATACAGAACATGTGAAAGCAGTTATTGAGCGCAGTTTTAGCGGTCACAAACAAGATACAATTCATGAACGTGTTACACAGTTACAGGGAGCCGTGTAAAGGGTAACGTATACAAGCCTGTCGAGTGTAAAATACCTCGAAGTGGAAATCAATTGCAACATTCAAATGCCAAGAAAAGCAATGAATTAGAAACAAGTGAAATCAGACGTGAAACCCATTTTATAACTATTCAAATAAGCATCGAGGTTATCTTTGCATAAGTATGGTTACTATCTTTATTTGGTCAGAGCTGCTCATCAATACTTCAGTTATATTTACATCTGTACACATTTTTGCCTAGCAAAATGCACAGTAGTACACAAAAAGCTCAATGATATTATTCGGTGAGACTCTACTATGAGACCATATACCAATGCTTTAAAGAAATTGAGACAAATATAACAATATTTTGACTAACTACAGAAATTAAATTCTCGCCTTCAGGCATAATCGGTAAATTAATTTTTAAAAAGCACACTGATAATAATAATTACTACTAAAATGCAATTAAAAATAGAGTATAGATATTTAAAACATAATACCGCAAGGACAGGCACGATAACTTTTTGATGAGAAATTACCTAATGTTAACTTTAAAACACATTTCACATAAAAAATTCATTACTGAAATGACATTTTTGTAGAGATAGAGCTTATTATACATAAGGCATAGCTCTACGTTTGATAAAAATCGATCGATGGCACAGTTAATTATTTGTTAAAAAAATTTAGATTAAAACTTAAATTAAAAATTAATTAAGAACTCAGAGTTTTAAGGTGTCATGTCACATGTCTTAATTAATATATATGATTAAAGTAATTAAGAATTTTAGTAATCAGTTTAAATTATGTACATTTAGTTCTATGAGGATAATGGCATAAAAAGTGTTCCAATTTAATGTACATATTATAAAAACAGAATTTAATAAATAAATAAATATCAAAATATATAAAAAAGCCTCAGTAAATAGATAATATATTTAGGACAAATAGTAACTAAAATAACTGAAAATGATCGCTATCGTACCCCAAACCCATTACAGTCAATGCGAGAGATAACAAAATCACAGGACATTGCACGTATTTTATATATTGTATTTCACATATCAAATGTGGTTTTAAAATATTTTGTTACCATTAACACAGATAACCAACACTAAGAGATAAGGATAAAAGCATAACGTCGTTGGTAGATAGAAGTCCCACTTACGAGTGAATATATTGTGAAATGAGAGCGAAAATCTTCTGGCATAACCATTGGGCTCGATGTGAATGTTATTGTATAATTCAAACCAATTATCGTGGACCATTGCAAGCAAAACTTAAAGAGCGTCCAACTTTACGGTCACTAAATAAAATGAGCACCACTCTGACAGTCTGAAACAAAGAGCTTTTGATAATTCTGCAGATCGAGTTAGTAGTCACGGTCTTCTGGAATATAACGCAATTGAGTTATCATCACTCGTCAGTCTAAACATTAAAAAAAAAGTAAAATTCTGTGTCGAATCTGTACGTTTAATATTTTTTTAGTCAGAAAAGGTCAGAGCTCAGTTTATTTTTTAGATTTAATTTCTGTCCTCTTGCTCCACTTCTTCTAAGCCACTTAATGGATTTTTAAAAGGTTTTTACACGTTTTAGTTTTAGCGTCCCACTGCTGGGCACGGGCCTCCCTCAGTACGAGGGGGATCAGGCCATAGTCCACCGCGCTGGCCCAGTGCGTGTTGGTTTCCTCACGATGTTTTCCTTCACCGTAAGACGACGAAGTGGTAATCATGATAAAAATGATTCGCACATGAAAATTTCAGAGGTGCGAGACCCGGATTTAAACCCGCATCACTCGGTTATCCAAGCGAGCGCGTTACCGCTGAGCTACCACTGCCTATTCATGTACCTATACATGTAAATATTTTGTACAAAAAGCTGATCCTAGATCGTATTTTGTAAAAAAAAACACATATTATATTCGTATTATGGACAATGCTGGTTAAACCTTTAGAAATGACTACATACAAAACAATGTAATAGCAAATTGCAAGATCTTAAAAAATTCTACATAAGTACACATTCGATATAGCATTCTACGCTCACAATAATTAACTTATCAAAACTTAAACAACTTTGTTGCCGATTTTAATACTTTTTTAGAATAAAAATATAAAAATAACAGTCGCATATAAGATTTACACACAATATCGTTTCTTCAATTCCCTTATTGATATATGTAGGAGACTTCGAGAAGTTATCGCTATAAATTTCCCACACAAGGCAAGATTTAATCAAACGCTGGTGTTACTATAACAGAAAAGGTAAACAAAGCACAATTACTGGCCAGTAACGGGACGGCCGGTCTTCGCACAGAATCTGCGGATAAAATTCACGTCTAGCTTGCGCCTATTGCTGGTCGTTAGGACGTAGCAAGATGATCGATAATAATGGTAATTTCACTGGAACACGTGTAGCATCGTTCTTGCGATCTCAAAATCGACATACTAGGACGTGCAAAACTGGTCTTATCATGGACAAAATAAAAGCTCGGAAAATATATTTTTAAGAATACATATATAAGTTTATTATACTTCCAGAACAGAAAGAAAAATATGCACTGATTAAACTTGTAAAAAAAATTACTATAAGAAAGCAATCGCACGATTACCATTTGCTTAACAGCGATAGCAGGCACTACCAACACTAATAAAAGGTCAGTAGAGACATTGAGTCAGTACTAGCAGCATAACACGTATTTATGTGACGTCCTGCCTTCCCGAGGACCATAATGGCAACACAATATCACAATACAGGCATAGATTTATGCTCCGGCGCATCGTCTTCTCCACGCGGAAATCCCATAGTTATTTACCGGTTGCGAGTTAAGTGCGGCAGATTTATCGGCAGAGCCGCGCCTAGCGACGATCTCGTTTCTTCCTTCAACTACACTATGATAAATACTGCATGGACTATATGATCATAGCCCGAGGTACCTTTAGGTAAAGTGCATAATTGCGGAATTGCTCAGGTAATCGTCTAACACCGTTAAAGTTTACAATTATATATCGTTAAATTCAATATATTACCAATTATGGCCAGCTTTATGCTTAAAACCGTAAAACATATTATATCTTGCGTATTCTATTAAAATATAAACAAAGATAAACTGTACGAAGTTTAAAACGCTTCGTTAAATATTTAAGATTTCACGTGAATTTTAGTTATTTTAAAGTACATTCAAAACAAATCTATTAGAACGAGCCCATTGACTTAATAGGATATTGTACCTCCAGCCAGCGTGTTATAATGGCGTGTGAAATTACATTCGGTCGTTTGTCAAGAAGCTCCGTGCTCAGTGGTGATTAATTTCATTAGGCCGCTCTTAATGAAATGCAGCGACGCTCGTTTGGCCTTTATATTACATTGGAAATAATCAATGTACTGAATTACGTAATGCTCATTTAATTGGTTTATATTAGTTAGATATTTAAATACACTGCTTTTAATAACTATAATATTTTATTGTTCATACAAACCAATATTAATTAGTATTATATGCAAATCTCATTGCACAACGATATCTTATAAACGTTATACGTACGTACATAATACATATGTAAATAGATATACACTTCGAGGTGCCCTAAATCAGCCTGGGGGCTAATTCTCAGAAGCCAATTCAGCATCTCATAACGCGAGCTCATAGATCATACCGACGCTACGGAACACGAAGACGTTGAATTGTCGGGATTGGCATAATGACACCTGCCCCGAGCCACCGGCTAACTTATGACCGCATTACCACGACACGCCTGACGCATGTCCAATTATTACACACAATCTGTTTGCCCGCGTAAAATATGAATAAACCGCCACGACGCCATTAATACACGCATATATTCGCATACACGACTCCACTCACTTTGAAGGGACAAGATAATGTTGCTGTAAATAAATTCTAGACGTACCTAACAAATGAACCAGCTAAGGGAGAAATATTGCAAAAACGCTTTGAAGCACCGTCTACATTGTGGAAAGAAATATGATATTGCTATAACTTACATTTAATTAGTCAACGTAAGTTTTAGGTGTGAATTTATCTTTAGAAATATTTTGTGAAACAAATGTGGCAGAGGAAAGTATTACCCGCATGTAAACCGTACGTGACCCCTGCTTTGAATAAGGAGCGCAAGGTGTAAGTCCACTTCATACATTTAAATGTCATTTATGCAATAAAAACACATGTCTATAACATTTTGTAGTGACTTAAAACATTTTTTTTTAAAAACTTGTGTTATATTACATGTTAACATATCATTTTTTAAATATTTAATATATTTCTTAAGCACCGTACTGTACGAGTAGTTAATTCTGGAGACTTCACCGATGAACAAGGTGTCCTAATACCGTCATGTTATTTTATCGACAAAGTCAAGAGGTTTGTTTGATATATTCCTAAAGAACAAGCCAAGACGATATGTCATTTATCAAGATAAAATATCAGAAGCCTAGACATTAATATCAAGTTGAACCGAAGCGTCGATATTGTTAGCGACGAAATATTACACGCAGAGACTTGCAGATTGCTTGCCCTCGTCCATAAAGGTTTTCATTTATTCGTCGAACTTTGCAAGGGTTCGCGGAAAACAATCATGAGATACATCCCCTGAACAGGCCAATCAGCTGGAACAAATGGGGGCAATTTGTCCGGACTGGCTATCGGTATCGCGGAATTTCTTTTTAAAGATTAAGCCGAAAGATTTTGCATGAGATTGGATAAGTATGTTGCAATCAATCTTTAAAAGGGCCATTAATAAAAATTGAAGATAAATACGAAAACATAAAACATTATCCACGATATAAAAATTCTAATATCCTAATAACACTTTGCCATACAAAGCACTAATACCTATTACATAGTTGATTCTAGATATCAAACAAATCTTAGTAACACTAATTACTTAGCATTAATATCAATATAACAATGACAAATCAATATTCTTGTCTCATTTGCATGAAACACGAAACTTGCACAATTCATATTGTTCCTTTGCAAAAACATTTATAAAAGTAACTCATATATTTTATTTAATTTTTTGTTATCACAAAAAAAGGATGGCGTTTACGGTTAGTGCAAAAAAGGGTTCACCTAATACATTGGTTATCGAAGGTTCGGTCTCCCGCAAAAGGCATTAAAATACGACGATAAATAGTTAGTTAGGGTACAGTTACACATGCTCTTAAAATGTCATGCTTATTAGCATGCTTAAAACAAGCATGCTCTTCAAACTGACATATTATAAATGTAATTGACTGACACATTATAAATTAAAAACGCTGACGCAATAAATTGATCACACATACTATTTAAGCACGGGCTGGTTCTTTGGTATTCGACATTCTAGCAAGTTCTCTGCCAGTGTGCAAGTGAAAAATGGAAAACCAAGTGAATTTTCCAGTAGCCTTTGACAGTAGCATGCCCAAAAATCGCACGACCGTCGAAATTTGAGCATGCTCGAAATAAGCATGCTCATTATTAGCAATGTTTCGACACACATGCTACTAAGTAGCAATTGCTCAATAGTGGCATGCTTTCGTGCTAGTTATGAGCATGTGTAACTGTACCCTTACTGTATTTTACTCACAAGATAAAAGGAAGAGCTAAACCTTTTTTAACTGTAAGCAATGTTAGCGTATAATATAATTGCAATAAAAGAACCTTCAAGAACTTATGAATTATTTACCTTATACGAAGTTCTTGTAAAAAAATAACTTATTATATGTACTGTATAAAGCTTTAAAACTCAAACTAACTTCATGTCGTACAACTATATAAATTATTAGTAATTAGTATGCGGGTGTACAAAATATTGTAGTGGACGGTCCGGTAATCCGAGGCGACATTAATTAATGAAATTAAACCGCTTAGCCGTGACGCTCATAAAGCTACTGTCCACCCTGTACACCCTAAATAATTTGTCAAGGGTTAGTATTACATACATAATATGAAATATTACTTTACAATTGACATAAACTTTTCAGCAGATTTACAACTATCGATATTGACTTATGTGACTTAAAAATTGAAGTAGGTTTTTATAACTATATTTTAGACTCTAAATATAAAGAACGAGCTAGCGCCACCTTCAGTGATATTTTATTGCATGTTTCAAAGCAATAGCAAACTCTCACTTATAAGCAGTGAACCGACAATTTTTCGCAACTTTAAGTTATTATGATGATGAACCACCAGAACTTGGTAGTAATGTGGCTTTCTAATAAAAAAAAATTGAATTGATCCCTCCTCCTCCTCTTTAATATTATTGTAGATATAGATGAATATACAGAAAAGGCAGTGGTAGCCCAGCGGTAACGCGTCGCTTGTATAACCGAGTGATGCGGGTTCAAATCCGGGTCTCGCACCTCTGATATTTTCATGTGCGAATCATTTCTATCATGATCACCACTTGTCTTACGGTGAAGGAAAACATCGTGAGGAAACCTGCATGTCTGAGAAAACCTAACAAGTTTTCGTAAGACATGTGAAGTCTGCCAACACGCACTGGGCCAGCGCGGTGGACTATGGCCTAATCCACCTCGTACTGAGGGAGGCCCGTGCCCAGCAGTGGGACGTTAAAAAGGGCTGATGATGATGATAGATGAACAGCATTATGAAACGCCACACGATAAAAGTAAAAACAAAGATACATCTAACTTATCTAAGTAATCAAAATCTTACCTTAAGAGATATTTAAAAGCTATTTAATATTTCATAGAACGAAAACGAGCAACGAAATTGAACAATATTACAAGTATTTCCCACTGACCAATAAATTTATTAGCCTAATAACTCTAAGTTAAGAAGCTCTTAAAACAGTTGTAAGCGGATTACCAAAGAATTAATTAAAGTCATTAATTATTATTAATATTTAGTATTACCACTCAAAGCCAACTTTGCAAGACTTGTTCGCAAATAATTTACAAGGTGTTAACAAGTAATTTCATGAATAACATAAATTATTTAATCTTCTGGGTATGCTTATATGATAATTTGACTTAATCAATTTATGTAACACAGTAGTCAGGTAACTTGCCTTAAAAGGTCGGGACTTAATTTGTTTAGGACAAATATAGGTTGTTGCTTGTACGTTCATATTATAATAACGACGCAGGACGCTCACCCTCGCGCGATTAGTGTAGAGATGAGGTATTTTTCTGCGTATCATAGACCGTTAATTCCGTAGAACCAGCTATCATCATACTATACTTTCATCAAAACTTTCCAGTGGTTACATCGTAATACGTTCCCACACAAGCAACCAAAATTCTTAAATCTATAGATTTGGCCTCTGTATAGGTTTACTAATATTAAATATTCGACACTTTTTTAGAATTTAAATATACTTTGCTACGTTTGGTTGTTATTTTATTTATTAAGTTGTTTATCCGATTCATCATTATAACTTAAAAAAATATAATAGTACTTTTAGACAAAAATTTCGCAATATCATATCCAAGAAACAGGAACTTCAATAAATATTACCGTATCATTTTATCAGTTAACAATAAACACAAATCTGTTACTATCTAAGAAATAAATCTTTCATAATCTTAATAGCATCTGCGATACGATTTGTACCAATTATATTTGAAATGGTATTCAATAAAGCCAGTTATCAAGCTTTAATTGGAGTGTACTAAGTCATGTAAATTGAAAATTTAACTTAGAGTGGTGTGACATAAAACCATGTATAATTAATTTCATTTCGATGTTCAATGTGTTATGAAGTCACTAAATCAGTATTCAAAGATTATTTACACTTACAGGTATGCTTGGTCCATAATGAAATTAATGTACCAGTTTCATAATACCAGACCGGAAAAAAATCGAACCCATGACCTCCTTTTTTGCGCATAATGTACCATTATAACTTGATCATTCTTTACATAAAATCTTTTACTGTTTAAAACAAAAATGATAGCTAAATTATAAATGCAAATCTCATAATTTTCACTACTACTTAATGAAAATCAAATGTACCTTAATATTGTTATCATACAACACAAACTTAACGGTGTTTTTGGTAAATGTTAGACTTACTGATTCCCACAAGTAAGTCTCAGCAAGGTCCTCGGATACAGTCCATAATATCGCGGATAGAAGATAAAATGTTAGATATAGGAGGTGTGTCCGACGGGCGGAGTTGAATCGAACGCAAAGTTCCGAAGGCAACAAATAAACAATATTCGATTCTTGCATCTGGCATAGTAGAAATAAATAATGAAGTAACTGAATATAAACCATTTGTGAGGCGATGTTTGTTTAAGCCTTTAAGCAAATCCGCTTATAAATATCTGATATTCTTTCGATATCGATATTTCAAGTCAAGCATTCATTTAAATATTAACAACACTAGTAATATAATACACTAAACATCTTATACATAAGATATTATTTAAAAAAATCTTATTGAAATTGTTTATATTATCGAGAGGAGCCAAATCAATATTTTTTTAAAATATTTTCCATGTCTCAGACTGCAAACGCATCACAATAAAACCAATGGACAGAGCGAGCGGAGCGAGAGTGATGCGCTAGTATAATAATAATAATAACAAACTTCCTAACAAAACATGAAACCATATTCATATTCAGAAGAGACACACGTTTATGATAACAGAATTTATGACGGAAAATTCAAATGGTGAATAAATTCCACATATCACCACACAATCAACTCTAGCATTAAACGAGACAATACGGAAGCCGAGACCGAACTGCTCACCTAAAACACATAAAGGTCTTACAAGCTGAGATCGGGAAAGAAGCTCACAAATGTCACGACTCGCCAACCTCTCAATTTCTAAAACAAAACCACATCAAACGATTATAGTATCCACGGCTACCGTTACATACTGGACTGCTACTATGTGTTTATTTTGCTCTGCAAATAACGCAGTTCGTTTTTCATGATTGCCCAATTAAATCGGATAAAAAACAAACAAAGACTTGTTTTGTTATTTAAAATGAATAGCGATAATTGGGTCATAAAAAATATGATTGGTATTTTTTATTTTCACGCTTTACCCTGCTCAGATCTACTATTGATCATGATGAGTACAATTTGCCAAAGTGAAAAATTAACAGATTTATTTCTGACACAGAGAAATGAAATAACAGAAAAAATCACAAAATAAAGAGTAACCCGTAGTAGATGCTCTAACTAGCTCAGACGTAGACGTGTTCAGTTTAAAATTCACTAGCAAAAAATAGGTCTTCGGTGAGCACATTATGCAGGCGTGCGGCACGATCGAACTGTTGAACATCGGGAGTTACTGCCACGTACACATTGAGATGTCAGTGCGATGTCAAAGCAATATGAGCGCTTCTTGAATTGGTAGCGATGTAGAGCTGATTTTTTAAATCAAATTATAAATAGATATTCATAAACATTAACAATTTGAAAATGTTCTAATTAAAGATGCGAGCGTTGAGATTATTGGTACCCCTTTTGACAAATGAAGTACCATCTAGTTACACTGGAATTGAGGATATAAAATATATAGGTAAAGTCATAAATGCATAAATTATATATTTTCTATGAGCTGTTTTTTTTTAAATGGCAATAAAAGTAGTTAAACATATAAACATTGATAAATTCCCTTAGGATGTTATAAGTATATTATAAAAATAATAATAACGAAAGATAACAAGATATTTAATTAAAGTACTTTATCTGTTTCAATTCAAATCATCAATTCGATCAAAATCTTATGATTTTTTTAACCTAAGATAAGAGCATATATGCACCTATGTATGTAATACATTAATTATAGTAGGAGAAAACATCCAATATTTACAAAGTACTTAATGGTAAAGCCGTGTGTTAAGTCAAACCTATCTAAAAGATAAAGTATTAATTACATAAATCTGCTCAGTACAGAATTCTTAGGGAATAACTTTGAAAACGAAGATATGCAAAACACATCCCGAACACATCATAATTTATTCAAGCAGGTGCAGCGACTATTTCAGAAAATTTATTATAATGCATCTGTATAGTTGCGAAATCGTTGTATTTTACTGTGATAACATTTATTCTCATCACCTCATACATTTGACGATACGTTTGGCTCAGTTGGTAGTGACCCTACTTTCTGCGCCAGCGGTCGCGGGTTCGAGTCCCGCTGGGGGCACTAATTTGTTGAGCACGAATGTTTGTACTCCAGTCATGGGTGTTTATATTTATAATATGTATTTATTTAAAATTTAGCAACTAGCAACTCACCCTTGATTCGCTCGGATTCGTCCCTACGTACCCCCGTTAGGATAACATTTTGACAAACTTTAAATGTTACTAATTGTTTTTTTTTTCGTATAAATTAAAAAAGTTTCATACACGGAGAGAAAATTCTAGTTTAGGTAACCAGAATATAGTTAGCATAAGCAGATTGTCGTGTAATATATACGACAGCTAACTATTTTGTCGAGTTTACTAGAAAAATCTGGTAATAGCTTACAAGAATATCTAGCACAGTTTAACATAAAGCTGGTACACTTCATTAAAATTAATGTATAGTGTACAAAAACCTATTTGTATTAATTACATAATTTTTATTATAAATATAACGGAATCGGTATCGTTCGTAACACCATGCTTTATTTTCGAGATAACCAGATTTTTAGTAGAGACTATAGATTATTATAGTGACCATTAACAAATTGAATGCAAATATTACCAAGTTGAGATTTTATCAAACTACATATTTTTTACACTTTACTATATTATATTTTGTTCAGTTTACTATATTTTGTGTTCAGTTTACTATGTTTTATATTGTTCAGTTTATTATATTTTAGTAATTACAGCAATGTTTTATTCTTTGTTTCACATTATTTAGTAGGAGATTGATTGAACCTTTTAAAAATGTACATAGTTACCATGTTAATAAAAAGTTAAAATCTGTCAGTTTCGTCAAGAAAGTATTTTTCAACTAAACTGACCGATTTGATCTTTCCTTAACACACCGGTAACTATGTAAATTTTTTTAAAGACCCAATCAATCACCTATAGCCCGGTCAAATTAGACGAAAAAATAGGGGTGAGGGTACAATAACTTACAATAAGCTGCTTACAATCAGCTTATTGTAAATTATTGTATCCTTGGATGTCTAAATTGACCGGACTACTACTAAATAATGTGAAACAAAGAATAAAACATTGATGCATTTTTTTTAAACAACCAATTGCAGCAGGCTTGTAGTACAAGCCATGGACAACAAGAATTTTAAATAAAACAAAACAATCGTTTGTGACTTTATAATTTATATTATTAAAACAAAACTGAGCTAGGCTCTTGTCGGTCTTAGATATTATTATATTGGTAACCTTAAAGTTATGTAACTTATATTTTGCACTGGTATGTACTCGGCCAACTGTCACGATTCTAAAAGTTGGTTGATATCCTTGTCCATCACAACACAAACAATAGTAATTAGTAACTATAATAAATAATAATTAAAGTAACTATTAGTAGCACACCCGAACCGCACGCACGTTCCGTCCGAAAGAAAAATGAAATGACAACTTGACAAGACAAGCATAGCAGCCAGTCAGTGCTGCATACCAAAGTTCAAGCAAACCATACAATATATTTGGCAAATGTAAACAACGTTTCGTTTGCTAGACGATACTCATGTTACACAAAACATAATAATCTGGTTAACAATACTATATGATATCTAGCTTATTTTAACAACTAAAGCAGTTAGAGACAACCTAAATATCGTATTGTTCAATTGACAGCGAGCAACAACAAACAAATTATGGATGGTATACTTTACAATTATTGAAATGTTCTCTTTACATTAATAAAATGTACTTTTAAATAGCTGTTAGCATTGGTTACTAAAATGTGTTTACTAGAACATTCTGGTATTTATTAAAATACGATTATTTGTTGTTAAAAGTCAATCCGGTAAATTTAACTTAATTCTGTTTCTATAAACTAGAATGATATCTACAATACGTTCTGGTAGTATTGTTAAAATAATTTCTTTCCGAGTAGATGAAAGAAAAATAAAAAGTACTTTAACAGATCAAACCTTAATAATATAAGACATTAAGTTCTATCACGAGCCTCTGAAACAATGTAATAGCTATGCAAGAGGAAGCAATTTACAACTAATCTTTATGCTAATACACACGAACAATGACACGAGTGCACTAAAACTATTATTGACATCGATAAACCTCTAGACAGTGAAACTATTAACTAAACTAACCGTCGCGTCGTTCGTTTAACATATTTATAAATAAACATTCATGTAAAATTAGCTTCAAATTTCAAGTTAGGTATAACTAAGGATTTTAAATTATATTACAGAGAGATTTATTCTTCCTTAAATTAATATATGATAATGCGAAAAAAATATGCAGTAATAAAACCATGGATTGTCTTGATTTTAACGGAAACAGGTGGACTTTTTCATGCTGGTATATAAAAATATATACCTATACTTCAGTCACTTTAGAGAAATAATGTTTGTAAACAAACCACAACAGCTGATTTTTAGGGTTCCCACTTCAGAATAAATCACGATTTCACACTTTCAATAGTTTTAGGTACCCTAAATATCTATCAGAGTTTTCATAATACCTAATTGTAAAGACACGTAAAAGATAATACATGATTAATAAACATTTCAAATCACATGTAAGTAATTATTTTTTACATTTTTAATTATATTGGGTTGTGATGGTGGATAATTATGCCATTCCTAAAGCTTTCTGCCTTTTTTGGAAGATATCGTAAACATTTTTACATAATATTTTTATAATGTCATCAAATGAAAAATACCACCAAGTACCCTACACTTACCGAATAGTTTACTGTTTTTTAAATTAGTCGTATTATTTATCGATTCTTAAAAAAATATCCAATGTTATGTAGTGCTGCCAAATAAATTGATTTCGCGTAAAATTAGACTTTGAGTGAGGAGAGTAAGGTAAGCGTTGGACGGGATAAATGCTTTGCTAACGGTTGATGAAACTTGTCACAGATTTCATTATAATTTGTTAATAATAAAAATTATAATAAATGTAAAAAAATAACTTCCATTTTGTTTTATTTTATCTTCTTTAGCAGTTTTATAGGTTTAAAAACTTAATTATTTACTGACAATCATTATTAATTATCATTCTAAAGTATTAGCATTTACAACAATAAACATTAATAAAAAATGTTTTTCACCCATGCTTTCAGATGGTTGCCTAGCAACACTTTGTTATTAAACATTATTTCTCCAATGTGACTCAAGTATAGTTACGCCCTTTTAAGGCCTCGTAGAATGTTAGGCTGCTGTCTTCTAAATTCTAATTACTCGTGACTTTGACCGTATTTATAACATTTATTTTTTTTATTTAACGTAATTTAAATATTTGTTTACAAAGCATAGGATTATCTTCCTTTCCCTTAGGATTTAAATAATTCAGTTAAATAATTAAACTCGATATATAATTATTTTGTGGATTGCTTAATGTACACATTACCAAAGATTGAAGATTGATAGAATGTAAGTAAAGATTAAACAGAAAAGCTCCGACATAAGCAGACACTATTTGTTGGCATCATAAAGTATTTTATAAGCGCAACGATTTATGCAAGAAACTACAATATTTAAGAGGGGATGCCCGAGTGCGAGATCGGCTTATAATTTACCTATGACAGTTTTATTTTTATTCTGATACAAAGTGTTCATGCACTTAGTAGTTAGTACAAAGTAATTAAATTATTATTTACTTATAGACTCACATCCTATACGTTGACTCGGATTACTGTTATCATACCAAATTTTATCAAAACCTGTCTAGTGGTTTTATTTTAATAAGATTTTTCAAAAACTTGTGTTATGTTTTATACATTATTCGACTCGTTTAGTTTTTTTTTATTATATGAATAAATTTTTAAAATAACATTGTTATTAATTAGTTACTATACCTACTACATTTTTGAGAAAAAGAGTCTAAGTACCACCAACTTCAGATGCAACGTATATATAGCCTCAAAGTCGGTCCTAGGCAATAATATTAAAATTTCCTTCTTATACACTATTGCAACATCAAAAAACAATTTCGTATTCTTCCAGGCATATTTTAAGATTTCATTATAAAGAATTATCGATATTCAAAGAGTACATACGATACGTAAGCTATAAATTATAATAACGTAATAGAGCAATAAGCCCAGTATTATGAATAATATGATATGCGCCCGCGCATTTGCAAATGCAATTTAATCAATCGTTAATGCATCGGCAAACAAACGGGAATATTACTGATGTATGTGATATGTAGTTATTATGTAATTATTTCATAGCTTCTAAAATTGCCATAGAACATAAACTTTTCCTCGTATACTAAACTTATGCAAAAAGTACTTATCGCTGAAGATGTTACGCCATTTTCTTCGCAACAATGTGTTTTTCATAACGTTATACCTCATAGTCTTATTATCTCTTTAAACTACATTTGCAAGTTAGGGTTTGCAGACAAGTTTTACTGTGGTAGAGAATAAGGAATTTCCTGGACGATCAATAATAAAATCTATGATAAGTTATTTTGTAAACATTTTAACGATTCTTATAATATTTTAACTACATATTGATTACATGTTTTTTATCAAGAGAACCGTAGTTTACTATCCAAAGGATTGCATGCTATTTAAGTTTGTTAAATTAAACGGCTTTAATGAGATATAGCCGTATTGCAAAGACACGCAGGATGTAGTTAGAGACCGAGCAGTGCGAAAGCGCGCAGCAAAACTAAACCTTCACGATGCACGGTGTGTATCGCGAAATTAGATGTAAGAAACTGTACGATAAAATATTTCCTTATAAAACGACTATAGAACCAACGACTTTTGTTGCAGACACATCACAACTGAAACACTGACATTTGAATTGTAGTCTTCTTCTTTGTCTAATTTTGAACAATGTCCACTATTTACAATAGAGTACAAAAATATATTGTAAAGAGGTATTAAAATACGTAAACTTAGTCTATACATACTGTACATAAAATACTTTTGGAAAACGTTATTAAAACATTCATGTCATCGAAACAGAATCTATAGTATTTATAATTTTTGTCAGTGTCAGTGACTGCATTGAAATAATCACGAGAAATATTGTAATTTTTAAGGTCCAGGCTGATAGACATAGAGGATAATTTAATACGTTACAATAGAAATAGGAACAAGCCCTAGCAGCGGGAGAGTGAGTTACCTACTAGTTATATGTAGTACGAAGTCGAGCATTATTTTTACTTAGTTTAAAATTACTCATATGATAAAAAGTAAGTAATTGATAAGGTAACTCGTGATTTAATATTCATAACATATTATGCGATAAAATAGTGTAGCGTTATCTTTAATAGGGATATCAATTTCAACAAGCCATACTTTATTAGGCTGTGCTTTTTAAGTTGGCCTTGCTCTTCCTCACTGAGACGCAGATATCCTCTCCGGCTGACACCTCTTTCCTCTCTTACCCTGGGTATAAACTGGAGCATTCCTTTATACCTCGGGCTGGGGTGTGCGTGTACGTCAGAGAGGATATCTGCTCTCGTCGCCTCTTGGTTCGTCGGACCACTGCCTTGTTCGGAGTATAGTGCCAGTTACGCGCTCAGCACGACCTCGCTTTGCGGGCTGCCGCCGCGTATGGCACTACAGGTCAGCGGATTGGGACGGGATGCGGTCATTCTTTGCGTCCTATCCATGGGGGCAGATTTGCTTCTCGCCGGATGATCCAGACGTCGTTGCTGACTCTGTCACCGATGTGGTACTTCAAGGTATGGAACTGTTTATTCCGTTCTCTGCAGTGCCCATCGGAGGCAAATCCCAACCTTGGTTTGGTCGCTCCTGCAAGGTGGCATCTCGCCGAAAGCTGCAATGCTACCAAGCCTGGGCTGTCGCGTCGGCGTCTAATGATGTAAATACCAGCGCTTTTAAAAAGGAGTATAACTTTGCCTCTAGGTCCTTCAAAAGTGTAATTGCTAATGCGAAGTCGAAGCACATTAGCAGAATTGGCGAGAGATTGGGGCGTCTTCCTTCAGGAACACGTGCGTTCTGGTCTCTCGCAAAGGCTGTTTTAGGGAATTTCTGTCAGCCTTCTCTTCCACCTCTGCACACGGAGGATGGCTCGCTGGCCCATGCCGCGAAGGAGAAAGCCGATCTACTGGGCTCTCTTTTCGCGTCCAACTCGACTCTGGATGACCAAGGAAACTCACCACCGACAATCCCGTGGTGCGATACTACGATGCCGGAAGTTCAGTTCCGGCAAAGCGCAGTACGAAAAGCGCTTCTCTCCTTGGACATTCATAAGTCGAGTGGGCCCGATGGCATCCCTCCGATCGTGTTGAAGACATGTGCTCCGGAGTTGGCACCGGTCTTAACGCGTCTTTTCCGGCACTCCTATTCATTAGGCGTAGTCCCGAAATCCTGGAAGGCCGCTTTAGTGCACCCGATCCCAAAAAAGGGCAACCGCTCGGATCCGTCCAATTATAGGCCAATAACCATTACCTCCTTGCTCTCCAAGATAATGGAGACCATTATCAACTGCCAGCTCCTGCGGTACCTAGAGGAGCACCGGCTGATTAGTGACCGCCAGTACGGCTTTCGTCGAGGTCGCTCAGCCGGTGATCTTCTAGTTTACCTGACACATAGATGGGCAGAAGCAGTTGAGACCAAGGGGGAGGCGCTTGCGGCCAGTCTGGACATAGCGAAGGCCTTTGATCGGGTATGGCACAAAGCGCTTCTTTCGAAGCTACCTTCCTATGGGCTTCCCGAGAAATTGTGCAACTGGATCACCAGCTTTTTGGCAGATCGGAGCATCAAGGTCGTTGTCGACGGTGCTTGCTCTGATCCTAAATTTGTCAATGCTGGTGTACCACAAGGCTGCGTACTCTCTCCTACTTTGTTCCTTCTGCATATCAATGACATGTTGCAAATCAACAACATTCATTGCTATGCAGACGATAGCACTGTGGATGCCCTGTACACTGGCCGCGCTAATATTTCTCGGGAATACGTCGACGAGTGCCGGAACAAACTTGTGTCTGAAGTCGAATCTTTGTTAACCAAAGTCTCGGATTGGGGTCGACGAAACTTAGTCCAATTTAACCCCAAAAAGACACAAGTTTGCGCGTTAACCGCTAAAACAATGCCGTTTGTCGTAACTCCTCAATTTGAGGACACTCCCCTGTCTGCCACAGCCAGTATCGGAATACTTGGCGTCGACATTTCGAGCAAAGTCCAGTTCCGTGGTCAATTGGAAGATAAGGCCAAATTGGCCTCAAAGAAGCTTGGTGTGCTCAGTAAGGCGAGACAGTACTTCACGTCTGGTCAGCGCCTTAACCTCTATAAGGCGCAAATTCGGCCGCACATGGAGTACTGTTCTCATCTCTGGGCAGGAGCTCCCCAGTACCAGCTACTTCCATTTGACCGCATTCAACGTAGGGCGGTTCGACTTATAGACGATCAAGCTCTTTCCGATCGGCTTGATACTTTAGCTCTGCGTAGAGATGTTGGATCACTCTGCATCTTCTACCGCATTTATCACGGGGAGTGTTCTGAGGAATTGTTCGAACTGATCCCGGCCGCAGAATTCCATCATCGGACATCGCGACAAAACCGTAAATTCCACCCACACCACCTCGATGTCCAGCGTTCCACAACAGTGCGATTCCTTAGGCATTTTCTGCCTCGCACAACCACTCTGTGGAACCAGCTGTCGCCGGCGGTCTTTCCGAACCGTTACGACCTGGCAACCTTCAAGAAGAGAGCGTATTCTTTTTTGAAAGGCCGGCAACGCATTTGCAAGCCCTGTGGTGTTGCAGATGTCCATGGGCGGCGGTGATCACTTACCATCAGGTGAGCCTCCTGCCCGTTTGCCCCCTTTGTCCCATAAAAAAAAAAAAAAAAAAAAAAAAAAAAAAAAAAAAAAAAAAAAGTTTTTGGTTTTTATTAAATGAATTATTATGACTAAGCTTTCGTTAAACGAAAATTAATAACTTGTTACTAATAGTTAGTTAATAATTAACTGTAGTTAAACAGTTAATATTTGTTTTTACTTTAATAAAACTACTGCCAGGCACCGCACAGCACAAAACCACTTCTTGTAGAAGCATGAAATTTCGCAAAATGAAAATAATAAGGGTCAACTAAAAAGGGAATTGAAAAATTTTCTCTTTAAAATAACTGTGAAAAACAAGATATTTTTCTAATCGCCTGTACCGCATTCCTAATGTACATCACCAAATGTTCAACATCACAATCATTCACAGCCGGAGCCAATAGCTAGTCTATTCGTAAGCAAACACCGTTACTTTATTGGCCTGTTACGAGAATATTCTATTTATTTATTTTATCCCGGCTACTGCGCGCGGTCTCACGACTCAATCTAATAAATAGTGCCAGTAATACTGCAGAAGATATTCAGTAATAAGATACCCGGTGGCGAATATACGAGCATGCTGGTGTTGCACATTGAAAATTATAGTTTTATACAACGCTATGTAACTAAATATCTGAATGCTAACGTTAGTTGTTTATTTGCACGTTTTTAATGAGATTTAGAGAAAGTTTAGGTTATCCTTCATAATGTATTAGTTAAGCTTAATTATTTTAGAACATAACGTCTCATCCTTGCACCGCTCGGGTTAATCTTTGCATATGTTAGTATACTTTCCTCAGATATGAGATACTTTACCGCAGTAAGATATCCTATACTTATGTTGACCCGGATAACGAGCTACCATCATGAAAAACATTAAATTCAGTAGTTTTTCGTGATGCGGTTACAAACAGACAGGCATATAAACAAAATTATAAACACCATTCGGCATCTGTATCGATAATAATTTCCAAAAAAATTCTTAATGTGCAGATTCGGCTCAGTTTGAACTTTATTATATGTCTACGAGTATGTCTATGTATTGTACTTGTATGACTAAATAAATTTAAATATTCGCATTAGAATTAGCCAAAGGCATGGTCACACGAGCTAACCGTGGGCACCCGAGGCTCCCTCTGAGAATTTCAGAAACAATAATATCTTATCTGGAACTGATTGACCAATAATTTTAATTTTCTATGAAACATGGGTGTGTAAAAGTTTCTTTGAAATTTGTTTATCTAACACTTAAGCCATCTCTTTTATCACTCAATTTGATTTGACGCGATAACGAAATCATTCTAATAAAATACAGTAATATTACAGTACCGATTTTTTTATTATTGTTATCTAGATAAGCAACTACATATATTATATGCATTTTTTAAGTAATATGAAAATAGCTGATATAATATAATAAAGCTACGTCACTTTACTTAAAAAAAACTGCATAAATATGTAATTACTTGACTATATCTAAACAATACTAGTCTAAAAAGACCCGAATGGTACAACTTCTTTAATTCAACTTATACATTGTAGAGGCTATTGAACTATTATAATATGTTAATATATTTTAATAAAAATGAATAATAAACTCGCCCTTTGTTAAATTAGTAAAAGAATTTAAAACCAATATAGTCTTCAATCAATTCTTATTATGACATCTTATCTTCTGTCCCAGTTATGCCAGGCTTGTAAAAGATAACTTTGTCTTAACGCCATTACTGGATCATAAACGCGTCGCATTCCACCATTGTTTATGGCTGAGCGGGACTCACGATGCAATTTCATAGGACATTTACGCGGACGATTTGTAGAGCTTAGGGCGATAACTAAGTGGTCGGTGTAGGTAGTGTCGCTAACAACATAATGCAAACTTTGAATATTATAATTATAAGTTTGTAGTCTAGCAGTCGTAAGTATAGTTCGTATAATCACAAGAACTGTTAATCAGGTTTAAAAAAACGTATTTTTCAAGTAATTACCGAAACAACCCCGAGCGTAGCGGACGTGCGTCGCTAGTTTAAGATAAGTATATATTTATTGATAAAATTATAATATACCCCCCGGTAAAGTATAATATACTTAGACAGGGTTAGATTGTTACAAAAAATACGTTTTACATTAATTTTTAAACACAAAACGTTTACCTAATTTAAGAATTATTTACTTATAAGTATGAATAAACCACAAACAGGTAGTTCAGTTAATTTTATGACATATTTCCTTTGCATCGTCAACTTTGAAATCAGTGGAAGGATATCGAATCTATTTACATAATTAACATTTCCATGTAAATTCTCAAAAGTAACTTTGTATGTAAATGACCATATTATTGAAATGCAGCTGTATACCTACATGTTTTTGTTGAATTCCACAGCACAGTGTTGTTACTACATTAAAATTTTGAATATATGTTAAACAATCTCATTTAGTAAAATCAATGAATATTTAAACGCTACTAAAACCTTAGCTCAGAGGCCCTGAAAACTTTGATTTAAATAAAATTTATCAGCATGTATCTGAAAATCAAACCGCAATACAGAACGGGTCAATAATTTCAGCAATCAAAGCAAATAACAAATATGAAGACGTTCATATCAACGAAATCTAAACAATCCCGATAATACATACTGGTATTACCGTACAAATTCGCTGCGAGCGCAGGCGCATTCATACTATAATTACGCTCTATCAATGCGGTACTGGTTTATTGAAAGCTCGAGGGGCGGGGGATATTAAGATGATGGCCGGCTTGTAATTTGATGGATTAAGGAACACACCCGCGGGCTTTAAACAACGTACTATCAGTAATGACATATGGACGACTTGATCGTTACTGCCAATAGATAAAAATAGTGGCAGTTAAAGTTAATGTAAAACACATCTTACTCTTTGACATAAAAGCTTTGACGAATATAAGGGTACAGTTACACATGCTCATAACTAGCACGAAAGCATGCCACTATTGAGCAATTGCTACTTAGTAGCATGTGTGTCGAAACATTGCTAATAATGAGCATGCTTATTTCGAGCATGCTCAAATTTCGACTGTCGTGCGATTTTTGAGCATGCTACTGTCAAAGTCTACTGGAAAAAGTCACTTGGTTTTCCATTTTTCACTTGCACACTGGCAGAGAACTTGCTAAAATGTCGAACACCAAAGAACCAGCCCGTGCTTAAATAGCATGTGTGTTCAATTTATTGCTTTAAGCACGCTTATTTAGAAGCATGCTTAATAAAAGCTGTCAAAATGTGTCAATTTGAAGAGCATGCTTGTTTTAAGCATGCTAATAAGCATGACATTTTATGAGCATGTGTAACTATACCTTAACTAAAAACCTCAGTGCCAAAGATATTATTTGACTTTTACTGCATATTTTTAAATTTCTAAATAGGTATTATAATTATATAGAGCAAGTAAAGTAAAGTTACAATAAAATTCTGTGTTGAAATTGTACATTAAATATATTTTAGAAAATGTCATTGAAGTAGTGATTATTATCAATACAGCTCTCTGTAGAGAGAGAGAAACTAGTTTTTAAAACTTTGTCTGTTTATCTGTCTGTCTTATGATGATAGCTGGTTATTTGGGTTGACATATAGGATACTTTTTATTACGACTAAATATCTCATGTCATAGAAATTCATACAAACCGATAAATGTTCCTACAGAAAAACAAGCGGAGCGAGGGTGAGTTGCTAGTCATAAATAATTGAAGGCGTTGTTTGAAGAAAGGTTAACCAAGCAACGTGTGATATAAAATGTGAAAGGCTTTATTCTAACTGCTCGTAGCTTTAAATTATAAGTTATATTTACCTATTTTATAACAATAACAACATTGTCTTTACAATGGTTCTCCTGACAGGCCGACATGATAGGCCTGGTAGAGGCGTGGCGTCTTATAGCACGTGGGAACCTAGTAAGCGATGGGCAATCTCCACAGTATTTACTTACTTCACATTTAATGCTCTAGACTTGCTCTTTTTGAAATCAATATTTTTCGTAAGTAATTGAATTTTGATACAAGACGTTAATTTTATAATTAGTACAAATTACTATAAAAATTGTTCTTTAAACGCCGGTCAATGATTAGGTAATATACAGTTTCTCTCTCAGTAAAATTTAAAATATTAAAATATCCTTTTATCCGTAACTAAAGGTTCAGTTTAGAATATGTATCAATAAAGTAAAACTTTAAATGAAAGTGGTTATTTCCGGTGGAATAAGACAAGACTTGTTAGAGGCAAACGATCTACAGCTTATTATATTATGCTTCAGGTTGAGCTCCGACTACTGACGATTTCGTAAAAAAACCCAGTAGCTACCCCTTTACCCCACCCGGTATTTGAACTTAGGACCACACAATCTCCAGTCATACTTACAGCCATCAATAACTAGACTAACAAGGCTACGCCAATAACAGTTTAATAAAATGCGTTTGATTCAATAATTACTAAGTTATTGGAAAATACGTATATTAGAAACGGTAAATCTTTGCAAAGCGCCCATCAGGAGATAAATCAGCAATGACAGTGTTGCGATTAAAATCCGTGTCGTCTGGAGACAGTCGAACAAGCAGCGACTCGTGAGAACACGGAGGGAGCGGTAAGCAAGCATTCCATTACATCTCGCGCACACTGCAGACTTTCTATCGGTCCATCATCATCAGCCCTTTTAACGTCCCACTGCTGGGCACGGGCCTCCCTCAGTACGAGGGGGATCAGGCCATAGTCCACCGCGCTGGCCCAGTGCGTGTTGGCGGACTTCATATGTCTTACGAAAACTTGCTAGGTTTTCTCAGACATGCAGGTTTCCTCACGATGTTTTCCTTCACCGTAAGACAAGTGGTAATCAGGATAGAAATGATTCGCACGTGAAAATATCAGAGGTGCGAGACCCGGATTTGAACCCGCATCAATCGGTCCATACTTTTCTAAGAATCGTAAGCGGAATGAAGATGTAAGTGCCCATTATAACGATTTCTTAAACTAAGTTTGATGCTTGAAAGTCTGTAGTATGCAGAGGCTCTTATAAGCACCAATATAACTTTTCACGACCAGTATTGTTAATGTAATGTTTTCAGGATTTTCATCAACTTCGTGCTCATTAAATAATTTTTTTTATCTAAAACTGAAACAATGTTTAATTTAAAATTTACGTTTCTTCTATCATACAGGTATGTATTGAATTATTAACCCACAAAAAATATGTTAAATTGAAATGAATAATAGATTTAGATTTAAGAATATCAATTATTACAAAAACGAAATATCCCGATCTTATCCTTGTATTATTTTTACTTTGTAGGTAAATAGTTACGTAGTAACTAATACTTAATCTGTGGTAAATAGGTACATTGACAAGTAGGTACTCGTAGATAATTCACTTTTGCCGCGCGTCGCATGCAATTATTGATTCACACCGTCGTAAATGTTTCCGAACTACTAATCTACCAATATTAAAGTAGAGATTTTTATTTAAACGTAAACAAATCGAAATATATTGTAATTCTATAAATTAAATTCAGAAATGAAATAAGAATGCTAATAAAAAAATCTGTCGTTCCATTTTCACGGTTTTTAATATAGGTAACTACATTGTATGTAAATGATTTGTTCAGTCAATCTTATGATTTTACTAATTTCAACACAAAGTGTAGGTACTAATAGATACTTATATTATTATAAATTATAATATAACAATGTAGTAAAACTGTGCTATAATGTACCGTGGATGATAATCAAATTACATTAATATGTGTAATGTGTATCCACTATCGCGGTTAATGTGGGTCGTTTAGTTCACAATTTTCTTCAACAGCCCTTTAATTATGTAGCTCATTAGCAAATTTCCCACAACATTCAGAAACTAGTTAGTACGTGCGAAGACCTGATGTGGTGCAATGAAGAATTTTATCGCCGATGTTCAATTAATTGCAGATTACATTCGATTTTCTCTTCAGCAAGAAAGCACATATACGTCGATAGTATAATGTTTTACTAGCTCTTTAATGGATTTATTTACTGTTAATAGATAAAATAAAAGTCTAAAGCAATGTTGCCTGGAAACACTTCCATTTATACAGGTTAAATATTGCTTTCGATAACAAATAGATTGATGAAAATAATGAATTTTAATGTCTCGAAATATTTTCTTTTTTTGGAGTAAGATTCCTATAATCCTATATATCTACTATTGTTAAAGTAACTTTTACAAACGATTCAACTAAAGACAATCAGGCTAGACGAAAAGACGTACTAAAAATGGCGATACCCCATAAACTGCAGAACTTACCAAGTCTGGAAACCAATCGTCCAATCAAAGTAGCCATTAAAATCCATTAGAGGCCACGTGTAGACATTTCATCTGGCGGAGAACAATCTAGGCGAGGTTTGTCCAATGTCTCATTATTCCATTGTGCCGTATAGGTTTAGGTTTAGTGCAGCTTACAGAAGATGAGTTTGTGCGATACCTTAATTGACGAGAGCTTGCGTTCCCGAAACCTCAGAGCTTTGCATAATAATGGCGCATAATACCTTATCCAGAATTTGCTGTTAAAGCGAAGGCGCTTGATTAGTTTTACAGAGTTGCGTCTCAAATATTTCTGGCGATTTCCTTTTTAAATTTTATAATATTAAAAAAAATGACAATCTTGATAGCTTTGAGACATATATTTTAATAGGGGAATCTAAAACTTTACGACAAATATAACATCTAAGAGTATGTATTACATATTACCTATATGTACATGTAATAAAATTCTGAGTCTTTCCCAAAAGAAATTTCTGAGGAAAATCTTATTGTAATAGTCATTACTATCGACTTTTACGACTACAGAAGCCGAATTTATAGTTTTTAGAATATTTGTCAGTCTTGGTATTACCGCATCACGAGTTAGATAACCACTAAACATACTTTGACAAAATTTGGTATAGTGAAAGCTTTCCAAAGTTATTCGGGTAACATATAGGCCGGAAAAGTTTCTTGTTTTTGAAATATATATTTAAACACAAAGTGCACTATTAACTTTGTTTCAAGTTGTACTTAACAGGGAATGTATCTACCTATCACACTTAATTGAGTCTTGCATCATTTACGAGGTGTTTTTATATGTAAATCGAAATGGCGTCACCTTAACCGTACGTATTGAAACACGTTAATGTCGGCGAGCGCACAATACTTTAATTAAATCGTCGTAGTACCGGGCCGTGCATCTAACGGGCTCGAGAGTACGGGACACGATGGATTGTTTGCTGCTTTCCATATAAACTGCTGACCGTATCTCGCCTTCGGTAATTGAGCTTTGCAACGATAGAAATATTTGTAACCTACTGTGGACCTCCGGTGAACAACACGAGGTTAAACAGCTTCTTAACATTAGTTATTTCACAAATTTTATATACATATAGGTATATTAATGGCTGTGAAAGTGTACTGTTTTACGGGACCTAATTATATCTACTAGATGATAAAATACTAACAACTGCATTAATGCGTAATTGTTATCTCGTAAAATTATTCATATCAGGTAGGAACTTTTAAAAGAATATTTTTTTAAAAATAATATATAATATTTTGTGTGTGAAAATGCTCTTATATAATGAGTACGTAATATTTGTTAGCAACAAAACACGCTATTGGATAATTAGAAAATATTATTCTGCCGTTTCGCGGCGTCTGTAGGTAATTATTCTTTCACTACGATACTAAAAATTTTTAAGATCTTTTGCTTTATGATAGTTGCGTGGAAATGAGCCAAAAAATTTATTCCGCGAATTACAAAAATGAAAGTAACATGTGTAAGATAAATTTAAAAGAGAACTATATATTTCGCACCTTTAGCATTTTGCTTTAGCGATAAAATAATTTAAGCTGTGCCAAAATAATTTATCACAATTGATTAATCATTACTATCCTTACTAATATTATAAATGCGAAAGTAACTCTGTCTGTTTGTCTGTCTGTCGTGCTTTCACGCCAAAACTACTGAACCGATTTAAATGAAATTTAGTACATGGATAATAGTCTAGAGACGGAGGAAGGACTTGGGCTACTTTTCAAGGCGAAAACAAGGCTGTAAGTGGTTGAAATAGATGAAACTTTGTATGGTAATTACGTAATGTTTAAAGCTAGAAAGGGCTTTTGATTAGATAATAGATAAAAAGACATTCAAAGTTTGTAAATTTTTTTTTACATAAGAGTTTACCCGAGCGAAGCGAGGGTGAGGCGCTAGTCTTAAATATTTTAAGATTTCGTAAGGATATTAAAGAAACTATTTTGAGTACCTCTTATAGTAGGTAGATACATCTAGTCTCTAGTATTTTTTATTGGCATACTAGCAAGTCTAGTACCAATAATAATCATCATCTTTTATTTTTGTTATTTCCTTAAATATATAATGTACTTCATATAGTTAGGTTATTACATACACTTAACACTTTATAGCTGTAAAAATAACAATCAACTGATAAAAGAAAGTAGTCGAGTTAAAATCCGATCTGTCGGTCAGTAGAGATTTTTGTTATCTACCAACGCATTAAATATTTTCTGAACAAAAATCAGTACATTTATTGATGAATTAAAATCCTTAATCATTTACGAGAAGTTAACTAACAATAGTGTACAGTAGAACAAGGAAGCTGCTCACTTTACATTCTTCTTACTTATCTTTAGCCCTTTAATTGGCAACTTTTACCGTCAAACGGCAGATTAACTAACGGTGAAAGAGCAGTGAATTAATTAGGCTTACCCATTTAAGTTTATTAGTGTGCTCAGTTTAATAGATGAAGTGTTAACGATACGATGTGTAGTAAAAACTATTCCTACTTAACAAACTAACCTATACAATATTTTTATATTATATTACCATATTATTAAAAACGAGCGCAAAGCCAAGTTACTCCTTTTGAAATCTTTCTAGCTATGAATGAAAACCTTGTCCATTTGATTCGGAGATTAGCCGGAACAAATAAAGAAACAGTTTTCTTATTATATGCTTTTTAAGCTTTTTTTATAATAAGCTTCTTTAAACTTTTTCTTGAGTCCTATTTTAGTCATTAGAGCTCATTAACAGGTTTCGTTTTCAACTACTGGCTACCGCAATATAAATTATAATAATAACTACAAAGAGAATGGAAAGTCCTAAATGAATTATCAAGCATATTGTGAAGTACGAGTAGAAACAATAAACTCTAGATTGCATTACTTAGCCCTAGCTCTTCACCTTTCATGCTGACATTTTCAAGGCATTGCATATGCAATAGCTCTCTAATAGCTGTTATTTTAACACCCTACTCTATAAACCATATAAACCGGGTCTCACCCGATATAATATGTAAATATTTAGTATTAAATTTTATGATAGAATACTTTATATACATCTGTATTTCTTTGTACTAACTCCCTTCTAAACGTATATGTTAATGAATAAAAAGAATTAAAGATTCGCTTAAATGGATACAAAGCCGAATCTATAGTTTTTGTCTGTCTGTCTGCCTGTGATAGAATCACATAAAAACTGGACAGATTTTGATGTTTGGCATGATGATAGCCGGTTATCCTTCAACATAATTACTATGGATACCTTTTACTGTGGGAAAATATCACATATGGGTAAAATGCATACTATCGTGCGTAGGGACGAATCCGAGCAGAGCAAGGGTGAGTCGCTAGTTTACTCTATAGTCCATTATTGGGAAAAGGTACACAAATATTAAAATTTGGAGAAAATTGACAGACAACATCTATGATTTTCTTCTGTCATAGACTACTTCGATTACTGGTACTTCTGTCATGGTTTTTATTTCACCATGAGATACTTCGTCATAATAGATGCTACTACAATAATATTCGCCCTGGACTATTTAAGACAAAGAGTGTCTCCAAAATAATGTTATGTATTATAACCATGATATTTTATACTTAAATACAAGTAGGTAGTAGGTACTTAATAAAGAAAATTCTGGGAAAACATACAAATGCCACTGAATATAAAAACAGTTATTGGAATAAGTCCGATCATAATGTTACTGAAATGTCATTACTCATTGGAAATGTAAATGCATAGACTACAGTCATCAGTCTTTTTGAATCGGACAACCGCAATACTTATGGTAGGGGAGCCCACGATGCTAAATGGGGATTTACTCGAGCGTCGTAGAGACTTATTGGGATGCAAAGCTTAGATGATAAGAAGAAAAAAATGTTAAATAATATATACCTTTACATCGGTGGGGGAAGCGGCTATAGATTTTAAATATGTAAAAAAAAAACTGTTGCATGGACATCCTCGAGCGCGTCAGATATTGATAGCATCAATGCCCTACGTATTTTTAATAATGTACGTATGTTAATCTGATCGTTTGCATGATGCGGGTGGTTGTATTTAAGGGTTGAAAATGAAAAAAAAATTTTTTTTATCGAGCGCATCAGATTTTCTAAGGGAGTGTTAAGTGCACCAAAAAAAAGCTCTCATTCACTAATCTGACGACTTTGATGGGACGCAAACTCGCGGCCATTTTCATAATGTGCAAAAAAAATCGCCATTTTGAAATACTCAAGCGCGTCAGATTAAGATATATATGGTTCATCTTTATGTTCTAAACGTACTGTCTCATAATCTGACGATTATCTAGAGGGATTCGCCTGATCTGACAAAAAAAATTGTACTTATGACATTTTTGAGCTCAAAATATAATTTATATGATATTTTGAGCTCGCTGAGTTCAAAGAAATAATATTTCTATGCATTTGAGCTCTCCCAGCTCGAAAGTCTGATAGAAGTTTCATAGAACACTATTTTTGGAATTTTCAAACCGCAATAACTTTTGAATGGATTATTTTATATATAGCAATTTTCACGCGGTTGGCGGCATTCGACGCAGTTTTATCATCCAATATCCAAGTAATTTTGCAATTTTAATTGATCGAACCACAAACTTTTTCGGGTTTCTTTCCTACACGATATCTCTCGAACGAATCAACTGATTTTGACCAGCTTGGTGGCGATCGACGTGGTTTTTCAAGCTCAAAGGCGGATTAGTTTTTGAAGTTAATCGATAAAGCCGGTTAAAAGTTATTCCAAAAAAACCACTTTCAAATAAAAAAATTTCTTATTTCTCAAAATCTATCGGTCCGAATCGGTTCAAATTCACAGGAAATCTAATTTTGAGGGAAATCTTTAGAACTCCGATTTGTAGATTCCGATCGGTTTAGTCGCTCAAAGTTATAAGTGAGTCACACACACACACATACACATACATACATATATACAGACATAGTGGCAACATCATTGGGGTAGTCAGGGAAGCTTCCTATGACCTTAAAACGTCAAGATCTGATGAAAACTCGATTTTCGCAAAACGGGGTAAAACCAATAACTTCCCGAATTGTTTTTGTTATTTCGGCTTGCGGAAATCGTCAGATTATATATTTTTCATTATTCTTGAATTATTTCCTTCAAAATAAAAAAAAATTTAGCTACGCTCGAGAATGTCGAGATGACGTTTTTTTTTTACAACTTTGTTGCCCTACCTTTTTTTTACGTCACTCTCAAATTGTCAGATTAGTGGAATATACACTTTTTAGGATATAATTAACTCACCCTACCTTAATCTGACGCGCTCGAGAATTTCTAATGGTCATTTTTTTTTTACTAATCTGATCCTGTATCCTTCACGGGCGGCCTTATATATGGGCCTCATGTTTTGTGGAGGTACTTAACCGGGTACAAGGTATCCCCCTGTATATTAATCTGCCGCGCTTTAGTAAATCCCGAAATCCCCGCTTGGGCTCCCCTACTATTAAATAAAATTCTAATATCAAAAACACCATACAAGTTATTAGCGAAACAATTACTTTTAACAATTTGTATTTAATTAGTGAAGTAAATAATTCAGGTCGCTTAAACCTAATCTGCTGTTATTCAATGACCAGTAATTTTTAACCCATTTTTCATCACTGGATAAAAATAATCTATAGAATATACATAGGCTGTAGGTATACCTAAATGTAATAGAATTGTTATATGGCAGACCTCTGTGCACTTTTCTATCATATTATCAGCCGACTTCCAAAAAGGAGGAGGTTCTCAATTCGTCTGCATTTTTTTTAGTTCGCAAATCAAATACTTTTAATAAAGCGGTTAAGAAAGTTAATTAATATATTTCATATAAATGTATATTATAATACAATTGCGTAGTTCAAAAAGCAACTCAACTTCAATGTGTAGTCTATATCAAATTCAAATTATGTATGTTTAAAAATATGCAAAAATGTTACTGTCGATTTAATTATACCTATTAAGAAAATACTTGATCAGTATCCATGGTACCTAAGTACATAGTTTATGTATTAACTTACCACATTGCAAGGACGGTATGAACACGATGACGAAGTTGTCAGTGTGGGCATATGCTCAGTCGGGATGTTGAAGAAAACCTATAAGAAATAATACTACTATACCAGGCAAGTCTTCTTATTTTATAAATAAAATCCACAAGGTACAAACGTTTTAATAGCTCTAGTAAAGAATTCTCAGAGATGATGCATAAATTCCGACGGTAAAAAGTATCCTATGCCCTGGCTAACATCAAAAAAACCATTAAAATCTTTCCTCATGTCTGTCTGTCATAGTTGAAATGAAAAATCAAACCAACAGGCAACAATACCCTCTTCTTAGGCTTAGCACGCACTGCGATTAAACGCAAGCGGTTTATGAATAGCTGAAAACGCAAAACCGCGTATCAACACCGCACGCAAAAAAACACAAACCGCGGTCAAAACGTAGCAAGTTGCGTTTTTAGAACTTTCACTGAAAAAAGTCGCTTATGAAAAAATAAAACGCAGGCGTTTAATCGCATTGCGTGCTAAGCCTTAGTCTTAGTAATAATGGGCAGTTCTACGGAACCTTACATTGCGCATAATTTTTCTATAGATACTGACTGGTACATAATATATTCCTACTATTATAGAAGTAAAAAAAAAGTTACGAAGGATATAAATATAAGTAGGTATAATATAGACAGATAATGTTTTCACTATAATGAGATATTACATATTTTCAAATAAAAAATACAAAAATATCACGAGTCCTCTTTCATGAAAGATGAAGCTGGACTTACACGTTAGTAAATTGTGTCTGGTATTATAGTGTAACGAAGTCCTTTGCGTCGGCACTATAAAAACAGGGATGCAATTTCAAACCGCATACATTACTTGCAATGAGACAGGCTAGTGAAAAGCTATAAAATAACCCTTCCACTGACAGCTAAACGCACCCAAAAAATACTGAACCGATTATAACCTAATTATGGGTGACATAGTGACAACTTATGAATAATCCACATTTTACTTTAAATATAATAGAAAATAGTAGTTTTAAGTTAAATTTAAAAGGGTTTCAGAAAAATCTGCAATAAGTAGAATGAGTCTTTCTCCTGAAGTACACTCGCAATAACTATTCATATCTATTTAAAACGTACCCGAATTAAGCGAGGGTAGGTCTAAGGTCGCTAGTTCAATATAAAATATAATTATTTATAGCACAGCTATATAGTGAAGGCTTGTCTTATTGACACGGCTTTATGGTCGCTCAACTTTAGATTTTAGTGCTAATAGCATACTGACTTGTAACTACCGATGTAGTCCAATAAAATCAATTTACTATCATTGATTTTAAATAGCGGAATAAAGTACTAATAATAAAATAGTTTTAAATTTGAATTGTAGGAAAATCGTTACACCTATATATATACATTTTATATTATATATATTTTTTCTAGACAAGAAATATTAAGTCAGCCAATGCAGACTAGCTGTGTGACAGGAATCGTTTCGCAGGAAAAAGTTTCGGAGTTAAGCTAGTTTTGAAGACAGGTACTTATCGGAATAGGTATAATAACATACGCCGACTGAAGCCATTGATATTATATGGAAAAAAATTTGAAAATAAAATCATAAATAAGAGATATATATATTTTATTTAGATTATAAATTGCTGCGACATATAGATACACATACGATGCGAAAATTACCTAGGGGCTATATTTCAAAAACTTGCATCATATTGAGAAAATCTTCCACACCATACTATCTTTCCATTCTTCTAATATGTGAGTAGGTATGTATACAATATATTTTATGTACATACATTAGTATGTACTATAATTAGCAAAACAGCTAAAATCATGATTTAGTAATTAAATGTATTGTAATGAGTTTAACTGTTTCTATAAACCAGTTATGTATACAAACAGAGCCATCTGTTAATGCACAGCACAAAGCTTTCATTTATGGACAATTTTAAAAATGACAAAATTATGGAAAGGTTGAATAATATTGATTCAAAATTGTAAAGTTATTAAAAAAAGAAAAATGTATTATTACAAAATTCTTTTTTAATTTAATCTTCTTAATAAGTTCTTCAACATATTAAGATTTATTATACTGTAATTCTTGGGTCATACAACAAAAAGGGTTGTGGCAATATAGGCAAAAGGTGCCTTTTAAAATATGCTACGGTCTATATCAATTCTATAGACCTATATATAAAATCTCACCTTTCAACTCTTTTATGTTTTATTGAGCACAAATGTTTGTACTCTAGGCATGGGTGCTTATATATTTTATATGTTAGATATATCTTATCATTTCATATATGAAATGTTACTAAAAGTATATTGCTAATTTAGGAAGATAATAAAAATTATTAAAAAATTAAAAAAAAGGAGAATAAAAAATTAAATTTTAATGATTGGGTCTTATTATTCCTTGAATTTCAAAAAATTATGATACATAAAGGACTAGCAGTGAGAATAATATTATGTACAATGTACTTAAACTTTTTTATTGATTATCTTTATATAGGATTTAATTTAAAACTTTGTTCATTCAAGTTTTTCATTTTTTCATAATTATTACTTTGTTTTTCTTGTAAATTGACTGATTTTTCTATTAATGATGTAAGTATACATAATAATTAATACTTATACTAAAAGAATCTTAAATAGGATTTCTGTATTCATCAAAGACCACTAACCATTACAACTACCAAAAATTAACCTTAAAATAAATTGAACATAAATGTTACCTTTACATATTTAACTTGAAGTCCAAAATAGAAGTTTGTATAACCTCGTATAGTTATTTATAATTATTACATACTACCTAATTGTTTTTGTTATAAGTATTAAAATTTAAAAAATTGGATGAACAAAAACACTACAAAACAATAAACAACAACTGTCACTTGTCAGACGTCATACGTCAAGGTTTCATTGAATTCATTAGATACCTATTATCTATACTCTTTGGTTTCATTCTTAATTTTTATCCACCATAAACCATTCGTCAAAATGACAGTCTTTACAGAACATTAGGTATATTTTTTTAACTTTAAGCTCTCAGAAATTCAGAGCGTTATTAATGTAACAATTAATTGAACTAATATCTATTCATGATTTTAAAGTTGCCTTTGTTTATTCAATATTATTAATTTTTTTTAATATATGACCCTATCAAAGAGTATAGAGTCCCTATAATTTCGATAATTGATTTCGATACTCATCCGAACATAGACAATATAACATATCGATTTCCTTAAGAATCGATTTTAAACTTTTAATATTTAATGATTACCCATAATTTTAAAGCAATTATAACTATATTACGCTCATCACTATACTATATTCCTTGTTTATATGTTACATTCTAAACTTACTATATTACCTGCTACCTTACCTTTACCTTACCGTACCTTTAATTTTCTTTACCTATTATGTATGTACTTTTTAGAAATCATTTTTTTTTATTTGGCAAATGCTTAATTAAGCTAGTACTACGCACTAATGCCCACAACTACAAAGATAGCCTAAGTACCAAGTTTTAAGATCGATAGAGGTGGGTCGTCTTCCTACGGCCTATTACTCTGCTGTTTATTCTAGAAGTAACTTAAACTTTTGGTTATTATTAAACTAGTGTCTCACCCTCGCTGCGCTCGGGTTCGTCCCTAGATACGTGTTGTATATACATATTTACTTCGCACCGCCCGGTATATTTGACTTCATTATATTTGAATTACCATTGCACGCACCATGGCAACGGTCACGGTAACATGATACGTTTAATAAAGTTTTTATAAATTTCCTAATTTTTTTCGATATAGTATGTTATCCTTAAGAGATTACTTTCTAGATTCACTTTGTTATATCTCAAAGGGTTTAGGCAGCGTTTTCGTTCAAAGCGCCTAGACGGCTTATTTTTTCTGACACCTCTAACAAATATCATTATATTTTAGCCAATTTATACAAAAACTTGACAAATTATATATTAAAACCTTCCTAGACAACCATTCTATCCATTGGTGAAAACTGCATGAAAATCAGTGCAGTAGATTTTGAGTTTATCGCGAACAGACAGACAGACAGACGCGGCGGAGGACTTTGTTTTATAATATGTATAGATGTATAGATATTAATTTTTACTTAGATCTATTGTAGATTTGTGGCGAGTTGAATTTTTCATTCTCATATTATTTTACTCGTATATCTTAGTGTTGCATTGATTGTAGAAATAAGTAAACTATTTTCCAAAAGTGGAGTTTATAAAAAAATAATTTTAATTTTTATATTTCATAGATTTAAATAGTATAAATCATAATCATTTACGGTTATTAAGTTTAAAGTACGCCTCGGATTTTGACACGGGTTTCATGAAACTTGAGAAAAATATGTATTATTTCTAGTTTATCAATATACATAATAATAATACAGAAATAAATAAATTACAAAAAATATAATAAGGCAAATTTATTATTTGAGTATTTGTAAGTGACAAGAGTCCAACTTATAGAGTATTTGATGATATGATTATAATGATTATTATTTAAATAATTTTATTTAATTTGAAGTACATAAACTGGAGTATCGCCAAATTAAGGTCTAGAAACTTGCTCACTCTAAAAATAAAATAGAAACATTTTATCACTATCTTATTGCACATACGATAATAAGGAGTTACATTAAGGTTATATTATGTAGGAGCATGTTTATAATATGTAGGAGGAGAATTTGATGAATACTCAAACTTACATGCTATATATTAATTCTTATAATTAAAAACAAATAAAGTTAGCTGTTTAAGAAACATTACATTTTACTTTGAAATTGGGATATGATTATTATACAAAAATATGATCAACCGAGTGAAAGTTGGGTAGAAAGTAAGATATATGATATGAGTATTTACATTAGTGTTATTTTAGTATTTTAAGGAAATAAGATCGAAAATTGCCGGGTCGTTGATCGTTATGTTATAGTTGTAAAATAATTTTACTTGTATATGTAGCACGAAAATAGCCGGCCGGGTGTCGCTGCTTGTGCGCTGCCAGTTGAGACATAAGCGCCGGTCGACCTACCCGCAAGTCCTAAAATACAACAGTCCATTTTTAATAAAAATTCATGCGTAAACCTAAGAAAGTAATAAAAAACCAACTGTAGTGACGGATGAGTGAAAGTAAACGGTGATACATTTAATAATTTTAAAACAATGTGACTTAAATGTGGTAGTGCTGGATGACATCCAAGTGGATAGTGTACTTATAATAAGCAGGGATTTACCCTTTTGTACTTGGTAATTTAGTTTTTTTTCGATCAGTCTGGGTGCATTAATATTACATTAAGTATGTAATAATTATAATCCTTATAATAATTTCAGCAAATGCAAATAGCATTTAGTATAAAAAGTCTAATATTAGGTATAAAACTTGGTAGCAAAGATTTTCATATCGGAATTTATTAATTGTAGTTAAAAATGTAGGAAATAAACTTTTATACCTAACTTAAAAATACACATATACAATAGGTACCCATTATCCTGTAGCTGTATTCCGCAAAAACACTAATGCAACAATTTTTAAACGAAATAATTTTATATTTGTACTAATTTTGTGTTACTTTTAACTCTTTGTCGATGTTTTTCTCACTATTTAAGCTTGCACTTACCATCATATTGTATTAAATTAAACTTTTGTAAAAGTTTTAAGTCATCAAAAAAAAGGTCCTCAGGCCATGAGTCATAACAAAAAATATACACACATGTTTGGTTTTGTTTATATTTTGATTATCAATTATCAATTTTTAATAAAACATTTCTTTAAAACTTTCGTCCACTTGATCACCTTATGCATCTATGGGTCCATAAAACCGAATTAACTAGATATATAAAATTTATGCTTAACATAAGTATGATTTGATACTTAACTTTTTCATTTGATACTTAATTAAGTGAAATAATAAAATATGTTTATAAGTACCATGTATATATGTACTTTTTTTTTTGATCTTAGAAATCTCCTGCTCTAAAAATGTGAACCCTATAATTTAACTTCCTGAAAGTTTATAGACTTTGTTCATGTAATTATAAATGTTTGATTAAAGTTATCTTAACTAAAAGTAATTTAAACTTAGGCTATAAGGCAATCAAGTATGTACTAAGATAGGCGACGTCACTGTGACGTCAGGACAGCTGTCTGGTTCTGGAGTAGACATCATACCTTGGCATGTTGCCAAGATCATTCACTCAACAATTTCTTATGAAATGGGAACGACGTCGGATTCATTCGACTCCATTGGATCTTTCATTTAAGAAATAATAGACACCTGAGATTTGAGGTTATTAGGTCAACATTAACTTTTTTTCAGATAAAGAATGCCTAATAGACTAGACAAAAGATGAATAACGGCACACGAAGAGCCCTTACAGGTTCCATACATAAAATTAGGGAATTTGAATTAGAAAAAGTAAGAGTTATTTTCAATATAAAATTGTTTCTACTTGCCTTGTGATATATAAATTAAATGCAGTGATAATATTTCATTTTGATTTAATTTTCTTCTTAGGTATGCTTGGTTGAAGAATTCGATATTTTACAAATAGTTGGTGAAGGATGGTTTGGAAAAATACTCTTAGTTGAACATAGAGCATCTGATACAGAAATTGTACTTAAGGCTTTACCAAAACCTTACGTATCAATACGTGATTTTTATAGAGAATTCCATTATGGTTTACATTTAAGCGCACATAAGAATATAGTCACGACATTTGACGTCGCTTTTGAAACTGCTGGTTTTTATGTATTTTGTCAGGAATATGCACCGTTAGGTAAATATTATTCTAATTAACTACAAAATTTTAACGTCCAAACACTTATATAGCTGTAATAAATTTACCATCTGTACTATTGTGTACATTAATCGCTGGAAACCCGCCAAGATAAAATGAATGTGCACATTAGTTCCTTTACTTCTATGCATGTTTTTCTGTTTTTATTATAAATTTTGAAAATTTTTATAAATTTCATAATTTTGATTATAGAGATTATTAAAATTGAATATTTTTTTTTATTATGACAAATTACTTATGCTGACTAAGAATTTGTTCAGAAAATTTCCAATCCTTAAAGCAGATTTTTCTTCTTTATATTGAACAAATAAAGTATTTAGTCAGAATTATTTAATTATAAATAATAGTCTCGATAAAAATATTTCATATCGGAAAATAAGCGCAAATTATGTGGTACGAACATAAACATATATAATTGAATTATAAAAACATACTTATTTTATAAAGTCAGCCACAAACATTAAGTAATCTAAGTCAAAACATTGAAAAATAAAAAAAAATATTATTTTTATTATTTTTTGAACATTTAGTATAAATAAAAAAAATATTTTCAGGAGACTTAACATCCAATATGCTTGATACGGGTATAGGTGAAATACATACAAAACGAGTGGCAAAACAGTTAGCAGCTGCATTAGAGCATCTCCATCAAAGAGACTTAGTACATCGTGATGTTAAACTAGATAATATTTTGATTTTTAAATCAGATTTTTCAAGAATAAAGTTATGTGATTTTGGAGAGACTAGAAAATCACAGTCTGTTGTTAGAAGAAGAAATGAATGGTTGCCATATTCTCCGCCCGAAGTGTTACGTCTTTCTGTGGATAGTACCTACAAGTAATGCAGTGTTTGTATATCCACATATCATTTGATAGTAAACAAAAAATTTAATGTTAGCTTAAAGTATAGAACGTGGTTTTTCAACCATAACAAACATTAATACTTTAAAAATAAGAAGTTTTATTTGGGAAATTGTTTATTTTTCAGAGCACTTATAAGCCATGATGTATGGCAGTTCGGCATAGTAATATTTATTTGTCTTACGGGCTGTTTGCCTTGGCAGAAAGCAGCTTTTGATGATCCTAGGTACTTAAGGTATGAATAAATATTTTACTTACGGTATAAAATTCTTTTAAAACAAAAATTTTTAGGTCATACGTACGTCATTCAAGTTGTTCTTGGCGTTTTTGTTTAGTTCAAAAATTGAACAACAAAAACTACACAATTTAAATTCAAACAATTAGTATAGCTAAATGCTTTTAGCAATTATAATAATTTTACTTATATCCTACTTGTATTTATTTTTCAAGCTATTACAACTGGTATAGTAGTGCTAATCCACTTAAAAAGCAACCAAAACTATGGAAAATGGTTTCTTCAAAAGCCCAAAAAATGTTTAAAAAGTTTGTAGAACCAAGAATAGAAAAAAGAGCTTCAAATTTTGCCGAATTATCTAGATACGTCGATGACAGATGGATGGCGAAAGGATATACGGATCGAATAGGTGTGTACATATTTTAAGAAAATTTTAATTTTGAATCATTGAGTTATTATTACTAGAGTAGACGCCGCAAACAAAATCTGTTCGCCACTAGCGGCCGCCCGGGGCGCGGGGGAGGAGGCGACCGCATCATAGATTACTATGCAGAAGGGACACGGACACTTTGTTTATATTCTGCCTAATGAGCATACAACTAATTATTTTAATTACAATTACTTTTTAAGCTATTGCATAGATTCTATCGCGGGCTTTGAGCGCGGCGACCGAATCGAGAAATTCCGTAACGAAAAAACCTAACACCAATAAGGTTTTATATTCTGTAATTGTATCGAACCTATAACCCACTTTACATCCACTGAGCTACAAGATCCTAAATTTTTTTTTTTTAATAATGACATGGGTCTCATTTTCGAGGTTTCTCGGGGTGCTGGTTGCGAAAATGAGGACCATTTTATAATCCAAGATGGCGGACATCCGGTTTTTTTTTAAATAAAGACATGGGTGTCATTTTCGAGGTTTCTCGGGGTGCTAATTGCGAAAATGAGGTCCATTTTCAAATCCAAGATGGCCGACATCCGGTTTTTTTAAATAATGACATGGGTGTCATTTTCGAGGTTTCTCAGGGTGCTGATTGCGAAAATGAGGACCATTTTCAAATCCAAGACGGCGGACATCCGGTTTTTTTTCAATAATGACATGGGTGTCATTTTCAAGGTTTCTCGGGGTGCTGATTGCGAAAATGAGGACCATTTTCAAATCTAAGATGGCGGACATCCGGTTTTTTTTCAATAATGACATGGGTGTCATTTTCGAAATTTCACGGAGTGCTGATTGCGAAAATTAGGTCCATTTTCAAATCCAAGATGGCGGACATCCGGATTTTTTTCAATAATGACATGGGTGTCATTTTCGAGGTTTCACGGAGTGCTGATTGCGAAAATTAGGTCCATTTTCAAATCCAAGATGGCGGACATCCGGATTTTTTTCAATAATGACATGGGTGTCATTTTCGAGGTTTCACGGGGTGCGGGGTGCGGAAAAACCGTGTGGCACTCGGAGCCTGCCGCGGTAAAGCTATTGCATAGCTGTTTTTATCAGCTTATGCAATTATAATTATTTATTTTATTTATGCAGTATTTTTTCCTTTGCTTTTTTTCTTTGATATTAATTCAAGTTACACTTTTTAAGCGTGGTGACCGATAAGAAAACATTTTTTTCTTTTATTAAATAAATGAGAAGTTAATATTGTTCAAAATATTTTTACTATCTATTGAAAAAAAACCCGGATGTCCGCCATCTTGGATTTGAAAATGGACCTCATTTTCGCAATCAGCACCCCGAGAAACCTCGAAAATGGCACCCATGTCATTATTGAAAAAAAACCGGATGTCCGCCATCTTGGATTTGAAAATGGACCTCATTTTCGCAATCAGCACCCCGAGAAACCTCGAAAATGACACCCATGTCATTATTAAAAAAAACCGGATGTCCGCCATCTTGAATTTGAAAATGGACCTCATTTTCGCAATCAGCACCCCGAGAAACCTCGAAAATGACACCCATGTCATTATTGAAAAAAAACCGGATGTCCGCCATCTTGGATTTGAAAATGGACCTCATTTTCGCAATCAGCACCCCGAGAAACCTCGAAAATGACACCCATGTCATTATTAAAAAAAAACCGGATGTCCGCCATCTTGGATTTGAAAATGGACCTCATTTTCGCAATCAGCACCCCGAGAAACCTCGAAAATGATACCAATGTCATTATATAAAAAAAACCGGATGTCCGCCATCTTGGATTTGAAAATGGACCTCATTATTTAAACCTTATTGGTGTTAGGTAATAGGTTTTTTCGTTACGGAATTTCTTGATTCGGTCGCCGCGCTCAAAGCCCGCGATAGAAGCTATGCAATAGCTTAATAAAAAAGTATATATATATATATATATAATAATGTTTTATCTGATAGGGAACTACAAAATAATTTCATTATCTGTATTAATTAACATAGCAACTCGATATTGTCACTTCTGCGTAGACCTTTTTTTTACTCTTTGATTTCAACAATCATGGCCGCCGCCGCATGGCGCGTCGGCATGACTTTAAAATTATACAAAATTATTAATCTAAGCGTGATTAAACGAAAATGCAGTAAACTTACGCGTGAAAAGTCACTCCTTGACTTTTATTTGATTTTCCTGAACGGTTTGTACCACAGATTAGATAAAGAGAATAGATTGGCCCAAACGGGTAATTTGTATGGGAACCACTGTCGCCACTTTTCAAATAAACACACATACGCAGCTTCTAACGCAGCCCTCTGATTGGTCAACACACACATAAGCAACATACGTTAGTGGTTGACAAATGAAGAAATATTATGTTATCGATATTTTTGTCGATAATTTATTTAAAATATTTATATAATATTTGTTTATTTTATAAATTTATATTATAAATGAATTAGATTAGTTCAATTATAAATAAAATAAAACAACGTTTAACTTCTAATAATATAATAATAAATATTTTTTAATGTTACATAATATGTAGTAGGTGAATTCTTAATTACGTTTTATAAAAAAAATGAAATATGCAATCGCCCACCAATTTATTATTTTAGCAATATGTTTTCTTTTAAGAAAACAACTTTTAGCTTAGATTTTTGGGAACCTAATAGTGACTTTTATATTACCAAATGTTCAGGAGATATTTTTAGGTATTATATATAAGTTTATTTATTTTTATTTCTAAATTACCCTGTATATTATTTTATATTGGTCATAGAAAGCGGTCAATTACATTATTAATCAATTACATACAAAAAAAAAACATTTTCTTATCGATTATTTTGTCTTACAACAAAAGCACAACGCTAACTATAATAGGCAAATGCGAATGAAGGTGAAGCTGTGTGGGTTTCGTAAAGGACGCTATTCATTGCGGACAACGATGGCGCGTTGCTTTGAATATGCGCATGCAAAGCAAGCAATGTATATTGTTTGTTTTAGCTTATTGTAATAATATCGTTTGTAATGAATTTGGTAGTCGTTGTTATATTTTTGTAACTAAAGGTATATTATTGATATTTTTGACCTATCGATGAAAGGGTTATGTACTCCTTGGTCGATACTCGAAGTCTGACATTTAGTCTTACAAGTAATAATAGCACAACACGGCATTATAACACTATTTATCGGAGCTCCGTTCTCGACGCACTCTAAACGCGGACTACAAGCGGTGATCGCCTGAATCGGTTGAAGTATGATTGTTTAATCATACTTGCGGCGCGGCCGTTACGCTTACATTACCGTTCCATCTTCTTTTACCTATTCCGTGGTTTGTACAGTACCTCACTACACATGACGGCATATTTAGACGTAATAATTTTTACTCCAATGCGTCAAGCTACCGCAGCTGCTCGGCACAGACTAAACGCGTATATGCCGATCGGCCTATACAGGTGTTTGAATAAATCTAGTTGAGGCGCCCACTCTATACGTAGTAATAATAACTCAATGTTTTGAATTGATCCTATTTCATAAATATAACATAATTTTAGAACTAACGGGTGATTTTTTTAAGCGTTTGGTTTTTTATTTGAAAAAAAATACCATAATATAGTGTTAAATATAAAATTTACATTGGGAAGTTAAAAGTCATCACTTGCCATTTATTATTTAAAATTATTTCATGCAAATGCTGGCCTCCACTACGTTTTAAATGATCCATACGCGAAGTCCAAATATGAGGCACTTTTTAAAGCATACCGGCTGGCATCCGGCTTCAACTTAAATATTCTCTTATGTACGCACCCTATGAGCAGTGGATGCCTTAATATCGAATAGTGTAAAATTGGTGCGGAATTTGGTCACAACTGCTTTGATAACTCGTTTCGGACCAGTTAGTAGGCCGCCTAGATAGTGGGATTTAACGCTCTTGGACTATTTTTGTGGGGGTACGTAAAAACGCTTGTTTATGCAATAAACTAGCATCAATTCACTAGAAAACAACATTACCGTGTTATCCGTGATATTCCAGCCGATATGCTTGGAAAAGTACCTCACAGTTGGACTTCGCATATGGATCATTTAAAACGTAGTGGAGGCCAACATTTGCATGAAATCATTTTTAAATCATAAATGGCAAGTAATGAATTTTAACTTGCCAATGTAAATTTTATATATAACACTATATTATGTTTTTTTTTCAAATGAAAAAGCAAAGCCTTAAAAAATCGCCCCTTATTACTATAGTATTATTTTATTACATACTCACTCTCGCTTCGCTTCGTTTCGTCCCTTTATCTGTTTTTAATTCTGTGAGAGGAACCCTAATTGTCTAAAATAAAAATAGCCAAATTGCACCTATAACATCAGGTATGTGCGAGTGAAAGTTCCGTCAAATTCTGTCCAGCTTTTTAGAGACACTTGGAACAAATAGAGAAACAAATAAAAATTGTGTTTTTCTTAAGAATATATTTGTAAAAAGTAGTTTTGTTGTTGTTACAAAAAGGCTCTTCCATTTTGTTTATCTGTGTATATTTATAGTGTTATTAGTTAGATATTTTTGGAACTAAATAATCTATTACAATATATTTTCAGCGGGTGGAGACATAGATGAACTTTGTCCTTCAATGTATAGTTTTCACAGTGATCCTAATGAGAAGAATACATTATTAAAACACTTTAGAGAGAATGGAATAGAAACTACAGTCGATCGTCATGCAAAGAAACAGAGAATTCGTGAATGGATTCAAAATAGTGTTATAGAAGAAGCAGATGAAGAGGTAACTAATAATCTTACTCATATAATAACTGATAGATTTGAGACTTTCTTTTGTAACCAAAAAATAAGTATATTCTGTTCCACCATTTTATTTGCGTGATATACGTTATCTTAACTAGACGCAGAGGAACGTAAATTCATGTAACATATAAATACAAATGGTATTAGACTATCCGAATTGAATATATTTGTTACACTATGTTTTATTAAGTTTTTTATCTTTATAGGAAGAGAGTTCTCATGAACCTAGTGCTTATGATGACAGTGATGTAGAATTAGAAGATAGATCAAGACCACATCCAATCGACGAGAGTCATAGAGTCACTCTTCGTTATGATACGGAAAAACATATCAATCCAAGAACTGGAGAAACCATTGAAGGTGTCAATCGGTCGAATAACAGAAATCCTCTTTCTTACGATGTTCAAAATATAGAACCAGTTGCACCAGCAAACGTAGTAAGGAAATATGGGGTTAAAGATGAATCACCTTATCGTAGTTCTACTAAGGATAGTGCTTATGGCTCAATGGAAACTTCAAATAAAAATCTAACGAATAAAGCGGACAGCAAGCACACTTTACAATCAGATAAAACTTCTAATAATTCAAGATCGAGATCGCAAAGTGCAATTTCCCTTCAGAATACAACACCAGTGTCTTCACACGTACAAAGATTTCAAAAAAGTGAAGAAGTTTTTTCTAAAGAGTTAGAAAGTATGAAGGGAAGTACGTCGACGCTTCATTCTGCAGGACATTCTTCAAGATCTAATAGCCTCCACGTAACGAGAAATAGTTCGCTTGACAGCACAAGTCCAAATGATATTATCTCTGAAAATGAAAACCCTAGTTCTTCAAAATCCAATCCCGTTATAACGCAAAACGGTTTTAGTCCAGGTCAAAAAATTCTGAATGAATCTACAGATAACTCTCAAGTATACGTTTCAATGAAAAATTCTGTTTATGAAAATGTGAATAGTCGGAATAACTCCCTTAAAAATAATAATACCGAAAATATTCAGCCAACAGACAGCCCTTATACATCAATGTTAAATATAGTTCAAGGACAAATTAAAATAAGTCCACATTCGAAAGAAACAAATAGAAATGTTGTAAATGTTTCAGTGACACGAGTTAGTAACCAGAAAAATAATTAAAATTGCTCAATTGTTATTTTTAAATTTCAAGGTAATTATCACTCTTATACTATGTGAAAATTTGTGAATGTTTGTGTTCTTACTTTTTATTTTATCTCGTTGTAACGACTCAATTGTCTTGTATGAAATTCCGAAAAAAAAAGTACTTTTTGTTGACGTGACAATCACGTGGACTTGCGGACAAATCCATTTTTTTATCATTATGACTGTTCTTGTAAAATTCAAATATCTTATAAAGTCTATATATTCTACCATTAATTTTAAAATAAATCCCAACTTTTTTGAAGTGCCTCTTTAAATCCACGGCTAAATGACAGAATACTTACTAGTAATTTAAATTATATTATATTGATAAATGATACTTTATAATCTAATCCTTAAAAAACGAGTACTTTTTGTATCATTCACACAAAAAACATTTCACAACACTTAAGTTGAACCAACTTGGATAAAATTATCCTTCTTTGAAGTCGGCAAAAAACGTGATTTACTTGGAACCGCTGACTCAAGGCTAAGTAAAATTATAGTATACCTAAGCTGTCAATTTATGTATTTTTTTTGTATAACTGTTATAATTGGAAAACAAAAGTTATTATACTCTTTAACATTTCCGTCTCCTAAGGAACTGATAGAAATATAATAATTGTATTACAAAATTATTTGTAAATGTACTTTATGTATCTGGTGTAATTAAAATAAATATTATTTTAGTGCTTAACATATTAAGATTTGAATATATTATGAAAACGTAACTGATATAAATTATATATTACGTTTTTGAGAACTGTTTTTAAATTATCGCTTGCATTGTTCTTATATTATTAAGTACATGTGACCCAAATTTTAGTTTTAAGATGCTAGTTCAAAATCAAACTACAAATCATGTACCTAAATATCTTAGTATAGGTATCTATAACAATGTATGTTTCACTATCGTAATGAAAATAGACAAGACATTAAGACAACATAACGATATAGTATTTATTTAACTACTTAAATATAATTTGTTTTGCCTGTATTATTTTTGAAAATAAATCCTGTAATAAAATTTCCACACAATGAAATAATATATCAAGAATTATGACACCAATAAAAATAATAACATGTTATCACCCTTAGTAGTTTTAAATCCTATTTATTCAAGCCCTTAGTATAATTATATATCATCACTAGCAATTCTAATCACTATTAACAAAAGGATTGGCGGTAGAAGGATGAAAATATAATGTATTTTCAACCGACTTCCAAAAGGTAGTGCCAAAAAACGCCAAAGCAAAATAACCCTAAATAGATACATATTCGATAAATCTATCAATTTGTAAACATAATCATAATACCTGGCTGGCACCGGCTCCAAAATTAACAAAGTTCTTAAAAGTATTATTTTCTACTTTTTAGTTTGGATTTATTTAGTTTGGAAGTCGGTTTTTATTTTAATTTTTTTGTAAAAATAATTTATTCAATACCAATTACCAAATCACAAAAAAAATGGTTTAAAATAAAAAAATAACAGATCTGGAGATGGCCACTCTTAAAGAGTAAATATAACACTCTTATCACCAAGGGGAATAAAGAATAGCTTACGACCTATTCTTAACCTACCAAATATGTATATACAAGAAATTTCATAAAAATCAGTCAAGCCGTTTCGAACGAGTTCGATAATAAACACTGTGACTTAGAAGAAGATGACAAATAAGTACCAATACAGAATATGAAATATTTTTCTATTATAGCGCAGAATGGCACGCTGTATTTTAAAGTCTAGAGGACCAAAACATGGTGCTTAAAAATAATTTTCATCTGAACCATAATCACAAATTAGTAATAGAGAACTATAATATATAATAAAATTCTTCACTAGGCTATGCCTTAAAAGAGAATACAATTCACACTTACTAAGAAACATTACTTTTACGTAGGTAACATTATAAACAGCCAGCTACTGAGTACATATAATTAAAATTGAAGTGTCTGTTTGAATTCCAAATTAACTGATTTTTACTAAATGCATATGAAAGTATTTATGGTACTTACATCAAAAAAGCAATTTCTAACATATTTGTCATCTGTCAGTCTGTCTGTCTGTTTGTTCTGGATAATCTCTGAAATTGCTGTACCGATTTTGACGGGACTTTCACTCGCAGATAGCTAATGTTATAACTTATAAGGAGTAACTTAGGCTAGGTACTACTTTTATTTTATTAGAGAATTATAAAACCGTTTAATTATAACGCCTAGCGAAGCGGGTTGTGTTTTGCTAGTACTTATATAAAAATACATTTGCGTGTAGTACAAAGCATACTTAGATGAAAAATAAACGTACAAAGTATTTGACCGAAAATACATCCCTTTTTTTATGCGTCACAACCATATCGATTTTACGTAATCGATATGGTTGTATTCAGAGACAATACAGACAAAACAACGTCTTACGTCAATGTCAAATAGTAAAGTCAAAATTTAATATAGGTATTCCGTATTCCGCGCTTACCGGAATTGTGTGACAAAATCAGCTAAACAAAGATCTAATCGCTAAATATAATTTACTTTAAATGTAGACTATAAGTTTAATTGTTGCTTCTTTTTATATAATCCACAAACGTTATTACTTAGATAGATAAAATAATAAATCATAATGTATCATAACCTCTAGGAAAACAAAGAAGCCGTTAAATTTGATAAATTTGTAATATACAAACATTTTAACAATTATGCAAAAATTACAAGAAAGTGTCTTTTCCATCCTTAAAACAACAAGTCTTTCTTCGGCTGTATTTAGTTTTTTACAACCTACCGAAGAATTTTCAGGTAAGATAGACGTCATGGCAGGAAATGCAAACAAATATATCAAATAAGAAAATTCAACTTCATACATTTGGTTTTGCAGATAAAACTCCTCTTGGAGGGATTCTTCGAGATACAAAATATGGATGGCTCGCTCTTGGACCAAAATTCTGTGTTGTCGATTTAAGAGGTGGGCTAAAAATTGCTGCTCGAACATTTGGAAGTGGCATAAGGTATTTTGAAAATTTGTTGTGATATATTATAAAAAATAAAAATTACAAATTTTTGCTTATGCTCAATTTCAATTTTATATTGTTTACAGCAGTCGCATAACAGTCACAAGTGTTGTAGAACTACCAACACCACTGACAGATAATTCACAGCAATTACTTATCAGCTTAGAGTGTGATGATACAACAAGTCTGATAAATGTATTTCATATCAATGGGTCCCAACTTCTTCGATGTATACAGACCAATGTTGTGGTCACAGAACTCACAGTCTGTGATGCCTTGCCTAATGGCCCCCTTATGTGTTTTGATGGATTAGTTATGGCTGGAACTCGACGTGGTGAAGTCCTTGTCTTTGATCTTAACAGAGCCATTTTATTACAAGGTTAGAAAATATTGTTAATATTCACATAAAAGAAACGATTTACAGTATTTATATGTATATCATTCTGCCATTTTGTAATACAAAATTGTCAACAATTTATTAATGTTTGTTTCAGCATTAAAAGATGTATCACAGGGCTATGAACATTTAGTACGGGGAGAAAATAATGTAGCAAATCTTATTTTTTTGCCTTTTAAAGCTATACATAAAATTGAGAGTCAAAGAGACTTGGCTGTTGAAAATGATGATCACTTGGCTATTCTACTAAATGAAGACTCTTTTCATGATGGCCAGTATATTTTTCGAAATCCTGATGGAACGGTCCGCATGAAAGCCAAGCAAAGTCATATTAGAGTAACTGTTGCACAGTACATACCACAGTTGGGTAGTTTAGCAGTTGGCTTTAATTTTGGAGCATTTCAAATATGGAACCTGTTGAATTTGGAATTGGAATTCACATCTCAAGTTAATGTGGAGTGCTTGCCAGTTACTCATTTTGGTTTTCAGGTAAATATTGATCAAGTTATACTTATAAATAATTTACTTCTGAACTAAGGTTTTCTAACATAGTATAAACTAGAGTTAAATAAATCCAGTGTTTGAAATTTTAAATATTAATTAATTTCAGGAGCCCTGTGATGATCCAAGAGCATTTTGCTATTTGTGGGTAGTTTTCTCAGTAATAGATAGGTTTGAAGAGGAAGAATTTCCATTGGCTGTGATGTATTCTTTAACTTATCAAGGAAAGAGAATGTTGACAGAAACAAAATATCTATATCAGGTGATCTTAATAATATTTTTTATTCTAATTCTTCTATTCAAAGTGATATGATATAATATATGAGATAATATTATGTACAAAATGTTTTTTTTTGAGTGTAGTAAAATAAAGTAAAAAAAAATGTAGATTTTATTGTTTAACTATTATTATTAATATATTTAAATACTATGTTTCACTAAAAACATAATTTTATTTGTAGAAATTTTCAATGGCAACAATAAGATTCCAAATAGAGTTAAGTGCAATGGAAGATGCACAACTGATTGGCGGCAGATGCATCTCTTGTCATACTTACTCTATCAGTTCTACCCTCGGAGAGGAAGGCGAAGATAGTAAGTTGACTAACACTAATGCACATTGCATAGATAAATTATGTTTAAACTAAAAGTTGCCTTGTATCCTTAAATATGCATTGCATTCTATTAAGTTTATGCTTTTACTGTGGTAGTTTTTACTGGTATGTAATTCAAATCTAGCCTATGTTATAAGGTGTAGTTAAAATTTTTGTACTAATATTGACAGATTTTACCCACTCTTCACTAAAATGGTACTCCAACCAACAAACCAATGTTAAAACAGCCTTAAATTTAATTCTTTTCCCATAGTCTTAGAAAATTTTGTTGAAGTTATTATGGGGCTAACTATATTTACTACATAAAAGCATAAGCTATACATATATGTACAGGCAGCATAGAGTAACGCAGATACTATAAAAACACTTAAGCTATTATTTTTATAATAAAAGCTTTGAGTAGTATAAAATTAAATATTTCCACGATTTATTACTAAAAAGTATGTAATTATTCATTTTTTCTTTATCTTTTTTAATAGCAATGCTAAATTTGTGCCAACTAATATGGGAGTGCTGGGGAGACAATACCAACTTGCCAACACAACATGGAATGCTACTCTTTGATCTCGACCAGTGGTATAAAGACCAGATGCCATGTGAGTACAGTATATTATGCTATATTTCAATTACTTTTTAGTAATTAGAATTAGAATTTAGTCTACCTTTTTGTTTATTAACTATTGGTCTAGTATTGTAAATCTAGAGGAAAGTTACGGTGCTCAAAATTCAGGTATTTCCTAGTACAAGCCCCTAAGCACTCTTTCTGGATATTCTTTCCCTGTCATTAAACAGTTATGTAAAGAGTATATTTTTTGTAACCTAATTTTTTGCTTTAAATAAAAAACAATATGTATGTTTTTCTAATCAGATATATTTTCTTAAATTTTCATGCATTGGTATTTTTTTAAATAAAAGCTATTTAGGAATAAAATGAGGATATTAAGATTAAAATTCTTTTATTAATAAAAAAACTTAGGTATTTCTTTGTCACAGAAACCTATGCTATATTTTTAACCCCCGATGCAAAAACGACTGTTATAAGTTTAACATGACTGTGTGTGTGTGTGAGTGTTGTCTGTCTGTCTGTGGTGTTGTTGCGTCCGAAAGATGAACCGATTTTGAGTTTGTTTTTGTTTGAAAGATGAATTAGTCAGGAGTGTTCTTAGCTAAGTTTGATGTAAATCGGTCCAAGAAGGATGCCGCTGGAAGATGGTGGATTACATATTTTTTCACAAATGCCTCAATACAGGTCAAATAAAGGGATTGACAAGTCGAATACTATTTTTATTATTTTATGTCGGGGTTTTTTTTAATTTTTCATTTATAATGTCTAAGTCATACAAAATATATAATATTATAAAACATGTTTTTTTTTCCAGCGACTTATAATTTGGAAAACAATGCCTTTATGAGTGTGTCTCGTTGTCCAGAAGTTAGTAGTGGCACATGTTTGACTTTGGATATCCGTTTGGACCCATCATCCGTGTCTCCATATTCACATGCCACTAGACTGGAAGAACACTTTTACCCTAATTCTTTGCAATATAGTGAGTAATCGATTTTTCAATAGGATAAGTAAAAAGTGACATGTAAAATAATACTAATTTTCTATTTATTCAAAATTATAGTTCACTAGACTCACCCTAGCCTAGGGTTCGCCTCTAGGTGCTCCCAGCCAAATTAAAGCTTGTAGCACAATAAAATGAAGGACTTTCATACAAACTTTCGAGAGCCCTCCCTGCCAAATATTATCTTTAAAGGTCAATCGCTTTTCGATATTTCGTGATGAAGTCATCACTCACTCGCTTTTATATATTTAGATTTGAATCCTGATTTTATTTTCATTAAATAAACTGCATTTATCACATATTTTACAATCTCAGCAGAAAAGCCAACAAAATAATGTATAATTATTTTCCAAATCATCTCACAGATTGCACATGGCTCAACACATCAGAAGCCTCAATACTCCACACGGTGGGTGTGCAGCGACAGCTAGTGCGAGGTATTGGCGAAGCCGGCCCCAGCTGCCTGCTCGCGCCGGCACGTCTGCACGCCGCGGCCGTCGCCGCCGGACTGCACCCGCTGTACTGCCACTCGCATGCTGTAAACCCGGTACGTTTTTTTTTTTATTTAAGAAAGCAATGGCTTAATCACTGACCTCTATAATACCACTGGACTGGCTGTTGTCAACGTGCTTTTGTGGCTGCTTGATATTCGCCATTTTGGCGCTGTCCGCCGCTGTCGGACGTAGCGAGAGTTTGTGGTACTAAAACTAATGATGTCGATATAAAGATTTTTATTTTTATTAATCAATAACCGTATCATCATAATTACTACTTATGTTATATTAACAACTTATGTTATATTAACAACGAAAATGCAAAATTACTATACAGTAAACAAACACTTCTCGCTGTCTTTTGCAATATACGTCAAAATTAGTTCTCGGGACTCTCGCTAGTGGCGCTTCAAATGGACACAATAAAATTGCTGTCAAACGCTTGGAACAGCCAGTCCAGTGGTATTATAGAGGTCAGTGTTAAGAAGGCAATGGCTTAATTGTACTGGAAACGACGATATTTACTAAATACTTACAAAATAGAAAAAGCGTAATACAAGTGGTAATCCTGTTTGAAATGATTTGCACATGAAAATATTAGAGGTGTGAGACTCGGATTTGAATGCGCATCACTCGTCGCTCGCTATCTGACTGAGCGGAATTATGTATAATAAATATAATTTAATATCTATATTTATTTTCAACGTAAGTACCTAATGTCAAGACACATTGAAATTTTTATCCATGTTCAGAGGTGAAAAAAATATTGCAAAAAAGTATAATAGATCACTTGATATCCTATATCCTAATCCATATTTAATATGTAAAATATTGGTTTATCATATCAATAATAATGTGTAACAGGACGAGCAAAGGCGCTACCTCCTCTCAGTAGCGCTAGAAGGGCGGCTGTCGCGGTTCCTAAAGCGCTGCGCACACGACTGGGCCACCGGCACGCATAGTGGAGTTGGGTGTACTCTGCCTTTTTTGGTAAATTACTATTGTTATTATTATATTGTATAACAGATAATACATATTGAATTTTTCGTGTAATTATTTTTTAATTATCTGTGGATCTTTCAAAGTTACTTAAATCTTTTTAATCTATGTTTTGTGATGGAGTTTTTATTAAAATGATTGCATATTTACTTGTCAAAGTTTGTAAATAATGGGAAAGAATGGTTGTATATAATCCTTTTTAGTGTCCCATTGATGGGCACAGGCCTTCCTTTAGTATGAGAGGGATCAGGTCATAGTCTACACTGGCCAAGTTCAGGTTGACGGACTGAATTAATAAATAGTTATTGTTTTTTAAATAATATATTCAATTTCAGGTTGATTGGAGCTGGAAGCGAGCTATTGAATTGAAAGAAAATGCTAAAGAACTTACTGCACCTTTGTTTACTTCGGCAAATGTACCTGATAGGTAATAAATATTAATAGCAATAATTTATGTCTAATCTTTTTTTTATTACATTTATAAAGATATTATAAAATCCATCAGTACTGAACCTTAAGAGGTTCTCCCACTTTTCTTTGAAGTATGTAATAAAATTGGTAAAATTGGTCAAATCTTAATCAGATGGCTCTTCTACTCAACAACACTTACCTCTGTTTTCTTTTGGTAAATATATATTGATAAAGATGTTGGGGAACATTTACACACTGAATGTAGTAATTAAAATAAATCGGTACATATAGTAAAACAAAGTCCTCTGCCGCGTCTGTCTGTCTGTTCGCGATAAACTCAAAAATGACTGCACCAATTTTCATGCTTTTTTCACCAATGAATACGAAAAGGTTTTAGTATATAATTTGTCAAGTTTTTGTATACATTTACTAGCGGAACCCGCGGCTTCGCTCGCGCTAAATCTAGGGGCAGCCCGCTAGTCTTTATATATGATAACGTTATATGATTGCAGGAACGTAGTACGCTGCCTTGAACACTGCGTGCAGCAACTCACTCAGCTCACAGGGCTGTTAGACGCCATACTCACAAAATGCTGTAATCTTGTTGTGCCCGATGGTGAGTATAAGTTTGTTGCCATATTACCATTATAACCATGCAATTTAAGAATTTAAGAAGCAATTTAAGAATTTTATGCAGTTTAAGAAGGGTTATAGATGATGTTTTGTTCACTGTTTGCTCAAAAACTATTGCTGTCATTATGTAATCTTTAGTATATGTAAATAAATATGTTGGGACACTATTACACAGCAACATTTATTCTAGTCATTAGTAAATTACGAAGCTTGTGTAATGGACACCAGATACACAACACATATATAACTGTAAAAACATACATTTTATAAATATAAACACCCATGACTGGAATACAATCATGTATAGTATAGTAAACACGGCCTGGTTTCCGTAACTCGACGACTTTGCGCCTATTACTCGATACTTGTATACAATACAAACATTAGTGTTCAGTGACCGTCCAGCCTCGAAGCCGCAACCGCTGGCACAACAAGTAGGGTCACTACAAACATATCGTCAAAATAATCTAATATATAAAAATCTCGTATCACAGTGTTTGTTATTGAACTCCTTCGTAACAGCTTGACTCATTTTTATGATTTTTTTTTTGTAATTTTGGTAGATATGAGAATAGGTCGGAGCGTAGGCTATTTTTTATTCCACTAGATGGTAAGGTTGTTCCTCCAGATTTTTTTTATTTTTAGACCAAATTTTTATTTTTTTATGATATGGCAACAAAAAAAAAACAACCCAATTTTCATACTTTTACCATCAATCCCTATTAGAACGCGAGCAGAGTCGTGGAAATTGCTATTTTTATAATTTTACATTATTATAATTAATTGCTATTTTCACAACTTTACACTATTACAATTGTTCCCAGCACTGAGCGAGATGGAGGAGAAGTACAAGGGGCTGGGCACGGTGTCGCTGTACTTCCAGGTGGTGCGGTGGTGCGTGCGCGGCGCGCTGCTGCCCGAGCGCGCGCCCTGCTGCGCCGCGCTGCCCTACCCCGCGCACCTCGCCGGCACCTACGCCAAGCGGTACCCCACTGTTACTTTTATATATTTATTTGGTGGATTTCATTGAAATGGGCATAGTTTTATTATGATACTATAGTAGAGTTAATACCTCGCTGCAGACTCGGCCATAAATCATAATCGGACTAGGGATGTGCGCTAGTTGCGCGCGCGCAAGGCCACTATCGATAACGGAATCATCGTGGTTACGACGTAAACATACTGCATTCATTAAGTATGCAGATTGCAGGGTAACTAATGGGTACTAATGTGATTAACTAACTAATTATTAGAAACTAAAGAGGATAATTAGCAAATATGTTTAGCCTATTTAGTATAACTATTTTAGTTGTGCTGTGCTATTAAGTATATTTAAATCGCTACAAAAATAAATTAGACCATTATGTGTCAAATAAACATGTTTTTATTTCTATCATCCATTTATAAAAATACAAAAAAAAGAACTATCGATATCACTCATCGACTGCAGTAATGCACAGCGTAGTAATGCACAATGCCGTGCCATAAGGCCCGTGAGTGGGAAAGAGAGTGAAACACTCGAATGATTTATGGCCGAGTCTGCAGCGAGGTATTAACTCTACTATAGCGACTCAACCTCACATCACCTTTTAAACCTTCTCTAGACTTCCAGAAAAAATTTAAGACCAAAATTAGCCAAATCGGTCAGCCATTCACGAGTTTTAGTGAGACTAACGAACGGCAATTCATTTTTATAAAGATGTGGGATCGTTAAATTGAAATGAGCGGGATTATAATTATAAATCTTTATTAATATTTTCTAATACATCTTCATATTTTCGTCATAAGTAACAATCTTCTAATATTGACAACCCCCTAATATTCTTTTTAATTTAAAAGTAAAAGGAGGTTTACTATGTCTAAACTAAATAATTATTAATCATATTCCCACATAGCGGCTTCAAACCTGCGACTCCTCCTGCGTTTTAAAATTCGGAAACCAAACTATCCAGTTGGTTTTCAGTTTAGTTGACATTTCTCAAAAATGTGATATTTCCCAGCAGTTCCAATTCGATAGATTCGGCTTCTGTATCTATAATAATGTCTATTTTAGTTCATTTTTAAGCTATTGCATAGCTTCTATCGCGGGCCTTGAGCGTGGAGACCGAATCCAGAAATTCCGTAACGAAAATAACCTAACACATTTTGTGCTGATTACGAAAATGAGGTCCATTTGCAAATCCAAGATGGTAGACATCCGGGTTTAGATAATAAAAATATTTTGAACAATATTAACTTCTCATTTATTTAATAAAAGAAAAAAAATTGTTTTCTTGTCGGTCATCACGCTCAAAAAGTATCAAAGAAAAAAAAACAAAGGAAAAAAAATACTGCATAAATAAGATAAATAAATAATTATAATTGCATAAGTTGATAAAAACAGCTATGCAATAGCTTTACCGCGGCAGTCTCCGAGTGCCACACGTCTTTTTTATTATATTCTTATATATAATACATGTATACCCAAAATATATTATTATTTCTAGTCGTATGAAGTTACATCGACTGCAAAACAGGCCGGAAGAAGAGTCCATGAACAAGTCTTGTCCTCTTCTATACATTGATCAGCTTATTGAAAATGAATTTGGAGGCGAGAGAGTGCATCAGTAAGTATGATAATAATACAATCATTTTATGTTAGTAAATGTTTTTAGGGATATAAAAGTTACTGATCTTTTTTTTAAATAGCAATGATTTTTTTTTTGATACAATAAAGAAATAATATTTTCGTGTAGTGGGAATTGTTAAGGTTTCTATATCAAAAATAATAAACAAAATAATTTATCTATTTATGTACTACTAGCGACTCACCCTCGCTTCCCTCGGGTTCGTCACCAGGTGTAACCTCTTTAGTATAGTTTAAAAATGACGTAATTTCCATATATAATCGCGTAAGAAACGCTTTCATTCGACCGATTCACTTTGCAAAACGGACTACCGCGTAAAAGCCTTATTATTTTCGGTTTAATGTGGTTTCTATTGGTGAAAGAATTTTTAAAATCGGTTCAGTAGATCCCGAGATTACCCCTTACAATTTAACAAATATACAAACACACAAACTTCACTTCTTTATAATATTAGTATAGATACATGCACATGCTATATACAAAATTATGTACTAGAAAGTCAAAAAAGGATAAACCAGAAGCTTTAGAAATAAAAAATAAGTATTAAATAGCATTGTTTATGCTATATACAAAAATATATATAATAAAATATATATAAAATATAATATATATACAAAAATATATAAAATAATTCAACTTCTTATAATTACACAAAATAAATACTGAAATATGTACTTGTTATAGCCGTCAGTAAATGTATTAGGCAAAACTAATCTACAAATGTTTATTAACTTCAATAAGTGACTGTAGTGAATAAGAAGCAAAATACATATATATATATAGTGCAAAAGTCATATTTTAATTTGTTTTTTTATAATCAAATCTACGTTATATATTTTTTTATATCCAATTAATTAATTAATTTGTCCCAGATTGTGGATAAAAGCGGGTAGCCCAAACGGATTGTACCCACCGCCATCTCTGTACGCGCTGCTGCGTCTCTACCTGCTGCCGGACATTGCAGAGGAGCACAAGCACTCCCTGCTGCTTTACCTGCTGCTTGATTATTCTATGCTGTACGATGATATCAGGTGTGGATTTGTTATAGTGATAATTTAAAAAAAAGTTGGATGTACAGGTGTGGTATATACAGGTAATATCTAATGTGAAAAAAGAAAGGTTTATAATCTGTAAACTAATAAAGATATAAAAAAGTATATACATATGTAAAGCAATTCCATTTTTGAAGTTGGTCAATGAGATAATATGAGTTTTAGGTTTCACTAAAGAAAAATATTTGAACCTCGTAAATAAGCTTAACAGTCCCGATGACAATGCGGAGACTCTTAAACTTATTCATCAAAACATTTCATAGAGTTGTTAAGGTTTAAGAAAGTGAACAATTACTCCTGTAACGTCATATGCCAATGAGATAAAAGTTCTGCTATGGGTTTTAATGGGTTAATATATGGGTGTCTAAGAGTTTCAGTCCCCTGGCATTTGCAGAAAGGCAACCCTTGATCGCTATGGTTGCTCAGTGGCAACCAAAAAACAGTTTTTTATTATTTCATATTTTGTTGGATGTATAGCATTGCTTTTCCAGTAGACTACTGAATAAATTAATACTAAAATAATATTTGATGTCATTATTGAGTTTACTCTCAAACTTTTTTATTTACTCACGGATAGGATGTAAACATCAAATTATGAATATTAAACTATGGAAATATCAATTTAAATTTTAGATACGAAGCAGTAATTCGTCGGTTGATGCAATTCCCAACCATGTTCGGGCTTAGCAATACCGCCATTAAAGCTACCCAGGCCTTTTGGCACCTCGATCATCGAGATTTTGATGTAAGATTGTTTTTTTTTATTTTGTTATTAATTATCCATATGATATAATTGTTTCTAAGATATTAAACACTCTTTATTTATTGATTTGCCCAAAAATTGACGCAATAAAAAAATATATACATTTTTATTACAGTTCGCACTTGACCAACTCCAATGCCTAACAGGCAACACGTTATCAGACTGGCAACACCACGTTGTTCTGTCATCTCTACTAACCCAAAAGAAAACTCAAGCGGCACTACAATACCTGCATGTGAGGAAACCACCGCCGATACAAAGTAGTGAAGTGAATGATCATGATAAACTCGAAGATTGGCAGTCTTGCTGTAATTTGTATCTTGCAAGAGGCTTAGTGTTTGAAGCGTTGGATGTGATCAGAATGTGTGTCCAGAACGCCAGTTCGGTTGATGATAAGACATATTTGCTCAATTTCTTCTATAAAGGTTGGTATTTTTTATAATTTTATATAAATTTCTTTTGGTAAATTTACACAGTGGTGATTAAAAAACATATATCATGATATGTGTTTATTTTTGTATTTAATTTTGGTTTCCGCTAGCAGTACATTAATTATGAAATCCTTTTAAATTTTTTCCACTAATTAGGCTTTTTAATTACTTTTTGTTCCACTGAATAATTCTCTTTAAATTTCAATTTTAGATCGAAAATGTACTTATCACTTTCGCATATTCTATGATTTTAACATTTCCTAATCTCTTCTTCTCTTCTTTTTTGAATATGTAATATTAATCAAAGGGGTATTTTTGGTATATTTTTGATAATGTACTTACTACTTATTATTTTTGTTATCAGGTTGTCGTAATACAGGCCAGCTATCCAAAATTCTTCAAGCTACACTATTACCTTTTGAAGAAGAAGTATTTGTAAATTATCTGAAAAATTGTAATGAGCCACAAACTTCTGATATACTCATCATGTACTATTTACAACAAGCCAGGTATAGTTTTGTTTTAATTTATTTTGGAATAAATTGCTCACTAAGTTTATTTTAAGAATTTTTAATATATATTTAAAATGTTTCTAATAATTATTATGTTAAAAAAAAATTAAACTACAGACACCCCATATGGGTGGAAAACTGCTACTTTTGAGGGACAATATCCAAAAATTCCAATAACAAATCAAGGTTATACAAGTAGATGTATTCTTTGCGATGTTGACAGAAGTTCTGATCACTTGTAATAATTTGAATAAGCTATGAGTCTCTCACTTAAAAGACTCGTTCTTAATGAGAAATAATGTTTTTTTTTGTAAAACACTCCATTGGTACATTTGAAGGGTAAAAGAAGGAATGTCACATAAAATTCAAATAGTTGAAAAGTATGGGAATATTAAGAATTTGCCACGTATTACAGAATGCAGTGTTAATGCGACACGTTTGGCTCAGTTGGTAGTGACCCTACTTTCTGCGCCAGCGGTCGCGGGTTCGAGTCCCGCTGGGGACATTCATTTGTCGAGCACGATTGATTGTACTCCAGTCATGGGTGTTTATATTTATAATATGCATGTATTTAACATTTATATGTGTAGTATATCAACTATCTGGTATCCGTAACACAAGCTTACAAGTTTACCACGGAACTAGATGGCGCTGTTGTAATAATGTTCCAACATGATGACATTCCTTGTTTTGCCCCTTTAACCTTTTGTAATGAAATATTTGTGTAAAACACTCCACAGGTACCTAGAAGCGCAACAATACAATGAGAAGCTGAAGGCGGGGGGCGCGGCGGGTGCGGGGGGCGTGGGGGGCGCGGCGGACGCGCGCGACGCGCTGGTGGAGGCGGCGTGCGCGGCGCTGCCCCGCGTGTCGCACGCCGTCGTGCGCGCCGTCACAGACTCCTTCGAGCCGCACAGTATGTATACTGTATTCGCCGAATTTGAGATTTTGCGTTTCCATATGATTGGTTGCAGATAAGACGCTTAGGCCGCAATCACAATGCAACTCATAATTAGTCCGTCGTTGTACTCCGTACCGTTCAGACGTCTCTCGCGTAAAGATTTATTATCAATGTAGGAAATGAGAGTGAATAGTGATTAGTCGGAAAGTGAAAGTTAAAAAATATGATGTATATATAAATATTTAAAAATAAAGTTAATTTTACTTTAATGTTAATTTTATTTGTATATTGGTTTTATTTTATTACAAATTATCAATTATTTGCTCACCAAAGCATAAGCAATATGAACGAGCCCTATGATTTAAAACCAGTTGCAAGCGTTAGTGGGCGGAGCTAGACATTTTTCTGTCCTTATCAGTTTGTATGCAAATGTGGGACAAAGATAGCGCTTTACACGGTTCACTCCGACTCCGTGAATAGAGTATAGTTATGGATAATGCCATAGATAACATAATATTACTCTAATAGGTGCCCATACCAAGAAGTCGGGCGCTAATTCGGGATATTTTTGTTTTACCAGTCCCCGTGTGTATTTGTTACTAGATCTTGTAAATTAAATTTCAATTAAATTGCTGCCATTTTTGACTGACATTGCTGGCAGCTTTCTGGCACACATTACAAAACATGCTATTTCTGTTACCCTTATGATTGAATGATGATGATGGGCATTTAGCATCAAATGACTTGAAGAGCGAAACGCACTAAGCAAAGTAACGTCATTGTAAATCCAATATGGCGGACTCTTAGAGATGGTGGACTGTTTTTTATGCACACTCACGATACTATTTACTATAGCTCATAGCTAACTCATATCTATATCATGAGAACTTAACACCAAAATATGCATTCAATTATTTTAATTTTCTTACAGTCGTCAAGCCTAAGCCAATGTCAGTGTATGTTCAAGCAAAATCACCGAAAAATACATTCACTTATAAATCATCTTTCATACAGGTAATTATTATCAAAAATCTTTAAAATGTATAATATTTTATAATTATTACATTCCTAGGCAGAAATACAAAATAATGATATTGTTATTATTACATAATTTAATAATTCACAGGATACAATCGAAAATGCAAGTGAGACATGGATCAATAAGCCGAAGTTAAGAAAAGGTATCAAACGCGCTCTAAACATAGAAGAAACTCCATTTATTTGTACTCCTAAAACTTATAAGACTAGAAGGTATTTCTTTTTCATTACTATTTTAAGTTACTTAGGTTACATACAGTATATTATATTATGCATTATTAAATGACTAATGAATTATTACTTTATTTTAAATAAAATGTAGTTAGTAAATAATTTTCTTTGTCATATTATTGTTAGGATCTGTAAATGTTTTCGTAAATGTAATACTTTAGGTAAGATTAAAATAATCATTGTTGGTATAGAGGCCGAATCCATAATTTTAAGAATTTTTGTCTGTCCTTATCTCTGTGAGTCTGACTGCATCATCAGAAAACCACTGAAGATTTTAACGCAATTTGGTATGATGATAGCTGGATATTTAGATCAATATAATATAGGAGACTTGAAATCTGTATTAAAAGTTAAAACGTACTTAGTTCAATAACTTCAAAATATTGCACTGTATTATTTTGGAACCCACTTCATATATTAAATTTTATTTAACTTTACAGCTTCCTATTAGAACAACGGAGTTCCGAAGCAACACCGCCAAAGCGCGCAAAACTCGACCTTACAGGCACTCCACGAACGCCCAAAGTCCCTTGCACCCTCAAAGTAAGCGATGCCCTAAGCCGCCAAATGGCCAGCTTACTAGATATGCCCGAAGTAGAGAGTCCTCATAAAGACTATGAGAGAGCTGAAACACCACATAGTATTTTAAAGGTACTTTATATTATTTCAGTTATCTTGTAAGAAGCCTTTTACTTTTTTTTCAATATAAAGACAGCTTAAGTTCTTTTAACATAACACTAGCTAATATAATGCCAATGAAAGTTAAAATCGGTCAAGCAGTTCCAGAGGTAAGCCGGAACAAACAAAATCTTTTTTTTAAATTATTATTTTTCTAATAAATACCTCATTTATTTTCATATGTATTAGTGAATTATTGTTATGTAGATATTAGTAACAGACACTTATTTTTATTTATTTCTATAGATTTAGAATGGATATTGTGTATACATAGACATTATAAGAGTTTAGAATGTACAATTTTTTTAATACCATTCAACTTTATCCAATTTATTTCAAAAACATGTTCATAGTAGTAACAGTTTGTGTATATGTCGCAGCCAACTATCTTTAATTAGGCGTTCAATTAACTGCCTAGTCATTTTAGCCGTTCAACTAGCGGCTTGAATGATATTCAGCTGTAGCATTTGTTACAACATTTAATAAACTGGCTGGCTAATGCTTATGCCATTCGTCGATTTCAACGAATATCTAACACTTTTTTGCCTTCTGATATAAAATTAGTGATTTTGAGTTGCAGGATATATGCCAAAAATAAAAATAAATAACCTAAATAATTAATAATAAGCCCGGTAGCGGGCTGAAAATTTAATATTTTAAAATCCCACCGAAATTTAAGTTCTCTCCCGCAGGCTCTTACGGAACAGGGCGCGGAAGGCAACTTTTTCTCGCGCGCTGCCCGATTAACCAATTTATAACACGTTATCACGTCAAAAATGAACAGGCTAGACAAGTAATTAAATGTTATCGATCCAAGTCATCTGCCTAGCTGTTCTATCAAATGGCTGAATATCATTTAGGCCGCTAGTCAGTCAGAGCCTAGGCAGTTAATTTAATGGCTAATTAAGCTAGTTGGCTGCGACATATATATAATACTATCAATTACGTGATTATCAAATTTTCTTCTAGAATCGTCGATTAGAAAGTAGAAACCAAGACGCACCGTCCCCTGTTGACTCCCGCTACCTGGGCGACAGCGACGAGGAGCTGGAAACCGCGAGCAATCATACACATTGCAGCGATGCTAATAAGTGAGTACTGTTTATTTATAGTTTGCTTATAATAGTTTTGCAACTGCCTCGGTGGTGTAGTGGCTAGCATGTACGGTCATACATCGAGAGGTCCTGGGTTCGAGTCCCGGGTCGGGCCAAGTTTAATTATTGAGTCTTTCTGTTTAGTAATTCTCAGTAATAGCCCGGAGTTGGGAAGTTGGTGGTGTGTGCCTCGGAGGGCACGTAAAACCGTCGGTCCTGCGCCTTAGCTCTCACTGGTCGTGTCTCGTGTCGTCCCACCGGAGTATGAGTGATAGGAACAGAGAGTGCACTTGTGTCTGCGTGTACACGAGCTGCACTATAATATCTCCTGCGTAGTTGGCTAGTCTCAATGAGATTGGCCGCCATGGCCGCAATCGCTCGGAGAACATTTGTTATATAGTCTTCGTGGTGTGGCTAACTGCATATTCAGAGGTCTTGGGTTCGAGTCCCATATTGGGATTAGTTTAGTTATTGAGTTCTGTTTAGAAAGTATTCATAACATTTAATTATTTCTTTAGCTGCTTACAAATGTGTCTTGTGCCCATACATTTTCTATAGTATATCTGACATTCTCTCCTTCGTGAGATCGCTTTTAGCGACTAGTTTGCCTGCTGTACACCTTTTCTTTATATTTTCTTTTAGATGTGTTTCTTTGTTCTTATATGCTGATCGAGTAATAGTATTATTATTATTATTAATATTTAATGATGTTGTCAGTCTGATTTAACGTACTTACTAACAATGTGTTTGAAAGTCATTTCACAAAAAAGTTATAAAACACATATTGTTTATTTATTTATTTATTTATATAGGTTTACCAACAGTATATATAAGAATGTGTTTTATAAAAATAATCATTACTATAATCGAGGATCATCTTAAATATACCAATTACAGGTAAACACAACATTGTTATGACATAAACAGAACAGAACAAAAAAAGAAACAAAATAATCCTAATTTAAAAATAATAAACTAAACCAAGTAAGATAAAATAATTAATTGAATGTAACAAAAACATATTATAATTTAAAACAATAAAAATTTAATTATAGATAATTATTTAAGTTTTAAAGAAAAGTGATTATTTAATTTTTTTTTAAATTTAGGTAAAGAGTCGTCAAATATATCTAAGTCTAAAATTACTTTATTTAACATATTATAAAAATTACATATTCTTATAATTGGAGAATTTGCTCCAAGATTGGTACGCACAAATGGATAATAAAAAATCCTAGTCATTGGTTGCCTAGGGATTTTACTTGGAACACAGATTGAAATTTGTGACAGAAGATGACTGCAGCTTATGAAACCATTAACAATTTTGAATAGTATGGTCAAGTCATGGATTAAACGTCTAGTTCGCAAATGATTCATTTCAAAATGAATCAAACGATAGTCATACGGGCACCTGTAGGATATGTCACGGGTATTAAATGCTAAATAACGAGTAAACATTCGTTGTATGCGCTCTATACGCTGAGAGTGATTAATATAGATTGGATTCCAAACGGATGAAGCATATTCAAGTTGACTACGTACTAATGCATTGAACAATATAATTTTAGTATTTGTGTTCTTAAATTTCTTTGTATTGCGTTTCAAAAATCCTAGCATCTGAAAAGATGTAGTAATAATGCTATCAATATGAGTAACAAAGGAAAGTTTTTTGTCAATTATAACTCCTAAATCGCGAATCTCACTAACGTTCTTTAAAGGACTACCATTTATATTATAAGATGTCAATATGGGATATTTTTTTCTTGTGTAAGTAATATAGGAACATTTATCAACATTTAGAAACATTAAGTTAAAATTGCACCAAGCAATTATATTGTCTATATCATTTTGTATCAAGGACATATCATTAATGGAATTGATAGTTCGATATATTTTTAAGTCATCAGTAAATAATGAAAACTTGCAATTAAGAATAACCTGAGAAATATCATTGATAAATATTAGAAAGAGTATCGGACCCAAATGTGAGCCCTGAGGTACGCCAGACTCTGCATAGTAAGATTGTGATTCGTAACCATCTACTGCTACAATTTGTGATCTTTTATCAAGATATGAAGCAAGCCATCGCAGTAAGGAACCATGAATACCAATTGATTCGAGCTTCTGAATAAGAATTCCATGATTGACTTTATCAAAAGCAGATTTGAAATCTGTATATATATAGTGTCCACCTGTTTACCTTTATCAACATCATTAATAACATTCGACATGAATGACAAAAGATTATATTATAATTAATATTATATTATTATTGTTGATTATATTAAAGTTATTTGATAAGAATGTAATATACAAATACAAAGCCTTTATTGCTGATAAAAAATTAACAGTTTTTCTTATAACTATTTTAATGGAGCATCACTAATCGTATCAGCGTGTTTTGTTGACACATGGACCTTTTCTAAGAATGTAATATAATGTTTTATAATTTCAGGCATCTCCGTTTCACAATACCATCAGAAGCTGGGTCCACGCCGTCGCCGGTGGCGGTGCCCGTCCAGGGGGTGAAGGAGGAATCGGAAGACAGCATCAAAGAGGATGACTATGGGCATAGGGCTTCGCCTATGGTATGTATAGATGAAAGTAAACGTGATTCTTGTGATATTTGAAATGAAGTTAACATTTAATATTATTAATATTTTTGAGCTCCGTAATTATTATAGGTAAAAAATTAAAATGAATATATTACAAATTTTATCTTGTTTGTACATCGTATTTATTCTATTACATATTATTCAAATTATCACAAGAAACTGCTAATTTGCGTGATGAAAAATTATCAAAAAGATAAATTAGAGGGTTCATCTACTAGCTGTTACTTATATGATTATCTTATTATTTCTAAACAATTTTAGAGTGCATCGCATCCAATGGAATCGCCGCCAAAGAAATTTGCTGCAGAAGAGATCAAATCTAGAAAGTTTTATAAAGACAATGTCAGAGCAAGGTAATAATTACTCATATTTTTTTATCTATACGTAATTTTTACGTATGGTATTAAAAATATATTTTTTCGCAACAGGAAATCCCTTTCTATATCAGTGAATAGCAGTTTATCGGACGATCCTAATTCGTCTATAGAAAGCATAGCAGATATCCCCGTCACTCTCATCAACCCGCGGTACAGTGCGAGGGAGAGGGACAGATTCTCGCGCTCTCCCTCTAGAGAGAGAGAGGTGAAGGTGGAGATTACAGAGAGCGAAAACAGAGAGATGGCGGTTATGGAGAGAGATAATAGAGAGGTGAAATTGGAGGTCAGAGAAAGCGTAGAGAGTTATGTGCCCAAGACCCCGAAAGGCAGACGCAGTATTCGGTCTGGTGTTAGCGATACTGCTTCAGTTGGCAATAGGTGTGTATACTATTAAATAACCTTTTATTTATATTTTATAATTATTTATATTTTATATTAATCAATTATATATATTGTCTTTTAAAATAGATTTATACTTATATTAAGAATCAAAATATATATACATAATAAAAAATTTTTTTAGAAGTCTTTCGGTGACACCTGAACGTCAAGACTCCCCGATAGTTACGCCGCTACGGAGGTAATTTTTATATACATATTAAATATAACTAACGAGTGCTAGCCGCTGTTTTGTGTTGCTAATTAAAGTTTAAGTTAAAGTTAAACATCGTGCAACAACAATAATTATTAAGTTAAACAATCCTATTGTAAATCAATAGTGTATTAGATTAACAATAATTATTACGTTTTACGTTTTAATAGATTTAAAGCTTTATATTTTCTTTCAATTAGTTACTTAGTTATTATTATACAGATAATTTTAAACATTATTTCTTTCCTCTATAAATGAATAAATAAAACTCAATGATCAGGAGCAGATCTCGCACGCCGGAGCTGTCGCCGAGTGCGCTGCCGCCCATAGCGGAGCAGCCCGCGCAGGAGGAGGGGAGTCCCCCGCACGCGGCCTCCATCCTGTCCGTGCCCAGGCAGCTCAGGTGCTTGTCACATGCTTTTGTTGGCTTGCTAGTCATTAGACACCTCTCTCTCTCTCCCCCTCTTTCTCTAGCTCTCTCTCTTTCCCTCTGCCTCCCTTTCTCTTTCTCTAACTCTCTCCCTCCCTTTCTCCCCTCTCTCCCTATGTATATGTGCGCGTGTGTATTTGTATATGTGTGCGTTATGTGTATTCACTGATAACTGTATAATAATATTAAAAGCAGTGATCGTTTAAAGTTTAACCTTCTCTTATAATTGTGTCAATTTTACACCTTGTAAATCCTAATATTTTGGAACCAGTCATTTAAGTCGCTTTAGCTATCACAATATTATTAAAAAGCGTTTATTTTATGTATCTATAATTAAATATTAAATTTTTTTACTATATATACTATTATTTTTAACAAAAAACAAAAACCGACTTCAAAACTAAACAAATCTAAACTAAAAAGTAGAAAATAATACTTTTAAGAACTTCGTTAATTCTAAAGTCGGTGCCAGCCAGGACGGATAGATTTATCTTGCCTTTGCAATGGACTTTCGAACGGTATTTTGATTATGTTTACAAATTTATAGATGAATCGAATGCGTGTCTATTTAAGGTTATTTTGCTTTGGCTGGCACCGACTTCAGAATTAACGAAGTTCTTAAAAGTATTATTTTCTACTTTTTAGTTTAGATTTGTTTAGTTTTGAAGTCGGTTTTTGTTTTTTGTTAAAAATAATTTATTTTCAAATTTTTAGCGGAACGTACATACTTATTTTGTTTATGTAAAAAAAAGAATTTTCCAAATCAGTCCAGCCATCTTCGAGTAATGGGGAACATACATAAAAAAAGTCCCCAACGAATTGAGAACCTCCTCCTTTTTTGAAGTCGGTTAATAAGAGCCTGAAAGAATTTACCTATCGGTCTATAATTACGTATAATTTTGAAAGAATTTTCTTTTAACTCCTAACCGTTGAGGAGTTGTACCTTCCATCATTAGCTCAACCACAGGAGATGATGATTATCAGACGCAAATACTTGAACAGCTTTAGAAAATATATGAAAAACGTAATAAGTGCCTATAAAATTTGAGAGTTGTCTTCGATTTCCCTGGGATCCCATCATCAGATCGTGACTTGGTGACTATGGGACCAACTAGAAACTATACCCTTTCAAACAAAAAAAGAATTTTCCAAATCGGTCCAGCCATCGTCGAGTAATCGGGGAACATACATAGAAAAAAAAAAAAAAAAAAAAAAAAAAAAAAAGTCCCCGACGAATTGAGAACCTCCTCCTTTTTTTTGAAGTCGGTTAATAAAAATTATTATCATAATTGTCCCACTAGTAGTGAGAGCAGTGTCAGTTGACGTTCACATTTTTGCCGACATTTACATTGAACGTATTTTAAAAACGTATTCATTTTATTTTTAGAAGTAGATCGCGTACACCAGAAAGGATAGATAAATCAGTTATAGAATTGCCTCGATTAGAGGCTATTAAGGAATTGCCAATAACAGAATCTCCGCCCGCTTCGCCCACTCGTCGCAGTTTAAGGTACACCGAATTAGTTTAACCAATTTTTTTTATTCTCACTGCCAATATGTCCTTGCAGACGTAATTTGTGAACACATTTTTATTTTATTTTTTATCTTCTGCTACTATAATTAATATTTATATTATATTTTTTTAATATTATTATTTCATAAAGTTAATACTTTTGCAGTTTAAAAAAGTTTTTCATTTATATTTATGGCTTGGCTTTTATACGAATATTTATGCTCTCTTAGAAGTCGCTCACGTACTCCCGAGGTAGAGGTACCAGAACAACCTGTTGTAACCAGCCCAAGAAGTTTGAGGTGAGAAATTTATCTTTGTTATGTAAAAATGTAAATTATACATATAAAAATCAGCTTAAAAGTAAATCATTCATAAATATTTTTACAGAAGTCGTTCGAAAACTCCCGAAAAGTTGATGTCGCCAAAGAAAGAACCTTCCAAAAACAAAAAATCCTTGTCCAGGATGGTTTTGGAAGCTAATGCCTTTGCAAAAACGAAACAAATAGAAAAAATGGACACTGAAACCATTGAAGAGAAGACTGAAACCACTGTAGAAAGTACTCCAGTGAAATCGTCCAAAGATACACCAAGCTTTATGGATGTGACTTTCTCACCAATAGTAAACAAATCGATCCTCCAAAGCTCAACCGAAAGCTTTTTATCAGTGACAGCAGAAAAAATCTCAAAAGGCGAAGAAGATTCTGGAATCAAACCTTTGCCAGCCTTCACGACTATCACTGAAAGTTATATAGAGAAATCCGTACTTCACAGCTATGAGAGTAGTAAGGCTGAATCTAGCATTGAAGAGAGGGTAGAAACGAAAACAGAAATAAAATGTTTGCCTGCATTTACAACTATACATGAAGATTTCGGAAAATCGGTGCTTCACAGTGTTGACAGTAGTATGGAGACTAGCGGTCAAGAAAAAGAAGAAGAAAATAAAGTAGAAGAATTACCTAAAATATTCAAATTGAATGAAAGCGATTTCGGAAAACCCGTGCTTGGTAATGAGAGTACAATCGACTCGTCAAAAGCCAAAAGCTTGGACTCTAGTATCATGACTAGTGATAGTGAAGTGGAGACTAACTGGAAATCCCAAGAAACAGCGAGAGTTATGAAGGAAAAAGAGAAAATAGTAGAGATAGAGAGGGAGATAAATGAGATAGAAGGGGAGATGTCGGATGAGTGCAGAGTTGAATCGGATTCGGAAGTTGTTGAAGAATCCAGCGAGAGTGCTGAAGAAGAAAGTAGTGAAAGTGAAGAGGAAGAGGTAAGGCCACATACAATATTTAAAATAAAGTCCTCCCAACCCAGTATGGACACAGCGGGCAATTTCATTGGGATCATCAGGCTGTTAGCGAGTCTTACTAAACAGATAGACTAAATAACAAAACTTGGCTTGATCCGGGACTCAAATGCAAGATCTCTGAATGTGCAGCAGTATATGCTAGCCACTACAACGCAGAGGCAGTATAAATGTAGTATAATATCCGTGTTACATATGTCGTATCCATACTATTTTATCATAAGACTTTTGGTTATAGCTTTTTACTCATTCCTAATGAAATTTGGCAAATTGTAGTTTATCTAAAATAAATAATTTTTTGTTTATAGGAATCAACATCTGAAAGCGACAATGAAATAATATCCATAAACGACTCTGACGAATCGTCCGACGGTAACAACCTGCAAATCATCGAAGAAATACCAGCTGCAGAAGAAAAAGTAGTAGAGGTCGTCGAAGAAGTTAAAATTCAAGAAATTGAAGCCCCAATTATGGGAGAAGAGATTAACGTTGAAAATCCCATAGATATTACGAAAGAGAAAAAAGAAGTAGAACCTACTTCAGTAGTAGAAGATTTAGCACAAAAGGACCAAGTTCCCAACATGTCGATACTTACCGATGATAACTCTATTGCAGAATCAGAATCCGTAAATCTCAATTATTCTGATGAAAATAAACAGGAAATTGAGAATAAAAGTAGCACTGAAGCTATGGAAATAGGTATGTTGTCAAACTTTAATTTTTAAATCAAACATAGGTACATATATAGGTACACATTATATATTATATAAATATTATATAAGAAATTGTTGTATTTGTGACGTCAATAACATATAATCTTACCCTTTTAGATATCTTTGCAAGTAGATAAAATGAACCCAAAATATTTTTTCAATATTATATATTTTTATAGAAACGAGCTTTTCTCAAACGATTTTTGTTTCTAATAAAATTTCATTTTATAGATCCTGTGGAAGTTGTAGTGACAGTTGAAGAAGTGCAGCCAATAACTGAAGTAATAGAAGATATTCCAGTAATTGAGAAAGTTGAAGTTGAAAAAACACCAGTACTTAAAAGTGTAGATGTGGTTGATGCCATAGAAGCTCAATTTGAAGAAACTAAGTCCGAGAAGATTGAACCTATTTTAGAGTTAGCAAGTGAAATAACGAGTGTAAATGTAGCTAAAGAAGAAACTAAAATACCTTCCAAAGAAATAAAAGTAGATCAAGTTTCAGTATTACCAGAAAAAGAAATTTCTGAAGAAGTAGATTTATCTCAAAATAAAGAAGAATATAAAGAAAAGGAACCTCAAGAAGAAACTAAAGATATTGTCAAAGAAAAATCAAAAGATAAAGAAGAAATGAAAAAAGAAGAGAATGTAGAACAAATAGTTGACGAACCAATGCAGAGTGAAGAAAAGATTGAAAAAGAAAAACCAGTTTCAAGAAAGCGTACAAAATCTACATCTTCTACCAAATCAATAGATGCAGAAGTACAAAAAACACCATTGACTAGAAGAAGAGCTCAGTCTCATAAGGAGACTACAGAGGAAAAAACACCAGACAGCAAAAATGTTGAAGTTAGTACGCCAAGACGAGCCAAAACTCCTTCAGATGTGAGAAGAGTAATAACAAGAAGAGCGTCTAGAGAATTATCGGAGAAGTTGGAAGAAGATTCTATAACAGAAGAATTGACTCCCCGACGTCGCTCCACTCGTTCTAAAAGTAAAAAAGAAGATGATAATGTTAGTGTTGCTTCTGAATCTTCCGCGAAACCGAAGAGCGTAGTGACTCTGAAAGCATCAAAGGAATCTAAAGAAACAGAAAAAGAAGAAGATATTAAAGAAGACGTATTAACTCCTCGACGTCGTTCTACTCGTTCTAGAAGTAAGAAAGAAGATGATAATGTCAGTGTTGTTTCTGATACCTCAGTGAAATCTAATAAAAGTAAAATGAGTGAAGAAGCAGAAACTAAAGTACGGAAAGGGCGCAAGTCTATACTCAGTACAAAGCCGGACTTGTCTGTTATACCAGAAGTTGCTACAGAAGAGTCTAAAGCAGAAAATGATGATATCATGATGGGATTAGGTGCTAGAAGGTGATTAAAATTTTCAATATATTATTGTTTGTATTGATATTTAATTTAATATTTTTTATATAATATCAAATGAGTAATTTTTATATATTTGTATTAAAATGTATGTCGTGTATCTCGAAAACTAATTTAAGGGTCTGAATCAAACTTTGTACTTAGAAACTGTTTGCTTATTAAAATAAGTTTCACGTTTTCGCGTATTAGATATTTACAAGAATCCTGTACTTTAAAAATACGCTATAAATTAGTCATTACATCCAAAGCATATTTTAATAATACATATGTTTAATTGTTACAGATTAACCCGTAACCAAAGAGCGGTGTTAGAGTCGTGGCTGGAACCCAAAACGCCCCAAACCCCCCAAACTCCGGGAAGAAGAGCGAGCGCGGCTTCCAGAATATCTGAGGTCGATGATGATGACGCCTCGTCCACTCACTCTATAGATCCTCAAACCATGGATAGGATTAATTTGTTAAATAAACCCGACTTCGAAGGTAAGGGTTGAAAAATTTGGGAAACTAATGGTATTTTACAAGCTAATGCTAACGATTTTCAACTAAAACCAAGGATTTGCTGGGATTCTGAAATAAAGATTTTTTAACTAACTATATGGACTATATCATAGAGGTTTAAGCAAAAAAAAAAATCTTATTATATAATATGCTGAAATAATTTCAATTTATTTTGTTGACATATAATATTTAATATACTGGTATAGGGTATTTATTAATTAATATATTAATTCATCTTATATATAAAATTCCTTTCTTCTAATTCTAATTTAAGAGATAGGATGGTTTTATCCTGGTTATCTTCTTTGTAATGGAAAAATTGAAGACTCTAAGCTATAAATTGTACTTCAAAGTTTAAGAAAAATAAGTGTGCCATAGCAACAGCTGTCCAGTCTGCTAGTATTATAATATCAGTACATATATAATAAAATTCAAGTGTGTGTTTGTAATTTCAAATTAACAGCTTTTCACTAAATGCATATGAAAGTATATACGGTACTTACATCTAAAAATCAATTTTTCAATTTTTTGTCCATGTGTTTGTTCCGGTTCAGCTCTGAAATGGCTGTAGCGATTTAGATGGGACTTTCACTCGCAGATAGCTAATGTTATAAGGAGTAACTTAGGCTACCTTTATTTTATTTGAAAATTATAAATTATTAAAACCGTTTTAATTTAATTTAACTTACGTCTTATTTTAACAGCGATTTTTTTCGGGCGAGTTTGCTAGTTATATAATACTATTGTTAGTTCTAAATACAGCCACTAGAGATAAACATATAATTACTGCTATATAAGCAAAAGTGTCTCAAGAACAGTAGGTATATGTATCGTTGCACAGCAATAATGAAAAATCTGATTTTTGGAAATGCGTTATTACATATTAAATTTTTTTAATACTTTCTTAGGTTATTATTTTGTTAAATTATAAAACGAACCCTTGACTTTTAATTTTATATGAAGATTAATTTTTTTAAGTTATACTTGCTGGTACCATAAAGTAAGTATTTTAATTATTAATGTTAAATATTGTTGTATTGGCACTGTTTGTTTGCACGACGTTTTTAAGTCGTTTAATTTTTTTAGTTATTTTGCGAATAATTTCTGTGTTATTAAATGTGTGTAATTACATAATTCAGATTTCTTTCTCAATAAATTCTCTATATCTATATTCTTTACTATGACTATAAAATTCTGAGACGCTTCTGCATATTAAATACTCTTTGGAAAATCTTACTGAAATAGTTATTGTCATCGATATAGTGGCGGAATGTACTGACCATGGAGATTAGAGACCAGGAGGACCAAGGCCCTAGAATGTAGTGTCTCAGAAATATTGTCAAACCAAGGAGGCGCTGCGATCGCTATGTTGTCTCAATGCCTAACTTCACGTTGTCACAATAGTGACAGTACTCATAAATAGCTAACTTCACAGATACTACTTACCGACGACTTCTTCTTCTTCAAGTGCCTCTCCGACTAGCGAAGGTTGGCAGTCAGCTTCGTACACTCCGTCTTGATTTTCGCGAGGCGAAAGAGCTCGGCAGCACTCGCGATTCCTGTCCATTCTCGGATGTTGCTCAACCAAGACTTTTTTCTGCGACCAACGTTTCTCTTGCCGGCAACCTTATCCATCATAATGAGCTGCAAAAGTTGATATCTTTCGTGTCTAAGCACGTGGCCGAGATATGCAACTTTTCTTTTCTTGACGGTCTCCAAAAGTTGCCGTTTCTCATTGACGCGTCGCAGAACTTCTACGTTCGATACCTTTTGAGTCCAACTAATGGCCAACATACGTCTATATGCCCACATCTCGAAAGCTTCTATACGTTTTTTGAGGTCTTCTTTAATTGTCCACGCCTCGCATCCGTAAAGAAGTATAGGCCAGATGTAACAACGTAGGAGTCGTGTACGCAAAGGGATCTTAAGTCTGCGATTGCAGAGTACTTTTTTTAATGTGCAGAAGGCACTTCGAGCTATTTCAATACGAGTCTTTACCTCCTGTTCACAGCTCCAGGTGTCATTAAGCCATGTCCCTAGATATTTGTATTTGCGTACTCTCTCAATTTTTTGGCCCGCTACCATGATAGCCATGTCATCAAAGCTGTTTGGATAAAACCATGATCTTCGTCTTTGATGTGTTCATCCGTAGACCAGCGTTTGCACTGCACTCATTAACACGGGTCATAATCAATTGAAGATCTTCAGGAGATGATGCTATTAGAACTGTATCGTCAGCGTATCTGATGTTGTTAATATACCGGCCATTTATTTTGACTCCACACTCTAGGTCTTCCATTGCTTCGGCTATTACACTTTCCGAGTACAAATTAAATAGCGTGGGTGATAATATACAGCCCTGTCGAACTCCTCTCTTTATTTCAACCTCATCGGTCTCCTCATTGTCAACTCGTACAGTAGCCTTCTGGTTCCAATACAGATTCTGGATAATACGTACATCTTTGTCATCTAAGCCGATATCGTGTAATATTGCAATTAGACGGTCGTGCAGTACTCTGTCAAAGGCTTTTTCGTAATCGATGAAACAAAGGAAAACGTCTTGTTGCATGTCTCTGCATTTCTGTACGAGAACCTGCATTGCAAAAAGAGCCTCTCTCGTGCCCACTCCTGTTCGAAAGCCAAACTGGCTGTCTGCAAGTTGTTCGTCACATTTAGATCTTATTCGCTCATGGATGACAGCTAGAAATACTTTCAATACTTGGCTCATAAGGCTAATCGTTCGAAACTCTTCGTACCTTCTTGCGTTGGCCTTCTTAGGAAGCGTAACAAAAGTTGAGGTTAGCCAGTCTTTGGGTAAGTGGCCAGATTGATATACCAGATTAAAAAAATTAACCAGGAAGTCAATATTTTGTTCTTCAATAAGTTTAAGTACCTCTATGTGAACATTATCCGGCCCGGCTGATTTTCCCGTTTTAGCTTTTCTAAGACCGTTTGTGACTTCACTTTTCAGGATAGGATATCCTTCATTAGGGTCACAATTTACCGGTATGCTTCGAAAATCATCGGCAAACATTGATGAGATGTATTGTTCCCATAGGTGTTTTTTATCTGATATATATAATATGGGGATATTATTTTCGTCCGTAAGTTGATGAGTGGTCTTATTCCGCCCTACCAGAGATTTTATTTCCTTATGCAGGTTAAATGCATCATGCTTAGCATAAAGGTCCTCCACAAAATCGCATTTGCACTGATACCAAGTGTCTCGGGCATAACGAACTTCACGCCGAATTTTCTTATTAATCTCAGTGTACTTGCTTTTGTCAGAATTTTTGTAGATTCTCCTTTCTTCCATAAGATTATATATTTTTTCTGTCATCCAGCTCTGCTTAGGAATCCAATCTTTTTTTAAGTGTGTCTCATTGATGGTTAATAATTTGTTCTTTATTGAACACCACTCTTCCTCCACCGTACGCGGTGTCCCAGGTTTCTTATCTACTGCCCACTCATTTATTTCTTTCGCCACTATATCTCGGATGTTAAGCTCTTTAAGTTTCCTCACGTCTGTTGCGTGGTACTGTGTTCTTTTCTTTAGTTGTTTAAGTCTGCATGATATTGTCGCTATAACCGGATTATGGTCAGATCTTATATCAGCTCCAGGATAGGTCTTAGCACTTTTGATACAATTACGAAAACGATTATTAATCAAGATGTAATCTATCTGATTTCTTACAATTTGCTGAGCGGTATGCTTAGGTGATGTCCATGTATACAACCTCCTTGGTGGTAATTGAAAATAGGTGTTCATGATAGCGAAATCACACTCCTGGCAGAATTGTACAAGGGTATCACCCCTTTCATTCCTTGCTCCAAGTCCAAACTTTCCGGCTACTCTTGGGACATCTCCTTCGCCCACTTTAGCATTAAAATCGCCAATCAAAAGATTTATTTCGTGATTTTTTGTCATTTGGAGCAGGTCTTGTATTTCCTTGTAAAAGTCTCGAACGTCTTGATCTGACCCATCTGTAGTGGGAGCATACACTTGTATGATGTTAATATTTCTAGGCTTGGCTTCTATTTGAAGTAACATGGTTCGGTTTGATTTTGGTACTAAGTTCACAGGCGTATTAACGCATTTTGTGTTTATGATTACTCCCACTCCATACTTGTTGGAGCTATCGTCAGAACCAGAGTAATACATGGTGTAGTTATTATCTATTTGATGTTTACCTTTGCCTTTCCATCTGATATCACTTAGTCCCATGATGTTAATCTTCATTCGTTGCATTTCTTTGCAGACATTGTAGACCTTTTCTGGACTCTTCAAACTTCTAACGTTCCACGTTCCTATCTTCATTTGTTGTTTTTTCCACCTGGGGATTCTTAGCACCCCTGTCCCATCTAAGGGACGCCAGGAACTCGGGGCCATTTTTTTCTTACACTTTTCCATTACCAATTCACAATTTCAATTTCAATTCTTACAATATTCCATTACCGACGACAGCGCGTTGTAAATTCTACACATTTTCAGAGACAGGCGGGTAATGCTTTAGTATGAAGCGATGGTCCTCCTGGTCTTTAATCTCCATGATACTGACAGACACAAAAATTAAACTAATTTTTCTGTCTCTAGTCGCATCACGAGAAACTTTATAGATTTTGATGAAATTTGGTATAATGAATAATGATAGCTGGTTCTCTGTATTAAAATATAGGATACTTTTTAAAAAACCTATACTAATTAGGTATGAACCTAAACTGGGCTGACGCGGTACTAAGTTGTTAAATTGCGAATTTGAAGTTACTCTTGTACGAATAAGATGTAATCGTCTCCCAATTTATCTCACAATTTCCTAAGCGCAATTGATTTTTCTGTTTCTGATTAGTCTGATTTTTCTTGTAATTTCAACAGTATGCGAATGACCCATTTTGATTTTTGTGTTTATTTAATTTTATTTGCATGTGTGTTGTACTTCAAGGAATAGTCGCTTAGCTAACATTTTTATAATAAACAATAACAATAATTGTTTCGCTAATTAATTATTGTTTAGTAATAAGATATATTTGAATTCAGTTCATAAGAATAGATTGATAATATATATTAAAGAAGGTAAAAAATAGTAATTAATTATTTTTTTACAAATAAAATGAATTGTCTGTTTATCAGACCAATATAGTAGCTTTTTATTAAATGCATATAAGTAAAATAACCGTGTTTGTTCCGACTAGCGACTAATCTTCGAAACGGCTGAACCGATTTTGATGTGACGTTCACTTGCAGATACTATAAGGAGTTAGGTACTTTTATTTTAGAAAGAAAATATAATGTAACTACCGGTGACACCGCAACAAAGCGAGTGTCAGAGTCGCTATTACTTTATATATATTATAATATTAATTATTAACATAATTAATAATCATTAACAGTGAAAATCACATAAATTCAACAAAAGCGATAGCTAAGCGACTCAATAAATGCTTTATCAAGTATAATGTATTTTTGGCTGTCGATGTCCCCCTAATAATCCCACGCTAATAGGCTCCCCAGACCCCGACGAGATGGGCCTCGCAGTAGACACCACCTTCGGTAGACGATGTGAGTATTTGTGCTTTTGTGTGAAATATCTCCTAAATTATTATGTGCATGGCTTTAAATTTAGAGTACTTTGACTACAGCCTGATTCCTTTGTATTGAAAGGAGGTCCACCCCCAGCAATGAGAAGTTAAAAATGGCTGAATCAAGTTGTATTGAAGCTTCTGTTTTGTTTGTTTTACATTACATTTTTAATTTTAGGGATATTTTTTTAATTTTAAACCGGCTTTTTAACGGATTTGATATTCATAATAACGATACCTATATTTCATTACCCTAGCTTTGTGCAATAATATAGATTTGCCAATATTATAGGTGCAAGCATGTTCGTGCACTATATGTATGTTATGTTTAGCCATAGTGAAATTTATATCAATGAATGGAATGGTTGAGTTTTTTATATCATGCTTGCAGACTTTAAAATACTCTTTCTTCTAATTCACATCGTACGAGAACGAGTACTTTCTATACGAGTTTTTATTTATGTGTTAAATAAAAGTATGTATTTTTTCGGATTTCTTTGGTTCTTGATTCGACATTTTTAATGCTTAACATCATAACAGAACAACGAATACAGAAACACACACAAGGCGTCCAATCTTTATATGGTGAAAATTGTCGAACAAAAATAGAAGGCGTGAAATTGTCGCTATCTCCCAAGGGAGAGGGCTTACACTGATTTGCTTTACGGTACTACTAACTTGGCGCTACTGACTTAAAGCAATATTCACCTGGTAACTGAGTGAATCAGCGCGACTTGTTGCAGTTTATCGAACTATAGCTCTAAAAAGGTTTTCGGAAGGTCATTTCTTATGACACCTTATGGAGATTGGACTCCTTGTCTATAACCTATTTGCTTCATATCAAACATTGTCAGTCACGGGAGAGTCTTTAAAGAGATAAAAGGTGAATTCCGAAAAAAGTTATATTTAAAATTCACTTAAATTAATTTTAATTCTACGCAACTGCAGCAAATAACTCAATAACTGTAATTTAATACGCTTTTCTTACAACTTCACATTTCCAGCTCGCATGGCAAGAGCCGCTTCTGAAACTAAGTCTATGCCGAAACCCGCTAGAGTGGTTAGAAGTGTGTCTGTAGATATTGGTAATTTTTTACATTTTATTTTTTTATTTTTTTTTTATTTTGCTTGTTTTGCATTACATGAATTATTATTTTACTCATATGTATTACATATATATATTTGGCTACAAAAAAGCTTATTTGCTCTTGTTTAGAGGGCAAATATGTTTACTTCTTCGATTTTTTATAAGTACATAGATATATTTTTCTTTTTAAAGTATATATAGATTATAGAGTGCCTTGGTGGTCTAGTGGCTAGCATGTACGGTTAAAGATCCGAATGTCCTGGGTTCGAGTCCAAGGTCGGGTCAAATTTGGTTACTGAGTATTTTCGTTAAGAAATTCTCAGATTCGGAGTTTGGAAGTGAGTGGGCGGTGTGCCCCCCCGTGCCTCGGAGAGCACGTTAAGCCGTCGGTCCTGCGCATTAACTCTCACTAGTCGTAATGAGAGAGTCCCACCGGAGTATGAGAGTGAGAGGAACAGAGAGTGCACTTGTGTACACTATACTATAATGTAGTGCACTATGACATCTCCTGCGCAGAAGGCTAAACTCAATGGACAACATACTTTTAGCAACTTAGAAAATAGTTAATTTTGGCATTTGTTAAGCCTTTATAAATAAAGGTCGTACCTAATGGTAATTTTTAATAGCTTAAATAGAAGTTTTGTTGACGCCCATTAATATTACCACTAATATTATGCTTTCAAAGTCGCTTTAATAAAAAAATATACATATGTTTAAATATACTTTTAAATAATCATTATTAGTATTAAAATAAAAATAGTTTTATTTTATACAACTTGCGTTTATTTATGTCTTTCTTTGTCGTATATTTTTATAAGAACCATATTTAAAAAAATTTGTGCTAACTCTAATTCATTATCTCGCTTGACAGCTTCATAGCGATTAAATATACAACATAATATGATATATACATATAAGTGTATAATATGTGTAAATTGTATATAAGAGGGTGCTTATTTGGGACGAGTTTTTTTTCTCACTCCATGGACGAAATATTGTTCTAAACATAGAAAAGAAAATATAATACACTTTTTTCTTTTTTCTCGTAATTTGAAAATAAATATACTATAAATTCCACTTTTTTTCTCGTAATTTTTATATATTAATTTATTTCAAAAATTGGAAATGAGCTGTAAGAGCTTTCAAAGAGGAAGGATCCATCATCCGCCCGCCCATACATCCGCCCATGGTAAAAGAATATCATGAAATGTCGCTATGCCATAGATAATTGAAGTAAAAAAAATATTTGTACGGGTTAACTGTATGGGAAAACTTTAAATTCAATCAGCGAGTACTTAAAATTGCAATTATGAGCTATCCATTAATATCTAATTGGTGGGAATTTTCTTTTCTATGTTAAGAACAATATTTCGTCAATGGCGTGAGAAAAAAAATAATCGTCCCAAGTGAAGCACCCTAATATATAATATATACAAATTCCACATAATATTATACACTAACACATTACAGGCCCGACCCCCGAGGCGTACGAGAGCCCCCTCCGCGGGCGCCGCGCGTCGTTCGCGCGCGCGTGCGAGGCGCTGCACACGCCCAAGGGCAGGCGGACTTCTACCGACCAGCGGGTAAGACTATATGAAATGAAGGGTACAGGGGCAAAACAAGGAATGTCACATAAAATTAAAAAAAATTGAAAGTATGGGAACATTAAGATTCTGCCACGTAAGATTGCAATGTAAATTAAAAAAATAATTTTTGTGACAAAGGGTACAGATCCTTCAAATATTTCAACTCTTATTTAAATATTAACCCATTTCTATGTACAGCGGCAGTGGTAGCACAATGGTAACGCGCTCACTTGGTTAACCGAGTGACGCGAGTTCAAATCCGAGTGCGATTTTTTTCTAACATGATTACCATCTGTTTTACGGTGAAGGAAAATATCGTGAGAATACCTGCATGCCTTAGAAAAACCTAGCAAGTTTTCGAAAGACATGTGAAGTCCGCCAACACGCGCTAGGCCAGCGCGGTGGACTATGGCCTGTTCCCCCTCGTACTGAGGGAGGCCCGTGCCCAGCAGTGGGACGTTAAAAAGGGCTGAAAAAGATGTACAATTTTACATTTTTATGTATTATAAAAATTAAAGTATATCAAAAGTTTGAAAGATTTATTAAAGTATCTCAATAAAATAGTTTTGAAACTTTAAAGTTGCACTTGCGAGAATAGATATGTGACGTCATAGACTTCTAAAATATTGAATCAATTGATTGATATAACGGATTTATAATTTTAAATGTATATTCTGTAGTCTTAAATATTATTAATATCACGAAACTTATCCATTCCAGAAAACGGAGATATCCAGCCAGCAGGGCTCGCCGCCCGCCACGCCCGGCCGCCGCTCGCGCCGCGCCTCCACCGCCTCCAACGCCAGTACCAAGACGGATACTGCTAAGAAGTATGTCTATACCACTATTAGAGTCATCTTAGAGCGCACCAAAGGTTAGAACGACGTAACCCTTAGTCGTATTAGAAGAGAAAAAATCCAGTAGTAAAAGTCGCTTACATTATTATTATTATCCAGATATATTTTACTCTCACGCCCGCGTACAAAATAAATATAAATAAAAGCCGAAAATAGATATAAATAAACTTACATACATACAAATAAATAAACATACTTAGACATTACATAAATAAATATTGTACCGGACGGAGGATTACACCCCGGCAGGGGATTATTATTATTATTTAATACTTTCTTACGTCAGTCTCTCCCGTGACCATGATTGCTGTAAAGCATTCGAAACGTCGGGAACTAAAAATCAAAATAAATCTGCGACAGTTTCATTAGTCCGAAAAGATAGCTTTATATTATTTATGTATTCACTAGTGACTCGTCCTGTCTCCGCTCGGGTTCGTCTCTAAATAAGTTTTAAAAATTAGTTAAGATTTTCCCATGGTTAAAAGTATCCTATATTACTCGGATAACCAGTTATTATACCAAATTTCATCAAGATCTGTCCAGAGGTCTCAGAGGTTTTCTAGTGATGATTTACATTGCTTCTAACGCCAATCCTTCGGCGAACTTTCGAAATTAATGCGTTGCAGACGTAAAACACACTCAGTTCAACTCAGTGAGATTAGCCGCATATTTTATGTGTTTTATGTTTGTATTCAGCCCTTTTTATTAACCCCTCCAATGCGAGTGCTTCTCTCGGGCATGCAGGTTTCCTTACGATATTTTCCTTCACCATAAGACAAATGGTAATCATGATAGAAAATGATTCGCACATGAAAATATCAGAGGTGCGAGACCCGGATTTGAACCCGCATCACTCGGTTATACAAGCGAGCGCGTTACAGCTGGGCTACCACTGCTTTATATATTACGGTTTTTATTCGTAATAACTTTATTCATATTGTTTCAGGTCCAAAAAAGCTGCAGATAAAGATAAGGAAAGCAAGGAGTAACGCGTTATTTATTTTTTTTTTTCATATTTACTAATGAATGTTTCATCGGGTTTTGCATTTATACAAATAAAAAATACATTAACAGTACGCAATTTTTATTTATTTTCCTTTGAACTCGGGAGTCTTTAAAATAAAAAATCAATATACACAATTTTTAATACATATCTACTTATTTGCAACCGTTTAAGTCTAAGCTTTCTGTTCACTGACATTTCTGAGCTAAAATGGAATATTTACCATGATTTCCACGTATTTTTGTTTGTTTTAAATCACTGGTACGTAAGTGCTGAAATATTGGGAACTGATTGTAAATGCACTTTCGTTATGTGTTTCTTGTTTTAAGATAATAGGGGTGATACTGGTGACCAGGATGATATGTCCATTATTAAAGTGATGTTTAAAAATGTTCGTTCGGTAAATGAAAAACATGCCAAATATCCCGTTTTAAATATTAATATCGTTAATATTAATAAATAATATAAACAAAAGATAGTCAGCAAGTCTACAATTTAGATGAATATATCAAGTTACAGTGAGAACCAGTTTTTGGTCAAATCTGTATTTGTCCAAATCATATATTTTGACTAACAATATCGAATGAAATTTTACTGAAAAATAAATTAATGTTTAATACTAATCTCGACAGTACATTACAAGTCTAAATGGCTTTGAATGTTATTAATTGTTATATACTAAGGTCTTAAGATAAATAATCATCTTTATATCGACATTATTACATTTAAAAGCAAAAATCTCAAAAGCAGTAAAGCACTGATTACTTAGTATGAGATCACAGACAGTTGTTTACTTTAAAATTTTAAAACTATTTTTTCTGCTAATTTAAATAAATATTAAATATGTATGAGAACATTTTTATTTATTTTATTAAAAAACGAGACAGCTCGAAAGTTACAACGAAAAGACACAGCCTTTTCAATATTGACTTAATAAGTTATAACAGTTTGTAAAGGCTTATAATTTAACTTAATGTGTTAACAATATTAAATGCAATATAACAATACATACATTGTTATATTATATAATATATAATTAGTATTAAAAGAAAACTCAGAAATAGTAAATTTAAATACTTTAAAGAAAAAAATTGATACATATGTAATTTCAAATTAAAACTCTCGATTAAAATATAGTTAAAATTAAAATACTAATAATTAATAAAAATGGCATAAAGAAATGATTTTATCTTTTTTTATCTGGAATGCTCTTAAGAGACCTGATGTGATGCACCATGGCTTTAACGGGGAGATCATTGGTCAGAACAACTTCTCCTAAATCAACTTTCTTTAAATACACTTCCTGCGGCACTTTATTTGGTACATTCTCCAAATTCTCACATATTTGCTTATCTTCCGGCTTCAAAGTCGTTTTTTCTGTACAATCTACAACTTCACGTTTCTTTCGTGGAATTATATTTGGATTATCATCTTTATTATCATCGATATTTGTTTCTTTAAAATGAATAGCACCATTTTTTTCATTATCAACTTTGTGTGTTTTAATGAACTTATCTCTCAATGTTTTATTCTCACTCATAGCTAGAAGTAATGGAACATTTTGTACGTCATTTTGCAGTTTTAGCACTTTTTGCGAGTCTTCGCCTTGTTTGTATGATTGAGGCTCGTCTGGTAAATGAGAATGTTCTTTGACAGTATCTTTTGCAACATTTATATCATTAGCTACCTCTTTGTCGCCCTTAATAACTGATATTGGTTTATTTTGTACAGAGTCTATATTCAAATTGGGCTGTTTCTCAACTTGTGCGCTTTGCTTGATATTAGATGGTATTTCTTTATTCGCTTTACCATTACTTAATTTCTCAACAATATTTTTCTCCGATGCTGGCTTTTGGACCAACTCTATTTGTGGTTTACTATTTACATCGACTATATTTTGCTGATTATTATTATTTATACTGTTCAGAATATTGGCATTATTGTCTTTTTTTACTTCTGGTATTGGCACAACTTGTTTTTTATCTTTTGCTTCTTCAATATGTTTAATGGCTTCTAAAGTTTCTTCAGCCTTTTTAGCTATTTCGTTGACAGCCATATTGGCGATTTTCTTTAATGGGTCTCCTTCTTTTGCGGCTACATCATCTACTGGTTTATCAGAAACGCCACTCAAACTTTGTATCGCCATATTGGCTATTTTTTGTATACTCTCAACTGCTATTTTCTTAGCTTCGCTGCTATCAACCTCATTTTTATTCTTCTGCAACTCCTTTTTAGTTTTCATAATCTCATCCAATATTTCTTTTTGCTCTTTTATCAACTCCTTCTGTTCTTCTCCGTGTTGTTTTATCGTTTCGATAAGTTTTTGATGTTTTATAATATCAATCTTCTCTTGACTTGCCTGAAGTTTATCTTCTTTAAGTTTTTCTACATTAGGAACTTCTTTTTTCTCTTCGACGACTTTAGCACCATTAGCAAATTTTTCTTCGTTTAATTTTAAATTAACATTTCTCGGATGAGACTCAGATACTTCGTTTACATCCTTTTGTGCGAGTACTTGTTTTACAATATTATTTTGATGTATTTCCTCCTTGGAATGTGATTCAGGCGGAACGGGGTTAGGAGGTTGTACTTCAGAATCTTTTACCCTGGGATTATTAGGTTTATACAGACCTTCATGTGAAATAAGCTGTTGTTGTATCGGAGGTTTGGCTAACATACCTGTGGGGGAAGAAAAAAAGAAAATATTGTACTACAATCCCTACTAACACTATTAAAATCTAACAGTATATGACAGTCTATTAAAACTTTGAAAAATAAATGGTTAATCTTATATGCTTAGTTAATTAAAAATGTAAAAACGGCATGCGTTCAGTATGAAATGTATCATTAAAAGAAGTTCAAGAGTTTTAAATTTATATTCGAGTCAACTTAGTACTTCTTACGATGTATTTATCGTGTGTGCGATATTACTCTACTTGTAAACCAATTTTAATAAATCGATTAATGGTGCCTTAAAGAGGGACTCGATATAAATTTCAAGAAAACCAAAGTTAAGTTAGTACTTTATTTAAAATGCAAAATATATAATTAATAATTCGTTATCATGAAACTATTAGTTGGATATCCTCACCATCCTTCTCCCTCTCGTGGAAGAACTCCTCGACGATCTGGTCGATGCGCTCCTGCGTGAAGCGGTCGTCGTACTTGTCGCGCGACTGCTCCGCCGCCTGCAGGTTGGCGAACGTGCCCAGGATCAGGATGATCACGCCCAGGACTACCGTGAACTGGGGAAGAGGGAAATCTTATGCATTTTATATTTAAGTATATGATAGTAGTAGTAACTCTAGATAAGTTTTTACGGTTTGTATAGATTTCCCAGTGATGCGATATTTTCCTGAATTCCTGGGTTCAAATCCAGCTAAGTTTAAATACCAAGGTTTTCTGCCATGAAATTCGCAGTAAAAGTTGTGAAGTTTACGGTGTTATAACCAGAAGGGTGTGACTCACCACGGTCCTACGTCTGATCTCTCACTTCACTGATCATGTCAAATGTCGTCCCACCGGAGTACGAGAGTGACAGGAATAGAGTGCACTTTTATCTTCACACACAGATTTGATGCACTCATATCTTCAACTCAGATGATCTTTATTTACTTTACTTACAGTCCCCTTGCTTGATAGGTGGTAAAATAGAGAAAAATGATGAGTGATGCGAATGTAGAAAAACTGAGTGATGGGTTCAAATCCGGGTCTCGCACCTCAGATATTTTCATGCGCGAATCATTTTTAACTTGCATGTCTGAGAGAACCTATCCAATTTTTGAAAGATATCTGAAATTCGCCAACTGGCACTTTGCCAGCATGGAAACTATGGCCTGATCCCCCTTGTATTGAAAATAGACCAGTGCTCAGCAGTGTGACGTTACAAAAGTGCTTATTACATATATCCCTACCTTAGCCAAAGTTCGCTCATGATGATCTCTCCCCACCACTTTCAAGAAAACTGCAGCGGGCAACACTATACACACGAGCACGCCCACAGTAGCTCCCAGCAGTCCCAGCACCAGCTCCACAGTGGGCAACAGCAGTCCCACGCCCAGCGCCAAGCCCACGATCCCGATGGTCAGGGAGCGGAAGGCACCAGCGGGGATCGCGGAATTGCTCGTGTGACCGCCGTAGGTATTTGCGTGTTCGTGGGAGGGATGAGCCTTTAAATATTTAGAAAACAATATATATTTGGTATACGCCCTTTCATATTCATATTTTTAACACGCTTTTTATTAACTTCACTTGTAACTAACTTACTAACAGCCCTAATCCCTAACCCCAAGTTGTTATAACTGATACTTTGAATTTACACGTAGTTTGAATAAATTTGGTATGTTGGAGGTAATCTGATGATGCAGCCAGGAGGTGAATAGTAGAACACTTCTGTGACTACTAGTAAACTCTCCGAATTTGAATTCATATAATTCCTTTTTCGTTTGAGCGAAGAAAAATAACGTCTCGCAATTTTTACTGTCCAAAAAAGATAGAGATAGAGATGAACAGAGATAGAGAAGAGTGTACACTCACCCGCCTGTAAAGGAAGGAGTACAGCGATGCGCGGCACGGGAAGATGATGAGCGGGAAGCTCAGCGCCAGCGACATCACAAAACCCAGCTTTATGACGTCACTGGCCAGTGTCGGACTCAGCGAAGTCAGAACGTTACCTGTTTTGGAAAGCAAATATAAATACTAACGATTTACCCTCGATTACCTATATACTGTACAGTACTCTCGATCAAAAAATTTCATATGCAAATTGGCGCCATTTTGACTTTTAATTATTTGCTTGATCTTTTTAATGATCAAGTTGAATCAATCAATGACCTTGGAATATAGATAATAATTATCACCCGAAATTTCTTGTGATCCAAACGCTATGTACCCAAACACGCCCAACGTGAAGTATACGCCTGAGCAGATATTGATGGCGTTTTTTGTGACTAAGCACATCTTCTCTAGAGACAATGTCGGTAAGGACTCGAAAATTTCAAACAATTGCCTAGAAAGAAAAATAAAAAAATAGATAATTATAAAAAAATGAGTTTCTAGATACTTTATTATCGAAATATCAGGTATACTAGACTACTATTCAAGCAAGATTTTAATAAGAATAAAAACCCATGGAGAAAATTGGACATAGTTATGCAGACCAGAACCAACCCACAGAATGACTGTTTTGAGATATGATCGATTTTCATATCGAAATGTGGGTTGGTATCTTTGTTGTCAGGGTCTTTTGCATTTAAAAAATTATTAGATAGCTTAGATATTTTTAGCATAATATATAAAACACGCAATTTTGGACCTATCTGTGTACTTAACTCAATTTCACCCCAATTGTGGGTTGGTTCTGGTCTGCATAATTATGTTCAATTATAGCAACCTAAATTCAACAGTACAGGGTCATGGAAAAACTGGCAATATATTAATAAATGGAGTTCTTTAAACATTTAAATTTTTATGTTTAAAAAAACATTTATTTATTCATAAATCAAAATAAAAACAACTTACGTCTGACAGAACAGTGCCATTGAGAATATTGGCACACATTGCAGAACGCCGGCCGGCCTCCACATCTCAATACGAGACGTCCAGTCTCCTGTGAATAATTGTGTAGTTGCTTCTGCTATCACCTAAAAATATATTTACTTCTATGGCTTATTTTTTCATCAAAGTAATGACTCATATTGTTCAAAAAATATTGTAAATATTTGATATTCAATATAAAAATAAGTTTAATATATTATGCTGATTATTAGAATAATAAAAAATAATTAAAGAAATTATTTCTTTTGTACAGTTGTTACTTTTAATTTAAATTATAAATGAAACTATCTTTTTGGATTTTGTCATGGATTTATTTTGATTTTAATACCCGATGTTTCGAATTGGCCGTGACCATGATACCTGTGAAGTATTCGTAACGTCGGGTACTAAAAATAAATCCGCGACAAAATCCGAAAAGGTAGTTTCATTTATAATAATGTCAAATATACGCGTAAACCTAAAAAAGTACTACGCTTTTAATTTAAATTAATTGCCTAGACTTATTTCAATAACATAAGAAAAAAAAAGAACAATAAAAACTTTATATATTTAAATGAATAAACTAGTACCTGGGCTTATATTGGAAAAATACAATGTAAAAAAATCTATTTTTAGATATAAATTTGGGTGTAGGTCGACTAGTCATGTTGAATATGAATATTAAATATTTAGGAACAACTTTACTGTCATACTACAGGCAAAGGTTTATTATGTTAAATGGTAAAATTTATAGCTTTAATTAGGAATAAGAGAATCTTAGTTAAATAACATAAAATAAAGGTACTCACTTTTATAACTAAACAAAAATAAAATGCAATAGTTGCAGCACTGACATTACTAAGGCTATCAACATTTCGCAATAAACCTAGTGGTAACACACACACTAGGGATACTATCACCATTATTGATGTTCTGTAAGTAAAAAAATACTATATTATGTATTATTTACAGATTCCTCCATTTCTTCTTTTTTTTCCCCATTTAATATCTTGCAATCAGTCCTTAGGGCTTAGACTATAAGCAGATGATTTAAAATAAATTTTTTAATTTTTCCATTTCTAAGACAAGTTTTTCATTGAATAGATTGATTTTAAAAATAATTTTAAGAGCTAATAAATTTCATCTTACCTTAAAATATCACTTTGGTTAATATTTAACATTTTAGCTATAATTTGAGGACCGAGATCCCCAACCACTACAAAGTAGGCTATGCAAGTGCCCATTAGAAAACCTATAATGCCTAACTCAACTGCCATTTTCCCAGCTGGTCCAAATATATGAAATGCTACAAAATATAAGAAAAACAAAGATGTGTGTAAACAATGTTAGTATGGGAAGTCTCATTTAAATATTCACAATATAATGAAATTTTAGAAACTAAAATAATAATGACTGATTTTATTGAGTGTAAATAAAATCTGCACATTAATACTATAATATGCTCAGTATTTTATAGTAATTATAACTAATGATAAATTAACTTACCAAGAAATTCATAGTTTCTTCTTCTAGTAATAATTGCAGACTTTAAAAGAAAATAACAACATAATCTTGATACTAAACCCATAGAAATTAAAATGAATGTAGCTAGTAGTACACCACACTAAAATTGAAATAATTATTTATATTATACTAAATATTAAACATTATCTTTATAATATCAAATTAAAAAAATGTTTTAGAAATAGTCATAGGTAAACGAAATTGTTTCTTAACTTATATTTGGTATATTATATTGTAAAACAATACTTTTTTTCAATATTCCTTAGTTACTTCTATTTAAAAATCTGTTTTTCAAAGATTATCTTCCATTTGCAAGGTCAAATTAAAACAAAAATAAACTTACTTGTTGAAAACAAAAGGGCATAGCAAGTACACCAACTCCGATAATACTGTTGGCGAGTGTAATAGATTGACCTGTGGTACCCATGGTGTTTTTTTCTATTGTGTATGCCTATTTTTGTTAAAATTAATACGTTTGTAATGTATCACAATCGGCATGTCGACGTATTGTTATGATTTATGACAATACGAGGTTTTTCAGTTTTGGTTTTTACAAGATAAGTGTCAGAACTCAGAACTCTAATTTGACATTCTCTGTCAATGGTCGTCATAATTCATAAACAAACTTATTATGTTTTTAAATAAATATAACAAGCAATGGCGTGGCTTAAGGCGATTTGTATTTCTATATTAATTTTATATTACTAATTACTACAAAATGAGTCGATCAAGTTAGAATTTTAGTATTAAAACAATTTTAATTAATATTTAAAGGTCATAATATACATGCTGGTACGTGCTCGGGATTGTAGCGACGCAAAATAATATCACAAAACGTCTTTGCGTCAGGGACTCCCAGTACACGATATTTTCTGACCATACCTCTATGAAGGAGAGATGGAAATGTTAATTACAGGAGCTGCTAAATTATCAGAACCCATATAGTAATCCACACGAACTGTCTCCTAACCTCGTACTCTTTGCCCCAATAACACCTGATGGAAGTCATAATACTCTTCGCCGCATACTGATTGACGTGGAAATCGTTGGGCTCTCTTGGTGTGCTCCTGCTTTCTAATCTTTTTAACTAAATCTTTATTTGATTTACGTGAAACCATGAAGCTCTTCGAACACATGATTGCTCTGAATATGGGTTTTAGCCAATACCGGGCACCATGGACGCCCTCCAAACGTTGATCGAGGTTTACAAGGAGTAAAGAAGGGCTCTGCATATTATGCGATTCTTGAAACTGGAGAAGGAATTTGACTGTGTGCCGCGTTAATGTATGTGATGAGGGTTGCGTTGAGTATATACCGATGAATTATCGCTCGTTGATGAGAACCCGTTGGAGCTGGAGCCTGGAGCGTAGGGTAAACTTGTGGAAATTCACGTTAGAGCATGGCGGTTTCAAATTAAATGCAATGTAAGGATCGAGTACATAGCTTGAACCAGCCGTTACTCAGAGAAGTTCAGTTCGGTTCGTACCTACGAAAGTCCGGAACCATCCTTTACAAGATTCAAGCCTGTATAATCGCTGTGATAGCGGGTTTCCGCCATAAACCCAATGAAGCACTTCTCAAAAGGAGTGATCTGTGACTACAACAGCCCAAGCTCAGTGGGATATACTAGTAAATCATTCGACCAGTTCTTTTAAATGGGAGCGAGTGTTGGCTACACTCAGGAGCTACGCATCACGGAGAAGATCTCGAGTTGGATGTGCAACATAATGCGGGCTGACTGCATACGCAACATGTTCATCCGAGGTGTCCGTAACGTAGCGGCCAGCGGGTAAGCTCCAAAAGCATCGCAGCGGTATGGCTGCGTTGCTCTAGGACGATGTAGGCAAGAAATGCCTTGGTATTCAGTAAACACACTCTAGGATTAGCCGAGATTAATGACAGGCAGTGGTAGCCCAGCGGTAACGCGCTCGCTTGTATAACCAAGTGATGCGGGTTCAAATCCGAGTCTCGCGCCTCTGATATTTTCATGTGCGAATCATTTCTATCCTGATTATCACTTGTCTTACGGTGAAAAAAAACATCGTGAGGAAACTTGCATGTCTGAGAAAAGCTGACTAGTTTTCGTAAGACATGTGAAATCCACCAACACGCACTAGGCCAGCGCGGTGGACTATGGCCTGATCCCTCTCGTACGATAAAAGGGCTAATGACGATGATATGAATGAGAATAAGAATATAGTGGAATATAAAAGAAACACATTTTCCATTGAAACATTTATTGATCTATGTATTTGAACTTCTCTTTGGTAATTTAAGCATTAAAATACTTATAACAAAATATGAATTCTATTAGTTTTAAATTTTTAATATTAAAATATAGCAATACCAAATTCTCAAACAGAGAAAAAAAATCTAATATTTCTTTGGCTACATACTTTGTAAAACAGATAAAAATATTGGCAAGAACTTAACTTCTACAAACCATAGGTATCATATAATCACTAACATGACAAAACATTTATATTTCCATTACAAATGAAATATTCCACACCTAGTATGAACATTACTGAACTAATATTAAAATGGCATCACTTAGCAATATGAATAATGCATGCACGACATAATAGATTGAAATGGTTCTGATGCTAATCAAGAGGATGTAGATTAATATATATATATATATATTGGTATATTCAACTCACAAGTGTAATTTAACACACGTTTTATAAATGCTTAACATTTCTTATTTATACAAATCTCTTAACTAAATACAATATTATGAAGAATATAATGAATTAAAGTATTTCTGAAATAACTCTGCTTGAAATATTGCTGTGCTGTTGTAATAATGTCCTAACATATTTATTTATCAATATTTAGAATCAGAAGCATTGAACCCATTAGAACAAACTAACTGTGTTTAACTTAAGCTGTGAGAGAAAACTAGCACTGCAGACTTACAATATTATGTATTATCTTATTTGATTCAAGATAAGAATCTTCATTAAAATGGAACATCTCACTTATTATTAGTGGAAATTGTATTATTCTTATCAACTAACAATAAATCTAAATCATTCATTGATATGCCTAAATATCCTTTTGACATGATAATTCTAAAATATTGCTAATCTACCACTCATACATACATCTTAAAACTTCCAATAATAAAATTAATATGCAAACAAACAAAGAATGGCACTGGGAGTTCAAAAAACTGAAACTTATTAAAAATGCCTTACTAATATTTCAACATAATAAAAAACCTACATAATAAAACAAATAAAATATTAAATTTTTAAGAAAATTTGTAAAATAAATTAATGTCCAATCACATTGTTACATACAACAAGAATGGCACACACATATTTTTTTAAATTATGAAGCAACAGCTTAACACTTACTTATATTCTAAGTTTTTATTCTTTGCCTTTGGACATTGGCATTTAGTTGTTATTGTTAAGGTTCCAAAGATTAAAGCATTAAAATAATTTATTAAAAGATATATACCAAAATATTGAGCCATAAATCTTAACTCAACCAAATCAATCATTAATATTAAAAATAAATATAAGAATTAAATAATTAATAAAAAAAAAATTAATTAAAAATAAATAAATAACAAGCTTTGGAATCATCACTTTTTGTTTAAATGGCAAGTCTTTACTTCGCTTTAAGAACACCTCACTAATTATTATTATTCCATTCACCACAAAATACAATGTGAACTCCTATACCTAAGGGTTTCTATGTTCTTATGATGAAAGATGAATTTATTTTATATTATCATCCAGTGTAACATTCAACATCTCCAATTAATGTAGAATTTTTACAAAATGTGATGCTTTAGACCAAAATAATTTATTTAGAGTATAATTGGACGCATTCTTAATACATTACATCATAACATTTAACACCACTAATACTGACCCTTTTAATATAATAAAGGATTGTATTTTCATAAATCTAATTTATATCTATAAGGTCACATATATTTTTCTTTTTAGTTTTTATATTATAAATTAATATTTACTTTTTTATCTTCTTATTTTTTCTCATCGGTCAGAAGCTCTAATATATCTTCTGTGCTCTTGCTTTCATTTCGGAATTTCTCCATCTTCTCCTTCGGTACTGTCCCATTTAACAGTATTGCAATATTCGTCTTTAGACGTTTAATGGGAGCCAGGGATTTATTTTTACAAGGGACATGACCCATGGCTTCAAGTGACTCCACAAGCAAATCGTCTATTAAACGTTTGTTGAAACCTGTCACAAAATAAAAGAATTAATATTCACATATAAAAAATTATAAACCTAAACAGGATAAAATATATACAAAAGGAATATTATCTGAATTTATTTTACAATTCTAAACAAAGTTTTCGCGAAAAATCGCTTTAAATGCAGATATTTATACAAGAATTCTTATCATGGCATGTCATCCACCACCTTAAGGTACCCTAACCGCTAAAATAAAAACATTGTAATTTCAAAAAAGCAAGTCTCAACTTAATAATAGCACATAGGCTGTTATTATTGAGGTCATGACTTTGCCATCACCATTCAAGCCCTTCACCAACCAACCAGCACCAGAATTATAAACGAAATGGTAAATGAACTCACTCATAAATATATTACCCAACATCCTGCCTGACTGGATTTCCTCGTTATAGCATAGTTTTAATGTTCGCTAAAATAAAATCGTAAATGGTCATTGTTCGCTATAGTAGGTTGTGCGAACAAGTAGTCGACGCAGTACCTACTGCACAAAAGCACAAAACAATCAGCACACAACACACAAACGAAATAATTGCAAATTATGAGAAAAGACGACGGTGACCAATGTCTTTATGTACCTGCATTTTAATGAGTTTAAAACATTGGGAATACAATGACAGTGCATAATAAATTAAATATTTGTTATGTGTCCAAAAGTCAATGAACGCATAATGACGGTGTTCCCGTTGATGTCTATTACACAGGGTTTATTTTTGTTTACATGAATAGTGTCTAATGTGACACAAGTTCATTTATTTATATGATGAATGTAATGGAATGTTGTGTACTACACAATGTGAAGGATTTTCACAACGGATCTCATATTATAGGGAGGGAGCACACAGAAAGCAAAATAATTCACACCATTAAAAATAGAGTGCATTTTTATCTGTGTATAATTAATTAAAATTTTACGCACCTAAGTATTTGAGTTTTTCTTTGGTAGCAATCATAGTGAGAAGTAGTGCCAATAGGTATCTCATACGGCTTAAGCTCATGGAGTCCACATTCTCTTCTTCTAATTCAGCCGATGTCTGTGTTTTCTCCTCAACTGACGATTCCTTTTGTCCGTGTTTACATTTTTTTGCATGTTCACTTAGTTCACTCTTTAACTTGAAAAAATGCTTACATTTTTTACATCTGTAAGGTTTTTCTTTACCATGTATATTCCTCATATGAGCTTTCATATGTGGCAATTGTGAAAATGCTAAAGGGCACATGGCACATTCAAAGGGTTTCTCACCAGTGTGTCGACGAATATGTAACATTAGAGCATTAGAGTGAGTGAATGGCCTTTTGCATATTCGGCAAGGGTATGGCCGTGCTCCAGAATGGGATCTCCTGTGGACCGTCAGTTGAGTAGATTGAGTAAAGCATTGTCCACAGTCTGGGCATTTGTGAGGGCGGTTTTTTTCGTGCGTGCGCATGTGCTCCGATAGATGGCCTTTAAGCACCTTTTTACATATTGGACACTGAATTCTTATACCAGCGTGGGATATTTGCACATGACGTCTCATAGAATTCATCCGTAAAAATTCTTTACCACAATGTTGACAAACATACTCTTTTACTTTTAAATGTGACTTAAAATGCAAGGATAACTTGTTCCTAGTGTCAAAGCTCTGGTCACAAACTACACAATCATATCTTCCATCAACCAAATGCTGCTTCTGCTCATGTTGAATTAGTTTATTTTGTTGAGTAAATTTTTCTCTACAGTAAAAGCATTTGAATTTAGTGTCAGAATAATTGTGAGTAGCCATGTGTACAATTAAATTTTCTTTCAGAAGAAATGGTTTGTCACATAAATTGCACATATAGTGTTGTTCCCAGTTGGGATGTTGTCTTGTGATGTGAGCTTGCAAATATAATGTTTTGCGGAAAACTTTTTTACAATGACGACAAGGATAAGTCTTGTTAGCTAAATGGATGTATATATGGCGCCTAATATTGCATCTAGTATGAAACTCTTTATTACAATAATCACAAATGAAAAGTCCTTTCTTTACTTGTTTTCTTATCTTTTTTAATGGGGGAATATCCCCTAAATCATCTGAACTATATATTATTTCATTTTTTTTCTTCTTTGATTTTCTGTGTTTATTTTTTGAACCATTATCACACTTTCTTTTAGTTGGTGATAAGGTGGTGCTTTGATCACTTTTTTCACTTTCCCTTAGTCTTTTTCTTTTATCTTTATCATTATCTTGAATTTCTTTCTCAGTTTCGCTTTTATTTTGGTCACTTGTAACTGGAATATTGTTATTTATGTTGTTTTGAGGTAACTGTTTTCTTTTATTGTCAGAAATCAACAATTCATTTTTTAATATATCATTGCATAGTCTTAAATTGTCTTTGTTTTTATACTTAATATGTCCATGCTTTGTCAATAGTCTATCCCTTGTGAGTTTTATTTCTCTTTTCAATACTGAATCCTTTAAAATCACAGTATCTTGTTCTTTGTCTTTTATTAAATTAGGGTCAATAGGAGGTTCTGTGTCGTCTGATTTTCGAGTTGTTTCATCACTCATAACCAACTCTGTAATCTTGTCATTGTCAAAACCTATTAATAATGTATTGAGATAATCAGTTTTAGTAATCCTTTTAGATTGATATGAATTTCTGCGTGATCTAAATTTATTCTTTACATTAGCCATAATGAACACTATTATATGATAACACCCATTAGTAAGCTTTTTGAGTTACCTGATAACTTTGAAATATTCTGTAGCAGAAAGCGAAAGACCACCACCAGCGTAGAGTATGCAAAATTAGTAATATGTAAAGATACGTCGTTTTTAATTGTGATTTTACAAATGACGTGCTCTCGGCGTAAGTACTTACATGCACTGTTTAGTTACTTCAATAATCACCTCTAACTAAACCGATCGGTTACGTGCATTGATAACGATGCTCTAATATGTGAAGGACGAAGCCTCTGCCTTTGTCTTAAACAAACAGACGATTACCTTGTGCGATCTTCTAACAAAGAACTATGGATCAATAACAAAACAATGTCAATATTCATTTTCTTAAATTAAAGTGAACACTTCACAGAATATTTCACGCTTATAATTTATAAATAACATAATTGACAGAACAACATTATTTTTTATGAAATTCACTCACTATGAGTTTACAACAAGACGAGTTGTCAAAACTGAGTGTGAACTGTGAACTGTGAACGAATGATATGATGATGATCAATATGTTGAGAACTGCGCCAGGCGCCTCCGAACTATATACAAGTGGTGACATCTAGTTTTAATATTGTAAATATAGATTAAAGGCTGATTTACACGTATTAAGTGAATAAGTAGTTAACTAAATTTTAACTTAATTTTAAGTGATTCCGTACGTGTAAACAGAAAATTTAGTAGCAAGTCGCAAGTTAAAATTTAGTTAATTACTTAAATACTAAATTAGAACGTTTTCTATTTTTTCGAATAAGTAGGTGGGCGGGGCTTATTTCTGGATCCGTTCGGACAGGTGCAATTTAGTAAAATGCATAAGTGTTGACGCGCCATTTTTAATTGAAACTTCTTTAGAAGTAGAACGAAAAAGTAAGTCCATAGAGACACAAACACGTAAATCAAGTACCAGGCGCTCAGAGACGGGGTATAGTTAGCGCCACCAATGACGGCTGATCATGCTGGTAATCGTGAGGAATTGTTTTTGAAGGGAAGTTACAATATCATTAGTATTTATACAGTGTGTAAACAGTGAGTTAAATATATAAATAAAGAAGTTTCACTTCTGACATGTGTAATGTATATTGAATCTTTAATTTTTTTATTATTTGAGTATGGTTATTTCTCTAATTATTTCATCTTTTATTTCGTCCAAGACCTCTCTAATAGCAATTTTAAGCACAGAATTTACGACTTTATTACGTTGTTGATTATCCATCTTGAGTGAACTTATCTACTTATCTACTTAATACGTTTGGACACCTACTTAAATATAAGTCACATAAAATTAAGTTAAAATTTAGTTAACTACTTAATCACTTAATACGTGTAAATCAGCCTTTACGTAGCCATATTCTCCGCATTTAAAATGTTTATATAGGTACCTAATAAACTTAATTCTTGTTTTTCGTATATCCAGATTTCGTATAATTCAATCACGTCAATTGAAGACTCATCACTGAATATTTGAGATTGTTTCGATCAATACGCGCTAAATAAGGCAACGCTGCAAATACAGCGTTGCTTTTTGATTAGTAACAATTTATTTACGCTTTTTGACATTGCCGCTCAGCTGCACTGGAAGTTTCTTGAACAAATAACTAAAATTCATATTATAATAAAATTTTAACTCAAAGCATATGCATCAATTTATTTTTTTTTGGATACTCATTATTATATATTATCGATACAGTCTACAGTCGATGAATCTAAGGTTTTAAAATTTTTTGTCTGTTTGTCTGTCACTCTTTGATAGCATCACGAAAAGCAACTGAATAGATCTCCATGAAATTTGGTATGAAAATCCGGGTTAAAATACTTTTTACTGGAGGAAAATTCAAAATATCGCATTTATTAGCAATCTACACTCAACGTGAAAACGTATGTAAGGACGAAACTTGTGTGGCAAGGGTGAGTCAATAGTATAATTAGTAATACAATAGAGCTTGGCTAAATGTTATAGCCTGTAGAGTGTATATACTTTAGAAAAATCACGTGCCTAATTACATCTTACGGAAAGGCAAATGCTTAATGCAGAACAAATCAAATGCTATTTAATTACCATGAACCTTGAATTGTAGATGGTTGCTAGTATCTCTATAAGTGATCGATTATATATAATTATTGTTTGTTAGACAAATACCTACATTTGTTTTTTGTATACAATTATAAATATCTGTAAATAGATAGTACCTATTTAGACGAATAAAAATTATAAAACCATAGTAACATTAGGTACATATAAATAAAATTGAAGTGTCTGACGTCTGTTTGTAATTTCAATTTAACAGCTCTTTCACTAGATGCATATGAGTAATGAAAGTCTATACGGTACTTACATCAAAAAACCAATTTTTATTTATAATCTCTGAAACGGCCGGACCGATTTTGATGGAACTTTCACCCGTAGATAGCTAATGTTATAAGGGATAACTTATGCTACTTTTATGTATTAGAAACCGTTTAAATTATTTAAATTAATGCCCAGCGAAGCGGGCCGGGTTTGCTACTAAGTATAATAATAAGAAACATGTTCACAATTTTGAAATCTTTTGTTCACAATTTAGCAAAACTTTATTAAAATATCTACTAAATAAATCCTAACTAAACTTACCTAACTATATCATAATAATAATTATGTATATATAATTGTGCAATTACATACATTTGTAGAATCAATTCGTTGAAGTCTTTACTATCAAAGTGCGAGTAAGTACTATTAAAAAGACATCAACGATGTAGAGCTAGAGACGTAGGTATAATATCATAAAGTTGATGTTTCTATTGTTACATCATCATTCAACATAAGTCATAACAACTTTTTCATAAATGCATACGTTATTATATACTTACTGTACTTAAAAGAAAAACACAATATTTAACATTTTTGTCTGTTTATTCCCGCTAATCTCTGAAACGGCTAGACAGAATATATTGTCGGGACTGTCACTGGCAGATGTTATACGAAGTAACTTAGGGTTCCGTTCTAAATTCTAAAAACTTAAGAGTTAAAACGAACCTTAGGGCGAAGCCGAGCGAATCGAGCTAAAAACTTAAAAGTTAAAAAGTACCTACTTAAGGGGGAAGCCGAGCGAAGCGAACGTGAGTCGCTAGTTTTAGTAATAGGTATTTGACACACATTACATATTGACGTGAAATCTTTTCAACTACAAACTACAGTAAATTATTACGAATAGGTACCTACCCAGTTGGTGTGAGAAATATTACATATTTTTTTCAGAATTCACAATTAATGGACTGGTTTATATGGGATTTTAGTCATCATATTATAGTCTCAGACTACATTAAATAAAATAAATACATATTTGTCTTTCTTTTTCACTTAACTGTAAGGTATTTCTTAGCAGTTTTAGTATTTTGTAAAGGAATATGATCTTATGTAGTTTATCCTAATAAACTACATACCTACGTATTAATTATTAAATTATATTATTAAATAGGTAGGTACTTAATACCTACTTATAACAAAAATATGCCAAGTTGCAAAGGTTAAATAAACAGTTTAAAAAAATGTTTAAAGCTTATGTTTAAAAAAGTTATTTATAACTGTGCTAAGTGGAATATGGTAAAGCATACCAGACGCATGAATAATATAATCGTAAATGAGTTTACGGAATAGGTGCAGCTACTTATGTTGGTGTTAACCACATGTTCTATTTTGTGTTCTTGGAAACTATAAAAATATCACGACTTTGTTGAAATACATTAAAGACGGGGAAAAGAAAGGCACCACGTGTTTAATATTTTAGCTTGTTTTAACTACTTACTCACAGTCACATGTTAACAGAATGTGCTTAAATCCACAAGCGTTTTATTTCATAACATCTTCATTTCATGTAGATTGTAAAGATAATAAGGTAGATAAAATCTACGTTGACTAACAATAAAGTTCTACTTTGAGCCGAACTATTTAAAAGTACATTTAAGAAACATTTTAACCTTTAAAATAAACCTTTTTAAATACAATATATTATACCTACCTTAGACCTACTGTGTAGCTCATGTATTAGGCGCATAATCAAAAATTTAAAATTGATAATTCCGTACCATTTTCTTGTTTTGAGAAAATATAATATACCTAAATGTATCGAAAGTAAATATAACGTTTGCAGTACAATACTTATCTATATTAATCACAGACATATAATATATAATTATATGTCTGTGATATTAATATTGAAAAGAAAGATTTGTATTTTTGTATGTAACGAATAAACTCAAAAACTTCTGGACCGATTTTCAACCGACATCCAAAAAGGAGGAGGTTATCAATTCGTCTGCTTGGTTTTTTTTTATGTTTGTTACCTCAGAACTTTGGACTGGGTGAACCGATTTTGATAATTCTTTTTTTTTATTTGAAAGCTGGTGCGTTCCGTGTGGTCTTATTTTAATTTAGTTCAGCTCTGACAATGGCATTCATGAGGAATCCATATAAGTATTAAATGCGCGACAAATGGACGAATAACTCAATATGACGCCAACCGATTTTGATGATTCTTTTTTATTGGAAAGGATGTAATATATAATATAATAGAAGGAAGAATATAATAGAAGGTAAATTTTTATAATCATTAACGTCTGGGAGTTAGGCGGAAAACTGGACATGGACAAATCTCGATTGCCTAATAACGTTTATTCCGAAACCTCGTTTACTTATGAGAGCAGTGGTTTAGTTGGCCTACCCTATACCCATTTTATATTTAAATAAACAAAATACGTATCTACTTTCCGCAAAAAAAATTAAAATAAATTATGATTAATGAAATTTGGTGCACATGTAGTCTAGAGCCTGAGAAAGGACATTACGTCATTTTTAAAGCTAGACACTTGAAACTTACTTTTTTAGGCTTTTGATTAGATATAATTAAGTAAGACATTCAATGTTTGTAAAATACTATGTAAAATTTAAGTTATAAATCAATTACTCTAAAGATATTCAATATATATTTATTACTAAATATATAGATAGTTACAGGTAGTAAAAATTACTTAACATTACAAAACTATACGGACATAATTTTACTTAGGTATTTGGTAAGTATTACGACATTACTTTGATAACAACGCGTGTAATGCTTCCTGATTACAGCGTTCAAAGTTTACATATTATGCGGATAAATTTGTCTCAAAATGAACAATAGTTTATGGTACAATGACAATCTTATGAAGTCCACAAATTTGTTGAGTCACGAAACAGGCAGTATTCTATTAACGATTATTATATTTATAGATCATACTAGCAATTCCCGCGGCTCCGCCCGCGTAGAAGGATGAAAATAGAGGGTAGGGTTATAAGTGATGCCAAATAATATAAAAGTAAAATTTGGTCTAAAAATAAATAAGATTTAATATGTTCTTATATAACTTATCGTACATAATTTCTATATTGTAAAGTAAAAATGTTTCCAATAAAGTTGAATGTTGAAATAGACGTAGTTTCGGAGATATGTACTTATAAAATGTTACTGGAATATAATGATATCTCTGTTCTATCCAAGCTAATAAGAGATTTGAATGGAGCATACTGAGGCTTATGAATGTATGTTACGGATCAGGTGATATCTTAGGTCATTGATGACCAAAACCCAATGCCCGTACATTATAAATATTGCCATGTGGTTCTCGGGAAATCTGATATAATACACGGTGTTTTTTACATTGCGACTTATTGATTTGCCCCAAATTATCACTTGATCCATAACGTGGACATAATAGGATTTACGTTTTAAACTGCCTCGTTGATGTATAGCCGCTAACAAGTACTGCTGCACGTCCGCAGGTCCTAGGTTCGTTTCCCGGGTTAGCTAAGGTTAGTTATTGAATCTTTCCGTTTAGCAAGCCCCAGTAACAGCCCAGCGTTTGGTGACAGTTCCGGTTACAGGAATAGGGAGTGCACTTGTGTCTGTATACTAATTACACTCGTGCAATATAATATCTCCTACGCAGATGGCTAGTGTAAATGACTTTAGCCGTCGTGGTCGATATCGGCTGGTGCCTGGCAGGACATTATTACATTTTAAATTATATAAACATACAATTATAATTTTTCTACTAAGTATATTCTCATTGTAATTCACATTTTTATCATCGTCATACATCAACACAGCTATTTATAAACATATGGAGTACACAATGTAATTTCTACCAAAGCACAGTAGCCTAATCTTTTTAGGATAAGATACTACAAAAGGTATATTTTAACGTCCCACTGCTGGGAACAAGCCTCCCTTCAACACGAGGGGCTCTACAAAAGATATCTCTATCTCTATAAAAGTATTAATAACTTCGATCATATACATGTCGATCGAAGATTAATAAATAGGTAAATGTGTTATCACAGATAACATAATACTATACTAGTATGGTATTTATTTATTTTTTTACCATATAGGAATATCCTACAAAATTAAAAAAAATTCTAAAAAAACTATTATTTAATGGCTCCAACGACGACCATGTTATGTTCTGATGCTTTCCCCATTGTTCGCTCACAATGGTCGACTTGCACCATCCATCTGCGAGCAACTGGCCGGTATAAAATACCATACCAAGCAGTTATTGTCTCTGTTTTAAAAACTTTATAACATGCGCTTACGTAATTTTTATCCACGTACTCATAGGTACACGTACTCGTAGGTATACGTACCTACCAGCTGTATATATTAATTTATTGTAAGCATTTATTTAACGCCATAATATGTAATGTTTTGTTAATACTAGATATTATACTTAATTATACTCGACTGCGGCAAAGCTCGAAGAACTCTATGTACCTATTCCGAGTATATGTGTTCGATATTATCATTTAATATCAGTAAACCTAATATAATAAGCATTTTATGGATTTTCTTGTTTTATGAGTAATATGAGTAATATACCTACATATTACAAAGGTATATTATAAACATAAATCTGCCTTTAACTTAGGTCACACAGCGATTTCGTGTCATCTATACTAATATTATAAAGAAGTAAATTAAAAAGAAGTTTGTGTGTTTGTTAAATTGTAAGGGGTAATCTCGGGATCCACTGAACCGATTCTAAAAATTCTTTCACCAATAGAAAGCCACATTATTGCTGAGTGTCATAGGTTATATAAAAAACCGAAAAATAAAAAGGCTTTTACGTGGTAGTCCGTTTTGCAAAGTGAATCGGAGAAAAAACGGTCGAATGAAAGCGTTTCTTACGAACGCTGCATTTTTGAGTTCCAGAGAAAAGATGTGGAGCTTGAAAATGCCTACAAAAAAGTCAACGACAGCATATGTCTAACTTTTATATTTAAGTTACAAAAAGTAGTTTTTTTAAATATTAGTATAGATAATTTAATTTTTAATATTAATAAAATACCTACGTATAACCCTCCTTTTGGCAGTTAAAAATTAAAACATAACACTCTGTACTAACAAAGGATTATTAACATTATGCCCAACGAAGTGGGCACGGGTCAGCTAGTATTATATATATGTATTATGGAGAAAAAACGGAAAGTAATATGTAGTAGTCTTCCATCTATTATCTATCTATCTTCGTTACTCTAGACATATTTTTCATTTTATTATTTATACATATATATTATGTAATTGTATATTGTATATAATACATACACTGGCATTAATAAATAACCGAGTTAAGTACCTACACGTGTATGTAACTAACTCTATACAAAGAAGTTACTACACAGAAAATATTCAACTACGAGTAGAGCTGTTATCTTTATATCGGAGAAGTAAATTAAAACAAAACAGATTAGATATGTAGGTATGAACACTTATTTTCGTGAACATGCAATAGCATTCAAATAGTTATAATGATGTTATTGTCTTGAACTTATAACAATGCTTTCGTAATATTTGTACAGTTTTGAAACGCACGAGCTCCTTTACATTTTATTGCGATACCTTTGATAACATGAGTTTTTAATTCTTTTTTTAAAGCATGCAATGATACCATACTATTGTAATAATTATACGCTTAGGTGATTAACGAATGAGAATTGCCGATTTTATGAATTGATTCTAAGCAAAATCTTGAAGAAAATGATTAAGTAGATATTACAGATATCAGTAAGAAACATTGAGAGTACACTTTGATTAAGGTTTGAAATGATACATACACATTACGTTAAACTTGCTCGGATAAATTTTCAAATCAAAATCAGGTTTGATTTTGAATAGGTTTTGGTTGCTAGAAAATAATCGTTGTTGTTGTGCTATAAATATAATGAGAACAACCTGAAGGCTGAAATATTAAATTTCTTTACATATAATAATTTTCTAATATATAAAAATCTCGTATCACAATGTTTGTTATCGAACTCCTCTGATTTTTTTTGTGTAATATTTGGTAAGTCTGAGGATAGGATGTAAGCTATTTTTTATTTCCCTAGGTGATAAGGGTGGCCTCTCCAGATTTTGTATTTTTTATTTTTAGACCAAATCTTTATTATTTATTTTTTTATGGTTTGGCATCAAATAATACTTATAAACCTACATTTTCATCCTTCTATAACCAGTCCCTATTTTTAATAGTGATAAGAACGCTGGCGGAGCCGCGGCAATGTCTAGTATTGTTATATATTTAGTTACTTGATTGATAACAAGAGTATGGCGATGCCACTCATGGTTTAACTCTTTATTACTTATCTTGACATTTGTAAACAAATAAAGGTTTTAGTACAACGCTGTTTCAAAACACAAGGTATCTTATAGTAAGTTTGAATTATACATCCAAATATTCTCTCCGTAAATCATAGCTTTTTAGGTGGGTTTACTGTTTGGTTCACATTACACATATGAAATAGCAGCGTTGTCCCTTCGATCGTCATTTCGCTTTAACAAGATCATGATGGATGAACATTGGACAAGCATGATGCTAGTTACTATTTTATATTCACCATATTATGGTCAATAAAAATATTACAAATTCGTCTTCTCGAACCTCAGCCTACGAGATCGCTGCATCGCTAAAGACACATTATGTAGCGCTGTCCATACAACTTTGATATTAACAGATTTTTAGATAGAGAAAACCAAAATGACTAGTAATACACTAATATTATCTCGTTTATTTATTGCTTTTTATATTTTTAGTATCCCCACTATCTTCTAGTTTAATAGCAAAAATAATACCTACATGTGTACCAAAACAATTGTACGTTAATAAAGAACCGGTCATTAAAATAGGGTTTCTAAAAGTAAGTGTTTGGAATGTTTTAAATTTTATACTTGGTACGTTAGGAATAGGAACAATTTATTTAAACTGTGGCATGTCATATTGATTGGCCCACCGGATGCTATAGCAGCGGGTAATGCGCCCGAGTTCCTCAATTATTCAATACCGACATTGGTCACCTCGGGTCAGGGACTAGAAGGCGATTAAAATTTATTGCTTTGTTTTAAAGTGGTTCAAAAATTAAGTTGAATTCTTTTGAATCCCTATTTCCTTTCAAGACAACCTTCAATTAATAATTTAATTCCATGATTTAATTAGCTAAAAAAGCGTATACCTAGTACGTAAGTAATCCCTAAGTCACAACAATCGGCGTAGAATGTTCTTTTAAAAATACTTAAAAAAACTAAGGCTTTATTACATTTTTAATTGTATTCAGCCCTATTTAACGTCGCACAGCTGGGCACGGGCCTCTTTTCAATAAGAGGGGATCGGCCCATAATCCACCACGCTCGCCTAGTGCGGGTTGGTGGACTTCAGATTTTTCAAAAACTTACTACTAAGTTCCCTCAGACATGCAGGTTTCCTAACGATGTTTTCCTCCACCGTAGGACAAGTGTTAATCGTGTTAGAAGTGATTCGCACATGAAAATATCACAGGTACGAGACCCGGATTTGAACCGGCATCGCTCGGTTATCCAAGCGAGCGCGTTACCACTGGACTACCACTGTCTTTTAAATAGAACCTAGATCTTTAATTGGAATTTATTATATAATTTAATAATATATAATTATATTAATAATATATAATATATAATTGGTATTTATTGTAGTAGGTAAAAGCAAATTTATTAACTAAGCATTAGGTACTACTTATAATCCTAGAACATTCTAAGCTTATAATATTAAATATAAAAATATGTTTATGTAAATATTCATGGTAAAATTAAAGTAGGTACTTGACAAAGTCTCGTTAAAATGCTTGCGTAGAGCTATTACAATTATCAATTTTTACGCTAAATTACTAAAAATTATTATTTGCAGTTTCTGCCAATGTGCCTAACACAAGTATCTGTCAGTTACAACTTACAATAGAAAAAAATATAGCAATTAAATATTATGTACGCTTTTAAAATTTAAAACTATTGCATTTCGATAAGAATTGAGAAGACGCTATCAATGCGATAAGGATAACATTATTTATGTAGGCATAAGGCACGTAGGTAAAAGTAAATACGTGGGCGATTTTCTATTAAATCCTTATGGACGTATATTTAAAGAATATATTAGGTAAACGACTAACGAGACTCATGTTTGATTAACACTCGTATCGTATCGTAGCTTCTTAGATAAAACGAAGCCTACAATTTATCAAGCTAGCAAAGATCAGTGAACTTTCGTTGACATTATGAACAATTGGAAACCCAACCCAATTTCTTTTCATAATTACGTCACAGTCTAGTTACATGCGCTAACACAGAAAATTAGAGGCATATAGGTTAAAGAGTGAGTAAAAAATGCTGTATAAAATACAATGCGTACTTACGAGATGATTTCCGTGGCGTGTATCTAATTATAAATATTGATACTTATCTTAATTTTATTTTTTTTGTCTACACTAAATATAATAAAACAAGTACCACGTCGCGTCTGTCTGTCTGCTCCCGATAAAATTCAAAAACTACAGAACGGTTTTTATGGGGTTTTCAGTTCACCAATAGATATTTGATTCAAGAGGAAGGTTTTAGACTTACAGTTTATACTTATTTTAGGTAGGTAATTAGTTCAACATACCTAAGTTTTTCTCTTAAACATAAACGGTGCGAAGGATAGATGTGGGATTGTGTACGGAGAGAATGGGAGACTGGAGCTTTCAACGAGGAAAAATATTTCACTTCTGATGAAAACATATTATTTTATAGGAACATAGCCCATTGAGATATATATAGAGAGATGAGATAGAGCATATGCATAACGTACCTATTCTTGTATCACTCTATTAAATTTTAGCATACTATTTAAAATTTTCAACAAAATCTAATGTTGAACAGTCATTATTAAACCATAATTTTCTTTTATAATATCTCACATAATCTTAGGGCGATAGGGGGGTAAACTTAAATAATAAAACTATTTAATTTATATTAAATAAATACACAATTCATGTATCTTATTACTACTGGCTAGCTTTTAAATGTCGTACAATCTCGTTCATCATCTTCGCTCTAATAACGTTTGAGTCGCTATGGTGTCACCATTGCAAAAGTGGCATCCTCTACTTAGTTGTCGCAGAAAACGACTAGAAGATATTAACTTTACTTTGAGCGGGGATTGTTTTCCACTGGCTGCACTTCTTATTGTCTCTTGACTTCTATATTTTATTTCACATTTTGGGTTCGCAGTGAGAGGAAGCCATTGTCTAGTTTCACACCTATTTTTATAGTAATTTGCTTTAGGAACAAACGCTAAACGAATTTGTTGAGAATTTAAAATTTGAATTTCATGTTTGTTTGTTATAGTGAAAATGGTGAAATTTTGGTGGATGTTCGTATTGTTTGCGAAAACGGCTTCGGCTAGTGATAATGAATTACCCGGTCCAGATTCAGAGAAAAGTAAGTTAATTGATTTCTATGGAAAAAATTGTGATGTGCATCACTTAAGATCAGCAAAGGTAACACATGGTAAACTATCTAATTTTTAAATTTTTGGTTTCCATAACCTTTGTACAATTTAAGCAAAAGTAGCATAACTCACACATTCTAGCCTATTAATTATCTCATCTTCGAATAATATCGTACACCACCACAAATGTAGGTACCTCAATATGTTACTGTGTTGATAAATACAAACCAGCAAGGACATTCTTATAATAATATTCGATTTTATTTAAAAATGTACAAGTTATTATTAAATTACATTTCATTTTAATTCAATTCTTAAGTTAAGTGGCTAGGAGTGCCATTTTGGCACAAATTACTAAGTATGACAAAGTCGCGTACAATTCCATTTTAAAATCTTCAGTTGAAAAAACAGTACACAGCACACTACCACCTATTTCTTCTCCATTGTTTGTCAATCAATTTTCTTTATTTTAATAATAGCTATTGTAATAGCTGTGCACTAGTAATTAAAAATAATTTAAACAAGTCTTACGCGACACTTATTAAATATAACTCTTATCGATTTAACAGAATTTGTCCTGATAAATTACAACAAACTTAAGTAATAATAAAATCTGTTATATAAACTTTATTATTGTTATTTTAATAATACCCACGTTTTGTAATTTTGTTAATTCACACGCTTTCCATTTTCAAATTACTTACTATATAATATTATGTAGGTTGGTAGTACCTGTTTTGTACTTTTTCAGAGAAATCTTTTATGACAATGCTCTTTAACATGTAATGATTATTTAATATTAAAATAAATAACAATTAGGTCATACTGTTTTATTTGTAGAATATATTTGTTTAAATTTATAATTTCACGGTTGTTAGCACGAAACAATAGAAGTGAAAAGGTGGATCGCTATGGAAAATAATTGCGAGTGCACTTTCCTTTTTTATCTTTATACCTTTTCTTTAGATGCACGTTTCCACTATTATGTACTACATACTTTGAACGTTAGTGCTTACTGCTTAAAAAACCTTAGCAAGCAGGTTTAAAAAGAAATAAATACTTTCGTGCTCAATATAATAACTATATAAAAATCTCGTGTCACAGTGTTTGTTATCGAACTCCTCCAAAACGGCTTAACCGATTCTTATGATTTTTTTTTGTGTATATTTGGTAGGTCTGAGAATAGGTCGAAGGCTATTTTTTATTTTCCTGTGATAAGGGTGACCCTCACCAGATTTAATATTTTTTATTTGTAGACCATATTATTTTTATTTTTTTTTGGCATTAAAAATACATAATATAATATAACCCTTAATTTTCATCCTTCTACCACCAATCCTTATTTCTTATGACAAGTGGTATCATGTTAAAAATGACGCGCACATGAAAATATCAGAGGTGCGAAACCCAGATTCGAACCCGCATCACTCGGTTATCGGGTTCGAATCCAAAGCACGTTCGCTTGGATAACATTATAACATTAGCCAACCACTGTCTTATTTCAACTTAGTTCTTATTATATTTGCTGGCCAAGAAGTACTTTGTTTATAATTAGTCCATTGTATAATTTACAAACAGAGTATTTAATTATTATACCAAAACGACAAAAGTTGATATTAAAAGAAGAATAAAATATAAATTTAAATGCAACCAAAGCATTTTTTCTAACAAGTGATTTTATATGTAAGACGTATTATAATTTATAGCTAACTGCATTAAGGTCTATTGCATTCCGTTACTTTTGGAGAACGAAGCTTTTTGTGAAAGAAGCTTTTGGAGAACAAAGCTAGTTTCTCGCCGGCTTTTTTCAGCCGAACTGCTTATTGAACCGGTGCTAGCTCCCTCACGACTTAACACTGACGCTTTTTAAATTATAATATTGAAGATTCAAATATGCTTACAATAAGTCAAGTTGATTTAATTCATTTGATATTAAAATCAAGTTCGCAGATTATCAATTACAAACAAACCAACAAATAAATCTTTTCTCTTTACAATACAAGTACCTCTATAAATAACTCCTGATGGTGGGATGTGGGTCAATCTACACCGGCATGTGGAATTACTCGTAGTTATTAATTATTATCCTTAATGTACAGACGCAAGATTCCTGCCTTTATTCGAGATGAAGCGATACGATCGACCGATGGGGTCCGGACTGTCTCCTCTCACGTCGGCACCTGTGACCGGAGAACGATGCTCATCTCGCTTGGAGTCAGCGTTGGACCAATTGAAACGAAGAAAACGAAATCAACCAAAGAACTTAGATATGCCACATGTAATGAACTACAATTTTCATTAAAGAAAAGCCTGTTTTTAATTTCAAAATAACAGCTTTTCACTAAATGCATATAAAAGTATACAGTATTTATATCAAAAAAACAATTTTTAAAATTTTTGTTTGTATGTTCCGGCTAATCTCTGAAATGGCTGGACCAATTTCGACCGATTTCAACATAGGCTACTTTTATTTTACTAGAACATTATAAAAACTGTTTAATATATTTTAACTAAAGCCCAACGAAACGGGCCGGGTTTGCTAGTTAGACATTAACATTATCTATACTAATATTATAAAGTAAAGTTTGTGTGTTTGTATATTTGTTAAATTGTAAGGGGTAATCTCGGGATCTACTGAACCGATTTTAAAAATTCTTTCACCAATAGAAAGCCACATTATTGCTGAGTGTCAAAGGTTATATAAAAAACCGAAAAATAAAAAGGCTTTTACGTGGTAGTCCGTTTTGCAGTGATTCGGAGAAAAACGGTCGAATGAAAGCGTTTCTTACGCGATTATATATGGAAATTACGTAATTTTTAAACTATACTAGAAGTATATAATCGTGTTCGTCCCCAGGTGTTCCAGGTTACACCTGGGGACGAACCCGAGCGAAGCGAGGGTGAGTCGCTAGTACTCAAATAAAGTATTTTATAAATTAAATTAACGGTCGTAATAAAACGTTAAAATTTTAATTATTTCAATTACTTTCAGAGCCAAAGCATTGACCTAAATGGCTACAGCTTGTACCAATCAATGAGAAGTGCCCCTATCGATATGTATGTAACGAGAATGCGCGTGCGATTACCACAGAATAGCAACTGGGTCCGCGTCGAACGATGTTATTTTGATCCACGAAACGTATCTCTTGACACTATGCTCTTATTCCACGATTTAACTATAAGTGGAAATGTCGATTTATATGAAGCACACGACCTTGACAGGACGATACCACCAAGTCGAAGACTTAGAAGAAATTATGCAGATCCACAATACGACTATTCGTATTCCAAATCTCGCCCTAATAATGGCTGCAACATGATCCTTAGATTGAGAAAGGCAGGTATTGGTTTCCATACACAACCCTTAAACCAACAACCTGGAAAGTTTAACGTTAAGACCGATTCGGAATTTGTAGAACCAGGCTTCATTAGTGTATATGCATATGGTTGTGAGAAATATATAAACAAAAAATCTGTTAAAAATAAAGATAATTTGCCATTAAAACGAAAAAAACGTTCAGATATATTTAGTTTTGAACCAAGCTTAGAAGATTCGACTACAGAGGACAATATGGACGATAGAGACAGTAGATCCTTCAATAACTGGGATACTCTCTATGAACCAAGCAATACCAGATTGAGTTATGAAAGGAGTAAACTATTTCGACCCGAAGATGATTTGGATGATGTTGAGGATATTTCAAGAGAAATGGAGGATATATTTACTAAAGGCATCAGAACTCTGCTAACCACTTACATGAAGAGGGAATTGCAGCCAGCTATTAAGGATACATTAATGAGAAACATGGGATATGTTGTATCTTATGGTTGAATGTTTCAAAGTGAATGATAATTGAAATTCTGTGCAAATTAAGATATTTTACAAGAAAGTATTTTGCAATAATAATAAATATCCTAAAATACTTGAAACTATTTTATTTTGTATATGAAAGTAAAAGAATTCCAGATGAAAACAGAATTTATTTATAAATTACTACATATTTACAATTATAAGGCGATTAAGCTTGACACTGTACATAGTATATTTTTATCACAGCATTTTTTAAAACTATAAGTACAATAAATTATCTTGTCCATATTCATATTTATAGGAGCTTTGTATTTTTGTTTGATTAAATTTAAGATTAATCTGGTTCACATATTACAGTCTTGATTTCCAAACAATGAGGACAGAAAACATTACAATGTAATATAGTTCATTACACCTATATAATACCGTTTCAAACACTCAACTTTAAAATCTGATATTTTATTTCATCATACACAGCAAAATGTAACGCAGAAACAAACATTGCTTTCAAAATACTGGGCCCAAATCCTTTATACAAAGCTAAAAACCCTTCTTCTGAAACAGTTAATTTTACACAATCAATAGTTCCATTACAATACATTTGTCTACCAAAACTCTTCCTATGTTGTTGAAAACCTTGAATCTGAAGTCTTTTTTTAATTAAATCAAATGGATAAATTGCAGTTTTAGATACAACACCTGCAAATCCACCAGCTAATATATTAGCTATTAGGGATGATTCAATAACAGAACTTACATTGTTTGGTCTTTGGAAAAATTCGATTCTATTTAATATACTCTCAGTAAAAAGTTTATATACAGTAAACTGAATACCTGCATGTGGAGCAACCTGAGCAATTGTAGGAACTATTCCTTTATATAATGCCATGGGTCCCTCATTTTTACTTATCATAATAAATGCATTTGAGAATCCTTTGTACACCTTATTAGTTTTCTGTTCGGCTATCAATCTTGTCCTTACTGTGTCTAATGGAAAAGAAACCATTGTAGCTGCAGAGGCAGCAATACCACCATTTGAAAAATTAATCCAATGTTTGTGAGTGTTATACAGTTGTTGATCAGTTTGACGACAAATTTGTGTTAGTTTTTCATATGTTGCAAACTGTATGATTCCATATGATATTGATAATAATTGAGCAGGAATATGACCACTCCAAAGTGTTGTTATACCTTCTTCTTTAATGATAGATCTTATTGCTTGTAATATGGAGCTGTATTTCGATCCTGTTTTGAAAGGTTCAAGCTGCAGTTGAAACCTGACCTTTAAAACATCTAGTGGCTGGGCAATGGCTCTTGTGAATGCACCAGATATACCTCCTGCTATAGCACTATGGGTTGCACTTAATTTTGGTTGATATTCTACCATCATGTATTGATTTCACACTTGACACTAAATAGAAATTAAATATTTTAAATTTATATTATTGCTTACACTATGGTTATAGTGTAAGCAATAATATAAATTTATTATTTAAGGTATATAGTTTAAATTTATATTTTAAGGTTGCATAATGATTAGTACAAACGATTGGAATCTAAAAATTATGACATTTTCTTCTTTCATATTTAAGTAGTTCACACAGGATTGTTAACGTAAAATAGTTAGGCAACTCTTACGTTTTTTAAATTCATTAACAATAACGTTGCACGCTCCCAAATTATGTAAAAACAGACTGGCGAAGAACATCAAAACCGTTTGTATTCAAGATCAAATTAAACCGCCTCTATCCTTCAACATTGCTGTGAATAAGTAAGCACCATTCATATTATTGGGTATTTTGTATATTGTCATAATATTAAAATATGAAAATAACAATAATATAATATATAATTTTACTACTTTACTATTATTTAAACTTTAAACTTTTTAAGGTACAGTGCAGCTGTCAAATGTCAATTGTCAAGTACACAAAACCAAAGACCATGGAGATTCTAATCTCCATGACCAAAGACAAATAATAAACCACAGAACAAAAATACTCTAGGAAGTAGATGGTCAAGTGTGAACCATGGAGATTAGAAACCAGGAGAACCAAGGCCCTAGAATGTAGTGTCTCAGAAATATTGTCAAACCAAGGAGGCGCTGCGATCGCTATGTTGTCTCAATGCCTAACTTCACGTTGTCACAATAGTGACAGTACTCATAAATAGCTAACTTGACAGATACTACTTATTGACGGCAGCGCGCTATAAACTCTACAAATTTTCAGAGACAGACGGGTAATGCTTTAGTATGAAGCGTTGGTTCTCCTGTATCTAACCTCCATGGTGTGAACAGTGAATTTGAACACAGACTATATACTATTTAGAGATAAATGAATCAAATTTAATTTTGATAATATTTTTAATTATCGGCATTTTTATTTTCGGCATTACAGCATAAGTTTACTAATTTCAGAATCAATCTCTCATCTTTTATCATTAATTGTAATGTAAATTTACAAAAGTATAATCCTGTAAAATAAACTTGTTTTTAGATCCGAATTTTAAAATAAAATTGTATTCATATTTTAAGGTGGAATATATAAAAAAAAAAGTAATTATTTATACTTCGTCCATATAACATATTTATATTTATTCTTTTAGCAGTTTGATGCGAGTATCACCCGAGAACAGTACTTTTGAGAGTGCTCGATTGTGCGAAGCGTTGCTGTAGTTGGAACATTCAACGTTGAGCATGCCGCATAATGCGCTCTAGTCACAGTAAAAATATGAACAGTACGGAAACTGCATACTTAACGTTCAAAACGGCACACTCGCATCAACGAGGCCCCTTAGCGGACGCTACGGTGCTGTCAGTCGTGTGTGCCGCGTTTGAGTTTATTACCGCGATCTTTTTAAAGATGCCACGAACTTATTGCGTAGTATACGGCTGTTTGAACTCTGCTTCATCAAAACCGGAGATTTCGTTTTTTAAACTCTCTACTGATTTTGAAAGGTAAGAATGATTTATTGTTTTAATCGATCTATAATATAAAAATGAATCGCAAAATGTATTGGTAAGCGCATAACTCAACAACGCCTGGACCAATTTGGCCAATTCTTTTTTTGTTATGTTTGTTAATGTTAGGAGAAGGTTAGGTTAGTAAGGAACAATAAATATTAAATTAACATACGTTTCATTCCTAAAAAAATTACCTGTTTTACTTTTTGTATGTACCAACCCTAGCGCTCCGCTCCGCTCCGCTGTAGGTGTAAATTTCAAAAAGACGGCTGAGTTACGCTACTGTTCTATCTCTCTAGTGCTGTAATTGGAAAACTATTGTACCTATGTCTATGTTCTGTTATCTGTAATTTGACTTAGTGTTCTGTATCTGTGGTTTGACGGTTTGACTCATGGAGGTTAGATACAGGAGAACCAACGCTTCATACTTAAGCATTACCCGTCTGTCTCTGAAAATTTGTAGAGTTTATAGCGCGCTGCCGTCAATAAGTAGTATCTGTGAAGTTAGCTATTTATGAGTACTGTCACTATTGTGACAACGTGAAGTTAGGCATTGAGACAACATAGCGATCGCAGCGCCTCCTTGGTTTGACAATATTTCTGAGACACTACATTCTAGGGCCTTGGTTCTCCTGGTTTCTAATCTCCATGGTTTGACTGTTGACAATTGACATAGGTATTTTGACAATAATAAATAATTATTATTTTAATATTTACTATTTAGTATGTTTTTGAGTCTTCTTGAAAATTGACATGTAACAATCGTAAATTACGTGTTTGTGCTCAGCAATTTGTTATTTAATATTACTGCTGAGTTTGATCTTATAACGAATTAATTTTTGTACGCTTAAAATTTTCTTCATTTCATCTTATACACGAAATCAATACAAATTACAATATGTCTACGTCACTTGAAAATCTTGAAACGCAACTCGAGATGTTCATCGAAAATGTAAGGCAAATACGTATTATTGTAAGTGATTTTCAACCTCAGGGACAAAGTGTTTTAAATCAAAAAATGTAAGTATATACGACCTGTACATCATAGTTAGTAGCTGTTTTTTATTAATTATTCTCGTGAAGGATAATAATCGTATAAAATCAATGAAATAGGGCATGGACCATGGTGTATGTATATAAATAATAAAATCTACGCGCTATATTAAGCTGGCCACTTACATTTTCAATTTAGGTCAAAATTTAAAATATATTACTGATATATGATCCTGTCACAACATAAATTGCAGATGTTAAAGTGTAGGATGATTTATATACTTAGAACAACGATTTTCTCAATTAAACTGCCTTCTCAGCAGGCAATAGATACATTAAATTTAATGTTTAAGTGTAAAGTTATATAAATACCACCATGAAAGCCATCATTCTTTTTCTTCAGTGTTGTAACAAGATTTTACTAACTTAAAATTTTTATTTTATTTATATAATTATAATTTTTCTTTTAGTCAATCATTAGTCACAGGACTTCAGGAGGTGGACAAGTTAAAAGCTCAAGTGCATGATATTTTAGTACCTACTGAAGTTTTTGAGTAAGTATATTCAATAATGAAACATTGAATTTACTTTAATTATACACTTTAAATTGTATTTGATATTATTATTTTGGTATTTTCACAGTTGTGCATAATGAAAATATTTTTTTTTATATTTCAGTTATATTGACCAAGGAAGAAATCCTCAACTGTATACAAAAGATTGTATTGACAAAGCTCTTGCAAAAAATGAAGAAGTGAAAGGAAAAATTGATTCCTACAAACGATTTAAAAGTCACTTACTCTCTGAATTATCCAAAACCTTTCCTAATGAAATTGCTAAATATAAGGCTCTTAGGGGTGGAGAATAAAAACTCATATTTTGTTACAAAAATACAATTCTAACCAATGAGATTCTAACAAACAGATATGTTGTGAGCGCGCAATCGTGAAGACTTGAAAACATCCTAATTGGGATGTATTGCCTTTAGTCTGTGTCACTCATGGCGACGAGTGGTATGCTGCTACAAAATTAAAAAAAATGCCATCCTGTGTATTTAGGAAATGTACCAATTATGATACCAAAGTTAATAAAACACAAGGGATCTCATACCACATGTAAGAATGCAGTATAATTCGATTTATTAATAAATTCTGATATGTGATTGTTCACTAGATTAATGTTTGTTTACATTAATTAACGCGCAATTCACAACACTAGCTGCTTTTTTTCTTATTGATTTTATTGACTTTCCCCTTTCTATCATTTTGACTTGTAGTGAAATGTACCTTGAATGAAAAGTGTGTATGTGTGCTGCTGCTGTGCGGAACACTTTTTTCGGTTGCTTAGTGAGCGTATAACATATCTGTTTATTAGAATATCATTGATTCTAACATAAAAATTGTGTAATAACTAATAAGTAAAAAATGTACTCTTCTACATGTTTAATTAATTTAAGTGTTTAATTAGGAAAATAATAAATCAATTAAAACTTGAAAGCATTTCTTTTATTGCAAAAAATAGGAAATATACATTAAAATAAATAAGAAACAACAATAACTCAAAATAGTAGTAGAAAGTAACAGTAAATTATAAAATAATACATTATTATATAAAAGGAAGAAATACTTTTTCAAACAAAAGTAGTTTCAAGTTATGGGGAAATTAAATATGGAATATTAGAGATGAGAAAAGGCGACAATAACAGCTATGCCCTAAATATACAAGGATTTATAAATTTATGCAAACAAAAATTTATTTATTTATTTAAAAATTGTCTTTTTAATAAAAATATTTTTAAAATTCTGTATTTAAACAGGGCATGTGTAAAATATAAAATCATTAAATTTATTTTTATTTGGAATTAACAGCTTCATTACTAGAATATTATGCAATTATAATTTATGAATAATAAAAGTAATAAATTTGAGATTCATATAAAATGTAAGAATTATTAAAAATGTATTAAAATTAAATAAATTAAGGTTCATTAGAATAATAACTTTAAGCTTCAATACAAGGGTAATTCATTGGGATGGAACTAATTTTTTCGGCTGTCATTTGTTTTTTTATAGTTTCAATAGGGCTGTCAACTGTGACAGTGTCGAGATGGTCACCACTTTCATCTGAAGTTGAAGTCGCATCAGGGTTGCGAATTTCAATAGTTTCTGCGTCACTGTCACAATAAAGGTCAAAAATGGACTGTATATCACTAGCGATGGACCACATTTGATAAAACTCATTTTTAACTGGTTCAACTAACTGTTGTTTGCTAGTAATATAGACGTAGTTCCAATGGTCGAAAGATCGGTCATTACCCCAATTGAGCGTTCCCGTCATCAGAATCTTATCATCGACTAAACAGAATTTGTGTTGCATCGTAAACACTGGTTCATTTACCTTGCATTTAATCTCAGCCCCTGAAAACGTAGTATAAAGTTATAAATTTTTTTATGGTTATATTGTTTTCACAAATTTTTTATACGCAAAGCTTACATACCGGCTTCAATAAGTTCCTTGATGAAGAACTCAGTGGATTCATTGTATCCTGATCGATCAATTACAATATTAACTTTGATATTTTTCTGTTTTATCAAATTAACCAATCGGGCTTGTATTGCTGGATTATGGATTCCGGGCATGCAAACGTTCACATTATGTTTTGCTCTTTCTATGAAACTGACTAATTTATCAAAGTAATTGTAAGCATTGAACTGTAATTTACAGAATACCATCACTTCATTGATCTCAGTGTTTCGACTTTTGTAATAGTATGCGGCCGCAGACACAACACACGTTAATGCAACTGCAACTGCCGACGATACAATACGTGGATTTAATCTCATTTTAAGTTATTTCAAACATTAATTTCCGATGTTTCGGTACCCGCTACGACCGGTCTCTGATTTTATACTTTAAAATAAAATCAAGAGGTCAAAATATTTTTATAGTACCAACATATTGAGTGATGATAAAATATTAACCATGTACCCGCAAACCATTTATGAAAATCAATTCAATCAATGTTCAAAAAATTTAATTGTTATTTACTAGCAAATCCGGCCCGCTTCACTGGTCGTAAGTTAAAATAAATTAAACGGTGCTTATAACTTTTTAATAGCGCTACTTCTTATAACATTAGCTACCTATCTGCGAGTGGAAGTCCCGTCAAAATCGGTCCATCCGTTTCAGATATAATGTTTTCATCTTTTTAGTTCGCTTTTGTGCAGTCGGATTTTTTAATTTGGAAGATTATGTTAAAGACATACAAATTGGCGTCTGAAATCCGCTATTTTGTTTTTATTTTTTATATACCCATCCCTCTCACAGTAAATACGAATCTAACAACTCCTCTCAAGCTAAAATATCGAGTCATTCAGGCCGCAGAGTGTGCTATACAATTATACATACATATTACATCCTCTCGAAAAACATAACCTTTCTTCTGACGAGTCGGGTAAAAAAGCAAAACCTCGGAATGACTATCTCGTTTTTCGTGTTTTAGAACGCCATAATTTACTATGAGGTGTATTTTAAAATTTATCTTATTATTTATTATTCAGAGCCTCAGAGGTTGATTGAAGTGACTTGACTCGGAAGATTGATCATAAGGAAATATAAAATCGAAAAAAATATATTGCAGCCAGGTGCTTATTTATATAAGAGAAAATAATATAAAAAATAATTTTACAATAATAATAATGTCCTCCCGGCCGATTACGGCCACCGCGGCGGCTAATCTCATTGAGACTGGCCAATGCGACGGCGCGGGACATATTATAGTGCACGAGTGTACGCGCAAACACAAGTGCACTCACTGTTCCTTATCACTCTCATATTCCAGTGGGACGACTGCTCGACACGACCAGTGAGAGCATATCTATACTCTTTGAGTGAGAGTTAAGGCGCAGGACCGACGCGACACGTGCTGTCCGAGGCACGGGGGTGAAACACCGCCAACTTCCCAACTCCGGGCTGTTACAGAGGCTTATGAAACAGAAAGACTCAATAACTAAACTTGGCCCGACCCGACCCGACCCCACAAACACCATTCAATTCAATTCAATTATTTCTTTTAATGGCTTACATGAGTGCCCATTGGGCACAGTTGACTTCGCCAATGTCGCGTAGAACACCAGCACCATATTCATCTATATAACATTCAATTCAATTCTCTTGTTAATGGCTTCAAGCGTGCCAGTTGAGCACAGATTACTTCGCCAATGTCACGTAGAATGGAGCAAAGAGTATAGATAATATACTGGGAATGGTTATGTTATGTTATCTTATGTCAATTTTGCTGTTAGCCTGAGGGGCCTTGACAGCGTCACCGGGAGGGGGAGGCGGGCTAGTGAGCCCGACCTCGAAGCTTGGAGTCTCTTGACGACTCAGGAAATGTTGTGGTGGCGCTTTCCTCGCGCCACCAGACCTGAAAATAGAGTTTATCTACGTAAATGTGTACAAAATGAATTATTACACTAATAATGAAAATTTATACTTTACCCCGTGGAGTGAGTAAATGTGTGTCTGTAGGTGAGTTTATATATGTAGCAATATACTCTATGGTGTAACTGTACATTACCTACCTACTGAGAGTGTCGGCCGATGTCGATCGGACGTCTTCGGGCGGTCCCCGGGCGGGGAACTACGAACCTAGGCGGCCGGCGCCGTCTGGGAAATGGGAATGGAGAAGACACATCTATATATAACATTATTTCTTGACACAAGTTTGACATTACCGCAAGGCGGGAAAATGTGACATTTGACGTTTCATTTGTATATTTTGTTTTTGTATTGACTCGAGTCTCGACTGTTTGATTGTTGAAGAATTCTTTGAGCGTTGTTAAAACAATAGCTTTTACTACCCTTATTTTAAAGATGTGTATTTTGAAGTATTGCAATACAAATATGAAATAATTCATGTGACCAGTCATAAAATATAATGTATGAATACGGATAACCAAATACTATTTCAATTACAAGATGGGTATTACTGGTTTGATACCTTTTCTGGAGAAAGCTTCAAGAAGGGCCAATATTAGTGAATTTAATGGATCTACAGTTGCTATAGATACTTACTGTTGGCTCCATAAAGGCGCTTTCGCCTGCGCTGATAAGTTAGTCCGAGGAGAAGATACCGACGTGTAAGTTTACCTTCTTTATAAAGCTAAAATAAAACCAAACATAATTTTTTATATAAAAATTATAACACTTATACCTATTTTTAGCTATGTCAAGTATTGCCTTAAATATGTGACGATGTTGCTTTCCAAAAATATCAAGCCGATTTTAGTATTTGATGGACGTCATCTTCCTGCAAAAGCTATGACAGAGACCAAGAGGAGAGAGTAAGTTTTAAAGCTGAACTCAAATGGACCTTAATTTTAATTAGTTATACATGTTTAAAAATTTAACTCACTGTTTACACACTGTATAAATACTAATGAGTAATGATATTGTAATTTCACTTCAAAAACAATTGCGACTTCCAATAAGGTTGCATTAAATGTTTAACGCAACCTTGTTGGAAGTCGCATAAGAAGTTTCACTTCAAAATATTTTACATAAAAAGTAGATTCCTGTCTATGTGATAAACTGAGATGATAGTGATGGAATGAGCATGGGCAGAATGAGAAATTGAATTATGTCTGACAGAGATGGATCAAACAGAGATGGATGTGGGTGGACTTGGAAAACAAGAAGAGAGGCAGTGTTGATTGAAAATGACAATAATTGCTAAGAATTTGAATGAGCTTCCTAAAATTTGTACACAATTTTTTGTCTGTTTAGTGTTAAAATATTCTTACTAATTACATTATAATTTTAGATCTCGGGATATATGTAAAAAGAGAGCAGCAGAATTATTAAGTTTAGGAAAGGTAAATATTAGAATTTCTTGAAACATGTTTTACTAATGTACTTTATTATTAAATGTTTTGTTAAATTGAGTCAATTGTTTTTAAATAGCAGAAAATGTTATTTTACTATTTCATTTTACTACACTATTACAGATAGAAGAAGCCAGATCGCATATAAGAAGAAGTGTAGATATCACCCATAAAATGGCTTTAGCTTTAATAAAGGAGTGTAGGAAACGAAATGTGGACTGTATAGTGGCACCATATGAAGCTGACGCACAATTAGCATACTTGAATATAAAGAACTATGCTCAATTGGTTATTACTGAAGACTCAGATTTAATACTATTTGGATGTACAAAGGTTTGAAAAATATATTTGTTGAGAATTTTTATTATTTTGCAATATGTGGGCTGAATATAATGTTTCTATGTGTAATGTTTTAAAAAATGTTGATTATAAAAAGACTAAAGAGTTCCTAACCATATTCCCTTATGACCCAACATCAGGGGCACTTTGTCTTAAAGGGGCATAAAGATAGTTTTTTTTTATAATTTAAAATTAAAGTAAACAAAAACTGTTAGAGTAAGGTGCTTTCAAATATTTAAAAAATAAAACGAGACATATAATACAAATTGTTAATATAATGTGTTTTCTTATAATAAAACGTAATGGGGAGCATGAACATAATTTTAAAATTTGCAGGCTCAATAGAAAAAAGGTTGAGAAACACCGCTTTAAAGCTTAATTAAATTAAATAATTATAATATATTAATATTTAAAATTATTTACATTTAGTCAGTTAATAAAAATATCAGTATTTTTTTCACTTCCTTTAATTTCTCTATTTAAAATTTAAAAAAAAACAGTAATATATTGTACTCTTTTCCACAGGTTTTATTCAAAATGGATCTAGATGGAACAGGCACTTTAGTAGATACAGCAAAATTACCGTTAGTTATGAAGTGTCCTATAGAAAGGTACACATTTGACAAGTTCAGACAAATGTGCATAATGTCTGGTTGTGACTATCTTGCATCTTTACCTGGAATTGGGCTGGCAAAAGCAAGGCAGTTTGTTGTGGCTACACAGGATAATAATTTTGCCAATGTTAGTACAATTAAGTTTAAATTGTAAAAGGTATTTATTAGAATTAAACAACAATGTCTGTCTTGCTTAGGGTTACCATGATTGGAAGAACTTCTGTGAAGTTCAGTGGTTTTTAATTTTTCAAACTATGTTAGGTTTCAAACAGCTGAAAAATTTATATAAACATTATAAAGAAATCTTTTGATATTGGTTGACAAGCTTACTTATACTACATTAATCAGATGAAGTCCTGCACAAGCATAATGACCTAGAAAAGCACAGAATAGTCCATAACATGTTCTCCATAACGCAAAACATTATTGTTTAGTAACTTAAAATAACACTAAAATTAACCATATAGTTAAACTATTTAAACTATAAGCTATATTATAGATGTGATGTTTAAATTTTGCCATACTTAAGTTGCATAGAATTTTATTTTTATATAATATTTTTTTAATTTACAGGCACTCAGAAAATTGCCAAGTTTCTTCAACAGGTCTAGTTTAACTGTAACAGATGAGTATCGTGAAAATTTCTTAAAAGCAGAGGCTACCTTCAAACATCAGTATGTGTATGATCCTATTGAGAGGAGAATGGTTCGTCTTACCAAACCTGATGATGAAGGTAAATTGTATTTTTTAGTTAGATTTTTTTGATTAAACATCAAACTTGGAAAATCACTAAAAGTGGAATTTAACTCTGTAAGACGATTTTGTTTAAGTAACTTTAAATTATTAGCTCTCAAATATATAAATAATAATCAATATCTATAATTATTAGGATCACAACTTACAACGAAAAACTGAAGCTGAATACCTTGTTACTTTAGCATAATAAAAAAAATTGCACTTTATTAGCAAGTGTTTCTAAAAGTCAAGCTAGCTTTGTTGTATACACTGTTTTTGGTAATAGTTAAAATGTATGACTGTAGAAAACCTACCATGAATATTCTCTCGTTTACTAACATACTTACTAAATACTGGAATAATCAAGAAATTTGATCCATATATGAATTGTGTTATTATTATTTTCGTAGATATAGAAATGGCATTATGCGTGAATGCTGGCGAGCTGTTAGACCCTGAAGTTGCTTTCCAACTGGCCTTGGGTAACATAGAACCTTTCACCTTGAAGAAGTTGGACGACTGGGATCCAGATCTTCATAATATGGTATGAAATTTATTTAATACAAAATATAATTAGAAAGTTATTAGTATAAAGAAAAATTCGGTAAAATAGATGGTGTTACATATGAATATACATTTGTTATTTTTTATCAATAAAAGTTAGAAAAGAAAAATGTATATCCCAAAAAAAATCTTCCATATTGGATTTACAGTGACGTAAATTGTTTGCCTTTTTTTAACATTGTATTAATTTCCCACCTTATGAAATTTCGATAACGAGGCCTTAAATGAAAAAATAAAGGTTGAAAAGTACTATACTCTTTTGAATAAAACACTTGCTTACTATGAAAACCAGCAGTTGTATGTATAATTAGGCTGATATGACTAAATTTCAGATCTGCAGCTTTACATACTAGCCAATATGTCAACAAATTAATTACTTATTAATTAATATTAATTAAAAAAAACTTAATTTTTAAATGTTTTGTCTGTCTACCTGTTCAGGTGCTATCCGTAACAGTTGATCTGTTTTTTTGTCGGTATTTTTACTGACTAGTTTAAGTTATTAGGACTAACTTTAGATTTTTATATTTTAGAATAAGAATTTGTTTCGCTCAATAGAATTAATATGTTAGGTACATACTCCTTTCTAGTTTCTAATATATTCATTTCAGAATGAAGCAGTGAAAACAACAAGTTGGAAGGAGAAAGGTGTATCAACCCATCCCAGTATATGGGATCCTGTGTTTATAGAATATTTGAGTGAAGAAACTCCATGGGCTAAAAAGGTGAAAAAACAAGAACCCATAATTTCTACACAAACGAGACAAAGGAAGAAAGTTGTTACCTTAGTTAGTAAATATGTGCCGGAGACTCAAGATCAAAGGTCTGTTATTTAAAAATACACTTTTTTAATCTATATACTTTTAATAGAACAATAATGGAATAAATACTTATGGAAATTTGGATAGGGGACTGGTATAAGTGATTTGCATATGCCCTAGAAGCTCACCTTCAAGGGACTAATAAGACGTTATGAGATCTGTCATGTTGAATCAGAGATGCAAATGTTAAGTTGAATCTGTAGATCTTACGCGTTTACATTTATTGTTTATTTAAAAAAATACTAATTTTCGTTAGTAAAAACAATAATTATAATCATTTTATTTGCAGTTTATCCATTGAAGCGTTGAGTAGTATGTATTGCAATCAGCCAGCAACTAAAAAGCAGAAATTAGAAGACTCTGAAACATACATGGACACACAAGACGAGCACAATATTGCCATATTAGATACACCTAACGACAAAGCCAAATCGCCAATACTAGAAAATAAAGAACGCTCATTCAAAAAGTGCCTACAAAATAACAATTACTCGGTTTTAAAGAAATTAAGCCGTTTTCCAAGAACAGTATTGGATAGCAATGTAATTGAGAGCAAATTTTTCAATTCAGTCGACACAGAACAAGTGGTTATTGAAGAATCTCCTGAAAAATGTGTTAATCCATTCAAAATACAATCGAAATCTGTTGATCAATTAGAAATTAATACAGAGTGTTCTGATATAGAGATGGTTTCGTCTTCACAGAAGGAAAATTCTTTAAGTCCATCAAGTGTAGAGTCCAACAGTCCAAGTAATAGTTCGGTTAATAATAGTCCAAAATCTAGGAATCCGTTTAAATTGATAAGTGATACGCAAACATCTAGTGATACTGGTTTCAGTGAGAGTTTTGTGGATAGTGATAACGTCATTGAAGACTCCCAGGTGATTTACTTTCTTATTATACTTTATGGTAAATTGATAACATACAGTTTTTTTTATTTATTTTTATGTTGTTTAAATTGTTTCTTATTATTCCTTTTATAATATTATCTAAGATAATATTTTTAGGATTTTTTCACTGTGACCACAGCATTGGAATAGGAACTAAAATCAAACTACATCTATAAAAAATAAAAAACAATATTTTTCCATAAAAGTGGAATCAAAAAATAAAAAAAAAAAATTTTATGTAATATGTTTGGATGAATGAATTAATCCTTTGACCAATTCTTTTTCCAACAGCAACTTATATCTCCAATCAAATTGCAACCAACACTAGATAGGTTTAAGAGAAGTAACAATAGTGCCAGCAATGTTAATATTAAAAAATCAACCTGTCGAGTGCCGGGGCTGAAGAAATCAGCGTCTTTGCCTAATAACCAACCAACCTTGTTGAGCAAGTTTGGATTTCAAAAGAAGTGAGTAGTATTTGTTTATCTGATTTATTATTTTCAAGAGAACAAATGGATGTAGTTATGCAAAATGGATCCATCCTACAGTTTTTTATGTTAGTCAAAAATGGCAATTTTAATCAACTTTTTTTTATGAAGTAGATAGCAATACCCAATATTTAAGAGAAATGTCCAAAAAACTAGTCTTGTTATTTTAATATACCAATTTTACTAAACTCGCATTTTCTTACAAGTTTTTATGGTTGGATCTATTTTGCATAACTACGTCTTGTACTAGGTTTTTAATTGTAAGAGCAAATGGTTTCTAAAATACAATGACTTATAGCTTAAGAGCTAGCAACGTTTTCAAAAGAGCATTTCAGTAAGGCAATAAAAAAATAAAATGGGCAATAATAGATTCATGTTGCAAAAAGTTCAATTAACATAATAAAAACAAAAGGAACCTTCTTAAAATTCGTTGAAAAATTGATATTTTACCTATCCAAGTGCGATGCGCACTGATGAACGCAACCACTACCGCCAGCCAGACAGCCCGTATTATGTCCGGGAGAGTGGGAGAGATAGCATATCTAAAAACTGGCCTTACTGAAATGCTTGTTTTCCCGACATATTGTATTATGTATGTACGGAATATACCCAAAGCTATTATTATAGATTTTATTGGCTGTTTGTCTTTATTTTTGTCTATATATCTTTTATGTAGTGATAACTTATTAGTTGGGTCAACGTTTAGCATAGAAAATAGAAAAATCTTAAGAAATACATCAAAATTTGTTGTAGAAATTAATGTCTTCTTTTTAAAACGTACCTACAAACGTACAAATACAACGAGTGAAGCGAAGTTTTTTCGCTAATCTATACTACTATATAAATCTGTAGAGTCTGTCTGTACACTCAATTTTTTTGTCGAATTTCGTCATAAATTTCAATTTTAAGTAAAACATTGTTAAGAAAAAGTAAAAAATAATAGAAAAAAAATATATGGCTTCCATTTATAATAATAATAATTTTATTACTATAAAAAACTAATTTTACATAAATTTAAAAACGCCCAGCGAAGCGGGCGGGTAACAGCTATTGCTATAAAACCCTAAAATGTGATCGAAATCAGTGCAGCTTTCTAGGTTTCTAAAGTTAATTTCATTTTTTTCATCACTATATTTTCTTTACCGTAAGGTGAGTGTACATTGAAAGATAGAAATAATTTGTAGATGAAAATATCTGAGGTGGGATTTGAACCCAAGACCAGACTACCACTGCCTAGTTAACATGATATATTTTTATTTCAGGCCAGTATTAAAGAGATGAAGTATACAGTTCCTATTAAGCGCTATCACTAAGAGCTTTTATTGTATAAGGAATTATGACGGAGACATGCTACGACGGTATTTATTTTTATTTTATCGATGTGATTACAACCGAAACTGATGAAATTTTTTTTATTAAACAGGGACAGTGTTTTTATAAATGTCTAAATATATAAGAAAGTTGTGCCGTTATTTAAAGATTGTTCTAATTTGCACTAAATATTTGCAATCATTATTTTTTATTTTTTGTCCGTTAATAACTTTGTTTGAATGTAATAAAAATATATTTTTTTGTAATTATTGAAGTATTGTTTACTAGTACAATAACAGTCGTAATAGAAAAATGTCAAAGTATTGTTTAAATAGATGATGTTAAACCGAAAGAGTTTGGTTCTTTATAAATCACTTCTTAATGTTATTGTTAAATTAAACAAAACAATTAAAAAAAATTAAACAATTTAAAATTAAACAAAACAAACGGTGGCATATTTAAGAATGTATAATTTTTTACTTAGTACAATGTGAAATTATGAAAATTTAATTTAATATTCTGCTTAGGATCTTTAAAGTTTTCTCTAGTATTGTTTTGATTGTAAGATTTAATTTAAAACGCCATCTATTGACACTCATTTTTGATTTTTATTTCTTAGTTCACTCAAAGAGATTCTCATGATGAGCAAAGAAAAATTAGTTAAAATAAATGTCAATAAATAAAGTTAAATGTATGGATTTGTTTTTGAAGACTTCTTTAATTAACAAAAGATAAAAAGACTATCCCAAAAAGTGTATTATTAATTTAAAAAAAACCGAAGGGCTTAAATGCGCCCTTTTTGCGCTTAGCAAATTTAATTAATGTAATATCAGCAACCAGATGGCTTTGTAGTGTATATTCATAGATGGTGTTTTTTATATTTAAAAAAATTTTAAATTCACAAAAATAATATGTACATCCAGATTACATTAGGTTTGCAATAATTATGTTAAATGTCATGTAGTACTAAGAATTATTAATAATTATTATTGCTATTTTTTTTAATTAAAAAATGTTCTTCCTAAAAAGTAAAAAAAAATAATTAATAAATTAAATAATTAATTATTAGATTTTTTTAAAAAGTCACTAAAATTTGACCTTTAGTAACAAGTCGGGTTTTCACTTGACTAATAATTTTATATGATATGATGAATATGACTAGCAGATTTGGCAAACGTTGTTCTGCTATGTAAAATTGAGGGTGAAAAATACTTATCGATTATTCATACCTACCATACAACGAAAAGTTCATTAAAATCGGTCGAGCCGTTTCAAAGGGGTGCGACCACAAACACTGTGACATGAGACTTTTATATATTAGATAATACCGTCGACATTGTCTTAAACATTTAGGACATTTATGAATTAATTAGAAATATTTGTGTTATTTAGCAATTGTGTTGACAAGCTGTTGCATTTATTTAATTATTGTGATAATATTGTGTTTAATGTGATGGAAATAAATCATATTGAGAAGTTTTTATTTCTTTTTTTTATTATATTTTAGTTCATAAATAATTACTTTAATAATAATAAATCCAGAGTAATGGTAAAAGTATTAATAAATTAAATATCTATTTTGTAACTAAATAAATCATGCTTTTTGACTGCTTTTTGGATGAGCTCAAATTAGTTATTAATAGAAATTGATGTGTCGGTCATATTGTTGGAAGTCATTTTTAATTTTGATATCGTTATCATTGACCATTACGACGTAACGACACTAATTGATACAATATCAATATCGAAGCCGGCCCTGGATAGGTTCTCTCAGACATGCAGGTTTCCTCACGTTTTTTTTTCACCATAGACAAGTGGTAATCATGTTACAAAGTGTAAACTCTTTATAACGAAACTCAAGGGACCGAGCATTTTGTGTTGTTATAGAGAGTTATTGTTATATGGAGTGAAAAAATAATTTTTAATATGTATGTGATATGTATGTCTTATATAGCTTATAAATTATTGTTTACACATATAGTCTGATAACTTTGTCTGACGTTTTTTGCTATGCCAGTACTTGTTTTGTATTATTTTATGTATTCTATTCATATCTAGATATGTGGTGGAATCGTCTTGATTAAATAATACGATAGGTAACCACTACCTCGGTGGTGTAGTGGCTAGCATGTACGGTCACACACCGAGTGGTCCTGGGTTCGAGTCCCGGGTCGGGCCAAGTTTAGTTATTGAATCTTTCTGTTTCCCTCAGTAACAGCCCGGAGTTGGGAAGTTGGTGGTGTGTCACCCCCGTGCCTCGGAGAGCACGTAAAGCCGTCGGTCCTGCGCCTTAGCTCTCACTAGTCGTGTCGAGTAGTCGTCCCACTGGAGTATGAGAGTGATAGCAACAGAGAGTGCACTTGTGTCTGCGCGTACACTTGTGCACTATAATATCTCCTGCGTACTTGGCCAGTCTCAATGAGATTGGCCGCCATGGCCGGAATCGGTCGGAGAACATTATTATTATTATTATTAGGTACCCAGTATGCTTGGTCGAAGACCATCACTCACATTATATATGTAGCAATATACTCTATGGTATAGGTGTAATCGCGTTATGACTTCACTTATTATTACTAGCCTACTGCCTACCTTATTGTCCTATCTATACATAGGTATAATCAAATTCTAAATTGGTCGAATCTGCATTACAGAGGCCAAATCTATAGTTTTTAGATTTTTCGTCTGCCTGTCCGTCTGTCCTGTGATCGCATCACGAGAAATGCACTAGACAAATTTTGATGGATGATATATAATTGTTTAGTTTATTCGGATTCGCATAGGGTACTTTTTGCAGGAAAATGTGACGTCTCTTAATAATGTATATAGAGCATAACTAACCGTTAAAGAGTACGTTGGGACAAATGTGAGCAGAGCAAGGGTGAATCACTAGTCTTACTAATAATATTATAAACGCGAAAGTTGTATGAATGTATGTTTGTTATTTTTTCACGCAAAAACTACTAAATGGAGTTTGATGAAACTTGACAATAATATAGCTAAAATATCAGTTTTTTTTATGGGACAAAGGGGGCAAACGGGCAGGAGGCTCACCTGATGGTAAGTGATCACCTCCGCCCATGGACATCTGCAACATCACAGGGCTTGCAGATGCGTTGCCGGCCTTTCAGGAAAGAGAGGGAGGGAGGAGGGAGAAGAACGGGAGGAGGGATGGGGAGTTGGCCTCCCGGACTCTCACTTACCGGACGAAACGCGACAGCATAGTTGCCACTTCACGCCGGTCTCCTGTGAGAGAGTGGTACTATACGGGGCGTGCCGGCCCATTCGGCTGCTACCCGAAGGTAACAAGCATGGCACTACCACTAGATAAACATTAGAATATCACATGCTATAATTTATAAAGATATACTAGCGGAACCCGCGGCTTCGCTCGCGTTAAATCTAGGGATACTAACCCGAGCGGAACGAGGGTGAATCACTAGTTATTAATAGATAATGAAAATATTCTTTCAATAGGCACAATAGAAATAAAAAATATGTACCCAATAAAAGGTAGTCTTATATTTTCTGTACACGATCACGTATCAATCAATTATTTCGACAGTTATCGTTGAGGGAGTCAGCGGCATGCCTTCCAAGTCGACGATGAGCTTCAAATAAAATGTGAATTGATAAGTTAAGAGTGAGTGCTCTGAATTGAATCTAAACGTAAATTATTGATATATGTATATTGTATATATAACATCAAATACTATGGTGTTTGATTGTTTACATCACCTGTTATTTATAAGGACGTTCTATCAAAGTTAAATTCAAGTTTACTCCGGGAAAGGAATTAAGTAGTAAAGCCTGGAAACTTTTAGGAATTTAAAACTATTTATAGAAAGAAGGTTAAATAACCTTATATTAAACCTTCGTTCTAAATCTCACTCTCTCTATATCTTAGATAGTTCGTATGTCTCGCTATAACTGAAAAACGGGGGGATTTGAAGGACTGGATTTTTGTTTAAGGGGTCAGGACTCAGGGATTGTTTAAGTATAAGAAACCTCTAAGTAGTTGCAGACGGAGAAACGAATTTAATTTGTATTGGAATCACTACTTCGAATTACTTTCAATATGCGTATGGCGAGCCGTAGTGGCGACGTAAAATCCACACCAGTGCGTCAAGTTTTAAATGGAATTAAAACATATCTAGGTTCATAATAGGAATATAGCACGTACCCGAGCGAAGGGAAAGTGAGTGGACAGATTTTGATGAAATTTGATATGACGAGCTTTCTACTGCGGGAACATATATTTGAGGAATGTACACTAATGTTCATAGGGACGAACCCGAGCGTAGAAAGGGTGAATAGCTAGTAAATAATAATATCGTTCGAGGTATGAAGACAATATTTTGATTTCAATCTGTTTTCAGAAAAGCTTTTAAAAAGTTTAAACGCTAAATACATTTCGTACTAATAGTAGTGAAGTTTGAAAGTCTTCATTATAAATGTCCAGAGTGAGTAACGATTAAAATGTCGCTTTCCCGCACCCTTTATTCACCCACTTGTTTTTACACAACCATGTAATTAATGGAAATAAATTATGCATTACTTAATGCGATTAATCCAGCACAGAGTAGGGTGTTAGCAAGATGGCAGCTACAATTTCCTAGCGTTATTTCATTTTTTTTTCTTTATACTACCTACATACTGTATTTATTTTGGCAAAAGCTTACGAAGAATATGTCAAAGTTTGAAAGGAACTGGGGAAAGAATTTAGAAAAATATTTTTATGATACTTTTTACAACAACTTTATTAGATACGTTAGAAATTACTTTTGATCTGATGTAGGTGTATCAAAAAAATAATGAGTCTGAATATTTTTACTCTACATCACCCATGAGGCTTAGCTACAATAAAACCTATTTAAAATTAATCTGATAAGGAAAAGTCGTACATATAATACCTGTTTAACGAGGGTCCCATTTCTTTTGACCATATTTAAAGGGTGTCGTAAACGTATTTTAATCTGTGAGATAGATTATTTTGATAAGTTCATTCGTAATTTAAATGAGATTCATATCCTTTGTAGATTCCGATGCGAGCGGGTTAATTTATTACGTGAACCTTTGATGTAGGTACTTACTCTGTGATCATTAGCATGTTTTAACCATACGACTTTATACGTAAGCTTTTATCTACAGTCAAGTTTGAAAAAAAGATCGATTAATAAAATATTAGTCACTGTCAGTCGTTATCAGGTCACGATCAGGCTTGTTCCTGAGAAATGTCATTGATAAGTAAGAATATCGCAAATACCTTAATTTAGTGGGATTTTATATATACTTATACTATTTTTAAATAATGAAAATAATAATATTTACGATTTATTATAATACGAAATAAAAATTATTACAACTCTATAGTTATATACAAATACTTATGTTAGATAAAAGCTTAAAACTTAGAATGTAATACGATCGAAGATAACGAGTTTTAATGAAATTTTGCTTCGTGATGGCAGAATTAGTAGTATAGAGCTCCCTAGCGATGAGATTTATCAAAACTATTCAACAAGTTAAATTCGCCGTTCGCTGTTAAATTCGCGTTCCAACACGCGAGAGATTATTACGTAGTGATCATCGTCTGCGTCTACGTAATTAGAGACTGTCTAGAAAAGTATACATTAGAATTGACAATACCAAAGAAACAATAGTTATAAAATGAAAACCCCACTGCAAAAAGAAGAAAAATTTAAAATTAATTACGAAACCCTTAGTTTTGAACCTCCACTCTAGATTAGGTTAAAACTTAAAAGATTTGATTTGATTTGATTTGACAATTGAGATATACATATATCGCAAAAACTAGACCATTTTAATTTTTATAATTTTGATATACCATTACCAAGTGTCACTCTCTCAGTTGAGACGAGTCTACGCCTCTCAAGCTAAAATCCATAAGCCGTTTAGATTACGTGCTAAAGAAATATAATACATACATACACTGGAAAAACATAACCCTTCTTCTGCCACAGTCGGGTAAAAAGGAAATGACGCAATGCGTTACTAGGTGCCTAATTACTTAGATAGATTTATGTTATTAGACATGTGCTACTCAGCTGGTATATCTTTCTAAGCCAGCCAGCCAGTTAGCATGAACGTGTAACAAACAAACGCACGTACAAACTTTCATTTTTATAATAGTATTACGTGATTTGAACATGTTAATGGCTACTTCGGTTTTTCTTGGCTATTAGAAAAATCTGAAAATTACAACGTTAATTTTTCAATTTAGTCCATTAGCTAAAGATACAGCTTACTTTACTTTTAGTTAAAACATGCGATACTTAGATTTATTACCTAGTTTTTTGTTGTGGTTTCGCTCACATGGTGACATACAGACGCGGCGGAGGACTTTCGTTTTATAATACGAGTATGTAGTGTAGTACCTACTCAACATCCTGGATAGATAAAAATGAAAAATTTACTATGACGAAAAGATATAAACCGGACCAACATATGTTAGTCCGGCTTAGGGTTAGCCTGCCGCAGGCTGATTACGTAAATTTAGCAATCCACCCGTGATAGCGAAAATTGCACAATAATTGCGGTCCAATCGCTAAATCGTATTAAACTTATTAAATTCATTCGTAGTTTTTCATAAATTCATTTGTTTTTGCATTCATTGATTTGATAATTGTTTGTATATTGTATTAATGGCAATGATATTTTAACTATAGATATGTTATGAGCGCGCAATCGTGAAAACTCGAAAACATCCTAATTAGGACGTATTGCCTTTAGTCTGTGTCACCGCATGGCGACGAGTGGTACGCTGCTACAAAATTTAAAAAAATGCCATCCTGTGTATTTAGGAAATGCACCAATTATGATACCAAAGTTAATAAAACACAAGGGATCTCATACCACATTTAAGAACGCAGAATACTTCGATTTATTAATATATTTCAATTATTTGCCTAATATTCTGATATGTCATCGGTCGCTAGACTAATGTTTGTTTACATTGACGCGCAATTGACAACATTAGCTGTCTCTTTTTTTCTTATTGATTTTATCGACTATCCCCTTTCTATCATTTTGACATGTACCTTAAATGAAAAGTGTGTATGTGTGCAGCGCGGAACACTTTCTTCGGTTGTTTATTGAGCGTATAACATATCTATAGTTAAAATATCATTGATTAATGGTCTTTTAAAGATAAGAAAGCTAGATACGTAATAAGCCTACCGGTCACTTTTAATAATAAAAATTACCGAAAGTGGCACTATCTGTATATTTTATGTAGGTATTCACTATTCATGCTTTTTTAATGCCTCACACTTAGGCTGGCTCGATTGCCATTGAGCCTTTGAGGCTTGATATGTTCTTACAGAAATGCACATAAGACAAGTGGTAATTACTAATCATATAATATTGTTATAAACACGAAATAAAACTATGGACGAACCATTGTTTTTATTATCGCTGGAGGAAACTCATGAGGTCCCGCCGGTCTGTCAACTGTGACTGTGAGACTCTTACTCACGAAAACCTCCAGCGGAACCCTGCGCCGCAGTGCAATGAGACGTCACGGGATAGCTTACGTATTCCACCGTAGAATGTGGAACGCTTCACGATTTTGCGTGTCATTCTTGCGCAGGGGCCAAGCAGAGGAACGATAAAGAGAAGATTAGCAAATCTCGCTATCGTTCCAATTTTAATATATGTACTGCCGAAGCGAGTTCAAACTTGGGACGAAACAGAGGCAAGCTACAGTAAGACATTACTTTGGTATAAATCTGAAATGTTAAATTATAACAAACACGCTAACTTTTGCTTTTATCTACATTATAAATTATAATATTAATACATTTGATGTTAAAGATCAACGAGAATATACTACACATATTTTAATGCCCCCAGCGGGATACCTAGACCGTGTCTAATGGATTTATAGCCAATACAAATATTTGTCCCAACAGGGAATTAAATCTGTGACCTCCAGCGTATAAACTCCAAACAATTATAAGAGCTTATTCAGACGAATTATGTCAAATATTTAGGAGAAATTAGATCCTAGCTCCTAACATACTAAATATAAAATTAATGTTATCTAATAGGTACGTGAAGTAAAAACCTTGTACCACTTTTTTCGAAAATTGCGCGGACGGAGGAGTATGAAATTTTCTCCTCCTCTATATAAACTTATAGTTTAAATAGAGGAGGAGTGCAGAATGCCAATATTTTTTGAAATTATGCTTGAAAATACATCAAATAAATAAAAAAAAAGAATTACACAACACTGAAGTCTGAATGTCAAACACATTACATAACCATAATACTTAATATCATTTATTACAATATTATTTTCTCACAGTATAAATTATTTTTAACAAAAAAACAAAAACCTACTTCCAAACTAAACAAATCTAAACTAAAAAGTAGAAAATAATACTTTTAAGAACTTAGTTAATTTTGAAGTCGGTGCCAGCCAAAGCAAAGTTCTGAGGTAACAAACATAAAAAAATAATAAAAAAAAAAATAAAAAAAAATACATACTGACGAATTGATAACCTCCTCCTTTTTGGAAGTCGGTTGAAAAAGTATCATATAATATATTACCCGGGTAACCAGCAGTGGTATTCTCGTGATGCGGTCACAGACAGACAGACAGACAGACAGACAAAAATTCTAAAAATAATAGATTTGGCCTCTATGAGTGTATCGACAATAATGTCTACTTCAATTAGATTTTCCAAAAAATATCCAATGTACAGATACGACTCAGTTAAAATTGTTTTATATTTACCTACAGAAGATAGATATATTATATTAGTTACTAATTATGGTCGAATTTCGACCACAGGGCGACCACTAGTATTCTTAAATATATGTAGATATAGTACTTATATTTTATGAGCTTATCACAAAACAGCAAATGAGTATTAATTCCAGCTAGAATGTATGAGCATCATAGACCATTAGAGAGAGCACCGAAGCTTTCAACTTTAAAAGCTTAGTTACCGTCAGTAATAAAATCACCCAGAAACTGCTAAGGTATTTTATAAACTAACTTCTTAATACGGGTCTTGGTGTATTTATTTTGAAAGTTATTTGTGTAATAAATAACATTAAGTTACGATGTAACAAACTTAATTTCATTAAAATCGTCTGATTTATCGCTTATGCGTTTATAAATATACTCGTTAATAAAGTAAAAAGAGTAAGTAAGTAAGTAAGGGATTTCCCACACATGCAGTTTTCCGTATAATTTTGATTTCAACGGTAGGATTTATAAACTTTTTTTTTATTAAATATTGCTTTTTATAATATTATATAAAATTTTATTAATTATATATATGAAATATTTTTCATTATTAAACACTATAATAGAGTCTATTTTAACGGTTAACTTATTAATTTCATTTTTCATCTAAATCGGCTTTTATCGGCATCTAAAGCAGACTTTTAGTATATCCATTACAATATACAAAAATACGATTCGTTTCTCTTGATAATAGTCAACTCTAAAATAAAATAAAGATATAAGCCATGCAGCTCTAACTTTTACTGTTAACACTTTTTATGTAAAACGACTGTGACAAACGAACATACGGATATTATAATATAAATATGAGTCCGCGTTTCAATACATTTTTACACACATTGTTAAGAATTGTCAAAATAAACAGAACTAATATATATGACAATATGGTTATTTCTTATTTCTTTAGAATATGTCTGATCAAAGCTCGGATCGAAACATCCAATATTTTTTTGGAATATATTAATGCTTACCAACGTTGGCTGCTGACATTTAAATTTATATCAATATTTGTTAAAACAAAGTAAATAAAATGCTTAGAAATAATATTCGAAATAAATTCGCGCAAGACTGAAATAACAGTAGCTGTTTTAACACCGTTCAACATTTGTTTTTATCAAACCGTTCATTCATATTGGTTTGTTTTATAAATTAATATCACAATAACCAAATTCTAAATGAATATGTCTACCATTGAAAAATTGAAATCAGTAAAATTAAATTAAACTAATAAATTATTTGTATACTGTAGTCTGTAACATATAATTTATTAGTAAGGTCGATTTAGAATTACATTATCATCAATACTCTACATTGCTGTATGTGGATCGAGATTTTACATTTCTCACAAAGCTATTTTGTTAATACAGTCATTTTAGTGTGCTACTTTAAAAAAAGTACTTTATGACATGATCTTAGTGAGGATATTACTCGTATGAAGAAACGAAACTGGGGAGGTGAAGGTTGGTTTATAGATATGGTCTAAGAGATACTTTGAACAAGTTTTGTTTTCATGTTCGATAGCTCTATGACCTGGGGCAAAAGGGTAATCCTCCCAGAGGCTATATATATGTATTGAGTCTTACAAGAAGTACTGGTGTACCTTCAATTTCAACGGAGTGTACCTAACTGTATTGAATACGACTACTAGGTACTAATACCAAATATAACTTAACAAAAATTAAGTACTAATAAGGTTTTGAGAATTAAATTTTTTTCAGGCATTATAAAGATGATATATTACTTTTAGAATTTCGAAACCCAATAAAGAGTTCATTCTTAAACAAGCACATCTGAAGGCCTATTATAATAAATCCAAATCGGATTGAAAATCTCTTACCAGCGACTTCTCAATTTCGTTCTGATGCGACGTGATAAATGTACTGAAATAAATTAGGTCAAGAGAGAGTCGTACTCGCGCGCTGCGGGTTCCGTACCAACATCCTATTCCGTACGCGGCCTATTTATGTTGCGTAATTACCAATAAAATAAGATTGGATAACAATGGAAAGCGTGAATGAGCGGAAAAGTGAATCCATTTTGCATTGCACTTGGGTAGTTTTTATTGATTTATACCATAATTACGCCAATTTAACGGTTGTGTGCGCAATTAATATTTTTATGTAAGAGCAAAAACAAATAAGATTAAAAAAAAAACTATATTTATATGAAACATAATTAATGTTCCTTAGTAAGAAATAATAAAATTAATTTGTAAAAATTAGGTTAGGTACTTAACCAAAGTTAGGTACTTAAGTATCTATTTCACCTAGAACATGATCTTTAGCATAAAAGTGTGGATGGACCGAAGGACCGTCGGATGAAGGGTTGAAAAGCATTGTGTTCAGTAATAAGGTAAGTTCTGTCTAGCTCTAGGCTCTTTGATTGTTGAACCCTACATATTGATTTTACGTTCGTAAATGATACCGTTAATACCTTGCTGATTTAAATATTTTAGCTAAAGTTAATATTAAGTGTATAGGCGACCGAATTTTGCCCGGGTTTTGTTTCTAAGATCTAAGATATATTAATGAAGACAGCCTATATTAATACCATATAAAAGCATTTATCTAAATTTGATCCAAATCGTTCAAGCCGTTTTCGAGTACACGAAATTTCATATTTATTTTAAATTAAGTATCTATCTAGTAACTGGCTTATGTTTTAAATAGGTGTCTCTAGTATCTCAGAAACTACATAATTTTGATGTATCTCTGAAATTTAGAAAATGATAGGTCTTAACAAGGCTTACAAAAACATTTGCGATAGAATAATTCCGACTCCTAAGGTACTTTCGCAATAACTTTTTAATCTAAACGGTTACGTAGCTAATCCTTATGAGCGTTCACATAAAACGTACTGAACCGATTTTAACAAAACTTTGTGTAGTGATAAATTATTCTCAAAGGAAGAAAAAATAATGCTAAAATAGACTAGTTCTCAGAAAAGGGGCGCGGGCACCGCTAGCAACATATAAAATCGAAATGTCTGTCTGGAACTTCACAATAATAACCCTGTATATGAGATTCATACCTACTATACTTTACGGTGAAACATCTGTTAAATTATTATACAAAAAATATATTTCATGTTACTAAAACACCAGTTAATATAGAAATTAATTATACCTAAAATTAAGTACACGCAATACAAAATGGCATGTTAAAACTCAAAATAATTGCACAGGAGCATACCTGAGCCCCGGATCTTATATTAAACGAACTCATTTACTAGGACAATAATGTTTATTATACACGAAGCTATTAATCTATCTCCCCCACCAAATGAATTGTGGCACTTAATAAAGATCTTCGTCACCCGCCGGGAGGCGGCTCTTAACTAATAAATAATTAATGCCTCGCCAAGTATTTATTCCTTTCGAGAATAGATTGTAAAAGTAAACAGAGCATTATGTGAGATTTGCTTCAGTAAATAATTGTTTGTTATTGAAAATATTATAATATTTATTCTTATATTAATAATAATTATGAACTAGTATTTAATGTTTAATTGAGTTCAGTCCTTTTTTAACATCCAACGCAATAGTCCACAACGCTTTTCAAGCTTGCTAGGTTCTCTCAGACATGCAGATTTTGTCATTATGTCTTCGTTCACCGTAAGACATTAATTTTATATTGGGAATGATTCGCACATGAAAATATCATAGGTGTGAGACCTGGGATTTGAATCCACTCCACCCGGTTTTCAAAGCTCCTACTGCCTCAAAATAAATAATAATATTGTTTAATTAAAATCAGTCAATTAATATAAATATATTTTAAATTGTCCAATTTTATGTTGAAATTGATCACCGGGTAGAAGGACAGTTCTACAAAGTTCTGAGTTAACGTTATTCATTTAAAAGTAGGTAATATTTTAGTAACAAAATCATAATACGATGATTTTGTTCTTTTTGACTACAAATTAATAGTTCGACACATTCTTACAGAATAGGCTGTGATGGCACAGCATAACACATTGCAGAGTGTTTCTAATTTTAGATCTAAATTATAGCAGCAATTGATGAGCTTTATTTCAACTGTTGAATTTATTACAACTCCCCTCGTAAAGACCTATTCACATTGATTCCATTTAAAGAAAGCCTGGTCTCTATAATAATAACATTACGTAGGAATATTATTTTTATAAAACCTGTAGATATTTGGTACATAACTTTTATATATAACAATTATACTTATGTCCTGGCTGAAAGTTTGATTCAATTATACCGAAAAGTAAGTAGTAAGATTGGGACTGTTGACAATAGAGCTGAAATATCCTTCAGTAACATGACAGGCCACAACATTAAACAACAAACACTTTATTACCAGCGAATGTATGGCAGCTTGAGCTGGCTGTCACGTCCGTTGGCCGACTATATGTTTCATAGGCTTTGATATTACTCTAATGTCTAATACCTTTAGCATCTTTCCAAAAAATAAAAAGAAATTGATTTGATTGCTCACCGTGTGTAAAGACCTTTAGATCTTAAAAAGTAACAACAAGACAGATAAACTTTTATTCGCGAGTAAAAATTACATCGAACGTCACGCCGCTTGAAGTATTTCAGTCTACATTTTACAAAATAGAACCCCACTGTAATATCCATTACTTGAGTCAAATTAAGCCTTATTTTGCGTGACATCGTTTGCCTTTCTTATTTAAGAATTAAGGAGCAAATTCTGCCCTCTAATTATGTGGCCCGACAAATTGCATATTTCTCTCCCAAGATACGAATGAGGGTCAAATATATTTTATTCAATGTTTCATGTGAAATGAGTCGCTTAATATTTGATCGGTTAATTTGGTCTGTACCTATGTAGCTTCCACGACGGGCATAGGTTTAGAATACTTTGAATTAGAATCGACGTGCCATTTTTAATTAGAGTATTTGTTTTTAATTTTCATCACCGTGTATTGAGCATTACCAATTTTCTTATAAACTTCTCCCTTTTTCAACTCTTTAGGAGGTGTATTTCCTAAAAACCTTTCTTAGGATACTTCCTTCCTTTAAGGAACCTGTTTGCCACGACTTTATGGCGTTTAGATTTTCTGAGATATTGTGATTAATTTTTTAATGAGTAGGTACTTTACTTTTAATTTCGTAGTTACAGTAGCTAAAACAACTGTTCATATTTAATGAAGTAAGTAGAAATAATTTGTATGAAGTTTTTTCTCCAAGTTGATAAAGTTTAAGTATACGTGACGACTGCGGCTAATTAGAACAGAATGACAAAATTAAAACAATAAGAACCTTAATAAAAAATATATAGCTAACATTTATTACTTGTATTATTTCTTTATAGTATTATGACTAAATTATATTTCCGAATGTACTTACGGGTAAATGTTTTTCATTCGCAATCAATGTTAGAAGGAAATATAATTTAATATGCTGGTTTTTTTTGTAAGCACTCAATAATTTTTAATACATATTATGTAATTGTGTAACTCCTATAAAATCAATAAATAAATAAATAAATAAATAAAAATTAAATAAGAGTTCACTACGCTATACTCGTACATGTTGGGGAACTGTACGTCTTTTTAGAAATTATTTCGATTCTCTCATAATAGGCGCGAAGTCGTTCAGTTGCGGAAACCAGTCACTCTGTGCTCTCAACTCGCACGATTTAAAACTATTAAGCTATAAGTAAATTGAAATAAGTTATTTTTACTCGATGTAAACGTCTGATCTATGAGGCCAGTGAGAACACATGTTTCAATCATCAAGACACGTAAAAAATTCATTCCAATGAAGAATGAATATCTTTACCACACGTGACTTACGAGTATATATCGCCACACGCCGAGCTATCAGTATTTTAAATATTAAAATGAGATAAACAAGCCGCAATAAATATAATCTGTTGTTTGTGTACCACAGACAAACGTCAGTCAGTTATTTATGGCAGGATTATTTCGCGCGGTGGCCAATACGGCACCCAACGTTAAGCCGGTGATTTAAACACACGGCCTATCGATTTAAAACATGAAAAGTAATTAATCATATTACAGCCTCCTTTAGAAATACGTAAAGTGCCTTCAGCGATGAAAGGAAACGATAATAGGAATTTTAAAACGGTAAAATGGAGCTTAAAGCCGATTTTACGGAAAATAATGTAACATTTTTCACAGAATGTATTTACGGAGAACCGATTATTTAAGAGATGAATTGGTTGAAATTAATAAAGTTCCAGTGAAAATTATGATGATCACTTCCTAAGATTTACTGAAATTTATTGTATAGTTTCATAACACTAATTAGCTCATTTGTTGAACATGTGGGAAAGTAAACTGTAAGGGTTTTAACTTAGTTAAGGGAATGTAAGAATATTACGTAAGTTACTAAAATATGAATTGAACCCTTTGTAGGTACCTATTTAGTACTGAGGTCTCGGATTTTAAATAAAATTTAAATTGGCCATACATATTATGGTTAATTACTTTATCATAAAAAAAACAAACCTTGATCTCTATTCTTCGACGAAATAATGCTTTAGTAAATAAAGCATTCAAGCCATTTTAACATTCCACTGAGCTCGAGACTCCCTTCATTACAAGGGGAATAGGTCATAGTCCACCATGACACACTGGTCAAATGCGGTGGCGAAGACTCGAATCCGCTTCATTCGGTTTCCTAGTTTTCAGCAATTTAATTTTTAAACAATTCAGTCAACCAACGTATAATTAAAAACTTAAGAAACGAAGCTAAAATACTTTTTACACTGCTATTTTCTTTTGCTTTCACATTAGTATGGAACCGTACTTAATAAATTAGCACTAATGTGAAAAATATTTCGAATTTTCTACGTCCGAGCTTTCTGTAGACACTACTCATTTCTTTGATCTATTTCTCTTTGACTGAAATGCCCCGCAGTTAATTAAGTATTTATTAAGTCAAACTTTTATTCAAAGACTAAAATAATTAAATTGGCTTTGGTTGTGGGTTTCCTATCCATTGTTATCTTTTGGTTAATTTCTACAAATTAGTGGTAAGATGTATTTATTGTTTAAGAACTTACTTCTACCACATACGACACAAATGGACAGGTTAAGCAACAAGCCAAATGTTATTAAAATATTTAAATTGTTTTTCTTTTATATATTCAGTCTAGTAACAATATAGTTTATTAATAATTCGTTTTTGATCACCGAAAAAATCTTAAACGTTTATTTGATATTCATATTCTTATCTTCAGTTTTAAGCGTCCCACTGAAGCATGACATTCAATTATTCGAGACGTTCCTTGTCTACCACGCTGGTCAACTGCGGGTTGGTGGACTTCACCTGTCTTTCGGGATCTTGCTAGGTTCTGTTAGGCAAGTAAGACAAGTGGGTAAACAATTTGGAAATGATTGACACATGAAAATATCGAAAGTGCAAGATCCGGTATTTGAATCCGCTTCACTCGGTTTCCCAAGCAAGTGCATTACCTCTGGGCTACCATTGATAACTTTTTAACACAACTTATGATTATTCTTATCTTGCCGGCATATTCTATTAAATATTATCAGTTTAGTTGTCATATTGCATATAACCTAAGTTCTTGAGATTTAGTTACATTATATATACAAAAAATATTTAATCATATTATATAATCATTGTGTTATCTATAGACTGAAGTCTTTGGTGTCAGAATCTGGACATTGAATATTTTTTGAAAAATCATATTGAAATTGTTATTATATAGTTTAAAGATTTTTTTGTCTGTATGTCTGTCTGTAACCGTACCACGAGACAACCAATAGATAGATTGATAAAATGTTGTATTATGAGAGCTAGTTATGCGCGTCAACATATAGGATACTTTTTACTGGAGGAAAATATTTAATTTTAGACAAATCTATAGTTTGTATAGAATATAATAACTATATCTATTATAAAACGTATCTAGGAACGAACCTACAATGCTTGTATGACTGCTAGAAAAGCATATTATATGCCAATTCAAACATAGCGGCAGCTTAATAGTCACAATAGGAAGCCCTGGAAGCGTTTGTGTATTCGAGGCCTGATTTGAACCATGCCAACAAAGTGTACGGTTATTATCGTTTCTACCCTTAGCTAAGACTGTGTTAGATAAGTGCCACTAAATCACTATAGTTGCCAAAAACAGTTTTTGCAAAAATGACCTAAAAGGACGTATAAGCTATTATTTCTTTAGAAAACAGCTGTATTATACAGTAGAAGTTCGTAGACCTTGCCAACTTTTCGGCTACGTAACTGAACACGTACACGAAGGTACTCGTATGTACAATGTACAATATACATATTAGACTATACAAATATGTAACAACTTTTTACTAAATTCATATGGAAGTATAAACAGTATCTTCTTTATATATAAAGCACTTCTGTGCACGTATGTATGTAATAATTGAACTCTGCCTAAACGGCTGGACCGATTTTGATGAAATGTTTTGTGTATTCGAGTAGATTCGAGAATGGTTTCGATTCACAATTCGATCCACTACAAAGTAATTTTTTTGAATTAATTAGTCCTTAATACATTTAGACAATAAATGACATATTCAATTACAATTAAGTCGTTGGTACTTGGTAGGCAACGTTATTTTGCGCATGGGTTCTATACATTTCACCGGGAGCAAAAGTTTATAAAAGATCTATATGTACAGGACAACGTTTGTCGGGTCCGCTAGTCTAGTAGGTATATAAAACACACAATTTTAATTTTTTTTCTCCGTCTGTATGTCTGTATATTCCGACTAATAAAAGTCTTTCATTGGCAGATAGTATATTATATTATTAGAATATAGATATATTATTGGAATATTCATTACTAATTTGTGTCATAACTGATACAAATTAGGTACTCCCCTTTCACTTTGACTTTGATTATCTCACGGGCATCGTATTGAACATAATTCATGAATGTATAATAATAATCAATATGTAATATTAAACTATACCAGTTTAAACCATTGGAGATATTTCAACCTGCCAACGGTCATTGATATGCTAATATGACGACTCAATCTACAACAGTAATATCTATTAGAACCGGGGCGGTTTAAACTATTCAAGCAGACACCCCATTCAAAGTTTGCGATGAGTTAGCTCGGAGAACATAACCAGATAGGTACGGCCAAACGGCTTTATGCTAAGTTATTGATTACATTTACAACTATTGTTATTCATAATAAACATAGTTGAATCAGTAGGTAGGTACATTAAGTATTTTTTGGTAAAACTTAGTGCAGTCATTATTATCCTGCAATATATCACGAGAAAACGACTGGACAGGTTTTGATAAAATTTGATTATATAATAAACTTATAGGATACTTTTTATTCAGGGAAAATACCTTATTTTTTAAAAAAATCTATCTACAACCCGAGCAGAGCAAGGATGAGTTTGTAGTATAATATTATACACAGATTGACATTCTTCATCCAAGAACTTAGACTATCGACTAACATACAAAGCTTATGAGGCTTAAGAGATCAATGGGTCGAGACGTTACTTAACCGTCCATGGCTGACAAAGGACATGCGATCGAGGACATCGCTTAAATAAAACAAAAAGTTAACCATTCACTTTTAAAATGGTTATAGTTAAAGTATTATAAATATGTGCATATGAAAATTCTTACTGATTAAAATTGAAGTTTTTTTTTATTTTGGTGCATCGCACATTGCGTATTGAAAGTGTTTATTTTTTATTTTTCGTGGAAAAAGTTTTCAGGTCATCTTCTTCGTGTTATTTCGCATTAGCGACGATTTGTTATTAACTGGCGCGTTAAAGCTATAACAAAGAATTACATTACTTACGTTCAATATGCTAAGCCTAGTGTTAGCGCAATCGTATCGCGCTTAGTTGGTGTTGCAAAGTTATGCGAGTTTAAATAAAATTACTTTCTGATACCTGATTATTATTAGGTAAATACTTTTAAATGTGAGTCATTTTCAACGTGATTACCAGTTGTCCTTTGGTAGAACATCATGAACATGCATTTCTTAGAGACCGATTTTAGAATGATATAGGAAGCATCAAGCAAGCTAATCCCTCTCAGCCAGCGTAGTCGACCAAGATCCTCGGTATGTCAGAGGTCATGTCATGCTAAAAAACAAAAAGCAAAACGAGTTGGATTATTGTGATAATATTATATACACTATGTAAAGGCGTATTATTATAGATTATATAATAGAGACTTCGAGACTAATATACCTTTATTAAGCATCCAAAACTATTTAAGTAAAATACTACCAAAACTTATAACCACGGACGTGTTCCACACGTATAGTGTTCCACAAACAACATTAATTCACGGAAGATATCTTCAGGCTTCACCCCGGGATAGGTCATTGATATTCAAACATGACGTCTCAATTGAGAATCCGTAATACGTATTCTGAGTGGAGCGATTTAAGCTATCTAAGCATATGCCTATTCAAATCAAGAGAGTCACTTTGTGAGTTAACATGAAAATATGGTTACGTTAGAGGGTGATTTCGTATATAATTTTTGTATTACTTAAAGATAAAATATGTAGGTACATTTTTGGGTTACTGTGTATTATGTAGTTGGAACTTGAAACATATGACTTTTTTGTTGTATTTATTTATCAAACTAGCAACTTACCCTCGCTTCGCTAGAGTTCGCCCCTAGATTAAACGCGAGCGAAGCCACGGGTTCTGCTAGTAAATGTATACAAAAACTTGACAAATTATATACTAAAACCTTCCTTGATAACCACTCTATCCATTGGTGAAAACAGCATGAAAATCGGTGCAGTAGTTTTTGAGTTTATCGTGAACAGACAGACAGACGCGGCGGAGGACTTTGTTATATAACATGTAGTGAATATAATAAGAGTATGATTTTAAGCATTTTTATAGATTTTCGTTTGAACTAACCCAAATCCGTTAAGGAAACTTACAGCTCGGAAACGTGACAAACACTCTCATATTTTTTAATTGTAGTATAATTAAATTATAACTCATTATATGTTGTAAAATTAATTATACTTATTTATAACATTAGAAGACAATGTACACAAACTAAAAAATTACATACTATATCTAAAATGTCAAACTAAAATGTAACCCTCACCCGACATTGATATTCGAAGTTCCGTAACAGGATCAGTTCATATCTATTGTTTAATGTTCCACAATCTTACAAAACGTGATGTCATAATTAACGGAGCAATATGTATTCATTGAGTCAATTTATGTCACAATACTTAGGTAATGGGATTATCTGATAACGACGTTGGGAAGACGTGGTGGGAATACGCTTCTGTTTGATGGCAGGCTTAGTGGAACGTTTGTTTTTGTGTATTTATATATTATTATTTATTAGAATATAATTATTATATAAACAAAATTATAATAATATTGTACATTATTAGATTTAATAAATTAAAATAGTAGTATCTCAAAGTACTTTTTAAGTCTTTAAGATCAAGTATATAATATGATGTCAGATCTTAGTTAATGGGATATAATTTAGTACTGCCTCTATATTAAATTTACTTAAGTGTAGCTTGTATGTACGGTTCCCATAGCTGGAGGTACGGGGTTCGAGTCCCAGATCTCGAGTCATGCCAAGTTTAGTTATTGAGTCCTCCTGTTTAATAGGCTTCAGTAACAGCCCGGATTTGGGAAGTTAGCGGTCAGCGCCGATTGACCTGTGCCTCGGAGAGCACGTAAATCAGGCGGTGCTGCGCCTTAATACTTAGTGGTAGTGTCTCATGTCGTCCCACCGGAGTATGAGAGAGACGGGAACAGAGTGCACTCTCTGTGTCACTCTTGTGTCTGCGCTCTCTCTCACATGAGCTACACTATAATATCTCCTGCACTGCTAGTCTCAATGCAATTGGCCGCGGAATCGGTTAGGGAATTATTATTAGTAATGTAGATGTATATATATGTATGTATATTTTTGCTAGTGTTTTCTTAAAAATAAAACTACAGAACAGGTACTCAATTTCATGCAATTTTATTTATTGGAACGAAGGGCAGTTAGTAAAATGAAAAACTTTATTATCGCCTGACATAAATTTATTTCTCATATACATTATGTATAATTTGCGAATCCACCGTGTCCCGGGACGCAGCGCGGGATATTCTTTATAAAATAATCATTCTACTTCTAAACACACACCGTCCCGCCATTACGCGTCCGCCATTTTCTATCGCATTAAAATATATTTAAGCTGGCAGCACCCTGCCCACTTCGCAATTCAAAATATACAAAAGGCGGCTACTGGGTTGAGGATAGCAACACTGAATATTCGAAATAAATTACGCTTCATCATAGATCTACAGTACATTGTTATTTTATTATACCTTTTAATAAAGTTGTTTTTTTTTAATTAGAGACAAACAACGTGCCTAAATTATCACGAATTCAATAATAAACCAACAATGTGCGGTAGTTCAATGTTCATTTCTCATCTTATGGGGAGCTAAAATTATTTCAGAAAAAATCATTATAAAAATTTATTTGATTTAACTTTTGACTTTGTGATTTTATTTTTAACATATTATAAAAATACACATTTACATTTACATCTACAATTGCATTTGACTGTGAATATTATTTTATTGTATAGAAATAAATTAATAATCTTGGCTCCCCATTTTAAGACCTTGGTCATATTTGCTAAAAAATAAAACGTAGATAGATTAAAATTACATCTTAAAGTATAAACATTAATCAGCAGCAATAGCAAGGGTACGATACAAATTAATTAAGAACACAAGGAAATCATTAAATCAGTCTTTCAAATACAAATTAACAAGTATTGGGAACGAACGACTCTTGGGGGTAACACATTTTGTACTAAACAATGGAATTATTTTCAAACAGCACCTTTTTATGGCAAGTCAATCTAGTGTCAATCGTAAAATCGATATCTAGAGACGAGTTTCAAGAATAATTATACTATTTTGTTTTTTTTTCTTCAGTAAAAATATTCTTATAAGTAAACTGCATACTATATTTTTGTAAAAAATCACTACTTTTGAATATCGGTAATACGATTGACACTTTACAATTGCACTGTTTATGAATACGACTATTGGTTAAGAAAAAAAACAACAATGTTCTACTATGTTAGTATGGAGAGATCGATTGAACAGTATGTGCGTACGGAACCTTCTAACTTTAGCTGCGGAGACTCAGATACTGTTGAAACAGTGTGTTAGAACACAATTAAAAATATAGTGTAAAAGCGGTCATATTTAATATTCAGTCAATTATTATTTAGTCATTTAATTACGTATTTATATTAAAAAAAATATAACATACTTGGTTCATTTTCACTGGTTTTTAAAATTCTTTATAAATATCATGAATTCTGGCTTTAACTTATAAAAAATAAATTAAAATCGATATAGTGCCAAAGAAGGAGCTTTAAGGGTAATTTAAAACACAGTACAAGCTTTAAAAAAAGTGTAATAACGGCTCCCAATCTAAGGTGTAAGCGACCAGACTACGAGTACATAATATGCGATCCATCAACGAGTATTAAATTTTCACTATAACCTCAATTTAACAATATTCTCATTAAAATCTACGTACGTTTTCGTATTATTGATATACCTTAAGTTTTTATAGCTACCTGAACGATTGGCAGTTGATGTCGACCGTGTTAACCGACCGGATACAGACGTCCGCACGCCATTAGACAAAACGAACGAGTTAATGAACTATTTATCGTGACAGCATAATAAGTTATATTCGAAATATCGTCATAATAATCGATACGATTGTACGTCGATATATCGATTTGTATATGGAGACTTATACGAATTTATAAGGAGATTTATTCATTTTAAACGCATATAGGTACATTCTAAGTTAAAAGCTCAACTTTAACTTACACGTAGATCGATATAAGGTATAAGTTTGTATAAAACGAGTGGAAAACCTAATAACCTTAACGATACTAGGCAAGGGGGTTACTGTAAAAGATATAACGTACTACACTTAAAGATAGCTTAAAATAGTGTGATGAGATGCGATATGAAGGAGATAGAAACCTAAAAGTTCAAGTCAAATATGACGCGAATAAGCGCGAAATTAATGAATTACATTGCGTAAAATAGGCGTTCACTTTTATTTATGTATATAATAACAAAATGATGTCGTTGTTCTATAGGAAACAAAGACTGTCAATGTCCAAAACAGTTATCTACGTGACTCCACACTCGATATTAAATCGATTATATAATCGACAAAACCAATCAATTAGCATTACAATTCGATAGATCGAATCATTACCTTACATTTCATTAAAACATTACAACACACCGACAAAACATTTTTTCTACCTAATAATAGATATGTCATTGGATCACCGTCTTCACTAACGGGTGGCAGTGATGAAAAATACGTCCTACATCTAATAACTAAAAAAAAAAAAAACAAAATGGATGACCATTAAAGATTATATAAAAATCTCGCGAGATAAAGTTCGGAATAATACAAAAATAGAATTATGGCGGAATTTAAGGAATACAATGAAATAATGTAGGTCGAACAAAATTTTAAGCTATTTACACAAAAATTACAATCTACTCACACGAAAAAGTTTCACACGACACAGCCGATTCGTCTAAACAGATGTTATATTGCATTAATGAAACATGTTACCACAATTTACACTACTTAACGTATTTAACACCCGATATGAAAAATAAACTTCTAATTACAGCTGCAATAACTATTTATACATTTTATATAATATGTATAAGTAATATGTATGTGATCGGTCGTTTCATAAGTCGCGTAACTTCTTAGCGCACCGATTTCAATATCTAATTAATTATATTTCGCTAAATCATGGCGTAGTTTAAATATAATATTCCAAATTTTATATTTAAATGCATCGACGAATTTTATATAGTCTATGTTGTTTTTAGCTCGAACAGCCAGTGCGTAAATATTTTTTAACTATTGTTATAGGTATAGTATTAGTGTCAATAATAATCCATAAAGACACCTACTCACAATCATGTAATGGTCATAGCAAAGCCTATGAAAATTATAGCCGGCCAACGGACGTGACAGCCCAAGCTGACATACACTAATGTCCCAAATGAGTATACACTCGTTTGGGACATTAGTGTATGGCAGCTTGGGCTGGCTATCACGTCCGTTGGCCGGCTATAATTTTCATAGTCTTTGGTCATAGTAAATATACATCATAAGTAATTTTTCGTAGGCACTCTTACATTAAGCCTCTTAGCAAGTGAACAAAGTGGTTACATCAGTCAGTTCTCTAACTTTGCTTCTTGGAATATGTAGAGCCTTGCATTTAATTCATTAAATAGGTTACGTATTAAATTCAACAGATAAAGTTTTTTTCATTTTCAAACGTTTTGTAACGTGTGCCGATATTACATAGAAGTGCGGGTGAACCTTCTTGAAGTAAAACTTCTATGGCGCTGTGGCAGATACCGCAATTAAATGAAAAAATAATCAAAAAAAAAATAATATCTCATAGAAATAAAATAAAAGTAAAGAGAAAATAAAAGATAGAGAGAAAAATAGAAATAGAGAAAAAAAAGAGAGAAAATGATAAGAAAATGAAAATATTATTTTTATTAGTAATTAATAATAATTATAAGACCCTCACGTGCTAAAGATGTTTTACTTCAAAAGTTTATAGCTCAAAATGGCGCAATAGGAAACTCCAATAATAAGTTTAATTAAAAGAACTATTAAATTATCCATATAAGAGATATAAATGTCTACCAATATGGTAATAGAAAGATCGTAATTTCAATATCTCAGCGTCTGCTGCGGGCATCGTCCGCCATTGAAATGGCTTTCAAGAATAATCTTTTAAAATTGAAAATTCAGGTAGAATAGATTCATTGCCATATTTTAAACCTTGGTATAAGTTACATCAGTAAAATAATATTAATTTAAAAATACGTATAACGGCACACGTTTCACAACAATGAATGATAGACAATATTAAGGCGTTTACATACTGCAAGGCTCTTAGGGTCGCTTTAGACGAGTATGTCTCAGCGTCAGTTGACGTAGTGGTCGAACGAGCCGAGGTATTCAAGGGCAGCGCGGTAGCAGAATTCGTACTGGTCCTGAAACAAACGTAAACATTATTATAATATAACTTATAATTTAAAATCTGCCTGTATACAAATTACAAATACTTATACAGTCTATACAGATGACTGAGATGAGTTTGTTTGTAATGAAAAAATAAGTTTTTTTTAGTAAGTAAATATAGGTACATGAGAAAGTATAATTGTACATATTTTTGTCAGCCTGTTTGTTACGGTTAATATACAAAATGGTTAGACTAATTTTCACGGGGCTTTAACTGGCAGACAGCCATGAAATTGCGAAAAAAATCTTCGTAGCTATAAAATCATCAGAGGGAATCGTTGTTCTTTAAAATAAAGGTAGCCTAAGTCACTTAGGTATCTGCGAGTGAAAGTGTCGTAAAAATCTGTCCAGTCGTTGTAGAGATTAGCGAGAGCAAACAGATAGACAGACAAATATATTAAAAATTGTGTTTTCCTTATAAGTACCATTATATTACACAATATGCATTAAGTAAAAAGCTGTTATGTTCATGTTACATACGAACACTTCAATTTTATTGAATGTATAGATTAGAATATAGAGTATTCTTTAGAACTGCTTAGCGAACTTCGTTATGAAACATATTTCACTTAGATTCCGTTTAACTTAACTTATAATAATAAATCTTTAAGTCAAATTTCATTAAAATTTGTTACAAGCCAACCTTTCACAGAACCTACATTTTTAATTAAACGTAGGTCATGTTTAAAGACGGTGGCGCTTCCCCTTTTTATTTCATTTAATAACAGTACACTTTCTACACCTTTAAAGAAACTTATGCAGCGAGCTTGACGCTGAGTTCATAATTTTATAATGTTTAAAAGGCAGAATTTCTCGTCATTTATTTTCTAGCAACCTCGTGTTGACAGAGTTATTACTGCACATGCATTGAATGAAAAGGAAGTTTAAAAAGTAAATTTGTCAAGCAGTCGTTTAAGTAGATAGTAATTTGAACAACTAATTTCATAAATGAAAATTAATTTCATAAAACCTCTATAAAACTGTGGAAACCAACATTTACGCTGAACATAAACTATACCAGTTAATAGAGTATTCTGCTATACTCTCACTATCACTGCCTGAATCTACCAATTTATAAGGCAGGTTTACACAAACGCGACCTTTACATTGTGAACCAATTCCATTAAAAATAATTACTTAGCCGATACGCAAAATTTACAGCCATCGCCGACGTGGGAAATCCCCGCGGAAGGTGTTTTCAAACCTTTAAAAGTTAATTTAGATTTAGCTACCCATTTTCGTGCTTCATTTATTGATTAAAAATTGATCAGTATATTTATTTAGAAATTTTAAATTAGGTGCACGTAATAAGTACCTACTGTACACCATTAAGTATTCATAACTTATATTAAAATTTTAATAAAAATATTTCACTATAATATGAATTTTAACCAGATCGCGTTTGGGCTTCATAAAATTTTATCATGATCATAATAAATGAGGTTGATTTTAAAAAGGTATCTCTAAAAGTTCTGGCTGAACATAGAATATTCATAAAAAAAAAGTTAGTAGCAAACAACTGACGTAAAATAGGAGAAAATTAAAATTAATGCACTCTAAGTCGTGCCTCGTCGCTAAGCGCATTGAATTTAATTAAAACGCGCGGTCATTTGAGGAAAGTGCTCAAAAAATGTAGAAATAGAATGTACGAAATTTTATTTTTTTATGTTCTCTCATTTTCACTACATTTTTTTGGAGGGCGAATGCACGTAGATGTTAAGGTTGTCGGGTAAATAAAGGTTTTCAACAATATAGGCGTAATGAAATACTTCTTATAATTTCAACATAACTAAAATTAACGTATTTTAAAAATAACCGTAGTTTCACAATTTTCCTTTATCGTTATTGATGTACTACATAATATATATTATATAAATAATATTATCTAAGTATTAATTTTGTTACTCGCAATGTATAAAATTAGATCAATTTGTAGCATATATTAAAATACTGTCTGATAATTTAAACTCCTTCACGACATCACAATAGACTTCATAATGCACAATATAAGTATCTTATCTTAACATCTAAAAATTCAAATTCATTACGAAATATCGAAAACTGCTTTACGTACGAATATAAAGATAAAATTTGGCTATAAAGGAAATAATGTAAAATGTTCGCGTAAATCTAAAAAAAGTATTATACATAATATTATTATTTAAAAAAAAAAAATTAAACCGACTTCAAAAAATCTGCACTAAAAAGAAAATTAACAAAAAACAAAAACCGACTTCCAAACTAAATAAATTTAAACTAAAAAGTAAAAAATAATACTTTTAAGAACTTTGTTAATTTTTAAGTCGATGCCAGCCTAAGCAAAATAACCCTAAATAGATTGTATATTCGATTAATCTATTAATTAGTAAACAATTAAAATACCTGGCTGGCACCGACTCCAAAATTAACAAAGTTCTTAAAAGTATTATTTTCTACTTTTTACTTTAAATTTATTTAGTTTGGAAGTCGGTTTTTGTTTTTTTGTCTCTTTTTGTCTCTTTTTCGTGCAGATTTTTTGAAGTCGGTTTAATTTTTTTTTTAAATAAGTTATTTTTCCATTTTTAGTGTGCCTTTTATTTAGCTGATTTAATTATAGTGACTTACTATATGTCACTAATTTCAAATCTGTTTAAGCTTTATATTAAACAACGAGCATACCTATTAACGAAAATAGTAATTAATTATCTTAAGTACGTACAGCACCATGGGTAGGCTAACGAAAGGTGCCGCTCGTATGAGGGAAAATCGAAACAAAGAATCTGCGTTAGAAAAAAAGGAACGTCTATCCAAAAATTCTAAACGGAATGTATCACGTTCCCAGGAATCACCATCGGCTTATCATGTTCGATTATCTCTCCTGACTTGGTAACAATGGGACCACTATGGAAATATACCCTACCTATCAAAAGAAAAGCTTTTGAAATCGGATTACAGTTGGCGGAGAAATCGGTGAACATACATTATAATCGGTGAACATACATAAAAAAAATACATACATCGGAACATATAACCTCCTCCTTTTTTGAAGTCGTTTAAAAATACAAGTCGAACCTCTGAGAACCTCCTCCTTTATGAAGTTGGTTGAAAAGGGCAAAAAACTAAAATGTTTTGAATTAAATTCTTCACTTCATGACGATTTTGAAAGAATTTTCTTTCAACTTCTAGCCGTTGAGGAGTTGTACCTTCCATCATCAGCTTATCCACATGAGATGGTAATTATCAGATGTAAATCTTTAAAAAACTTTAGAAAATATATGAAAAACGTACTAAGTGCCTATAAAATTTAAGAGTTCCCTAGGATCCCATTATCAGATACTAACTTGGTGACAATGGGAACATTTTGGAAGTATACCCTACCAAACAAAAAATAAATTTTTGAAATCGGCCGACAATTGAAGCATAAATCGGTGAACACAGATAAAAAATAACATTTGAAGAATTCTACCTTCCATCATCAGCTCATCACATGAGATGACGATTTTCAGACGCAAATGCTTGAACAGCTTTAGAAAATATATCAAAAACATAATAGGTGCCTATAAATTTTGAAAGTTGCCCTGGATTTCCCTGGGATCCCATCATCAGATCCTCAGAACTATACCCTACCGAACAAAAGAAAAATTTTTGAAATAGGCCCACAGTTGGCGGAGAAATCGATGAACATACATAAAAAAAATACATACAGTGGAACATATAACCTCCTTTTTTGAAGTCGGTTAAAAATGACCCTAGGTCATTGATTTATAATATATAGATACAGCCAATATAAAATTGGCTATTTCGATATTTTACTATAAGTATAAAATAAAGTTAAATTCTATTAAAATCGATCGAATGTAACTAAGCCACGTCGTTTAGAACTGTAATTTAGCACCTTGAAGAATGTGGAAAGTTTTCAACGGAAGATGGACTGACTGTACAGTGTACATTTACTAAAGTTAGGTTTAGCTAAAATATATACTCGTACGTTGTATGTTCGTTTTAACGGTTAGTACTTGTAGTGTACGTGCAGATTTCTCAGAGATGTAATCTTTTTATGTATATAAAGTAAAAAGTAGTCTATAAAGTATCCTATCTGTTCTCTCTGATAACCAGTTATTCCAAATTTCATCAAAATCAGTCTAGTGGTCTTCTTGTGATGCGGTCACCGATAGAGAGATAGATAGAAAAAAAAATATCTAAAAACTATAGACTTGGTCTCCGTGTCAGTATCAATAATAATAATCACAATATCAAGGAAAAAAAAATTTTTGCAAAAAATATTTGTACGGATTCGACCTGGTTAGAATTTTATTACATGTATAGATGGTGTTGTTTGAATTCAAAGCTTACCATAAGAAGGGGTATCGGTTACATATTATACAATATATGTACGTCTCTAATTTCAGATTTCGAGACTGTCTATTATATTAAACATGATTCTAAATAATAATATTTCATCAAATTCTTTATGGAAGGCTTTCTAATTATGTTTTTATATAATATATAATATTATAATCTATACTCGTACTATATTATAATTTAACAATATTATAAAGCTGAAGAGTTTGTTTGTTTGTTTGTCGTAAGGAAGAACGCCGGTAGCTCTGCGAGGTAGCGCGACTCGGATTGAATTTGGTTTCCAGCATTTAGAACGCCGGCGAAGCTGCGGAAAGGGCTAGTCATATTATATTCTTATAATATCAAGTGAGCAATTTTCGAATACATATTGAATTATAAATACATCTACATAGATGTCTTATATGAAAAAAAAGCAACTTTATATCTTTTCCGAGTGAAGCCCAAGTATAATAAAGTGATTATATAATAAACTTTGGTTACGTGTATCATTATTACAATTGTCGAAAAAACTGTATTGTAAGAAATGTATGTATTTATATTATAAGCACTATGTATTCTATTTTGAATCACAAAACTTTAAATATGTCGTCTACACAACTATTCAAATTCTTATTACGAACTTATATAACTTTCGCAAGTGCCTAAAATTATTTTCCAGTTCTTTTTGTGTAAGACACTCAAACGACATTCATTTCTGAAAACTTTTGTGCCTAAATTAATATAACGTTAAACTTGATTGAAATATTATGAAGTCTATTGTGATGTCGTGTAGGAGTTTAATTTATAGAAATGTATTATTGTCTTCAAGTATTCGTAGACTAGCGACTCACCTTCGCTCGGGTGCTTCCTGCCAAAAAAGTTTGTAGCACAAAAAATAAAGGACTTTCATACAAACTTGCGAAATCCCTTAGACCTCCTTAATTCGGCCTTATCGCAAAATCCGTTCTCAGCAGACGTCTACTATCTTTAAAATACCTCCCTGCCAAATAACATCTTTATACGTCAAGTGGTTTTCGATATTTTGTGATGAGTGAGTGAGTGAGCGAACTTTCGCTTTTATATATTTAAATAACAGCTCGTATTTATTGCTATAAGAAGTGCAATTGTTTGCTTTAATATTCACACGCATAGGTACCTAACAATTATGTCCTCTAGTAGATATTATAGTGAAGCGCGTGTACGCGCAGACACAAGTGCACTCTCTGTTCCCATCACTCTCATACTCCGGCGGGACGACACGAGACACGACCAGTGAGAGATAAGGCGCAGGACCCACGCGACACGTACTCTCCGAGGCACGGGGCTGACACACCGCCAACTTCCCAACTTCGGGCTGTTACTGAGGCTTACGAAACAGAAAGACTCAATAACTAAACTTGGTTCGACCCGGGACTGGAACCCAGGACCTTCCGGTGTGCGACTGTACATGCTAGCCACTACACCACCCAGGCATTTGCGCATATACATTGATATGTACCACTCGATTGTATGTAAATACGGTTGAAATTGGTTCACTTTAAGTTTACAAGTAAATAAAACATATTACTGGTTGAGTTAATAATGTAATTTCAAATGTAAATTTGCGTATTTGCTTATTTGTACGTTTTACTTCATACTTCCGACCGAGATCACTGAATAGTGGTTTGGACACAACTGTTGTCAACACTAAGGATATATGTACATTGGACATATAAATTCAATTCCCATAACAATTTTACTTTTGTTTCGGGTCTACAAAGTACAAAACCTTTTGACCCAACAGGTCAGAGAGAGGATCAGGATAGATATACAAGTATATGCTTGTTCACCTGATTTGCTTGCTAAAATTATTTATTTATAAATTAACGCTAATTTTACCTAATTATAAAAACTCTCAAGTAACAAAGAAGAAGAAGAATAGAAGAAAGAAGAAGAAGAGAAGAAAGAAGAAAGCTAGTTACGTTACCTCAGTTTGCACCATGGCGGGGCGCTGCGTGCGCAGCGTGCGCACGGTCTGGAACACGTCCACCACGCCCTCGTACTGCATGCGCTCCAGCACCGTCGACAGCGTTATGAACACGCCCGTGCGACCGACGCCCGCGCTGTGCACCAATCATATTATTATTTATGCATACTTGTAATAAAATTCTTACCCCCGCTACACACGTAACGATATATCGTAGCGATTTCAAACTGTGCAGATAAATCGCCTCCGCTCACGCAAGAAACATGTCGTCCACGACAAGATGATGACGTACTTGCGATATTAGGCCTCGTTATGTGTTTAAAGAAAAAAAAAAGCGCGGAGTGTGTGGAAGGCTATACGCTATATTACATCCCGCTATGATCAATAGGAGCGGAGCACCAATGAAAAATGTTGCCAAAACGGGAGAAAAATATTCCTTTTGAGAGCTTCCGTTGCGTGCGCTGCGTAAACGGTTAAAGTTATGCACAAATTATGTATGACGGAATTGTTCCTCTTTAAAAGTTCTAAAAAAAGTCCGCAATAGCATATGTCTATCTTTTAAGCTTGACTCTCTATAACATTTTTTATTGTTATAAAATTCGTTTTAAGATAATGCATTATTTGCGATGGTGTTTAATAAACATGATATTAATCCTTATCCAAATAAATAAGATATTCATCACAAGTATTTAATTTTGAATAAAATTGCTCTTAGAATCATTTGATTTCAATGAATATCTTATGAGATATAATAGTTTTAAAATAACTCCGCAATAAAATAATTATCATCGCGTTCAATATGGGGGGACGGGCGAAAGAATTTGATTTCCAGACTTTAGAACGCAAGCGAAGCCGCGGGAAAGACTAGTTTTTATATAAAGCGGGAGTAGAAACTTTTTAATTGACGCGGCGGGAAAGTATATAGCAACAAGCGAGCACCTTGAATACTGGCGCGAACTGAGCGATCCCCATCCACACGTGACGATAAAACTGTGCAAACGCAATCGACAACGATTTATTGGATAGAAATTGCAACTGCCACCGATGAACGATAAACTGCAACGATTTACCATACACACGATCGATAAATCGACGCAAACCAGTTTGCGCAGTTTTATCGCTACGATATATCGTAACGTGTGTAGCAGGGGTTATTAGTCAAATCTGTAGGTACATTAAATATTTTTTGGAACTTATTGAAAAAGTCAAAATTATCGATACAGAGGTCGTCGAATCGAGTTTTTATATTTTTTTATCTGCCTGTCTGTCTGTGACCGCATCATGAGAAAACCACTGAACAGATTTGAATGAAAGGTTATCAATACCTGGTTATCTGGGTTAACATATAAAATACGTTTTAAGGTGGGTTCACGTTACACCGTGCCCGGCCGTGCCACGGCCACACGATCTACCATTAATTACTTCATACAAAAGCATACTATAGATGTTTGACCGTGTCCCGACCGTGCCACCCTTAATACTCCAGGAAAATAGTTGAATAGTACCATAATAACTGTTAATACAACTGTATCCCACGGGGTCCGTAAGCTTTTTCGGGATAAAATGTAGCGAATGTACTATTCCAGATTATGTTATACCATGAGTATAAAAATACATCTTTAGAGATGAGTCAGAGATATTATAAAATAATAAGACATAGAACCGCGGTTATATTTTGTATAATAGCTATTACATAAAGGGAAAACTTAATAAGTTTTTTTCTGTATGATGAATATACTCGTATGACAAGATAAGCAAAAATTATGAAGCTATCCTTCAAACGTTTTCTATCTTTTTACACGATGAGTGTGACGTTGAAATATTATAAGCTACTTTTAATAAGATTTTTGTTTAAACTACTTTAAAGTTCTTTTTCGTATGTTATGATAAGCAAGGTTTATTATGGTAAGCAAGGTATCAAGGTTATGTTATGATAAGCAAGGTATCAAGTTTTGATTAACCCAAGTTCATTTTAAACCGTTTTTTTACACAATCAAAATGCATGTTTCTATCACATTTTATGTTTCATTATATATTTACCACTGTCTTGCTCTAACTTAGTAGTCTTATTGTCTACATACATTCGTCGAATGGCAGAAGGAAACGCAGCTGCTACCTAGCATAATTGAAAGTATCAAATACACAATAACAACCGTCGACTTAAAACATAATAATATTATGCCACAGCATATAAGGCAATGGTAGCCCAATATTATGGGCTATATATTATGCATGGCAAACCGAAAAATACGGGTTCTAATACGGATCTCGTATCTAGGATATTTTTATGTAAGTATCGTTTCTAATATTGTTATTACTTAAGGCGAATGAAAACATGGTTCGAAAACCCTCATGTCAGAGAGAACCTAGTAAGTTTTCGAAAGACATGTTCTGTCTGTCAACCTGTACTGATCAGTGGGCTATGGTCTGATCCCCCCTCGTACTGAAGGAAAGTCAGTGCTCAGCATTGGGACATGAAAAACGGTTGAATAATAAAACAAAGCAAATCAAAACCGACCTGCAATGTACAGTGATGGGACCATCTTGTCCAAATTGCTCCTTCGTCTTGTGAACCTGCCCGAGGAAGTCAATGAACCCGTCGCCGCTCTTCGGCACGCCCTGCTCCGGCCAGTCCGTGAACTGGAACTGGCGGACCGTCCTCGACGCGCCGTCGCGGGCGTCTGTCATCTGTATGGAGGAAATTATTGCTTGTTGTCAATTATTCATAAGTTATGTATAACATGCTCAGGCAAATCTGTCTAACTAATTTAAAATGGTGTAGCAAAATTTTAAAATATTATTTTCTATGTCTTCTTTTGTATAATAATATGTATATCTATTTATGCATTTCTTTATAAATATCATACTCTTCGTTTATTATTATATTTTCACAACAATTAAAGCTGTGAACAAAGATACTTTACGCTTTACCTTGAATTCCCTCAAGATATACTGAGGCATGTTGTACTCAGCGATGGGGTCGACAACGAAACATTGATAGCGGACAGAACGATCCGAAGGCCAATATTGGTGACACTTTTCCTGAAAATACACATATATATTAAACATCACTTAAAAACAAAAACTTTATAATTATTAATTAAAACAGTAACTTACTCTTCCCATTTCCTTCAACTTAGTTAACATAACTATTATAGTTGAGTTATGTTCCCAGAGCATTCGCCAGAAATCATCAGTCGTATCGGGCAAAGGTCCCTGAGTAGCGATGTAGGCCGCGCGATATTTATACCCGTCGACAAACGATGCGTTGATATAATCAGATCCATCTCGTGGTGTTAAGCACACTCTGGTCGACTCGTATGGCAAGATATGTACTAGTCTATTCTTATGTTTGTTGCACGGCAAGCTAGCGGATACGAAACGGCTAGAGTCGGCCTTCATGTTCGCGAGTTTCTTAAATTCCAACTCCATGCCAGTTATGTTCTCGATTGTATCGATACGCATCAATTTTTGTATGTGAGGGTGTAAATTGCGTGCGGCGACTTCTGTATCTCCGCATATAACGGCTTCGAGCAGGGCGTCGTGGATGAAGATGTACTGGTCTTCGGTCTGTACCATGTAATTACGTTGAGCTCTCAAACAAGTTACGTGACCGTAAATATCGACTGTACGTTCATGTCTGGCTCTTTCAAGCATTGAATCGATTACTATGAAGCAACCAGTTCGTCCGACGCCGGCCGAACAATGAACCACTAGTGGACCAGCATCAGGTGGATTCAATGCGCGAACTCGTCGTAGGAATTGTAAGAACGGAGCAGGATGATCTGGCACTCCATGGTCAGGCCAGGCAGTAAACTGAAGTTGTTTGATCTCACGTCGCTCTGCACCACCATTTCTCGTTACATGGAATGTTCGAATACAATATGTGGCGAGCTCTTGTACTTCTGAGATGGCAACCGTCATCATGCCATACGATTCGCTTCCCCTACTAGGCCAGTATTGATCACATTTAATTCGCGTTCTTTCTTCTAACTTTGTCATCATTACTATTGTGGACGTTCGCAGTTCCCAGCACATTCTCCAGAAATCGGCGAACGTTTCTTGCAACGGCCCTTGAGTTGCGACGTAGGCATTATGTTTACGATACCCATCGCAATAGTTGGCATTTATGTAGTCGCTTCCTAATATTCCGTCAATCGGTTGCAAAATAACACGGCTGTGGTCGTACGCTATGACGTTGGCGTAGCGATTCTTAGGCTTGTTTACTTCCATGTTAGAATGGTCCCATGTGAACTGTTGACCAGGTTCTATACTTTCATATTCTTGAGAAAATTTGAGGTTATCACTGGCTTTTAGTCTATCTATATGTTCGGCGAGCTCCGATATCGGTATAGGTGGGTGAGAAATCATAGCAGGCGTTTGGAAGTTTAAACGTCGCATTTCTACCGGATCAGACGGTGCTCCAAAACCAATATCAGCCGACATAAGAGGTCTAGTAACTGCTGCTTGATCAGGAGTTTTGCAAGGCTGTCTTCTTCTTTTAACGATGAATAGAAATACAAAGCATAAGGAAAGCATCAATGCCGCTATGATAGGTCCAACAACCCATAGCATGCCGGCTTCTTTTCTATTCTCTTCTATCCTTATTTCGGGGTCACCATTAATGTCTTTAGGGTCAGGTCTACTAGGCTCTTCACCTGGTGGGGCTTCTCGCATATCTAACGATAAATATTCCGAAAACGGACTCGATGTATACAAATGTTTTTGAGGAGTGTCCACGACTGCTCTTACAAACACTCTATACTTTTTATTCGGGTTCAATTTTCTGTTGAGAAATCCTTCATACATTTCATCGTTACCAAGATGGAAAGTATAAAGAATATTTCTTTGTAAAAACTTAGCAGCTATGTATGGCGCATTTTCATCATCTGTTCGAGCGTTATTTTTTATTAAATCATCTGTCAAAAACTGGTCGGGGTGTTTATGATTATGTGCTTTGTCATCAGGAACTACAACTAGATAATAATGTGAAATAGGCCCATATTCTTCGGAGGCTTGAGGTAGAATAACGAGTATTTCATTTTCAACAACGCCGTAAAAGTCCGGCTTAACCATCGGCTTAGGTGCAGCCATTTGGGTGGTTACAAAAATCGTAGTAGGCGGTCTATAGGAATTATCATTAGGTATGGCACTTATATTAACATTATATGTAGTGAAAGGAGATAAATCATTTATAGAATATGAATTTCTATCATGTTTAACTATTATTTCTCTTTTAGGAATTTCTTGAGTTTGCGTCATTCCGAGTGAATCGACGAATTCTTTAATGGCATTGTACGATATCTTATAGCTAACTGGGTTTAAGCGTAACGGGGGAGACCATGACAGGGTCATGGAGTGGGTGGATACATCTTGAGCTCTAAGATGTAAAGGCACTTCTTCGGGCTTTATTTTAACAGTAACCTTTTCTGATAGCCTTCCTAATCCTTCGGCTGTTTTGGCAGCTACCGCAATAGTATATTCCGCAAATTTATCTAAATTTTCTATGTTCGCAGAATGTGTTACATGAACGTTTATTTGCTGCCATTCATCCAAATCATCTACGGGAGTCATAGTATAAAATATGACGTAGCCTATTATCTTTTTTCTTGATGGCACTGTTTCCCACCATACTTCTACCCCTGATTCCGATGTTGCGACCGCTTTCACTGACATGGGGGCCCTACCAATATCCCTTTCTGTGTGAGCGGTTATATCCTTGCTATATGGGCCCGGCCCTTGATCTGTATAAGCCCTAACTTTGAACACATAATGAGCATCTTCTTCTAAGCCAGTGAACACTACTTTTGTCAACTCTGTAGTTTTATCTACGTGAGAAGATTGGTCTCCCCTTTTGAAAAATTGGACGTCATATTTCTTTATCTGACCGCTACGATCAGCTCGTACTGGAGGCTCCCAAGTAACACTGATAATATCAGGTGTTTGGAAGTGATATGTAACATTTGTGGGCGGGCCTTTTGGTGCACCTTCGGGTGTTATCCAATATTTAATGGCTTCTTGACCTATACCTATCTGATTTCTTCCTGCCACTCTAGCCTCATATTGTACTCCCCTCTCTAAGTCATTGATTTTATGCGAGGTAACTTTTGTTCCAGAAAAATTAATTTCTTCTAAGGGTTGATCTTTAATACCGTATCTTAACCTGTATCCAAGTAAATCGCCATACGTTTGAGTTGGTTTTGCCCATTCGATTTCTATTGATACAATAGGATCGCGCTCCAAGATTCTGAAAGAAATTAAATTATGTAATATATGTATTGACAAAATATACACACACATATTTTATATAATATTATGCTACTAGTTTAATAAGTACTTTCTTGAACTTGAACAAATACCTTACTTAAATTTGGAAAAGTTCAATGTCAAACTTACTTCAAATTAACAGTAGGTCTATTCGGCACGCCACCGGGCGTTTTTACAGATACCGGAGGGCTTCTATCTCCATCGCCCCTTCTCGTGAGAGCCGCTACTTGAACACTGTACCGGGTGTCCGGTTGGAGTCCGGACACATTCAACTCAAGTGTCGTATCGTCCATCACGTTGAAACGCATTGGGTCGTTGAGTAGACCCTTACCCTGATAACAATTTGCAAGTGAGTTTCAAGAGTATTTATACAAAATTATTTAAGCAACTAAAGAGGTAGACTTGTAATAATAACATTTAATGTAAATGATTATAAAAATAAACATTTTTGCTAAACTACAGCGACCTATGAGTATGTAATAATATTAAAAAAATCAAATAAACTATATTTGTGCATGTATCACATTTTTCATTTTCATATCTAATACATAATATATTTTTTCTTAATAATGTAAATTCTTTTTCATTTAATTTCGTACCTCTTCCCTGAGTTCTTGTACATGAACGTGATAGCCTCTGATAATTCCATTTTTCTCTTTTTCTTGAGGTGGTTTCCACGTGACATGAATTGACGTAGAGTTGATGGAGGTCACCTTTACTTCTTGGGGCTCACCCGGCACTGTGTATACATAATAAAAGTTAAAAAATCTGGGCCGGACCTACTTGCGCATGGACCTAAATGCCCTATCAGCATCTAAGGGAGCGTGCTAGAAATCTACCTTAAGCTTAACGTTTAATCGGCTAAGTTTTAAAGCTTTGAAGGTTTTTCGGTAAGCATTGCAAGATTGTATTTGAAAACGTTCCAGGTGCGGTCGGTAGTCCCCGTCGGTTGCTGATAGAGTATTTTGGTCGCGACGCAGAACGCCGCTCAGCATCTCGATCGGGCATTTGAATACCAACACACACTGATCAAATTAACTTTTACGCCCTTTCACATCACCATAACCAATTAAAATCCATTACCTTCCAATCCACATCAGTAAAGAACAACTAAAATCGTTAAGCATCATAAAAAGTTAACATTTAGTAAGTTATCTATATACAATATCCAAAAGCAGCGTATCTATATCTAAACATATTAATAGGTTTCACATTCTGCAAGGGACCACACATAAAAATAAGACTTGGTCACACGTCGTTAGTAAAGGAGCACACCAAGTCTTTGAAAAAATAAAGGAAGACACAAGAACATGCGTCTTTAGGGTTTCAACCGCTTGCAGTTTGTCATTAAGAGGTTATTAGATCATTGTGCTAGGAAGAACAAACTACTTAAAGCATAGGCACAAGCACAAACGCACATAAATATAAGCACTATAGTAAATTATACTCACTCTTCATAGCTGTACGGGTTACCAGCAGCCCATACAAAGTCAGTGACGAGAGAAAAAAGAGAAAAACGCATTCAAATACATTTAAGACAAATTGTGCGAACATTGCAGGGCGAACGGAACTACTAAGTGAGAGATTACGAGTAGAACGCTTGTCGGCAAATAGGGGGTAGTCTTATTTCACATCCTCGTGTATTTTGAGCTCTTTTGGAGGCGCATTTAGGTTAAGCCGCTTGGGACGTCGACGCCAGTCGTATGCATCGCCTTTTTCTGCTCACGTACAAAAATGGCAATATAATTTAAATTTCGCGTAGGATGAAAAGTTAGTGCAACTTGAGAATAATAAAAATTTTAAATTATGGGTAACAATTAATTTCTTGTGATTTTTAGTGAACAGTAGAAGGTGACACACATTCATGCGACCATAGATCGTTTGTTACAGTCCCTTGGAACGGCGATTCACTCACACGCACATGTATTGATTAAGGCGACGGCGCCGGTCTGTGTATGTGTGCTTCATCAGTGTGATCTTGTTTCATAGAGCGCCACTTGCTTCTGTGTGTGTCCATTGTACCTTGTGTTGCTATCCACAATGATGTCTGTGAAGGTGTCAGTGTCATTGTCCGGTGGCTGTATATCTTCTAAAACTGTTCAGTAGAAAATCAGAGATTAATCTATTGATCTCTAGCCGAACTGTATTGTAGCGTTCCCTTCCGTTCATTACTCGATAACGGCAATAGCGTACGTTAGGCGTATTCTGTATGTCACAATATATTCTAGTGTGCATGCACGACGATAGTTCGATAGAGTAAATAGAAGAGAAGGAAGAGAGAAACGTCTACTGGCGAGAAGTTGTAGCGTAAGAGTGAGAAAGATAGATAGATAGAGGGATAGAGTAGAAATAGCGCGTAGTCTAGACTGAGCTGAGCAGTTTTGGGATTATATGCGAATTTGCGGAACTGATCCTTTGGATACTTTTTGGGTGTGACCAATGTATGTAAATTATTTAAGATCCTCAGGATCAAAGTCAGTTTTATCCGCTTTTTTCCCGCTAAGAGTATAGTCAGATAGGTTTGAGTATAGAATAGTTGTGAGTAGTATAGTAGCATGCGCGCGTGTCGTGTGGGACGGTATTGGTATTCAAATGCGGCGCTCGGGCCGTGGTGCGTGTCGGGCTGAATGACCAGGTTTTGAGCAACTGAATATAACTTTGCGATGTAAATGCCGTATAATTGGTGGAATTATGCAAAAGGGAATTTTACATTGGACCGACCGTTTGAATTGCATGAGGACGGCGGCTGGGAAGGCAAATGTAAACTAAGAGGCTCTTTGTTATCAGAATTTCTAGTTAACCACGACGGCTTTTACATCGCAACGTTTGTGGGTTTTAGTTTATTGGTCATTTCTTGTATGCCTCGCACTCGCTCTCTCACCTTGTGTCGTCGCTAGTTGTGCTGAGTGCTCCTAAAAGTGCTATTCTTGTTTCACACAAAGTAATGACCCCTATATGTATATGTATTTTAATTAGCAACAATTGTGCTCCACAAGATAAACCTATCAGGTGCCCAGTGAAATTAACTGAACGAAAAATAGTGCTGTGTCGGTAAAGAAAGCATGCAAAATTGTGTTTATTGCTAAATACTTAACAACTGTGCGTCAAAATTAATATATAACGGTGCCGTCGACACTATACCAGGTGCAATATATGTAACTTTGCATTTCAGTGAGTGCCATCTTTAGCAATAAATGACGTATCAAGACGATACGTCATCAAATAAAAATCATTACATGTGACAAGTGAGTGGAAATAGTCTATGTCGCTTTCAACGACAAATATATTATAGTGAACCAAATGACTGATAATATATAATACATTTAAATTCATCGGCAAGCATATTAAAAGTTGGTTACGAGAATTAACCTCCTTGAATAGAATCCTGCTATATGCTCATAAGGAAGAAACAAAAGAAAAAATGACATTAGTAACGTTGTTATTAGCATCTATTCAGAAATTCAAGAACGGATTTATTTATTTGCGTAACAGTAATTTATTAAAAGGGTCCCACCACCAATTTAGAATGAACAAACATTTGCATATCAAGATTATTACGGCGGGAACGGAAATAATTTGCGACTATTTTGAGGTGCGAAATTGCTTACAATTATTTAGGTAAATTCATTAAGCACGCTAAATTATATCCATTCTGCCATAGTTGAACCAATCACGTCTACAAAACCGTCCATTACTGAGTATGTACATATATATTATTATCTGTACGAAATGTTCAAGTTAAATTCAATATGGACGGTTTTATAAAATATAGTTTACCCTCCACAGCGGTCACCTTAACATAACAATTGTTTCATTAAAATGAGAAATATTTCATGATATTAATGTCAAGAATAAACGAAATGTCAGAGGATTTGCGTCGCGACTGTAGTTGTTTCACGTAGATAAGTACTCAGCGCTCGCTACACGCCAATCCTGTGGCATTCAATGTTAAGAATTATTATTATTGTTTGGTTAGTTTCTGTAACTCAATTTTATGTAGCAAAATAGAAAGATAAAAAAAAATTATTCTCTTCATAATATTATTTTAGCAATTACTTAAAAATGGAATCATATAAAAGTATATTTTAAATCAATAATACAATAAAATTGAGTTTTCATGAATGAATGTGATGTATTGAAACGTACCGTCTTCGTATGTGCGGACTGTGACGGGGTAGGAGGCGGGGCCGTCGCCCACGCTGGTGCCGGCCAGCACCCATATGCGGTACTCGGTCCAGCGGCGCAGCTCGTCGAGCACGAAGTTGGTCTGGTTGAGTTTGACCACCGTAGCCTCGGAATCCCCCCGCCCAGACTCCACGCAAAGCAGTTTGTAGTAGGCGATCCTCCCTCCCGCCTGCTCCGCCGGCGGAGGCTGCCACGACACGTTTATAGCCGTCGGCGACGCCGCCACCGCCGTCACATTCATCGGGGGCGCTCCGGGAACTGAACAAGCTCAATTCGTAAAACACCAAACATCGACCGGCCCGATCGAACCTAGGCTCGATACAAAAACACCTGATCCCAAAATCCTGAATCGCCTATGAACCTATCGATGGATTCACTGAATGCCGTTCGGTAAAAAGAAAATAAAGGAAAAATGTGCCCAGAAATCAAAATAAACGATGAAAAACGTCAAAATAATATAATAAGCATGCACAATTTTGTATGTAGGATCCGCTCGCCCATACATCTCTCTATGTGTCATACGCTTACTCCTGTCGGAAGAAAAATGTGATCATTAAGGTCTATTACGGTACGAACAACATTTGCCTTTACGTTTGCATTCTCTCATTCGAATGGATAAAATGTGTAATTTTCGCATGTTGTTCGTGTCGCGTTAGTATAAAAAGTTAAAATAAAACGTCAACCGAGGCGACGCCCCGTCGGATATAAAACATACCAACGACATAAAGCTACTAGAGTACAGGTACTGGTACAGTGTACGCATCCGACGCCGGACTATGAATGTTTAAGGTGAACTCGATGCGTGCACGTTACCGATCGACGAGTTTACAATTACAAAACACATATTATTGTGATAAACTTGGTGCTTGTGCTGTATATTACTGGCAGCGTGCCGGGCAGGTGCTCTTATGTGAAATATTACATTACGAATTACCTGGAAAACCCAAAATTGGCTCATACATTACTTTCTTACTCCTCAACGTTTCGATCGGGAGAGGATCGTATTATGTTGAATGATTGTTAAGCTAATCGTTTACGGTCTGTTAAGCGATCGTTTTGATCCCATTAGTTAAATGACGATGATAGTTATAGGGTTAAAATTAGTCCCAAATAATATGTTCTCTCTCCCGACGGCTACAGCACTCTCACAAGACATTCACACGTTATCACTCCACTCCAATACCGAGATCAGTTCAGTATTGAACTAGCGAGGTTCGAACATACCGTATTGTTTCGTTCGGACCGCTATAGGCGGGGTGGTCGCTCCTTCGCCGCGCTGAGAGCGAGCCGCCAGCCAGATGTAGTACAGGGTGTTCGGGTACAATCCGTTCAGGGTGTACGTCTCCGTTATTGGTATCCGTCTGTGTGAGTTTGGGATGATACGATATTGTTACTAAAGTTAACGTAATTTTCGGAACAATTTTACTTTAATTGTATATGTAATATTATGAAATATGTATATTTAAGGGCATTAGTCTTATCGAGGGTAATTTTAAGTCTTAATTTTTCCGATATTCATATTAAAGCGAAATATATGTGCGAGTATCGTTCTTACATATTATAATATGTATACGTTTCACAATTCATTTTATAAAAACTGATTTTGTAAGTAAGAAAATTACACTGAAACCTATATATAAGACACGATGATTTCATTTTGGAGCTAGTAAAGTGAAATAAATGGTAATAGTTATAGAAAAATCCTTTGGATTTTATTTTATTTAAAAATCCTTGACATTTATTTGACCCAAATTATTATTAAAACTCAAATTCAGCAATGAAATTCAAAACGTTTTTAACGTAAATATCCCGTGTAATGTTAGAACAACTTTCCGCACATCATTTTATTTTTCCTATCTGAAAATTAAACCTCTAAAATATGCCAGTTTTTTAAAGGGAAATATTTCTCTGACTTTATTATTAGTAGGTCTAGGTTACTTGCTTAAGATTCAACTACGTAGCTATTAAATAAACAAGACCTTTCTAAATTTGTTTTTTGCAGCACATTTATTTTTACAAATTATTAGCACAATATTGTCATCACCTTTAAAGGAACGGCTTAGTTATGTAGATCTCAATATCAATGAGTACTTTTCATTAAGATGACGGACAGTAAAAACTTAAAATTATAAGGGTTTTCTTACTTTCTGTGATGTTGTTTCGCATAAGTATCGTTCCAGTACAGCTCATAAGACACGATGTTATCTCCGGCGTGCGTGGGCCTCCTCCATGATAGAGTGACTGATGTTTCGCCTGCTTCGACGGCTACTAAGTTCGATGGTTGAGATGGCACCCCTGTACGTTAAATAAACACATATTGAATATTATTAAGAAAAATATTACACTGTATAATAGTTTAATGAAATCTTTCAGCCAGGATCTAATGAGAGACCCGAATTAGAACCGCGTGGAAAGCAATAAATTACCTATATAACTGTACTGTAATATTTGTTATATTAGTAATTAGTAACTGTAATATTTGTTATCCTAGTGAAACTAGTAGAACTCCTAGTATGGGTTTTGATCGTGTAAAATAAGTTGTTGAAATCATTGCACCTTTAAAATTTAGGAAATAAATTTTATTTATTATTTAATTACTTCATAGTAAAATACTAGTAGGGAGTTTAAGAAATCATAATCGGTATAGATACGTCTGTATTTTATTTATAATTCTCTGATTTGGCTTGCATCAGCAAACATGATAAACAAAATATGATGATAATATTACTATATTGATAAATACAATTACATAATAAATTAAGTTAAAATAATTTTGGTGTGAGTAATTAAAATAGTGGTCACGTATGTATATTAATTATTAAATAGTTGGTTAAACAATTATTATTTTCAATGGCTGTGTAAGCTCATTAGATATTTTGGGGATAGTGCCTACTAACATTATTCGCGTATATAATGTATAACTATTAACTATGCTATAAAACCCTAAGAGTTGTTCAGTAATATGATAACCTTGAAACTTAAGAATTTGGCTATTAAATTCAATAAAAATATTAATTAATTCAAACTAATTAATTCACAAAATACATTTTGTAGTGGACCGAGTTGTGAATCTAAACCATTCTCGAATCAAAACATTTCATCAAAATAGGACCAGCCGTTTAGGAGAAGTTCAATTACATACACACGCACAGAAGTGCTTCATGTATAAAGATTTTATATAGGTACTATATTTAAAAAGAAACGCGACTCGCTTGTATAATAATTCAGAGATAAGCTCATTCTTAAAAAAAAAATATAGTTTATTGTGTTGTGTTATCAGTAATTATAAGTATTAAACTATGATGAAGAACTAAAGATATTCCTTAGTAAACTCTTCCAATACATTTTCTTATGAGATCTATCAGCGCGCTTTAACAGTAAACCCAACTCGTATGGTCTTACGCAAACGGTGGCGTGACGCTGCCATTGGATAAATTCGAACGCAGGACCTCAATATTTACAGATGGATAAACCAGACAATTTGCATGATACAGATGTAAGATAACAACACGATCTTGACTAGATTAAAGCGAATGAACAATATTTGTGCGTCTGATGTGCTTGCACGAGTTAGTTTACACTTGAATATATTGATTTGATTAGTTACTTTCGCATCTGTTTGAATACTTGTCATATCCAATACATTGTTTTATCCATGTATGCACAAATACATAATATAGTGGTTATAAAATAACAAGTGGTAATATTAAACTTTAATTAGCAAAACCATTATCAATATTTTCTTTTATTCACAAATACATTAATTGTATATAATAGAGATTTCTAACGGGCAACTAAAAATATATAACTCTACTAATATTATAAAGTCAGTTGTTATACTTATAATATTATATAAAGTAGCTTATAAATCTCAAAAAATACGTAATACTCGCCTATTTATTATCTATTTATTTACACCAAAAAGATGAGTATATAATATACAAAATAAATAAAAGAATGCTCATAAAAATATATGTCATACGTTAGTCTTATTACGTAAAACCCCTTTATTGAAAAAAAAAACATTTAAGACACTTAAAAATAAACACTCAACTCTAATATCTATATAGATAAAATATTATTTAGTTCAGTAAAATAAAAGAGGAGGATCAAGACGAGTCTTTGGGAACATGTATACATATGTTCAGTTAATGCAGTTACTCGTGTATGCAAACCTTGTTGCGTCTTAGCCTACGTATCGTGTAGAAACTAGAAACTCGTAGTTTACACCTTCTATACACCCCTTCTATATGCCTATTTTATTAGACCTAGTATGCTTACTTTCTAGATTTATATTTTCTTTTTATATACTACATTTATATATTCTGATGCTTTTTATATATGTAAATGTATACTTCACTAAGAAAAAATAATTATTTTTCCTCACAACTAATTGTTGGAAATATTTAAATATCATAGGTACCTTATTTCAAATCTCTGCGTCATAACTACATATTATAAAACAGTCCTCCGCTGCGTCTGTCTATCTATCTGTTCGCGATAAACAAAAATCACTGCACCGATTTTCATGATGTTTTTACCAGTGGATAGAGTGGGGCTCGAGGAAGATTTTAGAAATCATTTGTCAAGTTTTTTTACACTTACTAGCGGAACCGGCTTCGCTAGAGCTCGCTAGTTCGTAAATAAAGGTTTGAATAGTTAGGATAGAATAAATAATAATAATAATAATTATATTATTATTATTTATTGCCATAAAAAAACCAGTAGTAGCTTACATATTCAATATAAAAAAAAATGGCAAAAGGTAGTAACTCAGCTATTGCTGCTGAGGCCAAAACCTCAGACAGCGCTGTTTTTCAGTTATACCCATAAACAATACATAATAATATTAACTATTCTAAAGTCAGTAAAAAAAGAAAAAGAATTAACTAATTTTGAACAAAAAATACTATTAATAATAATAAACAAATTAAACAAAAAACAACACTTAAAATTTTAAAACTGTTGGGCGTGCGGTGTGTGTGTGTGTGTGAATAGAATTCTATATCTACTTACTACGTTACTACTATTTTTTGTGTAAATTTCTACTAAAAATATCTACAAGGAATTAAAACAATTGTTTGACAGTAAATATACCTAATATTCTTAAAACTAGAGATTATAATTAATTTCACGCTATGGCCTATGGCATTTGTGAAGGACGACTGAGATATAACTAACAATATGGGTTAAATTAATGTACGTTAAATCATAATACTAATTAGTTGTACTGTGGTCATGTAAGCAAATTATGTTAATATTGCGACTTGACCTGAATATTATGTAGGTTTATGTAATTATGACCGTTGTCTGTTTGTTTTCATTTGTATTAACAAGCGACGAGCTCGCGGGTCGTCTCTAGGTAAATTTTTGGAAGACAGGCAAAAATATTTAAAATATTGTAGTACCGGTGCCTGTATAATTAGGGTTGTAAGCCCAAAGGGTTTAAGTGCCAATTTAATTTTTTCGAGATACACAAAAAAAAACATAATAAAATTGGCTTGTCAACTTCAACTTCATGTGTTTTGGGTAAAATTATAAAAGAACTTTTTTCCACTTTTTCCTTTTTGATATTACTAGACTCCACTTAGATCGTATTTTCATAAAAAAATTGTTTTTCAATTTTTTGGCACTTAGACCCTTTACATTTACAACCTTCAATTAAGTAGGTTCATTCTTTAGTGAAAGGCTGTTATATAAAAACGAAGCGGCCCATAAAATACCATCATTCCGGGGTTAAATTACATGATAGCTTACTATATAATGGAAAAATACTTCTGCACTTTTTGAATGAAGGTATCAATTCGTTATTGTTTGAGGACTTAAAATGAAAAAAAAGTCCGCGAAAAAAAATACTTCAAATATCAATTATTCGCACAAATGTTGTGAAACGTATTATAATACTTCTTCATATTCTTGATTTGATTTGATTCATATTCTTACCTTGCTGGGTCTTGACTTGCACGGGCGCGGATATAGGCCCGGGGCCGACGGACGTGAAGGCCTGCACGCGGATCGTGTATACCGTGTGCGGTGTCAACTCACTGATCGTAGTTAGGTGGTTGTTATCCATCTGTTATGACGCAAATATATTTTTATTAAAGTTCTTGCCAACTTTAATACATACATATAATCAAAACGAATCAAATGACCTTAAAAGATTTATTAGTTGTAGATCCACACAACTTTTTAGCTTCACATATAAAGTATTCAATTACATCAAATCAAGTTAACACATCTTAATGAGTGTAGATATATAAATAATTATGGGATTTGAACCTGCACTCTCCGAAACATTAAACAGCTGTACGTAAAAATACTAATCAATATAAAACATCGCACTTCATAATAATTTACGAAATTCCTTATTCATCTGAGGTTTTGGCCTCAGCAGCAATAGCTGAGTTACTACCCTTTGCCATTATTTTTTTTAAATTGAATATGTAAACTAGTACTGTTTTTTTTTTATGGCAATAAATGATTATTATTATTATTATTTTTATTTGAAAAAGTTCTTTTTCTCAGCTCTTGGCTGGTTTCAACTACATTACGGGCCGAAACCAAGTAAATGTAGCGAGTGTTGAGTGCGTATTTAAGATGTAGATGTGTTTTCTACTTCTAATTGCATGACTTTCCGGACTATTCTGCAGGTGTTTAAAATGGCAGCTTTCTGTAAAATTATAAAAACATTTTCTTCTAAATCTAATAGTTTAAGACTATGTATAAGATGGTTAGGGATGACGCCAGTCGTAGAGAGAACTATAGGAATAACATAAACTTTTTCTTGTCTCCAAATTCTTGCAACTTCTTCTTTAAGCTCAGCGTATTTGCTTATTTTTTCAGATATTGTCTTTTGTATATTATGCGTGTTGGGAACGGCAATGTCAATCAGGTAAGTGATCTTTCTTTTTTTATCTTGTAGAGTTATGTCTGGTCTGTTATAGTGGATGGTTTTATCTGTGAGTATGGCACGATCGTAATAGAGTTTGTGTGTATCATTTTCTAAGATAGAATGTGGTGAATATTTATAGTAGGGTGTGTTAGTGTTTTGGATGAGAGCGTGTTTGAGTGCTAGTTTTTGATGGATGATGTTGACGACTTGATTGTGTCTGTGAGTGTAGTCTGTTTGTGTGAGTGCTGAGCATGCTCCAGTTATGTGTTGTATGGTCTCAGGCTGAGTGTGACATCTGCGACACTTATCGTTAACGACGGTAGGGTCTTTTATTATATATTTCCTGTAGTTTTTAGTATTGATAATTTGATCTTGTATGGCTATCATAAAGCCTTCGGTTTCTGGAAATAAACTGCCTATTTTAAGCCACTTGTTTGATGCTTCTATGTTTATATGGGCTTGTTCCAAATCATGTGGATGCCTTCCGTGCAGAACTTTCCGTTTCCATTTTTCAATTTTCTGGTTTTGTGGGTCAGTAGTGTTTATGTGTGGTGTGTTTAAATCATTTAGGTTAAGCGGAGTGTAATTAAAATCGTTTAAGGTAATGGCTTTGTGAATATTACTTGAGTGAGATTTTGTGTAAAAGAATGTTCTTAGATTATTGATTTGTTTCTGCCAAAGCTGCTGAATGTCAATTAGGCCTCGCCCACCATTTTGTCTTTTGATTGTGAGTCGCTCGATGGCAGATTTAGGATGAAGATTATTATGTTTTGTGAGGATTGTGCGTGTGGATCGTTCTAACTGCTCGATATCGGTTTTGGACCATTTTATTACTCCGAATGAGTAAGTCAATACAGGTATTGCGAAAGTATTTAACGCTTTTATTAAATGCTTTCCAGATAGTTTTGATTTGCAAACTGCGTTTACTCTTCTACGGTATTCTGTATTTAGTGCGTGTTTTACTTCGGTGTGGTTGATTCCTTTGAGTTGCTTGTATCCTAAATATTTATAAAATTCTGTTGATTCCATAGCTGTTATTGTGTCGGTGTCGTTAAGTGTGTAGTTGCCGGGTTTTATTTTTCCTTTTATAATATGTAATGTCCTACACTTATCTAACCCAAATTGCATATTAATATCTGTACTGAATTTCGCGGTAGTTTCTACTAAAGTTTTCATTTCCTTTTCATTTTTAGCATATAATTTAATATCATCCATATAGATGAGGTGTGAGACAATAGTTTCATCGGTATTATTTTTAAAATTATATCCTGCCTTGCATCGGTGAAGTAATTGAGACAAAGGGTTCAAGGCGAGACAAAACCAGAGAGGACTCAGGGAATCACCCTGATAGATACCTTTCCTAATATGTATTTGTCGAGTTTTAAGTGTATTGAGTTGAAGAGTAGTTTTCCAGTATGTCATTATGACGCGCAAAAATTCAACAATTTTGGGATTTACTCTATATATTTCTAATATTTTTATCAACCAAGAGTGCGGAATGCTATCGAAAGCCTTTTGGTAATCTATATATGTACAATGTAAGTTTCTGTTTTTTGTTGTGGCATGTTTATGAATTGTGGAATCTATTATTAATTGTTCTTTACACCCCATGTGGCCCCGTCTGCACCCCTTCTGCTCCTCAGCTATTATGTTGTGATGTTCTATGTGTGCGTTGATTTTACTAGTTATTGCCGATGTCAGTATTTTATAGATTGTGGGTAAGCATGTAATTGGTCTGTATTGAGAAGGCTCTAATGTGTATTTAGTTTTAGGTAGCATATAAGTTATTCCCGTAGCAATGAAATCTGGTATGTTCTGTTGTCCTAATATAATATGTGTTAAATTTTTTGCAATGTATTTGTGTAGTATCGTTAATTTTTTATACCAAAAATTGTGTATTTTATCTATACCCGGTGCTTTCCAATTGTGTAATCTAGCTGTGATATTTGTTATATCACATTCTGTGATCTCAGTAAATTCCATTGCATCTATTAATCTCCACTTTTCTTCTTCTTCTGCAATCCAAGGTGCTTTATTATTATGATGAGCTTGATCTTCCCATATGCAAGACCAAAATCTTTCTAAGTTTTCCTTAGTAGGTGTGTCTGTATTGTTTGCAGTTAGTGGTTCGTTATGTGGTGTCTGTATGTTCCTATAAAATGACTTTTCGTTCGTAACAAATATAGTATTATCTTTTTTTCGCTGTTGTCCCTTCATATATCTCTTAAGTCTGCCTACTTTAAGTGCTAGTTTTTGTTTTAATGTATCTAAGAAATCTTGAGGTGTTCTATTGCTACTTTCATGTCTGGTGTGGATTAATTCATTCCTAAATATTTTTTCTACTCTTTTTACTACTTTTTGGGATCTATTGTTGTTAATATACTGTGTAAGTCTACCACAGTCCGCTCTCAATTTTTCAATATCCTTTTCTAGTCTTAGTTGCCAGGGTGGTTTCATTTTGTCTTTAAGGCTTGTGTTTGTATTGTGTTCAGTAATTTTAAAGTTAAGCTCCTCAGAAATAACCAGCGCTGTACAATAAATGAGGGTGTGTATATCTGTCAATTGTGTGTCTTCAGATAAAAACTGTGGTAGGATATTTTTATTAAATAAATTAACTAATCGGAAAAGTTTAGGTGTATATTTAAGTTTAGGTAGTTTTGGTCTTGCTGCTGGGTCCATACCAGCATAATGTGTTAATGTTGTTATATATTTATCATGTATTTCTTGTATATATGTATCTGGTGCTAGATTTTGATCCACATCAGCCAGGGTTTGAATGTCGTTTTCAAGCGTAAGAGTTAATGATTCAGTTTGTGTGGATGTGTGTGATGTTTGTGTGAATGTGTGTGGTGTGTTCGTGTCGTGTCGTGGATGATTTTGTGGTTGAGATTGTGTATTATGTTGTTCTTGAATAAGAGACAGTGGTTGTTCTTGCTGATAATTTTCATTTGTATTTTGTATAAGTGTCCTTGTGTTAGTGTTTTCATAATTCCCTGACTCTTCCTGTATTAATACTGCCCGTACTTCTTCTTTCAATTTTTCAATAACTTCTTGAGATAAAAGTTTATTCCTAACTATAGTTCTTCTCTGGTCTGAGATTCTCTGTTCTGAAACTGTAATTTCTGGATACTGTCGAGTGAAAAGCGCATGCAATTGTTGCCTATAGGTGGTCATATCGGTCTCTAATTTCGTAATGTGTAAGTATGTTCGCATGATGAATAGGTTAACATCTTGGCTCCATCTCATGCGAACTCTAGCTTTTCCAGCCTTGGTGGACGCGGGTAAAAAGGCGTTTGCCCCCCGCGCAACATTCAAGGCCAGTTTAGGTGGAACTGTATCTAAACTACTAATGGGGGATGACGATGGCATAGAAGGTGATGATTGTTTGGACGTCGATGATGTCCTTGAAGGTGTGTAAGATGCTATGCTTGGACTGTATGGTTCTATTGGGGTATCTGTCCTATTACTAGATCTGTGGCCATCGTCAATGATTTCGGCTGTAGCATCTTTGTCGGTGGGAGCCCGCCTGCTCAACTCCTCACCGCTGACGGTTCGCATGCTGTGACACCCAGCGTCAGCTCCAGGTGTGCCCCGGCGATCGCCCCCGGGAAGCGGCCCTATACGTTTACTTTTTGAACGAGTCTCCATGATGAATGGGTTTCCAGAGCCACGTTAGCCACGCCAGTAATTTCTCATTCGTGTGTCCGCCCCCCACGTGATTAGATGGTCAATCAGGACGTGTGGTTGTATTGGGGGGCTTATTATTATTATTATTATTATTATTATTAAATGACACAAATTCCGTAATAACTTTGAATTCTTTGTGAAATTAAAAAAAAAAGTTCATACACATTTCTCATACATTAAACACGAGCTCACCTCATTAAGAAGGATAATATAATACATACACACTAGTGTACTAGAATATGTACAACGTTTATAATTTCAGCTTTTAATGACTTACCATTTGCGAATGCCAAGATTGTAAGGGTTGCGACGGATCTGACGTGTAGTAAATTTTGTATCCCTGAAACAAGCATAGTTTGTTTAATATCAAATTAATTTTTGTAATATTTAAATAATGTTTAAAACAATTACAATTACCTAAAATTGTTTTAGGATGTTCCCGACCACTTTATTTCAATCTATTCTAGTCACTCAAGTTCTCATAAGTCGCGTACGATTTAAGACGTTAATATTTTTCAGAAACGAGATATTTTTCAGCGGTAAAAAATCGTATATAGTAGATATATGTAGACCTAGATAACTATCTAACTTTATACCTAATTTCATCAAAATATATTCAGTGGCTTTCTCGTGATTCGGTCAGACAGACAGACCGACAGACAAAAGACAGGCCTCTGTATCGATAATAATGACTATTTAAATAAGATTTTAGTTACAGATTCGACTCAGATAGGATTTTATAATAGATGGAACCTTGTACTACGAGTGATATAGATAATAATTATGTCCTCCCGGCCGATTACGGCCACGGCGGCCAATCTCATTGAGACTAGCCAACGGCGCGGGTCATATTATAGTGCACAAGTGTACGCGCAAACACAAGTGAACAATCTGTTCCTTATCACTCTCATATTCCGGTGAGACGACTGCTCCACGACCAGTGAGAGTTAAAGGCGCAGGTCCGACGGCTTTACGTGTTCTCCGAGGCACGGGGGTGAAACACCGCCAACTTCCCAACTCCGGGCTGTTACTGAGGCTTATGAAACAGAAAGACTCAATAACTAAACTTGGCCCGACCCGGGACTCGAACCCAGGACCTCCCGGTGTGCGACCGTACATGCTAGCCACTACACTACAGATGCAGTAAGTTAAGATATAGATGAAGAATGTACAAGACGTACGTAACACCTTGAATAGTATTCTATTTCAATGCTTAAATAATACTGTTGTACCTACAACGTCCGTTTTGCTTATTTTTCGCATTTACTGTGTGTCGATATAATAACAGCGATATCGAAACGTAAAATCGACTCAAGTAAAGTTTACGAGGTCTGTATCTAACAAAAAAGTGTACCTAAGCAAGAAAGCATTTCCTTTTACTTTCCTTTACTTTAGTTTAGCAAAACTACAAAATAGGTTTATTAATTTAAGTAAAAAGAAAATTAATTTAAAATATTTTGAAAATTTTACTGTGAAGGATGCGGCTTTGGATCTATGGATATCGAATATAATATGTAGTGGTTACATAATAGGAACATTGCAAACTCACCGTCACTTGACCATTAGGCGTTTCAGGTTCATCCCATTGTATGACCATCGTGCTTGAGCTCAGTGGACGAACTTGGACGTTCCGAGGCGCTGACCCAGGTTCTAGGAAAAAAAACTAAATTATATACTGTATTACCATGTATTTACCATCATCTAATTTATAACAGATACACATAGATTTTTTAATTATTATTAATTATCTTATGAAATAATACCTTATTATATTATTATCTACTTAAGTAAAAATTTTAACAACGCAGCCAAATGATCTTTTAATAATATACGTTTCAACACGTTTAGCAATAAAGAACACGTATTAAATAAAATAACAAATGATCCATGGTAGAGATGAGGGTAACCCAGTTATTGGCCCTCTCGTTCACCAAACGAAATGCAGAAGCATCTTTACAGTCACTTAACAAGTGATCAACGTTTTATTATGATATATATTCAAATTATTATGACACTATTATAATATAAAAAAAATATTCTATAACTTTTAAGAAAGTATGAATATAACAAAAATTCTAAAGTCGGAAATATTACATATAGCCTAATTAGCTTCGAAGTCGCAAAACCCAAGAGGTTGCAGCTTTCGTTCCCGCTGCGTTGAAAATTTCATAATGCACATTTACATTAAATAAATGTGAAATAAGTTCCACAATATTCAAATTTTGTTAAGATTTTTATATATCCGCATCTAAATATACAATTGTATAATAGCTATGAAAATATATTGTATACCTAATTTTTTATTTATTTACGGATGACCGATCGTAATATATCTTGAGGCTTAATTGTCAGAGAAAACTTTGTTCTTGGATGAAATCAGGTAGCGTCACTAGTTTAAAAATTATATGAAATAAGATAAATTACGCCATTTATATGTGATGGATTCGTAATGTTTACAAAACCCTGAACAAGCATTGTTAGGAATCCATGTTGATTTTGAGCCGAGATGGTCTGGTGTTTGCGTTCGCGGAGACTAAACCAAGGATTAAGGCTTTAAAGTTTGTCTTACAAATATGAGTTTAACTATGTGTAGAGTTGGATGGACCCGCTCTTATCTAAATATGTTTTAAGACAAGCTATTCGTTCTAGCGCAATCGAACAATGAGTGATATACGAGTACTTGGTGAGCTTTCTATCTCCTTTTGATTTCAACGATGAATTCTATAAAATGGTTGACAATCTGTTAACACTCTTATTTCAATTGAAGATATTTCATTCAACATTACAATCAGTTAGGAAAGAAGAAGCCTTAGATCTGAAAAGAACTGGCGAAAGAAACTCAGCAGGACTAATATTATTATTTTGGCTTAATCTTGTTTGCAAGTAACCTTCAGAATAAAAATCCTGGATATATATAGAAATCTATAAACAATTTTTATCAAAACTTCTATTTGACATCCTATTATATAACGAAGGCATTACCAGTTACCACCTACTTACGAAATGCATGCATATCGAATTATGCGTCGTAACGTTTCCATAGACTTAGAAACGTAAGGCCTTAAGAAGACGATTTAAAAGACTACAAAATCGAAGGACGTCAACAATTATAGATTCTCGTTTAATTTTAGAAGTGTAGTAGGTACATTTTGATGATAAAAATAGCAACACGAAAGTAACGCTGTTCCACTGATACTGTATTTCAATTACATCATGTTCTAAACTTTGATTCATTCTCCTTTATCAATGTCATGTCAAACTAGCAGTAGGTAGATGTACATATAAATATTTAAATAAAATTAAGCTTTATCCAGCAAACTTCAAATTGAGTAAATACTGCTGTTTTTGTATGTTCGGAAATTAAATTTAGTGGCGCTTAAATTGTGGAGGACCATGTATTTGAACTTTAAAGCTTCGCATTGTTAGCATAATTACTAAAGTTCGCTTGTTATTTATTATAACAATCGAATAAAGGCTTATTACATAATTTATACTACGATTGTATGGTGTATTAAATAAAATAACTGTCTAATTCAGAAGGTAAGTCCGTAGTTTTGTTTTGGACTCTGACAACTTGAACTATAGACTTTGCGAGAATTTTAGACGAGGTTGCGATTTATTAATCTTATAGCGCTCAGGGACAATATTGTAGCTTCTTAAAAATATATAAGGTTTTAGAATCAAAATATTAGTTTCATAGAAAACGTTTTCAATTGAAAAACACATACGTGTAAGTCTATATTACAAATATTATTTATTAAATATTTTTCGCGTACAATTATACCTTAAAATTTAAGATACATATTGCACTTTAAAAAGTACTGTCCTGAGGATACTCTAATGGTAACTCGTTATTATAAATTTGCCTAATATATTAGTTTCCAGACACATTACAGTATAACTTAGCGCACTAACTACGCAAGATGTTAACGATTATCTAGGCATTTGCGTCGACATCTCGCTCGAGCCACATGGCTTAATGAGGTATATTCAAACCACAAACACGTAAATATCAAGTCAAAATACGGGCAAATATTACATCGACAAAGCCTGCTAATACTATGACTGAGTAAATTACTCTTCCCAAAGGTCCTGATTATGAAATCATGTCAAAATATAATTTATTGACATAAATACATTAAAATGAACGGTTTAGAAGTACATTATACGTACGTATGTACATACGTCATACATACATATATAAGTTAAATGTTAGTCCTTTAAATTACCTGCTCGATGGACACAGTTGTTTAAGCAGATTCAAAGCGAGGAGTTTCTTTAAAAAAAAATACTTGAATGATGTTACGTACGCGTCAATAAGAATTATTTTATTGCATTTTTTGGAAAAAATCCCTGACATATTATGTTTCTTTATACGAATTAGACAAGAATATAATATTTTATATTTATTATCTATCTATACATAATATATTTTCAATGTGAACACGTTTACAGCTCCTTATGTTAGTCTAACATTTAAGAGTTATATGTCAAATATATTCATAATACTGTATACCTAATGGTAAATATCTGGTACGACCAGTACGAGCAAAAATTGGTTTTTCAGGACTTTTGTAATTTTACCAAGCCACTGTGGAACATAAATATGTTTCTATCCTGCCTTCAAAGGTATTTTCTACGTGGGCTTTATTTATATTTATTAGTTTATAAGTTTCAGACAATAGTGACCCTCCTTTTGTATGGGACGGCATATTTCGGTAAGCTCAAACTATAACTTTGGCCAATTGAAATTTTGTTATTTATTAAAACAAGATAACTATGCTGATAATAACAAATTTCATTAAATTACTTATCTTGTAATTGTAATTCAAGGGAATATTCAAATAAGGTTCAGATAGATATCATAATAGAATTACAAAAATTAAAAATACGTAAGCAATCTTGATACGTGTGATTCTATAATGTTTACGTTTTTAAATTATAGGCAATTCTGAATAACAATACAGAGATTTAAAGATTTTTTATTTTCTTCCTTTCTTTTCTTCTAGGTCTTACCAGAAAAATAGAAAAAGAAAAGAAAATGAGTAGAAAAAGTAGAGATTATTAACAACTATTATATGAGAGAAACACGAGACCAACTCTGTACTACGGAGTAGTTATGTGTTAGTGCGTATAAGTAAAGAAGCTGTCAAACATTCGACATTCCCTACAAATAGGCAATAACGTGTCAGTCACTATTACGACTACATTATAAAAATGCCATTGTACATACGGATCACGATAAAACCCCCGACAGTGTTTGTAATATCTTACAAAGTCTGTTAAAAAAGTTATGACATCATTTGTCATTTATTTCCAACATAAAAAGCAAACACGTAATAAAAATTCTATCCCCATAATTGAAATGGGGCGAGCACAAATAAAATAACCATCGGTTTATGTAGCGCTCTTTGTTCAATATTTGGTTGGGAATTTAAAAGGCAGTTATTATAATCATAATAATGCTCGAACATGGCAACATCGAATTAAGTCAAGTCCGTTTCGTCTCAATTAAAATAAAATTAAATACGTTGAAGCAACAATGAAATATAAGGGAAAACTCTTTAAAAGTATTTGTAATCGTGTCTTGACAAGAAAGACGGGGCGTCATTCGAAGATCTTCGATGTTTATAATACTTAGCAGCGAAACAATAAAAGTTGGAAAGCGGTGTAATATTAAAACGCTATAATCTCGTTGAGACCAGGACTCGGGTCGACTCAGAACTTTCTTTTATTAGAAACATAAAGTAAATTCAAGAGAAAAAAAGCAGTGGGTACAATTTTATTGGCCTTAAGCGACGTTTTCATTACCATATCATCAGACGCCATTTTTATTATGTCTGTCTTGTTACACTGCGAATAAAATTATTGTCAAATATATTGTAGGTATAACTTTACTAAAGTGAATTTGATAGCTTTTTCGTGAGAAAGATGCGTATTGTATGTAAAATATATTTTTATTGAAATATTAAACAGTACGAACTAACGCTTCAACAATCCTAACTAACCTAACCCTAACGAATGTCTTCGCTATTTTAATTATTAAATAAAAAATGAACTGTTATTCATGCTTAAGTATATATTCACATATATAGGTCCAAATATGAAAATTATTTACCGATAGCTTGATAGAAAATGTTTATTGAATATCTCGAGTTTCAGAGAGCAAAATTTGTTTGCAGATTGGTATTAAAAGAATAATATTATGAAATATATAATGATTTAAGGAAAATATAGTCCTCAAAAACTACACTATTCGGTCACACATTATGGGTATTAAAGGGAGGCCCGTGGCCAGGAGTAGGGTCTTCAAAAGAGAAATAAATATGGCATTGTAATTATTAAGCGGAACTGTGGGTAAAACTTTGTATTATAATTTAAACAGATAGATATATATTATAATATTATAAAGAGGAAAGATTATCATTTTTGTATTTTTGTATGTAACGAATAAACTCAAAAACTACTGGACCGATTTTAAAGAAATTTGGTACACAGATAGTCTGTAGCCTTAGAAAGGACATAGGCATACTTTTAAAAAAATGGCGAAAAAAATTGCTGTAAGGGGTTAAAATAGGGGATTAAAATAGGGGATGATGTGTGTTCGCGTGGATTCAAGAATGATTTAGATTCACAATTCGGTATTTATAATATTACAAATAAGTCGTTGCTAGGTAACGTTGTTTTGCGCATGCGTACAGGACAATGTCTGTCGGATCCTAGCGTATTCTAACAATATATATATTTACTTTCTGGGCGCGTAGCTCTTTCTATCGGCTTATTAGAAGTACTTATATAGATCTATGTTTATTTTTGTCCGAGGCGAGAAAATGAAAAGCTCTTAGTTTGAATACTGTCACGTTTTTTTAACTTACTGTTGACTCCATAATGTCCATAACTTGGCGTTTCTTTTTTAAAATATTATCTTATTTAAAATCTATATCTGATTCATAGATATATATACATAATATATATACATAAAAACTCTCTCCCGTCTGACCGTATTTCCATCCATGTTCATGAGCAAAATTGTAAGAGAAATGTCGAATGTACTTGTAAAAAAATTACTCCTGTGACTTATGTTAAATATCTGGGCATATGGGTTGACGACACCCTGACATGGAAAGAGCATATTGCGGCTACTTACACAAAACTTCGTAAATTGATTTTCGTGTTTAAGAAACTAAGACCTTTAATTGATTTCCCGTTGTTAAAAAATGTATATTATGCTCTTGCACAATCAATATTATCTTATGGTATTACAGCTTGGGGAGGGACTGGAAAAACTAAATTACTTCGTCTTGAAAGGGCTCAAAGAACAATTCTTAAAACCATGACATTTAAATCCATGCTGTTTCCTACCGATGAGTTATATAAAGTCACACGGGTATTATCGGTTAGGAAACTATTTGTTCTACATACTATACTACGCAAACATTCACAAACACCATACAATGACTATACAATTCACAATAAACGTAGATCTGATATAGTTTGTGAAACCCATCGTAGTCGATTGGCTTTGTGTCGACGACACTATTATTATTTTTCTTCAAATATATATAATAGAATAAATAAAATTATCAATATATTTCCTAAGACACTACATGTTTGCAAAAGTGCAACTATCGCTTGGTTACAGGATCTTACCTATGAAGATACTGAAAATCTCCTTACTTAAGTGGCAGTCACAACTCTCATACACACACACACACACACACACACACACACACACACACACACACACACACGCACACACACACACGCACACACACACACACACACACAGCATTACACTATATATATATTATTGTATTTAATTCTAGAATCTATGTCTGCAAATATAACTATACTACCTGTTATAACTACTTCTATGTAAGCTATTGGAACTAGTATTAATATTAATTAAATGTCTTGGAGGTGGGCGTTATTGACTACAACACAGTTTTTAACTAATGTAGTCCATATCGTACAATGTTCTGTTTTTGTAAATTTGTTCCAAATAAAGATTTTTATTTTTTTTTTTTTTTTTTATAGATAACATTCAACTTGACATTTCAAAGCCAATATTTAAGAGCTATTACCTCGACTTCTCTTTGTTTACATTTTTTTTTCGAAATAATATTTCATATTAATGGCATACCCGATAGAATTTACCATCGGCAATATTGTTTGAGTCTAAACGCCAATCTCAATATATCCAACGTCAAAAATGAGATGCCATATAAATTTTCATTTCCTATTTAACTCCATAAGCGGTATTTTTTATAAATCTTTTCTGAGTATTTGCTATTTTCAGACTCATCTATTCGTTAAATGCGAATGCTTGCATCGATAATAATGACTATTTAAATAAGATTTTAAAAAAATATTTAATGTACATTATATGACTCAGAATTGTGTTATATTTTTAGTACAAACGAAGCCACGGGTTCCGCTAGTTATTTTCTAAAACCTTCCTCGAGAATCACTCTATTCATTGGTGAAAACAGCATGAAATTCGTTGCGGTGGTTTATAAGTTTATCGCGAACCGACAGACAGGCGCGGAGGAGGACTTTGTTATATAATATTATATAGTGAAGATAAGCTTTTACAATTGCTTAGTTTCGAATGTATAACGTCTTAATAACATGAAACCTCTATGATCAATCTATGACAAGGTCAGCTAATGGGATATAGCCGTATGTGAGAAAGAGATATGAAACTTTCCAGAAACTTATCGACATTCATAGAATACTCTATGAATGATATTCTACTGAGGTAATCCAATATCCTTATTTAAAATAATCGATCAGGTAGTTTTGAATTAACCAAATGTAATACAATATTACATATTAATATCACTTCTAAGGAAAGCCTTACGTTATTAACGATAGATATAATTAAGATAATCTAGACTGATTTTATTTGAACGACACATATGGCTCAGTTGGTAGTGACCATACTTTCTGCGCCAGCGGTCGCGGATCAACTATCTGGTATCTACAAGCCTCGTAGGTTATGTAGTTATGTCCCAACATATTTATATTTATTTTAAAAACTTAAATTATTTTAATCTTTAAACCTAATAACATTAAAACAATTATATTCCTATGGCTTTGTTCTTTTCCTTTAATCACTCACTTGAAATGATATTTAAATTTTTAAAAATTATTTTATTTAAGTTTAAATAAAAAAGAACAAGTTTAATTTGATTCTCTCGTTAACAAGTATACAGTATTGTATTATACTTTGTTTTCGATGGGGTTCGGCTATAATGTAGGTCAAGCTAAGAATACAGTATTGAAATTGATCATTAACTCTTTTAAATCTCATAGAATTTTACTCAAACCCGCTGAATCGTGGTTACAACTCAAAAAATGACAAAGAGACCCCTCATCATCAGCTTTCGTGCTAAAATATCTGTCATACCAGAGAGTTAAAGTATAAGAGTGAATAATGAAAATCGCAGATTCATTTTCTCCTATTACGAAAACTTTCTAGGTCCTCTTAGACATGCAGGTTTCCTCACGATGTTTTCTTTCACCGAAATACAAGTAGTAATGATGTTAAATAGTTAAAGATTCGCAAATGACAATATCATAAGCGCGGAATCATAGCCCAAGCGAGCAGGTTACCACTAGGCCACCCCTGCCTCCTATTACCTACCCTATTTAATACCTACTATTACATAATCACTTAAGAAATATTAAATATTACTTACTAGCACCTCCATAGAGAGAATCCACTGCAAGCAAAAGAGAAATATTAGTTCAAAGGAAACACAAACAACACATTAAACACTCATCACACGGTGCGGTAGCAGAAACGGACGAGACGTGTATCTGTAAGGTATTTATTAGGGAATGGTGCATGAATAGAGAACCAAAAAGTAAAATAAAAAAAAATGCGCACTACCACTAAAATCTATATACAACAAATTAAACGAAATGTGCAAAAGAAAACAAAACCCATCAATAAAATACGAAACGAACTTACACAAAGCGGCGACGATCGTTGTTACGCGCGATACGTTCGCATGAAAATATCAAAATAGCCTTAGAACGGAACTACTAAAACAATACCTACCTACATACCAAATTGTTTAAACAAAAAGTGTTTAAATCGAAAGCGAATAATCAAATGTAATGAAGCAAATGATAGATGTTATGAAATGATTAAAAAAGGTACCCGAAGTAAGTTTATAGAGAAAGTTATATACAGTTTTCATTTCAAAACATTAATTTACTTAGTTTAGAATGAAGTATACTTTATAAATTTTGATGTTGTCACATACTTCGTAAGAACATGCTATTAATTATAATAATTATTCAGGTTTTAGAGTTCTTAAAATGTATATAAAATTTGTCTGTCCCTGAAAAGTTTGAAAGAAGATCATTTTAAAACTGAAAGTATATAGTTTTAAACACATGCTGTAGAAGATAGAACGAAAAATATAAGTTTACCAAACAAAAATGTACCAGTTTCTCCTGTTGTTATGACGGCCGGCGCGGAAGGCGGTCCCCTACCAATGTTGTTGACAGCTATCACGTACATCTCGTATTCCGTGTACGGCGATAGGTTCGTCACCGAGTAGTACTGCGTTATAACACCCGATATCTCGCTGAATGCCTGTGTGATATTGAAAAAGTTCATGAGAACAAATTCTTAATTTAAATAACTTATATAATAACGTATAGAGACATATAGATTTAACGTTATGATTAAAAATATTTCAAAACTTACAATACTTTATAATATAAGTCTACAACTATAATGTTAATTTAAATGACTGCACATATATTTTTGAACTAGCGACTAACGTCCGCACTCATAGTCACTTAAAGAACCATTAAGTCGTTCTTTAGTATGGAGATTCTCGACTGTTAAAGTGCAGTTAAAGTGAAAGCCGTCGCTCAGGTTTGTCACTAAGTAAGTTTTAACGGTCTCTATGGAATTGTCAATTGATATGGTCTATATATCATGATGATATAAAGCCTTTTGCCATAAACGGGAATCTAATGCAAAACGGATTTTTCAAATCGGATTAGTAGTTCCTGAGGTTAAAACAAACACAAACTCACCCTCTTTATAATATTAGATTTAGTTTATGACAAGAGTGTCATAAATCAAAATTATTTCAATAACAACATTATTGCTTTAAGTAAAACTACTTATATTTGGTTCTCGACATTTCAAAAACTGGAGAGACAGAGATATGTTAACACAGTCTTATTTAAAATATCGAATATTCACGTAATTACTTAAAAGCATAACATTAGTTAGTAGAATAGCGTATCTCAAATGTATGACACATAGAAAACAGAATCTACGTACTATATACTCAAGTACTTACCTGGTTGGCATATTTAGGTTTGTACTGGATGACATAATACTGGGGTTCCTCAGGGCCGGTATACGTCCAAGCTAATCTCACTGTGGTGGCCGTTATTTCTGACGCCCGCACTTCACTCGGCGGTCCAGGCAGAGCTAAATCGAAACATTTCTCGTTTAAAAATGTTATACGTACTGTTTGAATAAATAATGGTGAATTATAAGTTCTAATGTCTCGGGCTAATGGAGCGTATTTCGTTTATTAACATTTAGAATTTCGTTAATTATGACATGCTGTCGAATACAAAACTCATTAATTATTAATATTCGTGTATTAGCCGGGCGCTGTTAAGTTAAACGTAAACAAGTTGTTAATTTATAATAAACACACCAAAAGCTTACTTAAAAAGCTTTAAACTAAAAACACGCGGCCCAAAGCGGAGCAACTGAAAGCTCAGACTTAAATCCCTTTCGAATAATATCGAGAAAATGGGCAGAGTATACTATAATTAATCATTAATCAAGCTGACATTCGTTTGTCTCTAGGGCTTCGCACAACTTCGGAGGCCTTTCAATTATGAATTATAACACTAACTCATAATGGATGTCTTCAACTTGGCGCAATTTATCAAATTAATTTGAACAAATCCTAAGCGCGATTAGATACTGATATGACCACTGGTGCTCGATTAAAGTTTTACAAATACAATTGACTAACTTACTATCATTTTATGTGACTTTATTGGTCCCAATCTATCAACCCCATTAGTTTATTTGAAGTTTATAAATTCCATTTATATAATAAATGCGAATGTTTGGATGGAGAGATGTTTAATACTCAATCTCTCCAGAACGGCTTTGGCACAGAGATAGATAGTCGGGAATATAATATAACTTACTTTTTATCGCTGAAAAATGTACAAGTGCCGTAAGATTGATTGACTTTTGTTCTTCATTTAGATGAGTTATAATACATTTACGCTAGTTTTTTAGTATCTTATTAATGTAGAAAACATTATTTTGTATTAAATACGTATTCTGTGCAATGTTAGAGATTTTTATTTCCATTTTGTAAGTGTCGTTTGATTATAGGAAGTTGGGTATTGTAGGATAATTAGAATAACTGTGAAATGAGGTATAGCGTTAAGAAAATTCGCTAGAATTTTTCACCATTATTTCTAGAGTGCCGTGATAACATCTAATCGTCCGTCACACAAATATTTTATTTACGATTATAATATGCACATATTTACATATCACTTTTAATATAAAATAATGTAGGTTTGGACGGTCATCAGCACGAGGAGTACATACTTGGGTTATACGTTATACGTCATAATGTAAAACTAGACCAGACTACTTCAAACTACACTACTCAAAAAATAAAGAAATTTTTATTGTATATATAAAAAAATAACTTGTTTTAAATCATGACAACATTTACTACCTTCACTTTTATACATAAATCGCGTCAGTTTAACGCACATTTTTAAGCCTTTGTTTTAAATTGCTTATCAGGCCAAGCATTTACTGCGATTTAAATAATAAAATCAACGATCTATCCTGCTTTGCGTCGGCTCGAGTTTTACCCCAAAGTTATTATCATAAATTAGCATCATTTGTTCTTAGAAATTATGAGAGTAATTTGGTATAGTCACTCATCTTTTACCGACTTCATAGCAGCCAATAAAGCGATCATTTTGGGCATTAAATGCTTTGAATAGGGTCAACTATTTGTTATATTCTGAATAGTTCTCTGTAACTGGGTGGAGCCGCTCACATCTCAAATTAAACGAATTGAAATATTTTCAATGTTTTCAAGATTGAATAAGACGTTAATAATACGAAACGATAGCGGAGAGAGAGCGCGACAAAATCCGAAAAGATAGTTTCATTTATGATGTCAAATATTCGCGTAAACCTAAGAAAGTTTTATGATAGCGGAGAGATTTGGAGTCTCCAGTGCCTTATGTGCCGTAGGTAACCTGTCAATAAAAATATTCAACCATTTAGATTATACAACTGCTTCATTACAATAAATACTAAAATATATACTGACTTCTATAAAAATAACAATCACTATGAATATATTACCCCATTTTGTATGTATGTAGAGCACACAATACGTGTAATAAATTGTAGTTTTCGGAATAAGTTCATTGATTGAAATGAAAATTTATTACCTATATTTGTATGTATTTCAGAGTACCAACTTAAAATGTAATAGAGGTTAGGGACATAACTTTCAAAAAATTGTTATTTAAAATGGAATTTGCGACTCTAACTAGTAACTACCTATCAAACCTATCAGAGATAATTTTCAGCAACACCTATCAAAGATAATTTTCAAGACAAGTAACGTACAAATTAAAAGTTTATAATTTTACTACACTATTTTATTTTTTGTACTATTCTTGTATATTACCTACTTCCTACATAAAAACGCACAATAAAAGTTAGATCTACATATATATGCCTATAAACCTCTATCTTTATCAATTTAATAAAATGCCAATCAATCAAACTTAATTACATAATACCTGTACCTACATTGTATAACATTATGTTTACTTAAATAAATTGCGGCGTACAAGTCTGTAATGAATAAAGAGAAAACGTCAACAATGCCTCGGGTAATTATCGGGATTCGATAGAATATTAATAAACAATAAATAACAATTAAGGTTTCATATTTTAATGAGATATTGTAAAACAGCGAACGTGAATATAATACTCCCTTTCACTTTTGTTTTTAGACGCCTTAGGAAGGGATGTATAACAGTGTAATATAAGAAAGAAATTGTGCTTGTACTTAGGGAGAATATTTTATATTTATGTACTAGCGACTCACCCTCGCTTCTCTCGGGTTCGTCCCCAGGTGTAACCTCTTTAGTATAGTTTAAAAATGACGTAATTTCCATATATAATCGCATAAGAAACGCTTTCATTCGACCGTTTTTTCTCCGATTCACTTTGCAAAACGGACTACCACGTAAAAGCCTTTTTCCTAATTTTTCGGTTTTTTATATAACCTATGACACTCAGCAATAATGTGGCTTTCTATTGGTGAAAGAATTTTTAAAATCGGTTCAGTAGATCCCGAGATTACCCCTTACAATTTAACAAATATACAAACACACAAACTCTACTTCTTTATAATATTAGTATAGATATAGATAAGAGTGTCAAAAATTGACAGAGAAGAGTGGAAGAAGAAGACATTTTGTGCCGACCCCACATAGCGTGGGATAAGGTCAGGAAGAAGAAGAAGACTTAGGGAGAATATTTCAACTAAATCATCAATTAAAGTTAATGTACTTAATAAATACATACATCATGTATATTGACACAAAAAATATAAGTTATATTATACACTACAACTTATATAAAAAAATTGAAAAACTACTAAAACGAACAATTTCTAAAGATATCCACAAGGAATTTTATTGAAGAAAAAAAAAACACTACGGCCTGTTGAGTTCGTTCTATCGTTTCGTTCAAAAATTTTCAATAAGATGAAGCACAATACTCACATTGTACTTTAACTTCAGCCGTCGTCTCGATAACGCCGAGCACGCTCGCCGCCTCGCACGTGTAGTTTGCGGATTCCCTTATATTCTCCAGTTTCAGTGCGTTCAGTCCCAGAGGCGTATTGTCTTCGGGTGTCAGCCATTTTGTTAAACCTAGACACATTTTATTTTATATCATACCTTTTTATATATAAAAAACAAAGATCGTAATGAAACCGTTAAAGGCTGTTTCCTTTTTACTTTTAGGTATTATTCGTTTTGAAAAAGATAAAAAATATTATGTATTTCATAATTTCTTTTTAGATCTTTCGGATGTTGCCAAAGATAAAATTCTGTGTTTGATTCCTATACATATTTTGTAATATTTACAGCAAACATGAATATAATCATATAAAAATGGTATTTCTTTTACTTTACATTACACTTAGCTTTAAAAAATGAATTAAAATCTAAAAAAAAACACTTTATTTAAAAAAGTGTTAAAATGCTAAAAATTACCTTTTCGCCATTTAACAGTGGGCATAGGAGAACCAAAGGCCACACATTTGAGGGTAAGGTTGCCGCCGAGCATCACCTCGGTGCGCGGGGGCGGCGGGATCGAGAACTGGGGCGCCACTCTTCGTACTGCGGACAAAGTTCATGTGAATCATATAGTATAAGGCTTTGTAGTTATTTCGTCAGTACATATAGACGTAAATTATTATTTCAAATTATTATTTTTATGTCCACGTAGAAGTTATATATACATATTTAATTTTTTATTTTATAATCTAATGTTCATTAAGAATAAAAAAAAAATTATATAAGAACTATTTATGCCTTATTAGTTATTACTCCTAACAAAATTCTGTTGTATTTTTATTATTAAACATTATAACATTCTTAAGGTTATAACAATTTTGTATAAATATAAAAATCATGCTCCACAGTTAACTGTACGTATTTGTAAGTTTTTTTTAATATTTTAATTTATATGAAGACCTTTGAAATCGTTTACTTTTAAATACTTGCATCATTTGGCATCAAACATAAGACTAAAGTGAAGATATATTATATAATAAAGCAGGATTTACAGTCACAAGTTCTCGTTAAACATGCAAATATTCGGGCCAATTTAGCCAGCTACATGTCGTACTCCCGGCGCATTCATCCGTCAAAGCTTAAGCTTACTTACTACGAGTACAAGGAATTAAAGATTACGGAGTAGTTGTATTGATTTTTTTTATTTAGGCTCATGAGTATATTATAAGTTTTGTATAGTATAGTTTAAAAGCATAATGTACGTGTATGAAGTCGAATTTTTTAGACCTTCTAATTTTAGTCAAATATTGAAGGATAAGTCAAAGGAACGGAGTAATTAATGTTAAATGCTAAGCGAAATGTTCCATTCCAAAAACAATTCACAAATTAAAACAAAAAATAAAGGTTGGTTAAATAAAAATAACCTAATTAAAATTTTTTAACTAAATTACGCCGATTGGTTACTAAAACGTCATTTAGTAAATACTATATAATATAATAAAAAGTAATAAAATAATAAAATACTCAGAAAATAGAAGTAGGTACTTTAACATTATAAAAAAAATTATTAATTATATTTTGGTATTAAACATGTTCTACAGCATTAAAAGCTCTAAAAATAATATCCACAAAATTCAAGTTTTGTTCTACATAAGGTAGGTTTGGCATCATTATGTAAAAAAGACTTCAGTTTGTCGCTATATATCACAACTCTCCCGCAATATAACACTCGCACTGTCCGCCCAAACACGTAAGGGTTATTTTTAACACCTGAATCTCTTAAGCTTCAAGATTGTAAGTTTTATCTTTCGACGTGCTCGGAATATAGCGTATGCTCTCAACTTTAGTTAGTTCCGAGTTTATAATTTTATAATTTAGTATTGACTTAGACTCAGAGAGATTGTATTAAAAGAAGGAAAGCAGAGTTATAAAGCAATCAGTTTGTAATTTATTTAAGTCTAGCGACTCACCCTCGCTTTCGGATTTGTCACTATCTTTTATCGCCTTAGTATCTATTAATGGTTAGTATCCACTTCTCATAGATGAGATATCTCCAGTAAAAAGTATCCTAAATATAAAAGTATCCTATATAACTATTATCACAGCAAATTTCATCATAATTTGTCAAGTGGTTTTCTCGTGATGCAGTCACTAATAGACAGACAAAAAGACAGACATAAGGTTTTAAAACAGTAGTCCCACCCCGGCCGACTGATTCGACCTCTATATCGTAATAATGACTCAAAAAGATTTTCCAAAGAATATTTAATGTACATATTTGACAAAGTTGGATATTTTTTATGAGAATAAATTTAAATTCCTGCATGTAAATAAATGTATGTTCCTACATACATATGTCAGAAAAGAACATTTCACATACTTTGTTTAGACTCCTTTAACATAGCCTAAGAATGCAATAATTCAATCAGCATGAAGACAAGGAAACGGGTGTAGAAATGTGGAAGTAATTACCATTTATTATTACGTAACCCGCTGCACTCCGGAGCCTACTTTGTAAACGCCACAAAATAAGAAAAGATAAAGGTGGAAAAACATTTACTCGCCGCCCATTATGTTAATTACAGTCACGAGCCCTCATTGTCGTGCTTGTTATATGCAAACAATTTAGACCCCTATCAAAAAGGAATTAGGCCGAAATTGGTTTGCGAACAAACACGCTCGTTTCGTGTTACGTTAAAAACGTAGGTAGGTGGTAATTTAAAACCTCGCCGGACCGTGTGAGACAGAATTGCATGTTGCAAAGATATTTTGGGATGTCACTTACTATACTACACTCTGGAATAAAAAGCGCGCGAATATGCACATAATAATTCAAATATAATATCTGAGGATTTGTCTTAAGATGCGTTTGTACGGGTGAATTTGTGTATCCCATAAGTATGTATAACAAACAAGATACCCTTGACTGATTTCAGTTACAGTGAACTATCTTATTGAAATATCTCATTTGAGTAATAATTTACATACCTATGTATATACTATTTACAAATACTCATTATTTATTTAATTCTTAGTCCGTTCATTTATACAATTTAATACGACGAGATCAAGTAGGTCCGATGGTAGGTCCTGTAGGTATCTGTGTTGTTATTAAGTATTGTGGAATTTCAGGTCAAAATACATTTCCACAACTTTTATTATACAAACAAGCTTCGACATAAATTAAACTTTAAAAGTTTAGTAAGAATACGCCTTATTAACAACTTATTTTCAGATAAAAGCAAGAAAATTGAAACATAAGGAAGAGTGTAAACTACAAAATCATAATCAGTTGCCACTTAATTCTTAAACCAAATACATAGAAAAAAGTTTTACGGAAATAATTATGTAGTGATCTGGTAACCCCTAAGTAATTAAGATGAAATAAATAGTCATTGCAGTGAAGTCACAGTCACAAAAACGAGCTCATTTTATTTTCGTTTAAAATACACATATTAATGTTTTAAGAAGATATTTTTAATGCAACAACTTGAGTGATTTTTGATACAATTAATGTGTATTAATTTTATAACAAATCGCTCTTATATTTACAGCATCGTTTTGAGGAAAATTATTCTTTTGTACAAACGTTTCCGGCGCGTTCCGCTACTTTGTTTTCGCTTTTAATTAAAATGAGTCCAGACGAGAAATGTTCCGGAGATGCCATTTTCCGTATTAAAAGCGGAATAATTAGGGCCGGTGCAATTGTTTTTTTTTCGTAGATTATTTTATGGGACTCGTGACAGTGAAAAAGATTGTTCTTCAAGGAATAAAAATCCTCTGTGTCTATCAATTTGACAGGTTTTAAAATATAAAATTATCTAATATATAATTGAGATTTTAGACTTTTGCATGGTATGACAACCATGACTGATTTACTATTAAATTAATTGTTAAAATCGGTTATATTCTGTCAAATACTTAAAACACTCTTAAGAGTAAATTTTATAGAGTAAAAATAAAGGAAAAGCTTGTACCCTAGGATCTCAAGTAGAATATAAGAGCAAAGTCGTATTGCTATCTCTTTGTATCGTCGTAATATAAATGAATAAATAACAGAAGTCAGTCTTCGACTCGGCCGGATTCCAGTGAAATGCAAACAGTTTTACCTTAAATAAACTTTCCTCAAGAGGGCAAATATTAGTAAATCTGGGTAATTCTGAGCCGAGGGTAGTTATTTCGTTAATTAGTTATAGCTTCAGGCGAGAATGTTTAAAGTTTCTGAAACATTTTGCTAATACTAAAGTAAATTACGTATTATTGCTTTGTGATGTTACACTTGATTTTCTAAATTCGTGAAACACACGTGGAGTTTCTCATATTACGGGCCAAGGAAACGGTTTAATAATAATTAATTCGTCAAACTGTTCGTGCTTGCCGAATTATTTAATACTCCATAGCTTTCTTGGGGCAAGAAAATATATTAAAATATTCCATTTAATGCCAATTATTAATTTACCGTCGTTATTGTACTAGACTCATAGGTCCCATAATATTTTTTATAGAACACTTCATAATAAATAAGTTTTAGGGCGAGTTAATAAAACCATAATATTTCCACAAAAAACTGCTTCATACTTTATTAACCCGATCCTTGGTTTCATAAATCCGTATACCCTTTTATATTCGTACGCCTTCCGTATTTTATTCATATTTAGTAGCGAGAAATTCGTGTTTAGGCCGTGCCTGAAATGGTAATAAGATAACACAAGAGATAATACCTGCTTACTGCATTTTGAATTGCGTTGATATATGTAGGTGGTAGCTAGCGAAACACTTTCTTGGTTATATTTAGTATCATAGTTTATTTCAAATGTTTTTATTCGCAAGTATTTTATTGGTAGGGGAAGCAGTAGTAGCTGAGTAGTAACATCGCCGAGTTTCTCGTTTGGGAAAACGAGTGAAGCTGGTTTAAATCCCTTTAATTTCTTTAGTATTTTCATGTGAATCATTTTCAACATGATTACTACTTATGTTACGATGGCGAAAAACATTGATAGAAACCCTGCGTGTCTTAGAGTACCTAACTTCGAAGGATATAAAATCAGCTAACCGCAGCATGGTAGACTACGTCTTGATCCACTCGTATTGACAGGAGACCTGTACCCAGCAGTTACATGATGAATTTAAATTCAGTAAGTCAAATATTATTGTTTTCGCGCGAAAAAATCATAAATCTATCTTCAAGTTAACCCATCATCAAGTTTCCTGGATAATCTTATTTGTTATTGTGAAGATTTGCTAAAGTCGGTCGTCAAAGCCTCTCTCTGTGTGTACTCAGGCCTAGTTGTCAAACTCGTAATGTCAATAGCCATCAATAACAACACTATGAACGGTGTTCTGGCGACTGACCAAACTACGGAAAGACAAACGAATCGTGAATAATGACTTTGCAAGTGTCAATTCATTGTTTCAGCGTTTGTTGTCTGTGAATAAAGTATTAATTTTATTTGATAAACTAGAGTCTTACCCTCGGTCCGCTCGGGTTCGTCCCTAGCGTTTTACATGTTTGTATAGATTTCCCAGAAATGATGAATTTTTTCTCACTAAAAGTACCTATACTATATTTTGACCCGGACAACCAGCTATCATCATAACAATTTTTATTATGATACACACAAAATATAAAAACTACATAATATTTGGTTTCTGTGCCGATAATAATGACTATTTTAATAATAATAATAATAATAATAATCATTTATTGCCATAAAAAAAAAACAGTACTAGTTTACATATTCAATTAAATAATGGCAAAGGGTAGTAACTCAGCTATTGCTGCTGAGGCCAAAACCTCAGACAGCGCTGTTTTTCAGTAATACCCATAAAGAATACATAATAATATTAACTATTCTAAAGTCAGTAAAAAAAAGAAAAAGAATAACTTAATTTTAATAATATTTTCCATATAATGTTTAATGTAGAGATTCAACTCAGAATTTTATTTCTAAAATACATATTCAGCTTTCATTCGAAGTACTTCAAATCATAAAAAATATCTAATATCTAACCATAAAAATTACTTTATAACTCGTAAAACCTAGCAAAAGAAGTTTTAAAACGTCTTTTGGGACTTTGTAGTACTAATATAATAACGTCAAAATTTTTTGTAAAGAAATTTGAGTCGATTCTCATCACAATTCGTATATTTTATTATTCAAATAAACTAAAACTATTTACTTAAGAAAGACAGCCAGCCTTACTCTAGTCTAGGGCATACATAGGGTATAACCGTTTATATAACTGTACTACTGTTACATCCTATTACTGTTACTACTCAGGACAAAAGGGGAGAAAAGAGATTACTTGTTCAGAAAGATGTTGAATCGCGATATGAATAAAAACGCCATGCCTTATTTTTAAGTGATGAAAAACTGGTAAACAGTGCTAAACACAAAGAAAATAAAATATATAAACAAAATAAATTATGTTTGTCACGTTTTAAGAAATAGCCATTTGTAAATCAAAAGATCTTCAGTTCAATTTGAAAAGTCTAGATAGAAATAACTGAATAATTCAATAATCTGACTCTCTAGAGGTATGACGGTGTAAAAGAAATAAAGCTCGAGCTGACAAAATAATGTGAAAAATTTTAATATTATGAGAAATGCAGTTTGTCTTCCGAGAATTCACAGACCAATATCACATTTTATAAATACAGAGCCTGCTATTATTCTCGAGCATACCTTGAAAATAACTTATAAAATGTAGAATGGTAAAGCTAAGAAGAAATCGCTATACATACATAAAGTTTTCTTCTGCGACTTCTACTTCAGTTTACTACTACTTCTACTTAAAATGTATTGTATATTTACTGTATTGTAAGTAAAAGTAATCAATAGTTAGTGATAAGAAGAATTAAATTGAATTCAATAATCCTAGTAAGTTTTTGAAAGATAGGTAAAGTCTTCGAACCCGCACTTGTCCACCGTGGTGGACTTAAGTGTCCACCAGATTATTGGAGAGACTACTAAAGAGAGGCTCATGTCCAGCAGTGGGACATTAAAAAGGGTCGAATACCTACGTGTTACACACCAGTAAATAATGCGTATATAATATATATGTGCTATAATTTAATACATAAAGCAGTAGGTACTGCCTTGGACATGCGCATTGCAGTAGAAGGAAAAATGGAAGATAGTCTTTCCTACAATTCTTTACTTAGTCTTATGACCTACTTGGAATTTAGCATCTAGTCAATAGACGTCAATGCAACATTGTTCATGCTACCATAGACTAAGTAATCTAATTTACTTTATTAACTTAACTATATTACTACCATTTTAGTGTGAGTAGTTCCATTTTATATAAATGTATGTAACTAAAAGAAAATAATGCTAGTTCTTGTATAATTTAATATAATGTAAACAAATTAAAATTACCATTTTATAAATAAAATATTTTAATTGTTTTACTTTTTCATTTAGTCAAGTTATAATTTTAATGACAACGTTTACCTGATGATTAAAAATCAGCCCTCAGATTAAATTAGAGGCATTCTTCGTTAAGTTAGATAAGCAAAATTGCAATTAACATTACGAACGTCTAAGAGGCATGAACGATCTGCGGGACTTTATTTTCATAAATTATCCCAGCCTAATGATTCGGTAATTGAAAAATTTTCTCGTTCCATTCAATGTATTTTAACACGTTTTTTTTCGTGAACTTCTTATGTAAGATAAAAGCATTTCTTTTAATAAAGTGGTGCCAGCGGAAGTGTTTTTTGTAAAAAGGAAAAATAATATGGAAATGTACGAGTATACATTTAGTTAAACTGTTATAGTATAAATTTAATTATTTTAATATTATCGGAATGTGTTAACTAGTGTTTTAATTAAATTTCAATGAAAACGTCAATTAATTCTAGCGAAACATGCATTATCTCTTTGTTTTTGATGTGATGAGTACTCTATTTTTGGGATAGAAAAAGGATCCAATTTAGGTCATATTTGAAAGTTTATTAGAAAATAACAACCTCATAGCTTCTAAATTCTCATGGCTCCAAATGAGTTCAATGTTATCAAATAATTGTTCTGCCATCTAGATTTTACTTATTTCTAAGTATAAAATGAATAAAACTAGTAAGAAGTAGGTTCAAATCGACTTCCAAGATTTGATTACAAAGTTATAAGTGAAGCTAGTAAAGTTTTAAGTAGTAAGTGCTTTTATATTCGCATAAAATACTTTTATTTAAGTTTAAAATGTACAATTTTATACGTCTCTGTAAAGGCGCAATGGAGTTATAATTTTTTAAAGCTTAAAATTGGCGAAATACATTGTTGCTTTCAATACTAATGTATCGTCTAAATACAATTCTTTCTACGATAAACCAGTCTCAAGCATAGTATTGAGCCCTTTTATATTATTATTTATCTTTTAAAGTACCACTGTCACGGGCTCACGGATACCTTTTAATATAACCCTCATAATGTGGGGTCAAAAAATAATAAAATAGTGGGGTAGGCGTGTACACATGTCTTTGGCAAACTTGTTTTCAAGTTTTCTTTACGACGTATTCTTTCACTGAATGTCATCCGATGATCATATTGGAAATGATTGGGGACATAATAATATGTGAGTTGAACCCAATACTGGGTTACAAAATAACATGGGGTTGAAAAATAACATGAAACAACATCATTATTATAAGTATAAACAAAAACACGAGCGATAGTTAAACCTACTATTATATTGCTTGTTTATACTCGTAATGTTGTTTATAGATAATAGAATTCTGATATCTTTGAGTTATATAGAAATATTATTGTATTAGTTTAGTTATGTTAAGATTATTCTGTTGTTTTAATATTGGGCGAAGCCTCCGATGAGAACTAGGTGATAAACAAACTTCAGTAAGGACTTTCAATGGAAGCTCGGAGGCATACCATTTTGAAGTTGAATAATCCGAGTCCCTTCTGTCAAGTTACGGACTAATTCAATAAGACTCCATCGTTTTAAGTTTCCCTATTTGGTTATTCACTTCAAGTCACCAGCTAGGGGCCTTTATGTAGATTGCAAAACGAGTACTCACTCTTGTTTACATAACTGAAACACTATATACACCTGATTTTAAAATATTTTTTACTGTTTAGTTTAATAAATTAAAATATTATATCTCTTTTTCAATACTTTTATTGACGAACTATTGAAAATGAATAGTTTTAGTCGATACTTTTAGAATTACCAATTATATAATAGACAGATTTTTAATCTTTTAAAAATAACTTTTCACGCAAAAATGTATAAGGTACAACTCGATATATACATAACAGATATACTCGTACATGTAAAATGCAAAAATGTAAAATTTCCTATTTCGTGGCAAAAAAAAACTTCCATGTCTTTATTTATTATCGTAAAAGGCAAATTTAACATTTTAGAATTTAGTTTAATCAATAAAGAACTTTCTCATTTCGATAGAAAATAATTACTTCTTTATGATTTCATAAAGAAGAAGACAAATGCTTGTTTTACTAGTAGACTGGCAAATACTCATGGGTCTGTGTGCGTGCGTCCTCCTGATGTAACCTTATATCAAATATTGAAACATACGAGTCTTATTTACAACAAACCACGGAAGAAAGACATTATATAAATAGATAAATTTTTGATCGTTTATCTTTTAATCATTCATTTTTGAGCTGACAAAAGTTAATAAATTACGTTATTTTAAACTTCACCAAGTGTTTCGACGAACCTAAATAAACTTTCCCTCAATTTCGTTCATCGTTAAAATCTGACAATACATTTCAATTTACCGACGAACAAAGCTTTTGCTGCGATTGCAATGTCACGTTCTCATTTGGCGTTTATAATTCGTAGGTTCGATGATTACTAATACAATGTTCCCAAACCCATTCATTGTATTCTCTTTATGGGAAGACATTTTAAAAAAGTAATTTAATACCTTCAGTTGTACTTTAAGCGTTAGTTGTATACATTTTTTTATTTGTAGAAACTACAGTTCAAAATAAAAATGCATAAATACTAACAATACTGGCCCACGTCCTGTACCATCGTTATGAAGGTTTGTCCTACTCAATACGAAACGAGTATACAAATTGTGACGAATTTAAATAACTACTGTACTATGAAATGTAAATTAATTCTGGAGGGATATATTAATTTAAGAATAGTGAGTTTATATATTCAGCATGAAAAAAAGTCACAAAAAAGTTTGCAATCAGAACATATAACTATGGGAAGTTATTGTTCCCGTTGGACGCTTTTAATTCGAACTTCCCAAACAATTACACGGAGTGGACTCGACAAGTGCACTTTGTGAAACGTATTCGTAGTATTTACTCTATATTATTGTTATATAATATTATAATACAATAATATTCAGTAAATGCCCAATGGTGACGCGCTTGCATGGATACACGAGTGTTGCGGGTTCAAATCCGAGTGTCGCACCTCTGATAATTTCATGTGCGAATCATTGCTAACATGATTACCACTTGTTTTACGAGGAAGGAAAACATCACGAGGAAACCTGCATGTCAGAGAGAACTGTCAACCCGCACTTAGCCAGCGTGGTGGATTATGGTCTGATCGATCCCCGTCGTATTGATGGGAAGCCCGTGCCCAACAGTGGGACGTTAAAAAGGGCTGAATACATTATTATATACTATTATCAGTTATTTATATGGAGACTGCTTATGTTACAATATGCTTAAATAATTTGTTAAGTAAATAAACAAAAATATTAAAAATAAATGAGTTTGTACTAGGATTGTTTGGTACAATACTTTTTTAAATTATTTGAAAGTATTGTCGCATATATCACAAGATCTATGTCATCGTAATAAGGTGTCGTTTGAAAAAATGCTTACTAAAATACTTTGTATGATAAATTAATATAAATTAATAACAAAAGAAAACAGCATTTGCATCAAGAAATATCAATGATATTGAACAAATATTTTTGACTTAAGTTTAAACAAATAAAAGAAAGACCTTCTAGGACCTTATAAATTATTAACACTTAGGCGCAATCAGTCACGGCAATCTGAAGCGAGATAGTTAGCGTACCGACGCTATCTCATGCGAATATACTGCGAATATTATTCTCACCGCAGCCTACTTTCCCTGATAATAAAGCGCTGCAGTGCAAAATAACGACCCCCATATGTAATTTTGAACAGCGCTGTAACAGCGGTGGTTGTAAACATATGAGTGTTTGCGGCCAACTGGGTGCCCCCGTTTCAAATTGCGTGTTATGGACTAAAGTAAACTTGATGAACGCTTTGCCTTAAATCTATGAAGTTATTTATTGGCGCTTAAACTTACTCCCCTTTTGATTCCTATGTTGATTTTGTTTTGAGTGTGTTAAACGTTGCTTGCGCTCGAAGTTTACATAGGATATTAAACGTACGAATAAATTAAAATCTAATAACTTTGGGTATTAATTAGCCAGTTTCATTCAAAGAAGGTTTTTAGGGTAAGGGCCACATTATATATAGAAAATTTAAAGACAAAGGAATTCTTACACACTGTGTTACATCTTAACCCGTTAACAAATTTTAATTAAAACAAAATAAATGCACAGGAAACCACAGTGTTGCAGAAAGATAAAAATGAAACAAAAATTGTCGGTGTGAAACACTGTGAATGGGAAATACGTAACAATTACGTTAGATGATATATAGAGTGGGCTTATCTTTGGTTCAATAAATATAAATTACTCTACGCGCTTTGGTAAACCACGGCATACCAAACGAGTTTATGACTATTAGGGCGATGCGAATAGAACTGGCGGTAGACCACTTTTTTAATATTGATGTTTACAGTTGTGAAAATAAAGTGTAAGTCGACCAAAAACTATAAAATTCACGAAAGAAAGTACTCGTACCACTAATAAAGAATAAACAAATATCAAAAATTCCTTTCTCTTTGCGAAAGCAATTATTCTCAAGTCCTCTTGAATATATTCTTAAGAGTCTTGCAATAGTTTAATATATCCTGAGATTTATTTATTAAATAATACAAACACTCCTTTTTCCTGAGATTCTATTAAGTAAATTGAGCTTTCCATGGAAGCTATTTTATTAATTCACAGTAAAAAACAATTTAATGAAGAAAAGTTATTATAGTAACTTACCTTTAACATACAAAGAAGTTGGCTTGGAGAACTCAGTGCCGATGGCGTTTTCGGCGACACACTCAAACTTCCCTTGATCTTCCTCTTCGCTCTTCACAATCTGCAGGGTGCCTGCAAATAAAGACATCATTGTAGTATACTTGAGATAACTAAACATTTTTGTTTCGGAGTGTAAAGAAGCAACTTCTGAGTGTACATGCTCCTTGAGTATGCAGGTCACGATGATGGACTAACAAGCTACGGAAACTGCTAATCTATTAAGGGTATCCGTTTCAATCAACATACTTCAATTAGTTTTCCAAGTTCTGAACAGAAGTAAGTATAATACTTTCTTAGATTTAATATCTGATATTTTTTATAGAACTATATTTTTGGATTTTTCCGCGTATTCATTAGATTTATGTTTCCAACGTTTTGAATGCTTTACAACAATAATGGTCAAGTGAGACACTAACCCGTAGTTAAAATGAAGTATTACTTATTATATTAAAATGAAGTATTATATACTTGGGTAACTATTTAGAAAATGAATTGACCAATTGAGTGTTATGTTAACACGTGACCTGCTCATGGAGTTAATTAAATAGTAATGCATTTAATTAACTGGTTCGTTTTAACACGTTTAGGTGTTGATGATTGCTCGTTTTATTACATAGAATTTTTATTGCTAATTTTTTCTACTGCTAATTTTCGTACGCCAGCTTTAAAAAGAATCTCAAAATGTTATTTACTATAGTAGAGTTAATACCTCGCTGCAGACTCGGCCATAAATCATAATCGGGCTAGGGATGTGCGCTAGTTGCGTGCGCGCAAGGCCGCTATCGATAACGGAATCATCAAGGTTACGACGTAAACAAACTGCATTCATTAAATATGCAGGGTAACTAATGGGTACTAATGTGATTAACTAACAAATTATTAAAAACTAAAGAGGGTAATTAGCAAATATGTTTAGCCTATTTAGTATAATTATTTTATTTGTGCTGTGCTATTAAGTATATTTAAATCGCTACAAAAATAAATTAGACCATTACGTGTCAAATAAACGTGTTTTTATTTCTATCACCCATTTATAAAGATACAAAAAAAAAGAACTATCGATATCACTCATCGACTGCAGTAATGCACAGCGTAGTAATGCACAATGCCGTGCCATAAGGCCCGTGAGTGGGAAAGAGAGCGAAACACTCGAATGATTTATGGCCGAGTCTGCAGCGAGGTATTAACTCTACTATACATAATATATTTCTTGAAAGTAGGAGTTATTTATAAAAAAAAGTCTTTTTTTTTTAATTGTAAAGATTTTTCTCATGGTTTTATTATGAGAACGAAACAAATAAAAAAAAAACAAAACAAAGTTACAAGTCTCCAAACAAGAAGTAAGAAATTACCTCAAACTTTAAACAATTGCACTTATATTCGAGTTAAGTTTTCCATACGGCATTAAAGTTTCAAACTTATGTGCTAGTAAACGACCATCGTAAGGAAATGATATTTGAATAACACCGCGACTATGCGATATAAATAGTATAATATTGCTATGTACATTATGTACATTACTGCGAATTCAATGAAGTTCGCGTGACCGTTTAAACCGACTTAACTATATAAAGCTAACTATTATTTAAAGATTTTATGATTTTAGAACGGAAGTCGACTTAGAATCATTTTAAGTTTTTGCTGAAATATTGGAATTGCTGAATAAAATGAACTTCTCAGTATTAATCAACATTAGTAGTCGTTAGACATTTCCAGCGGAACAAAAGCGAATAGAATTTTGTCTCGAGGCTTTCTTTGTTTGAGTATTACCTTCTTTAGATAGAATAATTGTATTGTCTCAAATTACTAAAGCAGTGTAATTATTATTCCATAATAACTATTAGCTATGTTTTACTTTACTTTGGTATATGTCGTACAAATTTTTTAAAAGCTACATATTTTTGCATTTTGAAAATAATATCTTGTAATAATAACGAAATCAAACTTATTTCGTAAAAGAAAAGAATAAATTGAACTTGGAATATTATTATGGAATATTTGGATAGTGTACATACATTATACGTAAATTAGGTTTAAAAAAGTATGATTCTATGTTATGAACATTATTAATATTATATTACCAGATGAAAATAACCTTCTTAAGAACCCTATTTTCAATATGGACTATTACAACGATATCCTTATATAATAAACGAAGGAAATTCTCAATTTCCCCGCGGGACACAGATGCATAGTCAAAGTTAAGTCACATTTGAGCTGGCACAATTGAATAAGTGTGAAGCACGTATAGTTTTCACCCGGTCGATTTAGTATGCGCTTATCGATGGGCCGGACGTGCTCCAAACTTACACAAATTGCGAACTGTCAAAGAGAAAAAAGTATCAAGTTGTAAACAACGTGCACCCGCTTCGTACAAAGGGAATGTAATTACGGTGATCGGACGTTAAGAGTTTTGGAATACTGAACACTGAATTTTTCAACGATTTTGACAGTTTGGAAGGTTTTCACGAGATTGGCGTGATAACGTAAACAATCCGATTTCTTCATGATCTTTAGAAATTATTACAGGATAATTAATATATGAAAATAATTGTACCTTGTAAAATTATAACATTTTTATAATTTTTCACTTTGTTAATCTAAACTGTCTCTTTTCTTAACTATGTACCTACATCTCTCTCTGGTGGACGGGACCGGACGAGACTTTCTTATTTTTAAATTTAGAGTTAGTTATATGAAGAAAAGGCTTATTATTAAAAAGCAACAACATAAATAAACTCTACATTTCAAACAAGGAAACTATTATAATAATGAACCATTTTAGGACCATAATAACATACGTTTCATTAAGGATTTAGTGCGATCCCCAACGCGAGTAATGCTCAAAGTCGACGCGCGTAAGATTGCGCTCGGCCAACATAAATCAGTACACGCAACAATCATTCATGTCATTCATTAGGAGTTACTAGCTTCATAAGTGTCCCCGTGAGATCAGTGTAACCACTTAATCAACCGCGTTGGCGTAAAGTAAGCCTCGCCTCCTGTGCCGACCTAAGAGCTAGATTAAACGGACCTCCGTGGTAAAGCATCTCCAACTAAATAACCTTGATCCATGGAAATCCACTGTGCTGAGCATCTTACTTTGTATTTGTGTATACGTAGGGAACCGAGAGAGATCTAGCTTAACTGGTCGGGTATAATGCCGCTGCGACCCGGCTATTCCGGTGGACGTTTATGAATAGCTCTTATTTTTCTTTTAATTATACCCCCCGCCGCCTGTTGACGCATTTTGTCAATGTAGGGGATGTATACTCTGGGATTACGCCACATTCGGTCATTTTTCATTGTGTTTGTAGTTTCGGAAATTATATGGGTTATATTATGATGTGAGTCATTTACTGTGAAAATAATAATACGTTACCTATTTATTTGAAATAATGAACGACAAATACATTTTGGTAAAGCCGTTAATGATAATTGGAACTTATAATTATATGGGACACATTGTATTTAATTTTCGCTTTATTTTCGGACACGAAAGGTTCGGGAACAAGTTTTCATCAGTAGCAATAAAAAGTGACAGTGTTTTCTATAAGTAAAAGCTTAGCTAGATAACAAGTTGTATGGCCTTTAGTTAAGTTTACATATTGAGGTAGTGACCATACTAGACGCGCTAAGTAAGTACCTAGTTCGTCGTTTGTACTGTGTAACGAAAGCAAACTACTCGAGTTGCGGTTGGCAGTACATTTGGAATATTACATAAACGAGTAAATACCTATATACGTTATTGTGCCACTAAGACAATTTAATTACATAGAAACATAATTATAACAATGTATCAATATGTAAGCTGGTTGTTACGTATTTACTTTATATTGTAATATCATTTACTTCGAATGTAAGCCTTTCGATAGCTATGGGAGTAGGTACTGTTAATTTATCTCTACTCTATCTCGCGTATTATAAATCGTATTTATTAATTAAGGTCATGTATATAAGTAAATACATACTAGCAATTCCCGACCGGGTTCTAATCACTTTTAAAAAATTAGGGATATAAGTATTTTGCCAAATCATAAAACAGTAAGAAATAAGAATTTTGTCTAAAAATAAAAAAATAAAAAATCTAGAGAGGACCACCCTTATCTCCTAGGCCCCTAGGGGAATAAAAAATAGCCTACGACCTATTCTCAGACATACCGAATATACACGAAAAATTTCATAAAAATCGGTCAAGCGTTTCGGAGGAGTTCGGGCCGGTCCACACGGCGCGTTGACGAAGAGCGCGTTGAGACGAAGCGGGCGGTGGTGAACTCCTTGCGACGCCGGAGCGGCAACGCTCAGTTGTTTGTGCGTTGATGGGGAGGATCATTTTCAAGATCAAGCTCATTTCGTTTTTTCTTTTGAAGGAATTGACATGGATTACTGCATTACATTAATTTAGGAAAGAGAATTTATATGGGACACATGGTCGTCACGTGTAGTTTTTTACAAAATGCTCGCCGCTACTGAGTGTCGCCGCTCCGACAGCGGAACGTTGCGACTGTGTCGTAGTAATGCTGCGATGTCGCAGCGCCAGTGTAACCGGCTATGCGTCAAAATATTTGCGTTGCGGTGACGCAACGCGCCGTGTGGACCGGCTCTTCGGTAACAAATACTGTGACACGAGATTTTGACATATTAGAAGATTATATTATATGCACAATGCACATATAGATTCTGTATCTATAATACCAACTGTTTCAATAAGATCTTACAAAAAATACTTAATTTACTGATTCGACTGAGTTAGAATCATATTCTATGTATAAATTAACTATAAGTATAATATAAAAATAGAGTCACATTTCACTTGGAAAGTACATTTTTTATCAAATAAAAATTATTTGATTATTTCCATATTCACATACATACATTTACAGGTTTTCATTTCAAGGTATGTAAATAAAAACTATATATCTCTATTCTTCCTTTTCTCTCCAAGGTTTTGGAACGTATTGTTCATAGCCAACTCTCTTTGCACCTTTCCAGAAATAATTTGCTCAACCCCTTTCAATCCGGATTTCGCCTAGGACATAGCACAACAACTGCCCTAATTAAAATCTGCGATGATATAAGGAATGGAATTGACAATCAGCAAGTTAGCATCATTTCGTTATTAGACTTCTCAAATGCATTTAACACTGTAGACTTTGACATTCTCCTTGCAATCCTACAATCAATGAATATTTCATCGGATGCTATTAACTGGTTGCGTTCCTACCTTTATGGTCGCAAGCAGTGCATTGGTGTTGAGAACAAGTACTCATCATTTTGTGACCTTATAGCGGGTGTCCCTCAAGGCGGTGTCCTGTCTCCCCTCCTTTTTTCTATCTTCATTAACTCAATAACTGAGCTTCTTTCATTACCGTTTCACCTTTATGCAAATGACTTGCAAATTTACGTAACAACATCAATAGATGATCTTCACGATGCCATAGCCAATCTCAATTCAAATCTTAACACAGTAAGTACGTGGAGTAAGTCGTTCGGACTTTTCGTTAATGCAAGCAAATCGCAGGTATCGCTATTTGGTTCCCGTCACCAAGTCTCCAAAATAAATTTGACTTCACTTCCTCCTATTTTATTTGACGGGACTAGATTGCAATTCTGCAGCTCTGTTAGAAACCTGGGACTTATAATGGACACTACTTTATCTTGGGTGCCTCAGATTTCTGAGGTAAGTAGGAAGTTCTTTGCTGTACTTGGGCGTTTGAGGAGGTGGAAAAATTTCCTACCAACAAAAACCAAAGTATCCCTAGCTCAATCCCTTCTCCTTCCCTTGCTTGACTATGCAGATACGTGCTACCCTGATTTATCACAGATCCACCTAAATAAACTGGAACGGTTGCAAAATATGGCAATCAGGTATGTCTATGGACTGAGAAAATTTGACCACATCTCACAATACAGAATGCAACTCAAGTGGCTCACCATAAGACAACGCCGTAATCTGCATATCCTCACTCTTCTCTATACTATCCTTTTTCATCCTCATACCCCTCCTTATCTTAAAACTAGGTTTAGATTCCTTGGATCTGATCACTCCCTAAACCTTCGCTCACAAGTCGACAATAAATTAGCGTTGCCGGTCAGTCGCACTCAACTCTATGGAGACTCTTTTACAGTTAAAGCCGCAATTTTATGGAATGCACTACCAACAGACATCCGCCAGTCGAAATCTGTGCAAATCTTTAAACGTCGTCTTAAAAATTACTATTTGTCACTTTAAGTTTTTGTATATTTAAGTAATGGTGTATGTAAGTTTATTTTAAAATATAGTTATATATTATTAATATATAGGTATGTATGTATGTATGTTTTAGTTATATATGTAAATAAGTATGTAACTTATAATATGTATCTCTTTAAGTATGTATATAGTTGATTATTATTATTTTTGTTTTGCACCATCCAGTGTCCTTGCAACTCCACGAGTCTCTATATTATATAGGTTGCCTGGAAGAGATCACTTTAAGTGATAAGGCCGCCTTTACACTTAAATGTCTTTTTTGCTATATATACTGTATTTTTGTATCTTTTCTTTTGGTGTAATAAAGTATTAAATAAATAAATAAATAAAAACATTTTTTTTAAATACCTACTAAATTTATGATTATTGCTTGTACACTTTTGACTAAATATATTTAAACCCGCGCTGTTAAGTGTTTTACACGCACTATCAATTTCGGATAACGCAGGTTTGATTCTTGGGCGGGCTGTTTTATATTTAACATATTAACAATTGATACTTTACTTTTTGACTTCCATACAAGTGAATAATTAAAATTATAATATTTTTAAAACAATTAAAACTTTGATATTACTACGCATTTCACCGTTACTTCTCCCATTAAACAATAGACCCACTTATATAACTCGCATTTTATCAAATGTAGTTTTATACACTATTTCATCTCAAGTTAATATTGTAAAGGTGTTGCAAAAATATGGTAGTCTCTTGGCGCGACCGAATAAATTTAGGTATGTTGTCCACTGAGCGCAAAATATCTTGCCGGAAATATTAAAAAAATACAGGCGAATTGAGAACCTCCTCCTTTTTGGAAGTCGGTTGATAATTGTATTGAGCATTTTTCAGCACTATTTAACGTCCCTCTGCTGGGCACTCCCTTCAATAGTAAGGTGATCAGACCATAGTCCACCACGCCGGCTAATGTGTCGACGCCCGACGGACTTCACATGTCTTTCAAAAACTTGCTGTGTTCTCTCAGACATTTCCTCATGATGCTTTCATCGCCGTAAGACAAGTGGTTATTATGTTATATATATATATATTTTATTTATTCTTATTTCTAACAGCTTTGCGAGCCTCTTTTATATAAATTTTGACTATGATGGATGATAATATATTAGCTTGAGCTTTATTCGCAAAATATAACAAAACGTATGATAGATCATTTTAATTATCTGTATGTGATTATACAAAATATATATTCTTGCTTAAATCTGCTACAGTGGACTTCGTTTCGTTGTTGCTATAAAATATGTGGAACTTCAGCCTGAAGACGTCTCAGGGCGCAGACGGAAAAATTTATGGGTATCAATTCTCAGCGAGGGATGATGAATTGAAAAGTAATGCGCGAATAATATGACTACCCTTGAATATTATATGTTCTATAAGACGTGAAGTGGAGCAGAAAAAGATTTTTGTTTAGCAATGTAGGATTTTGTTTCATTTGAGTATAATCTCGTATCTTCAGATGTATTTCGAGAAACAATTGTCTAAGGATTGAAACGCAAAAGTAGGACTAAATAATATCATATATTTTGTTTCATTGAAATCCTTAAAAAAATACATATCTATACACAATTTAAAATATTTTAATAAATTTCAACAAACAATTTCGCAGTAATTTTATTTTAAAATTCACTTTCATAAAGGTGTTTCAGACAAAACATGGCAGTAGTGAAATTCTGAATTTAAAGCAGACAAAAATTCTGAAGTAAAAAGAAGGCAAGCCAATGGATACAATTGGCTCGGTTTGTTTGTGGGTCAAGTGCGCTCCGCTTACGAACTGCCATGTCAAAAATAAAAGCTGCGATTGCCTTTAGTGGACGCATAAAAAATACTCTCTTTTTGCCTGACTTCTAACACTGCTCCCAATTCTACATATTGTAAAGAGCTACATTCAGTTAAATTTTAAGAGACATTTCGTGTTTGCTATCGAAGAATGACGTCGACGACTTCTTTTGTAATAAATAATCAGCCCATACGAATTAACTTATTATTTTAGCATTTTACCCATAAAATTAATGTCTATAAAAACATGTATAACGAACTTCACTCACAAAATGAATATACCTACAGATAACTAATATGTACAATGTACATAAATATAAATTTAATCAGAATAAATCGTGTGAATCGGCTGTGTGTGAAATAATTCTTCTTTATAAAGCGAAGGGGAATCACCTTGGTGCGACAAATGTGACAAATGGTTAAATCGTGGAAGCCATTTGGGCATTTACGATAAATAAAATACAGGCGAATGCGTGGTGCTTTTATTTTAGTTTCCCACATCCTGTGGCTTACTGTAGGTAATCCCCGGGTCCCGCCACGTAACACAGTTGTTTTATTTGATTACTGGCAAACCCTCCGGGGTAGCGCCTACGATTTGGACCGGCCCTGACATGTTTGCGATTATGGCTCTCATTTTTTTTTTCACGTGAAACTGTCATCTTTATTTTTAGACGCGTGACTGAGGCCGATTTGTAGGAACTAATAGGTGTAATTACTTCCTTAATTTGGAAATTTGGATGTATAATAGTGCAATAAAATGATTTGGCATGTTGTATTTAAAGCTATAGTCGTGAAAATTCCTGTTTTTAAATGTCTTACTTCTGAGTTCAATCAAGTCGATAATATTCAAAAAAATAATAGACTTACACTTTTGCTAGCTTCAGTTAAGCAGTTTACAATGCGATAGAACATTACAAGCGTACAAAATCTTAATTTACATTTGTCGTAACTTTCTTAAAGTAATTAAATCAAATCATCCCATTACAACTCTAAAGTCGACGAAAACCTCAGCTTTACTGTCCAGTGTGTGCTTATAAGTAAACTTTACACAGACTTAGAAAAACCGTCCGTTCTGGAAGCGACACGGGGCGTGCCCGAGGACATACGATCTCAATCAAGCGTGGCCACGCCCTTCCCACAGTTATTGTTGTACGAGTTAAGACCTGCTTTTTGCTAGAACAACAGTCGACCATACCGTTTCATTCAAACTTGGAGGGACCCGGCATTTGTATGCAAATGAATTGTAATCTCCCTCCGTAGGCCGCAATCACGGCTGTACATCTACCCAGATCTGGGGCGAATAAAACATGTTAGCCAGGCTGGATATGATTCAAACTTATTTACTTGACCTTTTATCATTAGCAATGTAGAAATAGAATGACGAAAATTCCTATTAGGTATATAAAGTTACCTTTGAAATTGTACGGTAATATATTGTATAAAATATTAATTAAAAATTAATTATGAAATTGTAATTAACAGAAACTTATTATGGTACAAATAACATTAATAGCAGTGAAAGTATTTAGAGACGCGTATCATAATTTGAAAATTATTACTATTTGTTGACTTTCTCATTACTTGTATATTTCAATGCTTTTCAATTTTGTCAATAAACACATATCTATAATGTAAATTTCATTTCGTTCAGTTCTTTTAACAAAGTGAATAATTATAAATGAAACTACCTTTTCGGATTTTGTCGCGGATTTATTTTGATTTTTAGTTCCCGACGTTTCGAATGCTTTACAGCAATCATGGTCACGGGAGAGACTCTCTCCGAAATCCGAAAAGGTAGTTTCATTTATAATGTCGAATATTCGCGTAAATCTAAGAAAGTATTAAAGTGAATAATTTATTTACATTGAATAAACCACCTATATATTATTCACCGTTGGCTCTTCCATTAAGTTAGCCGTACTATATCAACGTCCCGCATTATTACCGGCCAAGTTTAGTTGTTAATTTTGCCATGTGAAGATCGTAAAACCTCTGTCTTTGTTCCGCATATAATTTACACGCGGCGCGCAATAACAGACGATAAAATAATAATTCCCTATAAAAGTGTTATAGCGGGTATTGTGTCCAAGGGCCCTGGTTAAGCGTTTAATTCCTAGTCGTTATGAGTTTAATTTAATAACTCGGGTAAAGCATAGCCATGACGTTATTAAGCAAATATTATTTATATTTAGTAAATTTATTGGTTTGCTCTTTAATTTACATCTTGTACGAGTTAATATTAAAGGGTGTCTTCCTTAAATAACTGAAAAAAATGGGAAAAGACTTCCGCTTTTTGTCTTAAATAGAAAATATATTATTTAAATATTACACAACTCTGTAAAAGCTATATTAGCGTTGTTAGTTTGCTTGATAGTTGATGTAGTAATAAAAACGTATGAAAAAACTACGAATATGAATTTTAATTAATATTAAGTCAATAGGCTTTTTCATGATACGAACCAATAACGGAAAATTTATATTTACTATAAAAAAATATATGCATTTTTTAAATAAAATATGACAGATTAGAATTACGTCCAAAACACGACTTACTACGACGATAATACAAATATTTGCTCAGATTCGATTTAGACAAAGCATTTCAAAAATAAGTAAACTCCAATCTATTTGAGAGTCTTCAACAAAACAAGAAGGCTTACCAAAATATTACGTATCTTATCACAATTTTCTTATTTAAGTCCAAAATAATAACCCTTGTAATGGAATTACAGGCACCACCTGATCACGATGGCCTAGGGAAAGACAAGAACGATTTGTCAATCTTTCTAATTTATTGATAAGATTCGTAACTCATCCAATTTAAGGCAACATTAAATCCAAATCTATCTTTGATCGTCTAAGAATTTTTGAAGTAATAGGCCGTAACGCGAATTCTTCAATCTAATACAAGCCATTAATAAAGCTCTATGAAATATTGGAGACCGAAGAAATAATCCACTCGAATAAATTAAAATTAATGAGATTAAAAGAGCCCAAGGCAACTCTGTGGGCCTGCTCTAACTGAATTTAAATTACTTTTACCTCTCGTGAAGTGCATAATAGTATTAAAATTGAATTTATTACTGTTCCCACGAATATGGGGATTATTGACGCCTTAGTGGAGGTGTTTCGGATATTATTTGATCCCGTTGGTAGGTAAATAGATATTAAATTATACATACGGGTATAAACATAGGGTTCGCTACGATTAAATTTATTTATATTTCATTTTATATTGTGTTATTTATTATATTTATATTATGTTAATTTCTGAGTAAAATTTCTTACATTAAAGCTAGTATTCGACCGTTAAAATAAAATTATCTATTCGGATTTTTTCGACGGAGTGAAATTCTAAAAAGAAAAAGGGTTTTATTTTTCGATATAATTTGTGGAATATCGTTAAGTTAATTTATTTATTCGTAGCTTAAGTTTAATATACGTACCTATCACTAAAGTAGTAACATACAAGCACAGATGTATGATGTATGTATCTACAGCGCATTAGTAGCTTAGTACCAAAGTACTCGTTAAAAGCCCAGTGAAGTTGCTAAAAAACCCGAGACTTAAACCTCTGAGATTTTGTTCTTGCTACTAAAAAAATGCAAAAACTTCATAACTGAAAGGTATTTTAATTCTTTATTATTCAAATATTATTTTTTAGTTTAGATTACCTACTCATCACAGCAAATACAGAACTGACTCTACGTATTTTCCGCTCATTTTCTACAAAATTGATTAATATATTCCCGTCTCCACCTTATCGCATCGCGGGCAGGAAAACAAGCTAACTTTCATTAAGAATCCAAAATTAAATTCGTCCCGACGGCATTTTTTATACCTCATCACACTAATTAAATGTAATTAATTGATGGCGTCGATGAAACAAGTTGAAATTTAATAAAGAAAATTTAACAGAACTTTTTAGTATTTCGGTCAACGAGGCAGCAAGCTGTCACTTAGCGTTAGATTAGAAATGAGTTCCACTTCATTGAGTGGAAAAAGCTCATTAATTCGTTGTAGTGTTATATCAAATGCTATTTAGAGCAAGTTCAATAGCACCTTTA